>CM042688.1:425790006-426466327 GCA_023614405.1 Avena insularis
TCCTAGGATTTTCGCTAGCACAGAGAGGGAAGTGGATGAAGGATAGTCGTGATGCCCTCCGGGAAGGAATGGTTCCACCCTCAGATGGCACAGCGTCGCTCTTAGGTGAACCAACGAGGATTTATCCTAAAAAAAGGTATCCACGACCCACGGATGATCTGCTGCACGGAGCCCGCCGAGGTCGAGGCCTCAACACCACCAAACTTGCCATCCACAAAATGCGCCACTATGGCCACGAAGCCGCCGTCATCGTCTCACCGAGGTTACCGTCACGAGACCGGGAAGGAAGAGGCGAGTAGTAGCTTGAATCAGGGCCGGCAGAACCACGACCTAGCGGGAGGGAACTACCTCCACCGCCAAAGGCGGCAGTCGAGTTGGCGCGGCTACAGGCACACTAGTCCTAGTTTTGTTCCAAAATATTAAATATTGCATCCCGTAAATCCCCCGCGGGGTACGCCAGTACCAAGTGTGTCCGACTGAGCCTAGATTGGGCCCGTACAGGTCGCGACCACGCTGCAACATGCCGGTGGCCGTCGCCTCTATCCCCTTCACGAGATAGATCGCTGTCGCCTGCAGAACATGCAGTGCACAGGGCATGCCCGCCCGCCCCGCCCTGATGGGCCCTATAGACCCAGATCTAGGATGAAAGGGGATGGTTGGCGCCGCCACGCCGCGGCAATCCCACGTTGCCTCGTAGAAACCTAGTTGCACCATCGCGTCGTCGTCTCCCTGCCAGAACCGGTCTACCGCCTGGGAGCTAGGGGCCCGACCATCCTTCCGAGCCCGCAGGGAGGGGCGCTCCACCGGTGCCGGTGCCACCCGGCTGCACCCGATGGCGATGGGGGAGGAGTCTAGAGAGGGGAGAGTTGCCAGGGGTTGGGGGAGGTGCCTTGTCACCCTGGGGGGGGGGGAGAGGGCAGGTCCCCGAATAACCTTATCGGTATTGTATCGTATCTGTATAGACCCTATCACAAGTCCTATGACACTTAGTCAATAATGAAAAGTACATTACTTGGAGATAATGCCCGCTAGAAGGATTCATCGCACGTGCAACGATGTTGCCGAATATAGTCGAAGATCGAACTCATGATTTTCAGTCCAAAAGCCAACTTTTGAGCCACCATCTTGAACAAGGGCAGCACACACACACGTCGATATCAGGAAGCGAGATCTTATTTTTCTACCTGGAGTATGTCTACTTGTCGTCGGAACTGCGGTGACCCAGCACACCATTGCATGTTTTAATGTATATGTCATTGATATAACAATCACAAAACAACATTTTGCAAATATTACACCTCTCAGAGTGGTAGAACAGAACCGTTGTGGTCCAAATTCTTATTAATTCCTTGACAACAACCAAATGGAAATGCAAATTTCGAGATCCTCCTGGAGGATTCACTTACAAAAGGCAGTTCAAAAGCACTAGCTTGAAAGACAATTGTACCACTATACTTAGTAACATTAATTGCGACAAAGTGACACTCTTAAAAAAGTTAAATTATTCCTTTGTATGTGTGTACTAGGTTCTATGGCGTATTTTTCTGCATTTTCACACTAGTTAGTATCTACCGTGTTCTATAGTAATTTCTACCGTGTTCTTTAATGTTTTTTTGTATTGCATCTCTACACTAGTGTGTACCATTTTTCTCTACAGCGTCTTTGATTCGTGAGGACATGAATTCAGGTTGCTAGGTTGTACATTGGCTCACCCTTGTAACTAAAGAAACTACTCTAGTAATCGTTAGCCTGCATGTGCATGCTCTTATAGGGTATTTGCATGTTTAAAAACTGTAACAACTTACACAGAAGGCAACCACTTAATTTTGTAACACTTTGAATCATTTTTTATGGTTCTACATGAACCACATTGAAGTGGTTGAGGTCTAACTGATCGGGTATACTCTGTTTGATTGGTGTGCCGCTCGTTAGACATGAACTACAATACATATGTATTGGTATGGAGTTCTACTCCACCCAACATTTATCCTCCTTGTATGCACATGTGGGGGATGTTCCCCTCAATATAATATGTACCACAAGCCTCCAACATGCTATTGTGCTCCATTCCGCTCACCACAAGAACATATGGTTGTACTTGACACTTCTTTTGGACGATGTAACACAAAAACATCTGCAAAAAAATTTTGTTGACAGATGGGATTTCGTGGCGGGAAACAAAGGGATTGATAGATAGGCATCATGGTAGACTCGGTACCCGCATAAATTGGTGATATGGTAGGTGGGTGGAAAGGCCCGCGCATTGTAGTATCACGATGGATATAGACATAAATTAGTGTGTCGTGCATTGTACGTGATATCCCATGTTGGTGACTAGTCAAGCACCTCACTTTGACTTCTCCGACGTGTATCACTGATTGGTGTGACCCACCATCGTTGATATATTTATTTCCGCATTATGCATCAGTTCATGTCCCCTCGATCACTACACTTATATCTCCAATAACCTCTCGTGGCATCTCTTACTCCCGCAGTAGTGGGGATTGTAGAGATGAAATCCAGGGACAACAACAAGATGTAGGATCCTAGAAGTACTGAGTGCAACAGCGACGACGAGACAGAGGATCATAGATGTGTTGTGAGGGGTGCTGTCAAAGTACGTCTTTATATATTTGGTTTTCTACCTCATCTTTAAAAATCTAATTTCGGATTTTTTCTTCCACGATCAGGGTATTGTGCCCAGTTGTGTTAATTTGAAAATATATGGATGGATGGCTTTTTCAAATCAAAATTCAATTGACTTTACAAGTACGGTCTACAACCATGTTGTATCATCGAATGTTATGATGTGAACACCGGCCGCAGGTTCCTTGTGTATCACCACCAAGGACCTAAGTGTAACTTCATGTTGTATGTTGATAATGAGAATTCATCAAAGTTGCAATGTGTGTTGGCGACGTTGTGAAAGGACGTAGTCGACAAATTTATAAATTATCTGACTTTGATTACGAGAAAATTGTGTAGCAAGTAAATAAGAGGAATCCCAAGAAGAGGTGACTCTAGCGATAAGCGTGATTAAGCCGATGTGCGTTGTTGTGTCTGACATGCTGAAGCCGCTTGCAAAAACTCTAAATCAACTTAATTATGAGTAAGTTTTTTATTTTAGGAAACAATATGTAAAATACATATGTGTATTCCACCGTGATGTATGCTTCTTTAATTTATTGAAGCACTATGATTTCTGATGATATGGATCAAATATTTCAGTTCTCGTTGTTCAGTTTATCATTGATCTGGCTGTTTTAGTAACTATACTATAATTTCACAAGCATACTCTCATTCTCATGCTGACAGGGTTGTACCTTCAGCAAAGAGCACTATATTAGCCAACTATGGGTCCTTGGAGCAACTACGGCAATCAGACATACTCAAGGACCATAAAAACCTTACCCCATTTCCCATTTCTATATAATGTGTCAAACCATTGCCACAATTCCCACTTCCAAGTACCCATTACCTTGTTAGGCAGCGAGGCAGTGGACACAATCTCCCACGGCAAACCCTTGATCATTATCCCAAGTCCCTACTTACTAGGCTCGTCCATGAGATGGTCTGGAGCTGAAGACTCGCATGAAGTAGATGGCTGGGACAAATTCCATACCCAATCAATCTGGCTTGAACTTTGAAGCCACGCCAAGTGCTCCACCGATGTTCCTGACCTACAGATTTGTTCATCCCATCTACAAATTGCATTTCATGGCATTCTTATTTCTCTTGTTTAATCACGCATATGTATATTTTAGATATATGGCGAGGTTATCAGTCATGCAGATCCACCGCCTGAAAGATGGTGGTTAGTTCAATAGTAGATCATCAACGTCATGCATGTCTTCCACCCCAGCCGCGATGTAGTAGTTCTGTAGAACGAAGAGATGCACAAAGTCCTTACCACCGTCAGCAAAGCCAAAAGCAAAACCTGTTTCACCTAATTTTAGGCTAGGTGAAGGAAGATAGAGGTTCAAACCACTATTTTAATTAGTGCACTCTTCTAATTATTTCACTCTTCTAAAGGTCCAGATTTTAAAACTAGGGCCATTAGAAGAGTGCAATAAAATAAGTGAGTCTTGCTCACTTGACTAGGAGTGGATGTACAACCCAACCACATAGTTTTATATTCTCATAGACACATATTTGGGTTCTAATTATTTCAAAAACAAATTCGTTTTAGGGGCTTCCCCTAGCACGTTACTTTCGAAAGAAAAGAAGAATGCAATAATGATGAAGTGTTATGTAATGTATTTTATGTGCTTTATGAAATGAGATTTTGTACCTTCCAATGCAAATACATCACTTTTAACAAGTCATGTATCACCATGTTTTTCTTGATTTGCGTTGACGACATCATTGAAACTAGTTCACCGATCAAGCTATTTCAGCTTTGCTTCATCATTTGGTCCACAATTGTTTCCTGAATGATCTTGGTTATTTGCAAAGCTTTTTAGTCCATGAAGTCAATAAAAGGTCAGATGGGTTAATATTAACTCAAGAAATGTATGTTTATTTGCTTGCACGTGTTGGTGTGAGCAAGTGAAAATCTTCTCCTAAATCGTTGTCCATTAGTGATAATTTTTCATTAACTGAAGGATCACCCATTGGACCTAACGATAGTAATCACTATTGAAGTATCATTGATGCATTACAGTACTTGACATTGAGAAGACCTAACTAGTATTTTTTAGTTAATAAAATATATAAGTATCTTCAAGCACATATTTTTGTTCATTGGACAAGCACAAAGAGAATTTTAGGGTGCATCAATCCTACAATAAGGTTGAACTTACTTTTCAGAATTCCTCCTCTACCGTCTTTAATGTTTTTAGATGTAGACCGGTCAGGTTGTCTACATGACATACGTTCTACATGAGTGTTGCCATATTTTTTGGTCCAAGTTTGATCTCATGGAGTGCAAAAAACAATTCATGGTGTCATGTTCTAGCATTGAACCTGAACATAAAGCATTGGCTAATTCCACAGCCGAGTTGATTTTGGTTGAGGCCTTAATTTGAGAACTTGGTATTTCTCTCAAAGAGAAATATTGTTTTTGGTGTGATAATCTTGGTGCTACATATGTTTCTGCAAACCTAGCATTTCATGCCCAAAAATAAGTACACATATAAATTGATTGCCATTTTGTTAGAGAGGAAGTGAGAGTTACAAGCAAACTATTGGACACCAAGTTCATCTCAAGCAAATATCACATAGGTGCTGTTTTACAAAAAAATCTTATCTACATGGAAGTTAGAATCTATTATTTTCCAAGGTTTAGATTAAGGAGGGTTGTTAGACATAATATGTAATACATACGTATTGATATGGATCATCCTTCTATATGCCTATGGGGATGTGCCATTAATATAACATGTTCCACAAGCTCCTGGACATGACATTATGTTCCCTTCGGCTAACACCTATGAGATCTAGATAAGTACTTTTTCACGTAGGACAACTTTTTATCTAGTAGATATCTCTAAAACTACATCACCGATATCGAAAATTCTTACTGTTTCGCTATTTCCATGTTGCCTCATTTTTTGGCAACTACATAGCGACATTTGGACTATTACTTGGATGTTTGTGTCCAACTATAAGACCTTTCAAAATGCCTTTTTAGCACGGTATCATAGGCAAATATGTGTCACCATAGTTAATGATGAGAGAGATTGATATTATATCTTAGATACCTCTCCGTTCACAAAGAAGTGGATGTTTAGTCCCAAAATTATCTATAAAAGAGTGTACTTCTACCTTCCCAATGCACATTAAAGTAGGAAAAAAGCGTCTCTCTCATCATCGGAAATCAAGCCCAATAGTGTCAACACCCGGATTTTTAATTCCAGATGCCCGTTATGCCATACCTCGCAATCCCAAGATTACCATTTTTGCGAGACATAACGGATTGGATATCACAGTACATCATGCATTACAAACAATACATAAGGTCTTACACAAATAAGGATCTCATGATCCAGTCTTAATATAACAAGCAGCAGAAATAAAAGATAAGCATAGCGGCGGGGTCCATCTTTAGGGGCACAGGCAATGCTGACGAAGGCAGATAGTCCTAGTTATCATAGCCGTCCTGCTGGCCATCATCTTGATAGTCTCCTTCATAGTCTGGCCATGAGAATAGCCAGGGACAAAAGCCATGAGTACTCTTTAAGTACGCGCAAACTACCACTAACAAGTAGTATAATTCTAAGTTAAAGTGCTAAATATTAGTTTAACTATAAAGTTAAGTTTGAAACCTAAGCTTAGTTCAGAAGCAAAGAAAGATAAAATAAAGTTCTAGAATCACTTAAGTTGGGAAGCTATTATCATAAACACAACCCTGTTGTGGTCAAGTCAAGATTCATCATTAATTTCATAAGTTGTTTGGAAAACATCTGACAACGAAACAGTATGGCCATTCCAATCATCCATGATCATGATGCTATTCAATAGTTTGACACTCTGCAGAGGTGGTACACTTTTACCACAAGATTCGATACATCTGTCAGGGATAACCCTGAATATCATACTTAGTATGCAGATAATCAAACATAACCTTCCCTTTACACACCCTAGTATAAGCACCTCTCCTATGAGCATGGCCTACCAACCATGACCATCAGTCATCTTGGGCACTGCATAGGTGGACAACATTGAGAAGTAGCCTCAGCTTAAACCTCTCCTGCGAGGGAACTAATACTAATGCATATAAATTTCTAGCTAAGCCTTACCCAATTCAGGTAGTGTGGTTGTACGGTAAATTTAGAATGGTATCGCATCCGAATCCAACCATCAGTTTTATAAAAGGGATAAGGCTCATGCCTCAACATTTTCATCATCATAAACCATTTGTGTTTCTCAACACATGTCAAAACATCTCAATAGAATGACTCATCATTCCAAGGTTTTCATAATTCATTTTCACCAATTGTTCCCATCTAAAGTGACTCAAGTTTTGATCTACTCTAAACTACTAAGTTAAGAGTGTTCACTAAGGTGGAAAATGGTGGGATCAATCTCATGCCATAGAATGACATCTAAAGGGTTCTAAATAGTTCAAGTTTCATAATTTTTATCCTACCTTCAAAACAAGTAAAGAACTTTGGGTAGAGTAAAGGAAGTAAAACTTGTAAGGTAATACTTGGGGTAGTAATAGTCAAGGTGGTGTGACCAAAGCATGCCCAAGGCATCTTTGCTCATTCATCTAGCTTAATTCTAGCTTGCAAACAATAGCTTGCCTTGGTTGGTGAAGTGGTTGAAGTTTTCTTCTTCTTCTTCTTCTTCTTCTTCTTCTTGGTAGCACTCCTCCTCCTCGTAAGTTTGGTCGGTACTATCTTCTATAAATACATACGGAGTACACAATCACCAAACAATACTTAACTAGTCTAATTAGTACTCTAAGGCACACAATTGATGATCTACTATCATCACAAGCATCACAAGTTTTATTCACTAGTTTCCTCCTTTTTATTTTAGAAAAGTAATTTCTACTCATTGAAAAATTAACTAAGATTTAATATTCACCACTTAAAATATAGGATCATGTGGACACATGTCATCACCACATATTCGAACATGTGGGAATGTAATTTAAAGGTTGGATCATAATTACTTTGGTTTAAGTTCATTATTTAATGATTTAAAGTGACTAGAAATGCCTATATAGCATTATTTTGGTACTAGTCCAAAGTCACTGCATGTAAACCTTAATATTATTACATATTTAGATAGATATGATGAAATGTGATTTTTGAGAGTTGGAATCAACTCAAAACCTATATTAGTTGATTTTATAAAAATGTTGCAATATGCAAATGCTTCTATTTTGTTATTTTCACTAGGAGAGATCTATAACTCTAATTGAATTAAATCCAACGGGCTTGTATAGATCCTTTCAATACCTTTCAGCCAAAGTTGGTTTCTTGCAATTTGGATTTGTCAAACTCCCAGAATTGATTTTTAAACTAGTGGATAGAAACTAGAGTAACTCTAAATAGAAAAAACTAAATTTGAATTTTTAACATGCGCGGGAGCTAACTGGGTCGGCCCATCTACGCACAGTGCACTCAACGGGCTGCCTGACATGCGGGCTCCACCAGTCAGCGGCACAAAATCACCGAAACGGTATCTAGCATCCTGGGCCACACGATCTAAAGGGGATCTAACGGTGGAGAGTCATCGTCGACGACGGATTACTCCAGCGAGAACCTGACTTAGACGCGGCGGTGGGGGTCGATTGGGGGCATACCAGGGCTCCAGCAAGGTCGGTGAGGCGGGCAAACGGGCTGGTAGACGACGGCGAGGCGAGGCGCGAGTGCGGCGGGGCCTGGGGTGCCCGAAATCGCAGACGCCCTTCTCCTTCTGTTGCGGCGGCTTCGACTCCAATTCCGGCGAGACAGAGCTCGAGCGGCTTCGGCTAGAGGTGGGTAAGGTTCAGAGAGAGGTGGGGAGTGAGTGAGTGTGGAGAAAACAGGCTGGGCTGGCTGCTTTATATAGGGTCGACGAGAGGGCAGAGAGGGCGCCGGTGAGGTCATCAGTGACGACGATGCGGGGCTCTCCCGGCATGGTTGAGGGCTGCGATGGATGATCTGTCACTTGGCGATCCTCTGAGGCTTAAAGGCGCGGCAAGGCGGGGTCTCTACTGGTCGGGAGCGTGCGGTGAACTGCACGTGGACGGCGGTGTTCGACGCGGTTCCTCCGGGCTGCTGGTCACTAGGCGGCGAACGATGATGTCTGGGCGGTTGCTGGGCCTGCTGCGGGTGCTGCCACGCAAGGCTAGGGCTAGGCAAGGTCGGTGCTGCTCTGGCGGGCGCGGCGCTCCGAGGTGATCGGCATGGCGGACAGAGGCATGGGCGCGAGCAAATGCGGCTTGTCCTCCGCTCGATTTTGGTCGGGGGCTGGTCGAGGCGAAGCAGTAGGATGGCGCCTGTCTGCCAGCGAGCGAAGGAGAGCGCGGGACGGGCTGGGGCGAGCTGTCCGTGGTCGACCTGGGGCATGGCATCGGGCGGCTTGGTACTGGAGCAGACAGGGGAGAGGGAGAGAGAGTTAGGGCTGGGTTTTTAGCTGGGGGGACAAGGGGACCAGGTTAGGCCCAAATGGTGGCCAAGCTACTGCTCACTATAGTGTTTTAGGATTTTTCAAGATTTGTGTCTGCCACCTGTTTGATAAAATGGACGCAAGAAGCAAAAGTCTGAATTTTGGTTTCAAAATTTTTGAGTGATCTCCACTAGTGCTAGGTAGCCTCTGGTTGCAAGGGTTTTGAAAATGGAGTTCAATTGGATGGTTTTTGAAATAGGGGTGATCTAGGCATATGCATTGAATTCAATTTTCACATGCCATTTAAAATAAGTATTTGAATGTTTTTAGCAGATCAAAAAGTGGGCCTTGGTACCACATTATGTGTACTAGCAAGGGGTGTAAAGATCTAGAATTATTTTTGTTGAGAACTGAGTGCTAGGAACACTCAAAGTAGTGTAGTGGATTAAAATGACCAAAATGACCATTCCTCCTTTTTAATTATTTTTTATGTGATTTTCTTTGGGATTTGCTTGGGAAAGGTTACAAACATTTTACAACCAAAGAATCACAGAACCATGGAAATTCAAATCAATTCCTAAATTAAATGCTCATACACATGAATGCTTTCATTTTTAATTTGGAAAAGTTTTTGTTAACCCTAATTTTGATGATTTGGATCTTGATAAGCTTGGATTAAAGTTTTGGGATGTTACAAACCTTCCCCCCTTAAACAAAATCTCGTCCCGAGATTTACAAGAAAACTAGGAACTAAAGAGATCTAGGAACTCTATCCTAATGTAATCTTCGCGCTCCCAAGTGGCTTCCTCCTCGGTATGGTTGCTCCACTGATCTTGAGAAACTTGATGCTCCTGGTCCTGGTGGTTCTGTAGGCTTCTTCTAAGATACGGATGGGCACTTCCCGATAGGTCAGGTCATTGTTGATCTGTACAGCTCTGTGATCGATGTTCTTGAAAACTTCAGTCTTGTCGGGCACTTCCAAGTATTTGCGAAGTAATGAGATATGGAACACATTCTGGATGGCTGACATCTCTTCAGGCAGTTCCAATTGATATGATACTTCTCCTTGACGTTTCAGAATCTTGAAGGGTCTGATATATCTGGGGGCTAACTTTCCTTTCAGACTAAAGCGTTGAGTTCCCTTCAATGGTGAAACCTTGAGATACACAAAATCTCTGACATTGAAAGTCAGGTCTCTCCTTCTCTTGTCAGCATAACTCTTCTGTCTGGATTGGGCGTTCTTGGGGTGCTCACGGACTTTGTGAACTTTCTCTTTGGCTTCTCGGAGAATGTCGGGTCTAAAGATCTGACTCTCTCCTACTTGCGACCAATTCAAAGGGGTGCAACACTTTCTTCCGTATAGGAACTCAAATGGTGCCATTTGCAAACTAGCTTGATAACTGTTGTTATATGAGAATTATGCGAAAGGCAGGTAGTCTTCCCATTTTGATCCATATTCCAACACACAAGCTCTAAGCATATCCTCTAAGATCTGGTTGACTCTCTCTGTCCATCTGTTTGCGGGTGATACGCGGTGCTAAAGTTCAACTTGGTTCCCAATCCTTCCTGAACTTTCTGCCAAAATCTTGAGGTAAACTAGGTTCCTCGATCTGATACTATGGTCTTGGGGGTTCCATGCAGACTAACAATCCTAGCAATATACAGCTCTGCTAGCTTCGCACTCTGGTAGGTAGTCTTGATAGGTATAAAGTGGGCTACCTTGGACAGTCTATCAACTATGACCCAGATTGAGTCCTTTCCCCTACTAGAAGTAGGTAAACCGGTGATAAAGTCCATTCTGATGGAATCCCATTTCCATTCCAGAATCTGCAATGGTTGTAACAGTCCTGCAGGTCTCTGATGCTCTGCTTTGACTCTTTGACAGATATCACACTTGGCGATGTAGCTTCTTCTCTCTTCATCTTGTGCCACCAAAATTGCTCTTTCAAATCCTGATACATCTTCGTTCCTCCCGGGTGGATAGAATAAAGAGTATCATGAGCTTCCTTCATGATAACTTGCTTTAGCTCCGAATCTACTGGCACACAGATACGTCCTTTGTACCACAGTACTCCTTCTTCGTCTTCGGTGAATCCAGGTACCTTTCCTGTACCAATACGATGTTTGATTCTGTTGATACTTTCATTCCCCTTCTAGGCTTCCTTGATTTGGCTAATCAAAGTGGGTTGAAGTTCAATGCTAGCTAAGAATCCTTTGCTACCTAATTCAGTCCTGAACTGCTCCAACTCTTCATACAAACTTGGCTGCTTCTCCTTGATCATGGTATTTAGCCTACACGGTAATCTGCTAAGAGCATCCACTACCACATTGTCTTTGCGGGGTGATAGTGAATGTCAAGGTCATAATCCTTGATTAACTCTATCCATCTCCTTTGCCTCATATTCAGCTCCTTCTGAGTGAGAATATACTTTAAACTCTTGTGATCTGAGTAAATCTCACAACGATTACCCATCAAATAATGATGCCATTTCTTCAACGCTAGAACCACAACTGCTAGCTCAAGATCATGGGTCAGATAGTTCATAAATATCTTATTCATGAGATTCATGAAATAAGCAGGGGCATTGATTAATCCAAAAGACATAACCGTATACTCGTATAAACCATAGCGAGTAGTAAAGGCGGTCTTCGGAATATCCGTTGCACGAATCTTAAGTTGGTGATAACCAGTCCTAAGATCAATCTTTGTGAATACCTGGGCTCCAGTCAATTGATCAAATAGATCCTCTATCTTTGGCAAGGGGTACTTGTTCTTGATGGTGACACCATTCAACTTTCTGTAATATGTACATAGACGATTGCCTCCATCTTTCTTGTCGACGGATAACACTGGTGATCTCCATGGCGATGCGCTTGGCTGAATCAAGCATGTTGCTAACATGGCATCTAACTGCTTCTTCAGTTCCACTAACTCTGAGGGGTTCATGCTATAGGGTCTCTGGGCTATGGGTCCAGTTCCGGGGATTAATTCAATAATGAACTCAATATCCCTATCGGGCGGCATACCTGGCAATTCATCTGGGAATACGTCGGGGTATTCATAGACTACTCTGACTTGGTCTATGGTGGGTAGGGCTAGACTCTTGTTGCACTTGAATTGGCGATGTAAGGTTTCAGATATATGCTCTACTGTTACTCCAGAACTACTGGACATGGTGATGGATTTCTTAGCATAGTCTATCAGTCCTTTATGCCTTGACATCCAGTCCATACCTAGTACTACATCCAATCCTTTGGTTCCAAGTACTATTAGGTTGGCATAAAAATCTATCCCATGTATTCTGATAGGCACAACTTTGCAAATTTTTCTAGCTTTTGTAGTTGAACCGGGGATTTGAACTATCATGACATGCTTCAAGTTGGTTGGGTGAATCTTACTAGTGCATGCAAATTCTTCGGTGACAAATGAATGCGATGCTCCCGAATCAAACAATACTCTTGCTAAAACTGAGTTGACAGAAAACATACCCAGCACTACATCTGGCGCTTCCTAAGCTTCTTCTGCGTTCATGTGGAAGAGACGACCGTTGCGTTGTGAGGGTTCCCTGGGGCAAACCATCTTCCTGGTTGAACACGACGTTGCTGTTGAGCTGGGGCATTCACAGTGGCATTGGCGACAGTCTTCTTGGGACACTCATTGGAGTAGTGACCCTTCACTCCACACTCAAAACAAGTGATCTGGGACTTGTCCTTTGCTGCGGCAGGCACATCATTGCTGCCAGTTCTAGGTGCAGTGTTGTTGTTGTTGTTGTTGTTGTTGTTGCTCTTGGGAGGTACACGGTTGAAATTGTTGGCATTGCCGGAGTTCGGATGGTTTCCTCCGAACTTCACATTGCGTCCGCTACGGTTGGGGTAGCTTGGGCGAGACATTGGGGGTCGGTTGTTCCTTGGTGCATATCCTGGTGAGGGGTTGGGACGGTACTTCTGGTGACTACTGGATCCTGATTGTTGCATCATACGACGTTTGTGGTTGTCGTTTGCCTGATTAATCTTCCCTTCCATCTGAATGGCAGAGTCGACTAGCTCTTCGAGATCCTGAAAACGGATGTTGATGAGGACAGTCTGCATTTCATCATGCAGTCCGTTCAAGAATCTCTCCTTCTTCTTGGCCTCCGTGTTGATCTCATCGGGTGCATATTTGGCAAGTGATAGGAATCTGTCACGGTATTCTACCACAGTCATTCTTCCTTGCTTCAATTCGTGGAATTCATCTCTCATCATGTTGACTAGACCTTGCGGCACGTCGGTGCGGCGGAACTTGACTTTGAATGCTTCCCATGTCTTAACCTGACCATGGTTCATATTGCGTATTCCACCAAGCTCTTGCATCTCCCGCCAGATAGTGGGTGGCGAAGAGAACTTTCTCGTTTTCCTCAACTCCTGCAACTTCGAGGTTGTTTGCCATCATCTGCAACCAGTCACCCGCATCTAATGGGTTTTTAGATTGGTTGAAGATTGGGGGATTAGTATTCTGAATTTTTTTGAGTTTGGATCCATGGTGATCCTGATTTCCATGCCCTTGGTTGTTGAGAGCCATTTGGGCGATTTGCTGCAATGTTGCTAAGTTGGCTTGACGTTCTGCCCTGCTTGCTTCATGGTCTGCAATGAGATTCTGCAAGATCTGCAAGATCGGGTCTCATGATTTAGCTCCCTCCTTGGTTTCCGCGAGTCATCTGAAGATTGAGATAGATAAAGGGGTAAGAGGGAAATTCTAAGGTTCATGGTTTTGGTTTCAAAGCTAAAACTTTGAGTTAGACCCAGGTTTTTCAACTAACTCCATTTCATTCCTGCAAACAAACACATGATACAACACACACCACACATGAAAATAGATGGTTTGAAGAACCATTCTGCAAGCTACGATATAGTGGGACCGATACATCTCATGCTACGACAGTGCTCTAGTGCATCTACTCATCGTCGATGAAGTCGGAGTCCTCATCATCAGTGTAGAAATCCACAACATCCTCCTCCAGAAAGTCATCATCATTGTCGAGGTAAGAATCCATGTCTCCCTGGATGTCTTCACCCTCATCTTCGTCTTCCTTGGCAGCAAGCTGAGCTTCCTGCTCCTTGACGGTCTTCTCGAGGTCGGCCACCTTCTTGCAAAGATGGGCGATGGTGCGATCCTTCTTGGCACGCGAAATGGCGATCTGGACGGCGAAGGCGAAAGTCTGGGCCTTCTGGTCGGCAATGACACGGTTTTGGTTGGCTAACTCCCTGGCATTGTCCAGTTCCTACTATCTGTCATGCAGCAAGAAGTCAAGATTCTCCACTTGACGCCTCCACTCTGGGTGACTTGGCATCTCCATCGGCATTCCCATGAAGTCACGTCTTGCATAGTGAGCAAAACGGGTTCCTTGGATTTTGTTGATGCTGAGGGCACATAGACGTGCAAGAGCTTCATGCATTGCCCTGGCTAATCCATCTAGCCAGTTGTTCTCTCTCACGGAGAACTGAATTCTCCCAGAAGTTGGTGCTTCAATGCTTCCTCTAAGATCCGCGGTAACTAGACACTGTAGGTCTCCTCCTGGGGGTCCTGGAAGTTGAGCTCCAAGAAACTCCGGATGTGGGCGTCCCAAGAACTCTGACAATGAATCCAGATCCCTCTCGAAGATCAGCTGACCTCCGTTTCCCAACTGGTAAAACTTGCTGAACTGAGTCTCCATCTACAAGAATTAAGGATGAGGAAATTAGTGAAGTGATCAAGTGTGTCAAATTTTAAGTAGTAGTGTAAGAATTTTGAGGAACAAGATTTTTTGAGAAAGAACGAATCCACAAGGGTAAGAGAGGAAGTAGTTTTTCATAAATAGTCCCTTTGGTTTTGAAACTAAGTTTTTGTTTGGACATCCATTCTAACTAGGGTCTCCTATGGTCAGGATGGCTCTGATACCAACTTGTCAACACCCGGATTTTTAATCCCAGATGCCCGTTATGCCATACCTTGTAATCCCAGGATTACCATTTTTGCGAGACATAACGGATTGGATATCACAGTACATCATCCATTACAAACCATACATAAGGTCTTACACAAATAAGGATCTCATGATCTAGTCTTAATACAACAAGGAGCGGAAATAAAAGATAAGCATAGCGGTGGGGTCCATCTTCAGGGGCACAGGCAATGCTGACGAAGGCAGATAGTCCTAGTTATCATAGCCGTCCTGCTGGCCATCATCTTGATAGTCTCCTTCATAGTCTGGCCATGATAATAGCCAGGGACAAAAGCCATGAGTACTCTTTAAGTACTCGCAAACTACCACTAACAAGTAGTATAATTCTAAGTTAAAGTGCTAAATATAAGTTTAACTATAAAGTTAAGTTTGAAACCTAAGTTGAGTTCAGAAGCAAAGAAAGATAAAATAAAGTTCTAGAATCACTTAAGTTGGGAAGCTATTATCATAAACACAACCCTGTTGTGGTCAAGTCAAGATTCATCATTCATTTCATAAGTTGTTTGGAAAACATCTGACAACGAATAAGTATGGCCATTCCAACTATCCATGACCACGGACGCGGCTATTCAAATAGTTTGACACTCTGTAGAGGTGGTACACTTTTACCACAAGATTCGATACATCTGTCAGGGATAACCCTGAATCATCATACTTAGTATGCAGATAATCAAACGTAACCTTCCCTTTACACACCCTAGTATAAGCACCTCTCCTATGAGCATGGCCTCCCAACCATGACCATCAGTCATCTTGGGCACTGCATAGGTGGACAACAATAAGAAGTAGCCTTAGCTCAAACCTCTCCTGCGAGGGAACTAATACTAATGCATATAAATTTCCAGCTAAGCCTTACCCAATTCAGGTAGTGTGGTTGTACGGTAAATTTAGAATGGTATCGCATTCGAATCCAACCATCAGTTTTATAGAAGGGATAAGGCTCATGCCTCAACATTTTCATCATCATAAACCATTTGTGTTTCTCAACACATGTCAAAACATCTCAATAGAATGACTCATCATTCCAAGGTTTTCATAATTCATTTTCACCAATTGTTCCCATCTAAAGTGACTCAAGTTTTGATCTACTCTAAACTACTAAGTTAAGAGTGTTCACTAAGGTGGAAAATGGTGGGATCAATCTCATTCCATAGAATGACATCTAAAGGGTTCTAAATAGGTCAAGTTTTGTACTTTTTATCCTACCTTCAAAACAATTAAAGAACTTTGGGTAGAGTAAAGGAAGTAAAACTTGTAAGGTAATACTTGGGGTAGTAATAGTCAAGGTGGTGTGACCAAAGCATGCCCAAGGCATCTTTGCTCATTCATCTAGCTTAATTCTAGCTTGCTAACAATAGCTTGCCTTGGTTGGTGAAGTGGTTGAAGTTTTCTTCTTCTTCTTCTTGGTAGCACTCCTCCTCCTTGTAAGTTTGGTCGGTACTATCTTCTATAAATACATAAAGAGTACACAATCACCAAACAATACTTAACTATTCTAATTAGTACTCTAAGGCACACAATTGATGATCTATTATCATCACAAGCATCACAAGTTTTATTCACTAGTTTCCTCCTTTTTATTTTAGAAAAGTAATTCCTACTCATTGAAAAATTAACTAAGATTTAATATTCACACTTAAAATATGGGATCATGTGGACACATGTCATCACCACATATTCTAACATGTGGGAATGTAATTTAAAGGGTGGATCATAATTACTTTGGTTTAAGTTCATTATTTAATGATTTAAAGTGACAAGAAATGCCTATATAGCATTATTTTGGTACTAGTCCAAAGTCACTGCATGTAAACCTTAATATTATTACATATTTAGATAGATATGATGAAATGTGTTTTTGAGAGTTGGAATCAACTCAAAACCTATCTTAGTAGATTTTATAAAAATGTTGCAATATGTAAATGCTTCTATTTTGTTATTTTCACTAGGAGAGATCTATAACTCTAATTGAATTAAATCCAACGGGCTTGCATAGATCCTTTCAATACCTTTCAGGCAAATTGGTTTCATGCAATTTGGATTTGTCAAACTCCCAGAATTGATTTTTAAACTAGTGGACAGAAACTAGAGTAACTCTAAATAGAAAAAACTAAATTTGAATTTTTAACATGCGCGGGAACTAACTGGGCCGACCCATCTACGCATAGTGCGTGCAACGGGCTGCCTGACATGCGGGCCCCACCAGTCAGCGGCACAAAATCATCGAAACGGTAACTAGCATCCTGGGCCACACGATATAAAGGGGATCTAACGATGGAGAGTCATCGTCGACGACGGATTACTCCAGCGAGAACCTGACCTAGACGCGGCAGTGGGGGTCGATTGGGGGCATACCAGGGCTCCAGCAAGGTCGGTGAGGCGGGCAAACGGGCTGGTAGACGACGGCGAAGCGAGGCGCGGGTGCGGCGGAGCTTGGGGTGCCCGAAATCGCAGACGCCCTTCTCCTGCTGCTGCGGTGGTTTCGGAACCAATTCCGGCGAGACAGAGCTCGAGCGGCTTCGGCTAGAGGTGGGTAAGGTTCATAGAGAGGTGGGGAGTGAGTGAGTGTGGAGAAAAGAGGCTGGGGTGGACGCTTTATATAGGGTCGACGAGAGGGCAGAGAGGGCGCCGGTGAGGTCATCGGTGATGACGATGCGGGGCTCTCCCGGCATGGGCGAGGGCTGCGATGGATGCTCTGTCCCCCGGCGATCCTCTGAGGCTTAAAGGCGCGGCAAGGCAGGGTCTCTACTGGTCGGGAGCGTGCGGTGAACTGCGCGTGGACGGCGATGTTCGACGTGGTTCCTCCGGGCTGCTGGTCACTAGGCGGCGAACGATGATGTCTGGGCGGTTGCTGGGCCTGCTGCGGGTGCTTCCACGCAAGGCTAATGCTAGGCAAGGTCGGTGCTGCTCTGGCGGGCGCGGCGCTCCGGGGTGATCGGCATGGCGGACAAAGGCATGGGCGCGAGCAAATGCGGCTTGTCCTCTGCTCGATTTTGGTTGGGGGCTGGTCGAGGCGAAGCGGTAGGATGGCGCCTGTCTGCCAGCGAGCGAAGAAGAGCACGGGACGGGCTGGGGCGAGCTGTCCGTGGTCGACCTGGCGCATGGCGTCGGGCGGCTTGGTACTGGAGCAGACAAGGGAGAGGGAGAGACTGTTAAGGACGGGGTTTTAGCTGGGGGGACAAGGGGACAAGGTTAGGGCCAAATGGTGGCCAAGCTACTGCTCACTATAGTGTTTTAGGATTTTGCAAGATTTGTGTCTGCCACCTATGTGATGAAATGGACGCAAGAAGCAAAAGCCTGAATTTTGGTTTCAAAATTTTTGAGTGATCTCCACTAGTGCTAGGTAGCCTCTGGTTGCAAGGGTTTTGAAAATGGAGTTCAATTGGATGGTTTTTGAAATAGGGGTGATCTAGGCATATGCATTGAATTAAATTTTCACATGCCATTTAAAATAAGTATTTGAATGTTTTTAGCAGATCAAAAAGTGGGCCTTGGTACCACATTATGTGTACTAGCAAGGGGTGTAAAGATCTAGAATTATTTCTGTTGAGAACTGAGTGCTAGGAACACACAAAGTAGTGTAGTGGATTAAAATGACCAAAATGACCATTCCTCCTTTTTAATTGTTTTTGATTTGATTTTCTTTGGGATTTGCTTGGGAAAGGTTTAGATGATGTTTAATTTACCATACAAACATTTTACAATCAAAGAATCACAGAACCATGGCAATTCAAATCAATTCCTAAATTAAATGCTCATACACATGAATGCTTTCATTTTTAATTTGGAAAAGTTTTTGTTAACCCTAATTTTGATGATTTGGATCTTGATAAGCTTGGATTAAAGTTTTGGGATGTTACAAACCTTCCCCCTTAAACAAAATCTCGTCCCGAGATTTACAAGAAAACTAGGAACTGAAGCGATCTAGGAACTCTGTCCTAATGTAATCTTCGCGCTCCCAAGTGGCTTCCTCCTCGGTATGGTTGCTCCACTGATCTTGAGAAACTTGATGCTCCTAGTCCTGATGGTTCTGTAGGCTTCTTCTAAGATACGGATGGGCACTTCCCGATAGGTTAGGTCTTTGTTGAACTCTACAGCTCTGGGTCATGGGTCTGGCGATGCTTGAGAATCCTTCCACGAACCTGCGGTAGTATCCCGCTAATCCGAGAAATGCACGGACTTGGGTTTGAGTGGTTGAGGCTTCCCATTCTTCGACATCTCTAATGTTGGCGGGATCAATAGAGACTCCTCCGGCAGACACAATATGTCCTAGGAATCCTACTTCTTTCAGCCAAACCTCACACTTGTTAAACTTGGAATATAACTGATGCTCTCTCAGGGTTTCTAGGATGATTCTCAGATGTTGCTCATGCTCTTCTTCTGTCTTGGAGTAGATAAGGATGTCGTCGATAAACACAACTATAAACTTATCTAGGAAATTCATAAATATCTTATTCATGAGATTCATGAAATAAGCAGGGGCATTGGTTAATCCAAAAGACATAACCGTATACTCGTATAAACCATAGCGAGTAGTAAAGGCGGTCTTCGGAATATCCGTTGCATGAATCTTAAGTTGGTGATAACCAGTCCTAAGATCAATCTTTGAGAATACCTGGGCTCCAGTCAATTGATCAAATAGATCCTCTATCTTTGGCAAGGGGTACTTGTTCTTGATGGTGACGTCATTCAACTTTCTGTAATATGTACACAGACGATTGCCTCCATCTTTCTTGTCGACGAATAACACTAGTGATCTCCATGGCCATGCTGGGGTTTTAGCTGGCGGGACAAGGGGACCAGGTTAGGCCCAAATGGTGGCCAAGCTACTGCTCACTATAGTGTTTTAGGATTTTGCAAGATTTGTGTCTGCCACCTATTTGATGAAATGGCGGCAAGAAGCAAAAGTTTGAATTTTGGTTTCAAAAATTTTGAGTGATCTCCACTAGTGCTAGGTAGCCTCTGGTTGCAATGGTTAAAATGGAGTTCAATTGGATGGTTTTTGAAATAGGGGTGATCTAGGCATATGCATTGAATTAAATTTTCACATGCCATTTAAAATAAGTATTTGAATGTTTTTAGCAGATCAAAAAGTGGGCCTTGGTACCTCATTATGTGTACTAGCAAGGGGTGTAAAGATCTAGAATTATTTCTGTTGAGAACTGAGTGCTAGGAACACTTAAAGTAGTGTAGTGGATTAAAATGACCAAAATGACCATTCCTCCTTTTTAATTGTTTTTGATTTGATTTTCTTTGGGATTTCCTTGGGAAAGGTTTAGATGATGTTTAATTTACCATACAAACATTTTACAACCAAAGAATCACAGAACCATGGCAATTCAAATCAATTCCTAAATTAAATGCTCATACACATGAATGTTTTCATTTTTAATTTGGGAAAGTTTTTGTTAACCCTAATTTTGATGATTTGGATATTGATAAGCTTGGATTAAAGTTTTGGGATGTTACAAATAGCATTCACCGCATCGTCTTCTCATTTTCTACATACACTTACATCATTGAGATGGTGTAATTAAAGAGGAGATATGGTGGTTTGCACCTTTCCAATGCATTTTCTACTATTCTCTATGCTTTGTCCTAAATTTTCTACATGTTCACTTATTTGTAGACGAAGGGAGTAAAATACAACCCTTGCACAAAACGATTGGCACAAAAGAATAGATAGCCTAATCATATGCATACATGTTACCAAAATCGTTAAATATAGATACAATTCTTAAGAGACAATGCATTATTAAAGAGATTATCTCTTAAGTATTTATTTCTACCATGATAACATGATATAACATAACGTAGAGAAGAGCGGTAGGTAAACGCGAGGAGGTGATTGATGCGCTCGACTTTCAACGTAGAGCTCGTTGGGAACCCCAAGAGGAAGGTACGATGAGCATAGCAGTAAGTTTTCCCTCAGTTATGAAACCAAGGTTTAATCGAACCAGTAGGAGCAAGGAAACACCCCAAAGGTGTTACTAGCTGAGCTTTGGTAGTGCGCACTACCGGTGCTAGTAGCAACGTGGAGACCTGCACAACACAACCACAGAACTTTGTCCCCAACTTGCGATGAGGTTGTCAATCTCACCATGTTTTGCGGAAAACAAAGGATTAAACGTATCGAATGGAAAGAAGTAAAAGTTTGCGGAAAGTAAACACAAAGCAGAAACAGTTTATAGATTGTATGTAAAGAAAAAGGACCGGGATCCATAGTTCACTAGAGGTGGCTCTCCTTAAGATAAATAACATGCTGGGTGAACAAATTATAGCGGGGCAATTGACAAACACCGAGAAAGCAATACATGCATATACTAATCATCTTGACTCCTTTGAGACTTGATTGGGCATTACAACATAATACATAGACCGCCATCCAACTTCATCTATGACTAATAATCCACCTTCAGGTTATCATCCGAACCCCCTGCAGTATTAAGTTGCAAGCAACAGATTATTGCTTTATTTAATTGTAAAAGTAAACAATACGATTGTTCTATGAACAAAGGATTGTTATTTTCTCCCTAGTAGCAACAACACATCTAGTACCTTAGAGATTTCTTTCACTTCCCTAGATTACCAGAGGCATGAACCCACTATCGAGCATAAATAATAACTCTTGGAGTTGCTAGCATCTACTTGGCCAAGATAGCTACTAACAACGGAAAGCATGCAAGATCTCAAATAACTAAGACATGATAGAATCAATAATCAATCTGAAATAGCATCTCAATATCCATCGGATCCCCTCAAACACAACATGTATGATTTACAAATAGATGATCTTGATCATGAACGGAGCTCACAGGATCTAAACATGAAAGCACAAAGGAGGAGAAACCAGCCATCTAGCTACTACATGGATCCGTAGTCCAAGGATGAACTACTCACGCATCACACCGGAGGCTTGCATGGTGATGAAGAAGGCCTCCAGGGTGAATTCCCCTCTCCGGCAGGGTGCCGGGAAGAGTTTCAGATCCCTCCCGATCTAGGGATGGAGATGATGGCGGCTACATGCTCTTTCGTGGATTTTTGATCGGGTACTTAGGGTTTTCGTCCCGAGGGCAACTTATAGGCGGAAGGAGAGGCCGAGGGGGTGCTGGGAGCCACCACACCACCCCCTGGCGCGGGCCCAGCTTGGCCGCACGGCCAGGTGGTGTGTCCTGCCCCTAGACCTTCTCCGTCTCGTATTCTGGCACTTGATCCCTTCCAGAAATAGGCACTTTGGCTTTTGTCCCGTCCAATTCCGAGAATATTCATTTTCTAACTTTCCTGGAACAAAAAACAGCAGAAAACAGGCAGCTGGCACTATGGCTCTTGTTAATAGGTTATTCCAAGAAATCATATGAAAAGTACTCCAAAGTTGGAACAAAACACAAGAAAGTGGATAAAACCAAGCATGGAACATCAAAAATTATAGATACATTTGCAATGTATCAACATCCCCAAGCTTAACTCCTGCTCGTCCTTGAGTTGGTAAGTGATAAAAAGAAAGAATAATTTTTGAGGTGACATGCACCATCAAAGACTTGATCAAAGTATTTGCAAAACACTCAAAGCTGGGATCATAGTACTTCAATCATAACATGAAAGACAAAGTTCTAGCAATAAGCAAAGAAACTATGACCCAACATGAAAAGGCACAAACAAAAGATTCATGAATAACAATGCTTTGCAAGACGTTTGTTTGTTTCACATAAAGAAAACATAGCATAAAAGTATCCGGCTTGTCCCTCAATAGAGTAGCAAGTATAAATGCATAGGACACCTTCAAAGTTCATAAGAGTGACTAGATACAATAGTTTCAAACAAGCAATAACAAGTTATGCATCAATCAACTAGTCTTAGGACAATGCACATAGAACTAAGAATAGCCAGTATGCTCTCAAAGTAGGTGCATAAAGATAGAAGGTGGAGACTCAATATAATGGTGGAAGAAGGGACTTTTGTAAACGGAAGTAGGGATTCAAGTCTCATAAAGAGCTTCCAAAAATTATGGTACTTATAGTTTTTCAGCTCTCATTGCCCCTATCATAAGCATCTTGAAGTGGTTAAGGTTAAAGTGACACAACTAAGAGGATATGCTTGACAAGTTATAAACCGAAATCTCATGCCCCTTACTTACGAAGACCGATCCTCATGCTACTCAACTTCAGTCACGAGTAAGCTCTTGTCATTGTAAGTATATGTGTATCATTAAGAACCGCCAACGGGGTACCCCTTGCACATGATACGGGACCTTTCCCATAATCAAAATGACAAGACAAGCAGACAATGAGCATCTCAGCGATCTTTTTATTTGCTATTTGAATAGGTTTTTATTGAGGATGCTTCATAGAGTTCTCATTATGGTGATGCTGCAAGTTCCACCATGATTAGGCATGGCTTAGGCTAGCTACCAGCGCTTTCTCTAACACACATACAAACTCCATGATCTTACAAGTTCCACTTTTATTTCACACCGCCGGGATCCGTAAGCAAAAGAACATGATATCAACGGGGTACAAAGTACAAGTGCAATATTGAAAGCGTTCCCCATGAAACATGGTTCTACTAATTTCAACTTATAAAGCGCAAGCATATACGCAACAAAGAAGGACCCAATGGTTCAAGTTTATTAGAGGCAATAAAGTAAAGTGTGCCATCAAGTTCGTGAGAGCTTTAATCACTAGTTTTATCATAACAAGAGGAAGGTAAACAAAAGCATGAATATACTTGGAATAGCATAATCTAGTAGGTAGGTATGGTGGATTCTTTGGAATAACTTGGTTTAGGGATTTGGATGCATCAGTGGAACTCATACTTGGTTGTGGAGGCTAGCAAAATACTGGGAGCGACAAACTAAGAGAGCAATAATGGCCATAATCATGCAGAGCGACAAAACATCATTGATCAAAGCATAAAGTGATACTACAAGTTGAAAACTAAAGGATCATAAAGGCTATGGTGACTTGTGACAGTCATAACATGGTGTGAGCATGTGTCAAGTCAACCCAAATAAAGCATCAAAGGAGAATACCACTATACTATGCTTTAATATGCTAAAACAACGCATGATTCATCCAAGGAACATTAAGCAATCTCAATTGTTTATAACAAGCCATACTACAGCAAAGAATACTAAGCATCAAGCCAAAACAATATCAAGCACGGCATGACAAAGCATAGCCGTAGTAAAAATCGAGCTCTTTTTACCACATAAGCATGAGCTTTCCTACTCTTTTCCAAACGAAACCAAACTAATTGCAAACCAATGTATGAAAGAGGGGGTCCAACCAACTTATTCAGAAAACTAAGAAAACCAAGCAAACAAAAAACAAAACGAAAACGAAAAAGAAGACGCTCCAAGAAAAACACAATTGTGCATGAAACAATAAAAATGAAGCGTTTGGAAGAAACTTGGAATTTTTATTGATGAAGAAGGGGATGCCTTGGGCATCCCCATGCTTTGACGCTTGTACTTCTTGGATATTTCTTGGGGTGACACGCGTGGCATCCCCAAGCTTGAGCTTTAGTCCATCTTCATCTCATTACTCATTCCTTCCATACACCTGAAATGTTTCCTTCATACAAAACTTCACATGATCTCATTAGCAACATTAGTGCACTTAAGATAAATAAGTCTCAAGGTTCAGTTATAACACCAAATAAACTTCCATTAGAACGCTAGCTACTGTATCACTTCCTTCAAAAATCTCAATTCCCCAAAGGAACTCAAAAAGGAAATAACAAGAAGCAAATGCAGAAAATGGCAGAAATCTGTCAAAACAGACCAGCAGGTAATGATGAATTTTTTCGAAGACCTTATGTTTCTCAAATCAAAAAGTGTTGAACTGCATCTTGACTCCTTTGAGACTTGATTGGGCATTACAACATAATAGATAGACCGCCATCCAACTGCATCTATGACTAATAATCCACCTTCAGGTTATCATTCGAACCCCCTCCAGTATTAAGTTGCAAGCAACAGATTATTGCTTTACGAACTGCGTGTAAAGTAAACAATACGATTGTTCTATGAACAAAGGATTGTTGTTTTCTCCCTAGTAGCAACAACACATCTAGTACCTTAGAGATTTCTGTCACTTCCCCAGATTACCAGAGGCATGAACCCACTATCAAGCATAAATACTAACTCTTGGAGTTGCTAGCATCTACTTGGCCAAGATAGCTACTAACAACGGAAAGCATGCAAGATCTCAAATAACAAAGACATGATAGAATCAATAATCAATCTGAAATAGCATCTCAATATCCATCGGATCCCCGCAAACACAACATGTATAATTTACAAATAGATGATCTTGATCATGAACGGAGCTCATAAGATCTAAACATGAAAGCACAAAGGAGGAGAAACCAGCCATCTAGCTACTACATGGATCCGTAGTCCAAGGATGAACTACTCACGCATCACACCGGAGGCTTGCATGGTGATGAAGAAGGCCTCCAGGGTGAATTCCCCTCTCCGGCAGGGTGCCAGGAAGAGCTTCAGATCCCTCCCGATCTAGGGATGGAGATGACGGCGGCTACGAACTCTTTCGTGGATTTTTGATCGGGCACTTAGGGTTTTCATCCCGAGGGCAACTTATAGGCGGAAGGAGAGGCCGAGGGGGTGCCGGGAGCCAACACACCACCCCCTGGCACGGTCCCAGCCTGGCCGCGCGGCCAGATGGTGTGGCCGGCCCCTAGCCCTTCTCCATCTCGTATTCTAGCACTTGATCCCTTCCGGAAAAATAGGCACTTTGGCTTTTGTCCCGTCCAATTCCGAGAATATTCATTTTCTGACTTTCGTGGAACCAAAAACAGCAGAAAATAGGCAGCTGGCACTGTGGCTCTTGTTAATAGGTTAATCCAAGAAATCAGATGAAAAGTACTCCAAAGTTGGAACAAAACACAAGAAAGTGGATAAAACCAAGCATGGAACATCAAAAATTATAGATACATTTGCAATGTATTAGTGATGGTGGAAAACCGGGGTGATATGGCCATGAAAAACTAGAGCATATAAAATTCCAATTTGTAACCTTGATGGAGCCTCAAGGTAAGGAGATTCCCGTGGAGACTAGGATCCTACCTCCGCTTCCGCCAGCACACATCTAGCTCCCCCGCCCTTAAATCCGGTACGCCTCCACCACGCCCCGCAAGCCCCGTGGTTACTCATGGAGGAGCATCGTTCTCTCCTATGTTCTTCTTCATTGGTTTTCGATCCAGATCGGGTTCATGCATTGATGTTGGTTCTCTATACCCTTCCGAGATAGCCTCGATAGGTGTCCTCAGGGAAGGAGGTGGTCCTGGACTCTACGCTAGTCTCCCTCATTGGATGTGGATCAAGCTAGGCTGACCACTCACTCTCCGATGCGCCATTTGTGCCAGCTCGGGAGGGTCCGGTGGTCATCAATGCGGATGGCGCCGCTGCTATCCAACTGCTCTCCATCGTCATGGCCCCACACATCCAACTAGGTGCGGAAGGAACCTCCCGGCTGTCTTCTCGAGCACTGATGGCTCAGTGTACGGCGCTAGAAAAATGCTGGTGCGGTGTTGATGTAGAGCTCGTTGTGAACCCCAAGAGGAAGGTATGATGAGCACAGTGATACATTGCAAATGTATCTATAATTTTTGATGCTCCATGCTTGGTTTTATCCACTTTCTTGTGTTTTGTCCACACTTTGGAGTACTTTTCATATGATTTCTTGGACTAACATATTAACAAGAGCCACAGTGCCAGCTGCCTGTTTTCTATTGTTTTTGGTTCTAGGAAAGTCAGAAAATGAAAATTCTCGGAATTGGACGGGACAAAAGCCAAAGTGCCTATTTTTCCAGAAGACTCAGAGGCGAATACGAGATTTGAGGAGAGCCAGGGGCTGGCCACACCCCCCTAGGCGCGGGCTGGGCCTGGCCGCGCCATGGCATGGTGTGGTGGCCCCAGGCACCCCCTCGGTCTCCCTCATCGCCTATAAGAAGCCTTCTGACCTAAAAACTCCGGGGGGTTCGATGTTTTTCTAGAAGGAGTTCCGCTCCGCCGCCACCACCAGATTCCACGAAACAGCACCAGAAACTCCGTTCTGGCACCCTGCTAGGACGAGGAATTGGAGGAGATCATCGCCATCTTCATCACCATCGCTTCTCCATCGACCATCCATGTTTCCCCCATCTATGAGTGAGTAATCCCCCGCTGTAGGCTATGGGGATGGTAGGGATTGGTTGAGATCGTTCATGTATAGGCATCAGATTGTTAGGGTATGGTGCCTAGTATCTTTTATTAGTGCTTTATGACTTTGTTGCGACTTGCTGTGCTTAATGCTTGTCACTAGGGCCCGAGTGCCATGATTTCAGATCTGAACATGTTATTGATTCATTATGATAGTATTGTTTTTGGTCTTATCTGCAAGTTGTATACACACGCTGTTGTCCGGAACCTATGGCCTGGCGATGTAAATCGGATAACGAGAAGGAATGGCTTTGATGTGAGGATCACATGTGTTCACAGAGTGTTAATGCTTTGCTCCGGTGCTCTATTAAAAGGAGCACCTTAATTGCCAGTAGTTCCCTAGAGGCCCCGCTGCAAACGGGCTGGCAGGACAAAAGATGTTGTGCAAGTTCTCATTACGAGCACGTATGACTAAATATGGAACACATGCCAAGGATTATCTAGTACTTGGATGCTTTATCTTATTTATCTGCAATTGCCCTATGTTCTGATTGTTATGTGGATTGTCTTGTCCATGCAACGCCTGTCCATCCATCCCTATGCCTACCGCACTCGAATCCCACTGTTTACTGCTTTTGTTACTGCTGTCTTTACTTTACTACTGTTGGTACTTTGCTATTCCTACTAAAAAACTGTTGCTACTGATAAACTACTGTGAGCAAGATTGTTTCCAGGTGCAGCTGAACTGACAACTCAGTTGTTAAGGCTTATCAATAAATTGGGTTTCACTTCCCTCAAAAATACTGCGATACACCCCCTATACTTGTGGGTCATCACACAGTAGCAAGTTTCGCTCAGTTATGAAACCAAGGTTTAATCGAACCAGTAGGAGCAAGGAAACACCCCAAAGGTGTTGCTAGCTGAGCCTTGGCAGGGCGCACTACTGGTGCTAGTAGCAACGTGGAGACCTGCACAACACAACCACAGAACTCTGTCCCAAACTTGCGATGAGGTTGTCAATCTCACCGTGTTTTGCTGAAAACAAAGGATTAAACGTATCGAATGGAAAGAAGTAATAGTTTGGAGAAAGTAAACACAAAGCAGTAACAGTTTGTAGATTATATGTAAAGAAAAGGACCGGGATCCATAGTTCACTAGAGGTGGCTCTCCTTAAGATAGATAACATGCTGGGTGAACAAATTACAGCGGGGAATTGACAAACATCGAGAAAGCAATACATGCATATACTAATCATCTTGACTCCTTTGAGACTTGATTGGGCATTACAATATTATACATAGACCGCCATCCAACTTCATCTATGACTAATAATCCACCTTCAGGTTATCATCCGAACCCCCTCCAGTATTAAGTTGCAAGCAACAGATTATTGCTTTACGAATTGCGTGTAATGTAAACAATACGATTGTTCTATGAACAAAGGATTGTTGTTTTATCCCTAGTAGCAACAGCAGATCTAGTACCTTAGAGATTTCTTTCAATTCCCCAGATTACCAGAGGCATGAACCCACTATCGAGTATAAATACTAACTCTTGGAGTTGCTAGCATCTACTTGGCCAAGATAGATACTAACAACAGAAAGCATGCAAGATCACAAATAACAAAGACATGATAGAATCAATAATTAATCTAAAATAGCATCTCAATATCCATCGGATCCTCGCAAACACAACATGCAGAATTACAAATAGATGATCTTGATCATGAACAGAGCTCACAAGATCTAAACATGAAAGCACAAAGGAGGAGAACCAGCCATCTAGATACTACATGGATCCGTAGTCCAAGGATGAACTACTCACGCATCACACCGGAGGCTTGCATGATGATGAAGAAGGGCCCCAGGGAGAATTCCCCTCTCCGGTAGGGTGCCGGGAAGGGCTTCAGATCCCTCCCGATCTACGAATGGAGATGACGGCGGCTATAGACTCTTTCATGGATTTTTGATCGGGTACTTAGGGTTTTCGTCCCGAGGGCATCTGATAGGCGGAAGGAGAGGCCGAGGGGGTACTGGGTCGGCCAGACCACCCCCTGGCGCAGGCCAGGCGTGGCCACGCGGCAAAGTGGTGTGGACGGCCCCCAGCCCTACTCCGTATCTTATTCTGGCATCTGATGACTTCCAGAAAAATAGGCACTTTGGCTTTTGTCCCGTCCAATACTAAGAATATTCATTTTCTGACTTTCTTGGAACCAAAAACAGCAGAAAACAGGGAGCTGGCACTGTGGCTCTTGTTAATAGGTTAGTCCAAGAAATCATATGAAAAGTACTCCAAAGTGTGGACAAAACACAAGAAAGTGGATAAAACTAAGCATGGAACATCAAAAATTATAGATACATTTGCAATGTATCAACATCCCCAAGCTTAACTCATGCTCATCCTCGAGTAGGTAAGTGATAAAAAGAAAGAATAATTTTTGAGGTGACATGCACCATCAAAGACTTGATCAAAGTATTTGTAAAACATTCAAAGCTGGGATCATAGTACTTTAATCATAACATGAAAGACAAAGTTCTAGCAATAAGACAAAGAAACTATGATCCAACATGAAAAGGCACAAACAAAAGATTCATGAATAACAATGCTTTGCAAGACGTTTGTTTGTTTCACATAAAGAAAACATAGCATAATAGTAATCAGCTTGTCCCTCATAGAGTAGCAATTATAAATGCATAGGACACCTTCAAAGTTCATAAGAGTGACTAGATACAAATAGCTTAAAACAAGCAATATCAAGATATGCATCAATCAACTAATCTTGGGACAATGCAAATAGAACTAAGAATGGCCACTATGCTCTCAAAGTAGGTGCATAAAGGTAGAAGGTGGAGACTCAATATAATGGTGGAAGAAAGGCCTTCATAGAAGGAAGTAGGGATTCAAGTGTCATAAAGAGCTTCCAAAAATTAAGGTACTTATAGCTTTCAGCTCTCATTGCTCCTATCATAAGCATCTTGAAGGTGATTAAGGTTAAAGTGACACAACTAAGAGGATATGCTTGACAAGTTATAAACCGAAATCTCATGCCCCTTACTTACGAAGATCGAACCTCATGCTACTCAACTTTAGTCACAAGTAAGCTCTTGTCATTGTAAGTACATATGTATCATAAAGAACCACCAACGGGGTACCCCTTGCACATGATATAGGACCTATCCCATAATGAAAATGACAAGGCAAGCAGACAATGAGCATCTCATCGATCTTTTTATTTGCTATTTACATAGGTTTTTATTGAGGATGCTTCATAGAGTGCTCATTATGGTGATGCTGCAAGTTTCCACCATGATTAGGCATGGCTTAGGCTAGCGGCCCAGGCGTTTCTCTAACACACATACAAACTCCATGATCTTACAAGTTCCACTTTTATTTCACAAGCAAAAGAACATGATATCAACGGGGTACAAAGTACAAGTGCAATGTTGAAAGCGTTCCCCATGATACATGGTTCTGCTAATTTCAACTTATAAAGCGCAAGCATATATGCAACAAAGAAGGACCCAATGGTTCAAGTTTATTAGATGCAAAAAAGGTAAACAAAAGCATGCCATCAAGTTCGTGAGAGCTTTAATCACTAGTTTTCTCATAACAAGTTTAATTTGGAAGGTAAACAAAAGCATAAATATACTTGGAATAGCATAAGCTAGTAGGTAGGTATGGTGGACTCTTTGGAATAACTTGGTTTAGGGTGTTGGATGCATGAGTGGAACTCATACTTTGTTGTGGAGGCTAGCAAAAGACTGGGAGCGACAAACTAAGAGAGCAATAATGGCCATAATCATGCAGAGTGATAAAACATCATTGATCAAAGCATAAAGTGATACTACAACTTGAAAACTAAAGGATCATAAAGGCTATGGTGACTTGAGATAGTCATAACATGGTGTGAGCATGCGCCAAGTCAACCCAAATAAAGCATCAAAGGAGAATACCACTATACAATGCTTTAATATGCTAAAACAACGCATGATTCATCCAAGGCACATTAAGATATATCAATTGTTTATAACAAGTCATGCTACCACAAAGAATACTAAGCATAAAGCCAAAACAATATCAAGCATGGCATGACAGAGCATAGACCAGAGTAAAAACGAGCTCTTTTTACCACATAAGCATGAACTTTCCTACTCTTTTCCAAACAAAACCAAACTATTTGCAAACCAATGTATGAAAGAGGTGGTCCAACCAGTTTATTCATAAAAGTAAGAAAAACAAGCAAACGAATAACCAAAACAAAAACAAAAAAGAAGACTCTCCAAGAACAACACAACTGTGCATGAAACAATAAAAATGAAGCGTTTGGAAGAAACCTGGAATTTTTATTGATGAAGAAGGGGATGCCTTGGGCATCCCCAAGCTTTGACGCTTGTACTTCTTGGATATTTCTTGGGGTGACACGCGTGGCATCCCCAAGCTTGAGCTTTAGTCCATCCTTCATCTCATTACTCATTCCTTCCATACACCTGAAATTTTTCCTTCATACAAAACTTCACACAATCTTTATTAGCAACATTAGTGCACTCAAGATAAATAAGTCTTAAGGTTCAGTTATAACACCAAATAAACTTCCATTAGAACACTAGCTACTGAAAAACTTCCCTCAAAAAGCTCAATTTCCCAAAAGAACTCAAAAAGGAACCAACAAGAAGCAAATGCAAAAAATGGCAGAAATCTGTCAAAACAGACCTGCAGGTAAAGATGAATTTTTTTGAAGACTTTCTGTTACTCAAATCAAAAAGTGTTGAACTAACGGAAGTTAGATAACAACCTGGGTCAGAAGCACAAAAATTCACGCCTCAAAAAGATGTTCAGAGATTTTAGAAGAATGTTTTAGGTGAAGCACAGAAATCTGTTTTGGGACAGCAACTTTCCCAATCATTACTTCTCTCTCATTAGAGGTTACTCTTGGCATAAAAAGCAAAAAAAAATAACTTCCAAGACTCATCTAAAACTTTTGGGTTATCTTCCAATAAGTACTTTTCTTTAACGCCTTTAAGTTAGGCATAAGAAGCAAGAAAAAGAATCAAGTGTTCTCAAATGAAGAAGCATTAAGAAACAAATTTTGTTTTCATAGGAGAAGCAAAAGAAATCTTCTCTCTCTTCTTGGGGAAGTGTTCTGTACCTTTCTTGAGTGGGAGTTGATATTTAATGGTGCCTTCTTTCATATCAATAATGGCACCAACAGTTCTAAGAAAAGTTCTTCCCAAAGTAATAGGACAAGAAGCATTGTATTCAACATCCAAAACATAGAAATCAATGGGGACATAGGCATTGTTAATCATAATAAGGACATCATTAAGACTCCCCATGAGTTTCTTTTTAGCATTATCATCAAGTGGGACATTCAAACAACAATCTTCAAGTGGAGGCAAATCAAGCATATCATAAATCCTTCTAGGCATAATAGAAACACTACTATCAAGATCACATAAAGCTTTGAAATCAAAGTCATTCACTTTCATATTAATGATGGGTTCCCAACCATCTTCTTGTTTTATAGGAATAGAAGCTTTATGTCTCATCTTTTCTTCTTTAATCTTTATGAGAGCATCAGTAATGTGTTTTGTAAAGGCCATGTTTATAGCACTAGCATTAGGACTTTTAGCAAGCTTTTGCAGGAACTTAATAACTTTAGAGATATTGCAACCATCAAGATCAAAATCAAATTTATCATCTAGAGTAGTAGAACTATTACTAGCCTCAACACTAGTGGTGGTAATAGTAGAAACACTAATGTTTCTAGCAATTTCATCTTCTCTTTCCGACTTAGCATGTAATTCAGCTAATAGTCTAACATTTTCATCAATTCTTACTTGTATAGCATTAGTAGCTGCAAAGGGATTATCATTAGTTTCAAGTTTAGCAGCCATTTTATTCAAAGAAGATTGAGCTTCAACCAAAGATGCTATATTTCTTTCAGCATTAGAGAGTTTTTCCTCAATAGTTTTATTGAAAGCAGTTTGTTTACTAATAAAGTCTTTAAGCATAACTTCAAGTTCAGAGGGAGCACTCCTATTATTGTTGTAAGAATTTCCATAAGCATTACCATTGTTGGAAGGATATGGCTTATAATTGTTATTACCAAAATTACTCCTATAAGCATTATTGCCAAAATTATTATTTCTTATAAAGTTCACATCAACTTGCTCTTCTTGAGCAACCAAAGAATCCAAAGGAACATTATTTGGATCAATATGGACTTTCCCATTAACAAGCATAGACATAATAATATCAATCTTATCACTCAAGGAGGAGGTTTCCTCAATAGAATTTACCTTCCTACCTTGTGGAGCTCTCTCAGTATGCCATTCAGAATAATTAACCATCATATTGTCCAGAAGTTTTGTTGCAGCACCCAAAGTGATGGTCATAAAGGTTCCTCCAGCAGCAGAGTCCAATAGGTTCCTTGAAGAATAGTTCAATCCTGCATAAAAAGTTTGGATGATCATCCAAGCAGTCAGTCCATGAGTGGGAGAATTCTTAACCAAAGATTTCATTCTTTCCCAAGCTTGAGCAACATGTTCATTATCAGATTGTTTAAACTTCATTATTTCAGTTCTCATAGATATAACCTTAGCAGGAGGATAGTACTTTCCAATGAAAGCATCTCTGCACTTAGTCCAAGAATCAATACTATTCCTAGTTAAGGAATTCAACCATTCTTTAGCTTTTCCTCTCAAATAGAAAGGAAACAATTTCAGCTTAATAATATCACCATCTACATCCCTATGCTTTTGCATCTCACAAAGTTCAACAAAATTATTTAGATGGGCAGCAGCATCTTCATTACCAATACCAGAAAATTGTTCTCTCATAACAAGATTGAGTAAAGCAGGTTTTATCTCAAACAAAGTATCTTCAGGCACAAGTGGAGCAATAGGTGTGCTCATAAAATCATTGTTGTTGGTGCTAGTGAAGTCACCCAACTTAGTGTTTTCAAGAGTAGTCATTTTTTGTGTTTTTGAATAAGAAAGCAAACCTGTAAAAATATTTTTTTTCTGTTTTTGATAAAGAAACAAGAAAACAAAACAAAAAGAAACTAAGCAAAACAAAAATAACAAAGTAAAGAGATTGGTTATGAGGGACTCCCCTTGTGAAGATGTCCTTGACTCCCCGGCAACGGCGCTAGAAAAATGCTTGATGGCTCGATTAAGGCGTGTAAAAGTGTCAGTGCGGTGTTGATGTAGAGCTCGTTAGGAACCCCAAGAGGAAGGTATGATGAGCACAGCAGCAAGTTTCCCTCAGTTATGAAACCAAGGTTTAATCGAACTAGTAGGAGCAAGGAAACACCCCAAAGGTGTTGCTAGCTGAGCCTTGGCAGGGCGCACTACCGGTGCTAGTAGCAACATGGAGACCTGCACAACACAACCACGGAACTCTGTCCCCAACTTGCGATGAGGTTGTCAATCTCACCGTGTTTCGCTGAAAACAAAGGATTAAACGTATCGAATAGAAAGAAGTAATAGTTTGCAGAAAGTAAACACGAAGCAGTAACAATTTGTAGATTGTATGTAAAGAAAAGGACCGGGATCCATAGTTCACTAGAGGTGGCTCTCCTTAAGATAGATAACATGCTGGGTGAACAAATTACAACGGGGCAATTGACAAACATCGAGAAAGCAATACATGCATATACTAATCATCTTGACTCCTTTGAGACTTGATTGGGCATTACAACATTATACATAGACCGCCATCCAACTGCATCTATGACTAATAATCCACCTTCAGGTTATCATCCGAACCCCCTCCAGTATTAAGTTGCAAGCAACAGATTATTGCTTTACGAATTGCATGTAATGTAAACAATGCGATTGTTCTATGAACAAATGATTGTTGTTTTCTCCCTAGTAGAAAAAGCACATCTAGTACCTTAGAGATTTCTGTCACTTCCCCAGATTCCCAGAGGCATGAACCCACTATCGATCATAAATACTAACTCTTGGAGTTGCTAGCATCTACTTGGCCAAGATAGCTACTAACAATGGAAAGCATGCAAGATCACAAATAACGAAGACATGATAGAATCAATAATCAATCTGAAATAGCATCTCAATATCCATCGGATCCCCGCAAACACAACATGTAGAATTACAAATAGATGATCTTGATCATGAACGGAGCTCACAAGATCTAGACATGAAAGCACAAAGGAGGATAACCAGCCATCTAGCTACTACATGGACCCGTAGTCCAAAGATGAACTACTCACGCATCACACCGGAGGCTTGCATGATGATGAAGAAGGCCTGTGGTGAATTCCCTCTCAAGACGCAGTGCCGGGAAGAGCTTCAGATCCCTCCCGGTCTAGGAATGGAGATGACGGCGGCTACAGACTCTTTCATTGATTTTTGATCGGGTAACTAGGGTTTTGGTCCCGAGGGCAATATATAGGCGGAAGGAGAGGCCGAGGGGGTGCTGGGGTCGGCCAGACCACCCCCTGGCGTGGGCCAGGCCTGGCCGCGTGGCCAGGTGGTGTGGCCGGCCCCCAGCCCTTCTCCGTCTCGTATTCTGGCATCTGATGACTTTCGGAAAAATAGGCACTTTGGCTTTTGTCCCGTCCAATTCCGAGAATATTCATTTTCTGACTTTCCTGGAACCAAAAACAACAGAAAACAGGCAGCTGGCACTGTGGCTCTTGTTAATAGGTTAGTCCAAGCAATCATATGAAAAGTACTCCCAAGTGTGGACAAAACACAAGAAAGTGGATAAAACTAAGCATGGAACATCAAAAATTATAGATACATTTGCAATGTATCAAGCACCGTCTCCTATATGAGAAAAGAGGTGTGGCTCGAGCAAACTTGGAACTGTTGCTTGGGACGGGATGAATTTGTGAGGATACAAGGCGGAGGTGCTTGGAGTACCATGCCATGATGCTCCACATGCAAGGAGGATAGCTTGCTACGTTTTTAGGAAGCAGACCATCAGTCTCGTTGCCTTGCTCCTAACCATGGCTCTACGAGTGTCAAAATCAACATCCATTGCCGCACCTGCAACCTGTACGACCAGCATGAGCGTGAATTCCATCTCTGTCGCTCGATATAGACATCCAAGAAGTGGCCTCTAGTCCAGCGCACGACCCCTATGTCGACCATCGCATCTCCCCAAGATCTAGGTACTTGCACGTGGGCTGTAGTCGATTGAACAAACTGTTCTCCTACCATGCCATCCGCACATTGCCCGTCTAGCTCCAACGCCCTTGCATCGCTCCCCCTATCAATGCATCTTCCCACACTGGGCGAGCATCTAGAGGAGCAAGTCTGCATTATCCTAGCTTCCTGCGACATTGACCGCGTCATGCAGGACTAGGGCGTGAAATGCCTCATGTCTCCTTGTGGCACTCTCTTTCTGATACCTTTGATCCAGATTACGGATGTAGTATAGCCCCTTTTCCCTAGTAGACCTAGGTTATCGAATCCACGGGAAGCGAATGCGTAGTGTAGTTACTTTAACGGGCCTTTGGGAGTTTAAAATTCCTTTTGTGTTTTTACCGGACCAGTAGCTTGCGTCTTTTTGTTGTTGTCGATGATGGAGAGAGGGCCTAGGGAGTTCGGTTTCACCTGTAGCTGTGCAAAAACATCTGATGGAAATAAAAGATAGAAATAAAGTATGTGTGTACTTGTTAGAGCAAGATAGATTATATGTGGGCAGTGCATCCATAATTGCTATTACCTCCGCAATCGCTTATAGCAATAACCTAGTAGTCTCATCCATAGAAGAAATATAACTAATGATATGCATAGTGATGTCACCGTTAATCCCAAGAAAATCCCTCACATATATATGTACTACCCCTTCTGTCACTGGGGTTCCCAACCTGCAGATCAGTCACTCATACACCCTATACCTGGCTCAACCCTCAGGGTCTTGGGTACCTGATAAGTCCTTGGATTGAGGCAAGAGAGGATACAATAATCTCCATGTCATATCACCTAATACACGATCCCATCTATGATAAATCACATGCACAATTGCTACATGGCTAGGCCGAATCCCTTAGCCCAAGGAGAATTACTCACACATAGAGATGAGATCAACAATCGCAAACATTGTAATGAAAATCATAAATTGATAGCAATAGTCTTATAGTGTTGCCAATCGAAGAAGAGATTTACTATTACAAGTGGTGGAAGATGGCTACGGAGATGGAGAAGGGTTTGGAGATCTGAGGCGGCTTTTTGGCGGAGTCTGGCTTCTTCAGGGCGAGGTGTTTTCCCATCGCTTGAGGCTTCTTTATATAGGGGTCCCTTCATGAAAGTTGTTCTATTTGACCTAACGGTGGCGACGCCAACTATATGACCAGAGCTATACGGTCGGAATTTTTGCCCCGGCCGTATAGTTAGTCGTTACGACGTCTGCCTTCATTGGACGGCTCCTGGTTTCTTCTAGTTGTTGGAAATCTCGTATCTTTGATTTTAATGTAGTGATTCCTTCCTTTAAACGACATTATATGCGCAAGAAAAATACAATAACAAAGGATTGCATACCCCTATGAATATTAACATTAGTGGCAGGGCTTAGAGAGATATTTCATCAAAAATATGATTAATATCCATGCAAACGACAATCCTACTATGATACAAAATGAGCACAATTAAATACCCATGCAAACGACAATCCTACTATGATACAAAGACTCACTCCACCAATATAATATAACAACATTCACTACTAACTAGCATGGGTTTCTCAAACTTCAAAAGTGGGGAGTCATAAGGCATACCTCTCATGTTTGGTTCCACTTCTCTCTTCCTTTTTTATTTGTTTCTTGGAAACTCGAAGTCGATCACTCTCCTCCAAATATATGAAGACCTCGAGGCGGAAAGAAAAGAAAGAGAAAAATAAGGAAAAATGGAGAAATCTTTTTTCTGATTTTTAAGAGAGGGAATTTAAAGAATATAAAATTGGCGGCAAAGCTTGGCTAGAAAATTTCGAAAGAAAAATAAAAAGAACTAAAGATAAAGTGTCGGGGATACCAACACGAGTGCTTATAAACTCAAATAAAAACATAACCTCGAAATAAATAAAAGCAAATGAACGCCAAGTAAAGATACATGAGGAAATTTCCCCAATTTTAGGCTTTTGCAAGCCCTTCAAATCATTATGGTGGCGGGAAAAAGTAGGTAATTCAGTTTGCAAATTGAGTTGAGGTTACTTATTGATTCTCGGAGGTTCAAAGGGAGGTTGTGCATCCTCTCCACAGTCCCTCGAAGTCCTTGGAAATCTTGGTATGTGGCGAACCGGGTTTGTGGCTGCTCCTCTTGGTGAGGAACTTCTTGCTCCTCCTCTTGGTCCTTATCCTCTTTAGGAATTTCTTCCTCGGGTTGGTGCTTCTCAACCTGCGAATCATATAGAAAACGTCCTTCCTTGATAGAGAAAATACCATTAGGGAAAGGAGCGGGGTAGATACGCCCAGCTCCAGCAATATGCAGGTAATAAACACCACCTCTCCTAGTGAACATCCCATAGGCCCTCAAGGTGGAAAAAACAACACGTGTCTCACCTAGTACGGGTTGCAACTCACCTAGATCGATGTCTAGGGCAGTGGCAAGCACGGCGATGATGCCTCCTCCTGTGATTCGACCTTGGCTTTGGGAGGCTTGGTTCTCTAGGTAGCGCACAAGGATGGCGCCCAAGTTGAGTGTCAGGTTGTAGTTGATGTAAGAAGATTTTGCAAGGACTAGGATGTCCTCCTCGTTGAGTCTAGTGAACTCATTACGTGCCTGCAAGGTGTTAGCAATAACATAGAACAAACAGCGAATTGTAGGATGTTGAATATTCTTCCCCTTGTTCACTCTACTAGTGAAGCTCATTCCATTATAGTATTGATCGAGGGAAGGAATTAAGCCAGTAAATGATATGCATAAAGCATGAACATCATTGTTTGGCAAATTAAAGCATGCACACCATTCATATAATGTTAAAGTGTAGTTGTTGTTCGTCAGACGAAAAGAAATAGTATCCTCTCCTTGCCACAGTTTAACGCGGAGATAAGTAGGTACATCATTGTACACAAAGTTTTGTAGGGTAGCTCTATTATAAACTAAATTAAAGTCATCAGAAATACCAAGATGGTTCAATATAATGGGGCAACCCACTTGGTGGCCTTCACTTCATGGTTCTTGATCTTGTTGAAGCGTTCATGATGGGCCTCATCCCTGAACCGTATCCGCATGCGTTCCTGTGTGATCGCACGAGAAGCGCTAGCGGTGGCATGAGCACGAGTTTGGCTCCATGTGTTAATCTTCTAAAACATTGAAGAAAGGAAAAAATAAAACTTTTTGATCCAACAACAGTAAGTATAATATATTCCTCATCTAAACACACTAAAGAATCTCCTCAAGATAATAATCTAGGCAAGAAAATTATGGCAATTGGTTCATAGTAGGTCTCACCCTAGATTGACAATGCCAATAGATCAAAGATGAATTTTCAAAAATTAATTGGAGGATCGGAGGAGAAACATACCATAGATCACTTGTGTGCGAGGAAATCGAACGAAATTGAGTAGAGATGAAGATCCCTTGAGGTTTTGAGAGAGTTTGGAGGTAGAAGAAAGAAAAAGGATTGAAGTTTTGGAGTTGGAAGTACCTTTTCGTATGATTTTGTGGTTAGACGCAACTATACGGGTGCAACTATACGGGAGGAACATGCGTTCCGGCCGTATAGTTGGCATTCTATGAAAATATTAGGTCTTCCTCCTGGCAGCACAGCTATACGGGCGCGACTATACGGGCGCAACAAAATGTTCTGACCATATAGTTGGTCGTTAAACTGTTTGTCTCTGCGAAAGAAAATTTGCAAAGGCATAGATATCTATACGACCGGAACTATACGGCCGGAATTTTTTATTCCCGCCGTATAGTTGGTCGTTAAACTCCAATATATATGAAAAGAAATGGTACGGAGGCATTGATATCTATACGACCAGAACTATACGACCATATTTTTTATTCATGTCGTATAGTTGGTCGTTAAACTCTCAGTACATATTGTATAAAAAAATTCGACGGTAAAGATAACTATATTAGCGGAACTATACGGCCAGAATTTTTATTCCTGCCGTATAGTTGGTCGTTAAACCGTCTGTGTGCATAATTTTTTTCGGTTTCTTCGTAAACTATTTCTTTTCCTGTAACTTAGCGATATACTTTGTTTTTGACAGAAAATTGATAGAAAATATTGTCAACCAACAATAGCATGAATAATGCAGAATTTGAAGTACTACCAAATTTATTCTCCTCAAATGGAGTTTTCTAGCACTCTTTATTGAACATGAACTTAAACTAAAACAAAAAACATAACTCAAACCTTAATTTAACATGGGTTGCCTCCCATGGAGAGCTCTTTTATAGTCAATAACTTAACCTTGAAGATACTCACTTGGGCCAGATGAGTCGAACACCCACTCCAAAGTAATTGGCCTTCAAAGTGATGGTCTCCTTCTCGTCATGTTTGGCTTTCTTCTTCCTGGGGAAACGAATAACAAAAGGATCCCGCGAAGGCAATTGCAACTTCACGTTCCCTTCACGAAGGTTAATTAAATCCTTATAGTTCTCAAGAAAGGACGGCCTAGTATTATAGGAGCAACAGTATCTTCAGGCATGTCAACAATAACGAAATCAATGAGAGCAAGATAACCTTTGATATAAACTAAAGTGGTCTCCTTAATCCCTACAACTTGTTTGTAGGTAGAATCTGCTAGATGCAATTTTAATTCAGTAATTTCAAAGCAGCCAAGATTTAACTTGTTAAAAAGACTCTTTGGAATTGTTGAGACGCTTGCACCTAGATCACAAAGTGCAGCTATCTCATTGGTTCCAATATTTATCTTAATAGTAGGCTCAAATATGTCATCTAGTTTAACAGGTAACTTTTTAGCAATTTTCTTGTATTCCTCTTCAAGCTCGTGTACCTTAATTGCTACTTGATCAACAAATTGTTGATACATGGCTTCATCGTTACCTTCCCTTACCGGAATTACAACATCGATCCTCTTTACAAGATCTTCGATGGTGCAACTTGGTGAAGGGGCATTACTATAATCAAATTCTTCAGGCTCCTCCCTTTGGATCCTCATCATTTTGAGTTCTTCAACAAGATTGGGCTCAGTTTTACCTGCAAATTTAGCTAAAATGAGAGTTTAACTCTCGGTTATCTTACCTAGCTATGCCTCAACGATCCTTGTTCTTTCTTGAAGGGCCTACAAATCATTTCTCAAACTAACAGCTTGGTTAGATAATTTATCAAGCATAGCATCATGGTTCTCCGTAATTTTGACTAGAATATTATTTTGTTCATTATGTGAGTCTATGAAAGACTTAAGCATTTCTCGGAGACTACCATTACTAGTTCCCATATTATTGTTAGAGTTATTTGTAGGACTAGCATAATGTTTCTGAAAGTTAGGATTGTAACTCTTCTTCCAAGCAGGATTGTAATCATTACGAGCTATGAAGGCTATTTCTTCTATGTTTGTTTCGGGGGTGGCTCTTACATGATTTTCTTTACCTTTTACGGATAGTATGAGCTCATCCAACTTAGCATTGAGATCTTCGTTCTCTTGTGGTGAGACAGAGTTCACCTTTTTCGTATTTGATCTTTCCACATGCCATTGGGCATGGTTGTCTTGCATATTATCTAGCAGCTGCTTTGCTTCGGTAATATGTTTTCCCATAAATGTTCCTCCAACTGCAGTATCAAGCATAGACATAGACACATGGTTAAGAACATTATAAAATAAATGGAGGATTAACCAATCTTCCATCCCATGACTAGGATAGTTTCTTAGGCATTTTTTCATCCTCTCCCATGCAAGCGCTAGTGGCTCACGCTCTTCCTGTCTAAAACCAGTAATATTAGATCGAAGTTTCATAGTCTTTGCAGGTGGGAAAAATTTAGTCATAAATAAAGAAGTACATCCCACCCATGATGTAATAGTATTTTTAGGAAAAGATAACAACCATTATTTAGCTCTCTCTCTTAGAGAGAAAGGAAATAGACGTAATTTGACCGCATCAGGGTCAACGTCTTTTATGCGCATCATATCAAATATTTCAGTGAAAGTATTTAAGTGCATACCAGCGTCTTCAACAGCAGAGCCTTCAAATTGATTATGTTGAACCAAACTTAAGTAATGGGGCTTAATTTCATAGTCATCAGCAACAATTGCTGGCTGAGTAATAGGATTATGCAAATAATCATTATTGGGAGTAGAAAACTCCCCAAGCTTATTTTCAGCCATACTTCCTATGTTTTGGGTTTTCTTAGATTAAAAATTATAATAGTAAAAACAAGAAATTAAAGATTAACTAATTTTTTTGGTTTATCAAATAAAGACTGAAAGAAAACTGACAAAATTAAAAACAAAAATTAAAACTAGCAAGGTTCCTAATAACCTCACAAGGGTAGCTATTGCTTCCCCGACAACGGCGCCAGAAAAAGGGTTGATACCTTTGATCCGGATTACGGATGTAGTATAGCTCTTTTCCCTAATAGACCTAGGTTATCGAATCCACAGGAAGCGAATGCATAGTGAAGTTATTTTAACGGACCTTCGGGAGTTTTAGAATTCCTTTTGTGTTTTTACTAGACCAATATCTTGCGTCTTTTTGTTTTTGTCGATGATGGAGAGAGAGGGCCTAGGGCGTTCAGTTTCACCTGTAGCTGTGCAATACATGTGATGGAAATAAAAGATAGAAATAAAGTATGCGTGTACTTGTTAGAGAAAGATAGATTATATGTGGGCAGTGCATCCATAATTTCTATTGCCTCCGCAACCGCTTATAGCTATAACCTACTAGTCTCATCCATAGAAGAAAGAGAACTAATGATATGCATAGTGATGTCACCGTTAATCCCAAGCAAAATCCCTCAAATATAGCTGTACTACCCCTTTTGTCACTGGGGTTCCCGACCTGCAGATCAGTCATCATTCATACTCCCTATACCTAGCTCAACCCTCAGGGTCTTGGGTACCTGACAAGTCCTTGGATTGAGGTAAGAGAGGATACAATAATCATCATGTCATACAAACTAATACACGATCCCATCTATGATAAATCACATGCACAATTGCTACATGGCTAGGCCGAAGCCCTTAGCCCAAGGAGAATTACTCACACATAGAGATGAGATCAACAATCAAAAACATTGTAAAGAAAATCATAATATTGATAGCAATAGTCTTACAATGTCACCAATCGGAGAAGAGATCTACTATTACAAGTGGTGGAAGATGGCTATGGAGATGGAGAAGGGTTTGGAGATCTGAGGCGGCTTTTTGGCGGAGTCTAGCTTCTTCGGGGCGAGGTGAGCGTTGTTTTCATGTCGCCTAAGGCTTCTTTATATAGGGTTCCCTTCATGAAAGTTGTTCAATTTGACCTAATGGTGGTGGTGCCAACTATACGACTAGAGCTATACGGTCATAATTTTTGCTCCGGCTATATAGTTGGTCGTTACGGCGTGTACCTTCATTGGACGGCTCCTGGTTTCTTCTGGTTGATGGAAATCTCATGTCTTTGACTTTAATATAGTGATTCCCTCCTTTAAACGATATTATCTGCACAGGAAAAATACAAGAACAAAGGATTGCATAGCCCTCTGAATATTAATATTAGTGGTAGTGTTTAGAGAGATATTTCATCAAAAATATGATTAATATCCAGTTTAAATATGGACATAGATGGCTATATTTCAGAGCCATCACTTTTGACCATGCAATTAGGAGGGATTTTTGTCTCCTACGTAGTGAAGTTGACGTCTCTCGACACCACCCTTTGAGTCCTTGTCAAGTTTGGCGTAAAGACCCACTGTGATGAAGTCCTTCGAGCTAGTCATGTCAAGGAGGATGGTGTAATGGTCAACATCTGCCTATGGGGCCTGATGGAGGATCATGCACATCTCCTTCGCTCCGAGATTAAGTCAAGTATGGAGATTGCGCTCCTAACCTGCATCTCCAAGATCATGATAATCTTGGAGAAGGTCGAGTAACACTTCGACCAGCTTGGTAGGATGGAGTCTCCAAGATCTACGTTGTCCTTGTTACCTCACACACTGGATGTGACTGAAGCCTGGGATGACCTTGTGTGCATGCTATCACCATCATCATCGGCAACCTAGCTATCGCAACGACTAAACAAAGATCATGTGGACAAGGGCACGCTTTGGGATGCCTATTGCCATGGTGCTCGAGGCATGGCCAATCGCGTCATGGGAAGAATGCCTAGAGCCCCAATTAATGGTGTGTTGGACGCAACACCCATGCAACTTGTGATGGATGCCTACTCGGGCTCCCTACTAGACCTCTAGGCCTTGAGCATCAAAGGTGTGCCCCACAAACATGGATGACTCCACCCTCGCGCCCTCCCCTATGGCACCTCGAAGGCCTCCATCCCGACAAACTTGCGAGCCACCAACGACCGCACTTCACCAATCGTGATGTCCTCGCAGGAGGTGTCCAAGACACTAGAACGGATGATCAATCTTGGAATAGACTCTCTAGTGATCCCAAGCTCCCAGGGTACGTCTCTAGACATGGATGTGGAAGACATCCCGGACTCCTGGACCTTGGCGTAGTTCATCAGCGCGGTACCCAAACCTCTACATGTGCCACTCTCTCGCCGCCACCTTCAAAGACTTGCAAGAGAAAGAACATGAGATTTTAGGGGATTTATATGGAGCGGTGCCAAGAAAGAGTGCATGCCATGCAAAAAAGGTTTCATGTGACAACATGGTGGCAGTGAGAAACTTCTTGCCAAAATATGTGATGCCTACCTTGTTATCTTCAACGTCCCTCTTGCATCCGCAATGATCAACACCACAAACAGACTTGTCAAGCACGTCCACAAGAACACGGAAAACATGATCAAGATGGGAAAAGCAAGGTCGATCGATTAGGAGTGCAAATTGCTTACAATGCAAACTGTGTGACTGATAGCTCCAAATTTCAACACTTTTTACCATTGATTTTCCTTTGGTTTATTGCCGGGTTTTACTGGATTTCACACTTTTAGTAATGCTAACATCGCAAATTAGTGAAAACCTTGGTTTATTGTGATGGTTTTCAGGTAATGAACATTTTTGGAAGATCTGATAGCATTTATGGGCTAATTACACCTGAAGAATTGAATCCCCAATTGAATCCCCTTTCATTAGTGGAGTCCAGAGCCCATAACAACCACTGATATGGTTAGGACACACCAGTACTGTTTTCCCATACGAACATTTGTGAAGGGGAGGAGACAAAAAACACAACACGGCCACCACAAATACATCCATAAGAGGGGAGATCAGATCTGAAGAAGGATAAGAACACCATCTCATTCTTCGACGATCCCTAGCCTCTAAATCATTCACTCCTCCATCATCCCCATTTGTACTGAGAGAGATATTGGCACTTGTAAGATTATGGTTTGATACTTTGATCCACCTTGGTTTGTATTTGAATCAATCTTCAAACGGTATTGTGGCTTGCTACGTTAAAGTTGAGATGATTCATATTTGCAATATCATTATGCCTTTGATCTATCTTCCTCTCATATATGAGTAAATCCCCATAGGAGTCGGAGATTTAGGGCATCGGTAAGATATGTTGTGCCTCCCTTATTACCATCAATTTGTGATTGTTGTCGTGATTATTATATTGTGAGAATGAATATCTATGTTTGCATAATGCTTGTTGTCCAATTTAAGGGCCCTGATAACATGACCGAGATATATCATAGGTATAAACTTGTATACTAGAGAATTGGCGACCCCCTGAGTGACACGACCCGATAACAATGTAGAGCTAGTACTACTCGAGGATAACAAGGAACCATCAAGATTAAAGCCCTGATCTGGTTGAAAGACCTTAATTAATGTGCTGACCAATAATACGGTAACAGGAAGATGGATCATTGGGACTCAGAAGAATTTTCCAAGAGGACTCCTGGTCGGTATACGGATTGCTTGCCTACTCACCTATGAATAAGAAGTATCACAATCACTTATTACATTTCATCCATATGGCACATTCACTATTATCATGAAACGATTCTCTCCATGCCTAACTTCTCATCTGCAGGAACCTCGAGCACTTTCCTCACTTTTACTTTTATGTTATTTACTTCTTGCATTTTCCATTACTCAAGCTTCCTCTATTATTCACTCACCCCTTCCACTTACAACAATTGCAGTCAATTCACTCAAGACAACATGACACCTTGAGTGAGACAAAAATGATGCATAAAGACACTTATCAAGGATCCTTATTAGGATCGATATAAAAACTAGAAGAAAAGATGATGTCACGAACCCGTGCACTTGCATGCCATCAGAGACCCCAAGGTGTAATTAATGGCACAAACATATGTAAACCTACTGAACCTAAATGTTCACAACCTCAACTCAGATGTGCACAAGGATGCCCTCCATGACATCATCCGCAAATCTCACGCATCCAGTGTCTGCGTTCAAGAGTCATGCTAGTTAATGATGTGTTGATCTCCCATGCCTTTGGATAGAAATTCACCACAAACTACATGTTTCGGCCTATTGATGGCACCTGCGGGGTCATCATTATTGCAGCCTTAGACGCCTTTTTCGGCATCTCAAACATCTCCACCACACAACACACACTCACGTCCATTATTAAAATGAAGAACGATAGATGTCCTAGTCACTTACATCCGTGTATGGGCCTCAATTGGAGGCGGTGAAGCATGATTTTATCCAAGAGCTATGCAACTTGGGGCCGTCCATGAGCAATCTCACTAAAAGAAAAATGGCTTTTACAATGGACGATTTTCGTGGTTGAAGGCCTGTTTTTCATGGTTAAAAAGTCTTCTATGACGAGGCCTTCATGGTAAAAGACCCATCACAAATGATTCTACAATGTTTTTTTCGCCCATGGCAGATCGCACCCTTCAACCATGAAAACTTGTTCCGTCATAGATCAGTTTGCCAATCGCATTGACTAATGACATCATGCAAACTGCCATGTGGCAAACGATGGTAACGGCCGGTTACCGTCGTTAACAGCGACAAAAACCATGGTAGAAGCCAGGCCCGGCCAACGCGTGCTAGTTATTAAGTGGGACAGCCCATGAGGAGATCCCAATAAGAAGACGGCTCATTACTGTTTTGTCATGCACTATTTGGAATGGGCCCATTAGTGCAGCCAGCCATGGCCCATGAACTTTCAGGCCCGACACAATTTGAGCCTATAGAATGCCCACTTGGGTCCAATACTCTGCGACCCATTACCGGCCTACGCCAAGTCGGTCCGGTACTATTAAGCCCCGCGTTCAGCCTGTCACTTTTCTCATAGCCCATAGTGGGCCGCCTTATGGCCTTTTACTGTTGCATCCTTTTAATGTTCCGCCTTTACTATTTTGGCCTTTCACAGTTCGGTCCTTCTACTATTCAGTCCCATAAGAGACTTGCTAAGTTTTTGGTCTGGTACTATTCTGGCCTGGTATTTTCTAGCATGGTACTGTTCTGGCCTGATAAACTTTGCAGCCTATTACAGTCCTAGTCCATTATAGTTCTAGCCTATTACTGTTCTTTCATGTTCGGGCCTCTTACTATTATGGTATGTTACTGTTCTTTCATGTTACTGTTCTAGTGTTTTACTGTCCTCGCCTTTTACTGCTTTGGCCTTTCACGGATTTGGTCTTTTACTGTTTTGGCATTTTACTATTTAATAATTACCGGCAAAACCCCATTATTTAATGGCGTCACAGTAGGCCCATCACTATTGATTGGCGGCCCATCAAGGACTTGTATAATCATTGATGGGCTGCTACTGTTTAAGCCTATTTAACTTAGGTCCACTCCTTGGACATAAAAGTGGATAAAAAAGAACACAGGATTATATGGAATGCTAAATAAATTCTGAAACTGTGGAAAAAACTTATAACTGAAAAACTAGTAAATTATTATAGTCCTCAAATATTCCATACCTCGTAAAGCATCATCGGAGTACAACACAACATAATATCAGTTTAAAAAATGTTCCTTTTAGGGAGATCGCATCGCCTCACATGTAACGACGGGGTTACCACAAGATTTGTTGAGTATATTATTAATTAGATTCTTCGTTAAAGCTTTGCATGTTCTTCAACTCATATAACTCCTTCCATGCTATGGAGACTACTGAATGGTTAGCTTACTATCCAACTACTGCATCTTGGAGTGCAACACTAAAAATTCTTTCTGCTGGAATGTATGGAACAGTAGACACCGTGAACCTACGTGAGGAATACGCACTGCCACTGCTTCTCTGTGCAAAGAGATCTACACTTGAGGTAGTTATTTTATGTTCTTCCTTCATATTTACATTTGCAACCTAAAACAAAAAGAAATGTCTTATAAAATCATTACCAAGGAAAACCAAAGAATTTCAAATCAGTCCCTTTGCTAAAAGGAAGAAAGCAATTAGTAGCAGTAGGGCCTCATACATCTCTTTTTTCTAGAATAACTAGAACAATTGGCTTCATACAGGGATGAGATCGTGTGCAATTGTCATTTCTGCTCTGTGAAATGACTGCTCTACTTGATGAAGGCTGAAACTAAGATAAAATAAGTTACACCATCATACAAAGGAACAAACTACCGTGTTCATTCTCAAAGAATTTCAAAAGATTATTTGGTCTGGTATAGCAATGTAAGCACTCAACACAAGGACCTCATGCAGACTGATCAAAGTAGAATGTGTGCATTATGAATGTAATGAATCTGGCGACTGAGAACTAGGCAGGCACACGACAACAGAAATCTAGGAAATACAGTAGACAAGAATTTATCAAAAAAAATAAGCATTTTAATATTGTGGCTGATATTAACTAGCATACTCAATGTGCAGTTGGATCATAAACTTAGGTAGTTGGTATTGTTGTAATCATCGACAAACTGTTATAGTGCCTCAGTCAAATTAGAAATAGACGCGTGCCTCTAATAGACTAGCCAAATCATTTCAGAGTAATGGTGAAACAATCTACGAAATAGTCAAGTTGTTTAAATTTTTTGATTGTTTGCCCAAAGATAAAGTGTACTCTCATGTTCCTCGTATTAAAATAGGCATACACGTGGCAGATACCAGAGTGAGATTTGAAGTGCATGGTTGGTTATGATCCTTCTATTTCTATTATATTGGATTTCATTACATGTCTGGCCTTGTTATAATCATCCTAGTTCCCCCGACAAAAAAATAACTGAACTTGAGTAAATGGCATGAAACTAGGGGACATAAACCTTAAAAATGGGGGTGCTTATAGTAGCTCTATGTAGAGTCTCACAGTTGCTGACCTGGTTAGAGGTACGTTCATTGATGATGTCCGCTACATCAAGTAATTGAACTGGTGTTATTCATACTTCAATGTTGGGCCTCTAAAAGGTTCCAATCTGACATATGTTAGCATGAAGTGATATAAAAGTAATAGATACTTACAAGATTATCGGGGCATTTATTCTACGATTTCTAGTGTAAACTGCACCTACTCATTGCGTAACAATAACAAACTATTAGGAACTATGGGGTAAGAAGAAGCAAATAAAACCGACATATTAGTGGAAGCAGTGTAACGAATGTAATCGTGCACTTCAGAGATTAGAGAACATCGTCAAGCAAGAAATAACTGTTAGTGCCATAGCCTACGCCAAACCAGAGAGAAAGTATAACTGCATCACTTATGGGCACTTTAATAAAGTAGATAATAAAAACAAATGTGTTCACCGTTTGTTGACTCATATTTTTCCAAGACATACCAAAACCGCAGTTCAATGCCTTACGGTTAAACCTGACTTCAAAGAATTTATTAGGAACATACGGGTATCAAGTATAACATTTATAAGTTACTACAAAAGTAGCACCAATAAAAAATACAGTTAACTGCTACATATTTCTCGTACTAAAATCCAAGGAAACCTGGTTACCTCTGTCGGGATAGCATTTAGGCATCTTGCAAATCATGGGTGGTGACTTCGAGGGTGCCGAGGGTTCTGAGGTTGAGGTGCTTGTGGGAGAAGGTGAAGAAGAACGGGAGTTTCTCCGGGAGCTAGACGACAGCAGCGAAGAAGCAGATTCCTAGCGAATAGGAATGTGTTCGGCACGCCAAGAGAGTGGGTCACTGAAGCAGACCTGGTGTAGTGCACGGCAACGATGGTGAATCAGCTCTAAGGTGGTGAAGGTAGATCTAGGGTTTTGCTCAGGGCTTGTGCAGCTGGGGGCGAGGATTATGTGTGTGGGTGGGGGGTGGGGGTTGGGAGGGGCACTATAGAGGTAGTGAACTACGATTGAAGCCCCAACGAACCAATTTCACTAGGTGTCGAAGGGGAATTTCAAGATGTTTGAAACATTGGGGCGCGAAATATTTCAAGGATAGTGGGAGATTTTCTGCTCGAGTAAATTCAGATTTATGTATAGTCCAAGTAGTAGTAAATGTGTAAGTCGTATTCCCTCGAATCAAAGGCCGACAGTCACATTGTTGATCATCCATGGCCCATACCGCTTCAGTTCAGAAATTAAGGCCCCATTTCGCATCTAAATAATGATCATTCCTGGCCCAGATTAGCTCGGTTCAAGTATTAAGGCCTCGTTTGGCATTAATGTATTTTTGTATTATTTAGAGAACTTTTTGGTTCCTGAATAAATTGAACTATTAAATACCTTTCAGTGTTTGGAACCAACAAATAATAATGTTTTAAACTGAATTATTCCCCAATACTATGTTTTTTTAAGAATTTTAGAAAGAGGTCAGACCCCTTTTTTAAGAAACTGAGAAAAGAGAAAACTGAAGTATAGCTTTTATAGGCACTAAAATACAATGGCATCGATATATTTCGTATGAAAAATGTTGTCACCAAGACAGCTAGTGAGCCCAAAAATTACGATTGAAGCCCCAACCAACTCGAATGAATTTGAATTTATCCACAGTCCAAGTAATAATAGTAGATTGGTAGGCCGGTGGGGATGGGGAATTGGGTGTAATAATAAAGCATCCTAAGCTTTAAAAAAATAAAGTGCCCTTTATCGATAAATTTTAAATAAGTATTGTTGGTAGTGTTCAGACTTCTATTTTAAACAAAAATTTGGGAACACACTATTCCTCTAACATGAATAATCTAGCGCCTAAGCGATGACACCAAACCACCCATAAGGTAAGCAACGATGGTGTTTTCATTGAAAAAATGTGAAAGTTGCTAGGCCCCACAAGTACTTTGTTCTCACAACTCTTATTGTCCCTTCACGCTGAGGATGGTAATTTTACCCACGGGTATGGGTACCGTACCCGCATGGGTAGGGTATGGGCACACTATTATACCCACAGGTAATACCCATACCCTCACTCGTTAAGTCATGGGTACGGGCACGGGTTTACCCATACCTACCCATTTCAACTGACATAGTAAAACTTATCTGTAGAGTTTCAACCTATGGGGCCGAGCAACCCAGAGAAGAGTATGATATTGCGACTTCTAAACTTCAATAATTTTCATTAGAGATAGTTTTTTTAATTGTCTAACTACTATTTATTAGAGATAGTTTTTTTTAAATATGCTATCAGTGAATGTAAAATTATGAATAACTTGTGTACTATTGGATCTATTCGCCCGGTACCCACCCAACGCGTATGGGCATGGGTAAAGTTTTGTACCTACAAGTACGGGTATGGGTAAAATTTTCTACCAATTAACTAAATGGGTATGGGTATGATATTGCTCTACCCTGCTCATACCCTGCCCATTACCATCCTTACTTCACGCTCATTGATTAATACGGACATGTTTTCCTTTAGATTTTTCAAAAGTTGTTCGGTTATGCACATATAGAATATTCTATGAAGTACAGTAGTACGACATACATAGAACGCAATTGATTAATTGAGCTAATCACTTATTTAAAAAAGAAAGAATTACTGGGTTTTAGAGCATGTCCAACAACTTTTTTGTATTGAATCGCTAAAATCTTACTATAGGAAGAGGAGCGTGAAGGTTTATCAATGGAACACAATTTCTAATTTCCTAGCCTTCCTATAAGCATTTATTAGTGTTTTCCCTACTTAGAAAAAAACATGTCTAAATGACAATGATATGTGGACTCAACCACTCGGCCACCCAATAAATAAAGCGTCCATTATCGATAAATTTTAAATCACTATGGTTGGGTGTATTCAACCTGATGTTTTGGGAACCCACTATTCCGCTAACATGACTAATCTAGTGCGCCTGAGAAACGACATCAAGGCCACCCATAAGATAAGCAACGACAATGTTTGCATTAAAAAAAGAAAAAATGTGGAGTTTGTAGGCCCCACAAGTATTCTGTCCTCACAACTCTTATTGTCCATTCATGCTCATTGATACATGTGGCCATGTTTTTCCTTAAGATTATCCGAAAGTTGTTCGGTCATGCATATATAGCATCTTCGGGATTTTTTTTGGAATTACAGGAAGTGGCGTGTGACTTCTTGCAAATCTTACCACTATATACTGTATGAGTAACTTTGAACAATGAAAATTGAATCATGACTGACAAATCCCAACAATGTTAACTATTGGATCTTATTTTCTATTCTAGCATTTAGAATATTCTATTGATAGCCCTTAGCACAATGAATACTATGCACAAACCCCAAAGATTCTAATTACTTGTTATACTTTTATTATCTTAGCATACCTCACTATATAGTGTACAAATAACTTTGAACTTTGAATGATGGATTAAGAATGGAAATCCCAACATTGCTAACCGTTGGATTTTCCTTCCACTCTAACATCTAGATGATTCTACAAATAGTATTTAGCTCAATGAATGCTATGCACAAACCTCAGAACACACTTTCCATCATTATAGAATCTTTTATGTCATTTCTCTAGAGCATGTCGGGTATTAGGTAGCTAATAGGATGATTTCTAAATGATACAAATTACAAGAACCAAATATACACCCGATACTTTATGGATGTGGCTCAAAATTATAATTATTTTTCGAGCTTTACCTATTATAATTTTATATAAAAATGATATGTCATACTCTATTAAATTAACTATGAAACTTTTTCCAAAAAAACTATGAAGCATTCAATGACTAGTTATGTATTATGTGCAACGATTATGTCTAATATATGTATTTTGTGCAAAAAAGGTCTATGGTTGTGGTTATGTGCAAAAACCTCCCCAACATGTGGTGGTACCTACAATATACTTGTTGCTGATGCTCTTGGGGCGGAGGAGTACCAACTGTTTGATCTTGTTTCAATGGTGGAAGGGAATTGCTAGGCTGATCCTATGGCACGTCGCAACACCTTGATGTCCCGAGCAAGACTTTTTAAGCGGCCATCAGTACCGACCACCTCTCTCATCTAGACACGACACACAGTGAAGAACTCTCTCTATCTCTCCCCATCCCTTCCCCTCCATTTAGGCCGACCATGCCATCGCACACACAAAAATGCCACACAGTTGCTCCGATTAGTGCACCTCCATCGACGAGTCCAACTCACGGGCCAACGGGGATATCAGTCCCTAACATGTTGATAGCGAGGAGTCCGTTGACAAGCCGTACTATTCTGACACACCAGAATGTAATTTTTCCAACGAGGACCCTTCTTACCATCATCTAATGTAGGGGACGCCGATAGAGAGCAAAGAGGAGGAAGAGGGGCAGGAGGAGGAGGGGAAGAAGGATGATTGGTCTTTCCTCTATGAAGGAGACATCATCTTCAAGAAGAGTTCACTCGATCCACCCTTCATCGGTAAGAAGAAAAGGAAGCAGGAGGATGAGGGGTCGAAAGATTTATGGCCATTTCTCAATGTACGAGACTTCGTCTCCAAGAAGAGTGCAGTCGATCCCCCCTTCATCGGCAATAAGAAGAGGAAGGAGAAGGAGGCGGGAGGCTTGAAGAAGAAGAAGACGGCGAGAGCTGGGGGATGCCACGGGAAGCGGAAGGACGATGCCAACATGAAGGTGACATCAGAAGGATCCAGGTCCAAGAAAAAGAAGAATAAGTCTTAGGATTAATTTTGTTTAATTTCACCTCTACTTCCTTTGTGTAATAATGTTTTGATATTCAATATTATCAAGTGCAAATTGGAATGGTGGTTGGGATCTTGTCATTTCATCTCCAACTGCGATGCAATAAAACCTCATGTATTACCGAGGAGGGTGAAATTACTTCCTCCCCTTAATTTATGCATACGTTTGAGGAAATAAGGGTGCTAATACATAGAAACCCATGTTATTTACTCACGTGAATTCATGTAATTAATACTAAAAGGAAGAAGCCTGGGAAACCACATGTATTCATAGTGCTCCTTTAATTACTAATAGAAATCATTATAAGTGAAATACATAGTAGTATCAAATTCCTTGGATAAAAATAACCCGTGTATAGTGTATGTAAATCATATCCTTGCTCGACATTGATTTGAAATTATTTAATGTCACATTGATTTGAAAACTCAACTACGCCCAACATGCTCTCCCATATCCCCTGGTCGGCACCATAGCACGTGAAAAAGGTTGTGTCACCTGCAAAATCATGCAAGCACACAAACATCAGAATCATAGCCATAGCTAGCCTCGATACCTTCGATGCTCACGTGCAAGGCACATACGATGGCATCAACATTCTAGCACGAGACATGGTGCATCCCATGCCAGCATCATTCAGTGGCGCTCTGTAGGATCGAACGGAGAGAGAGCGTAGCTAGACCCTGGAGCATGAGAACAACACGGAGAAAGGGATATGGGGAGAGGTGGTGCCAGCTTCTCTCTCGTTACTCCTGCCAGTATCCCCATCGTGTAGCATCCCAATTTTCTAATAATTGCAATGATACTTATTACATATCATTAATTGCGTTGCATTATATCATTCTCATGTCACCATGCCACCTTGTATTTGACCATCATATAAAACCCTTTTCATTTGGTTCTTCTCTCATATTGCATTTTCCTATTACTTGTATTTTCCTCTTGATATATTGTATTTGCTTCTTGATAAATTGCTTAATGCCCAAGTTGAGTTGTGGTCATATCTTTTCTTGACTCCACCACCTTCCTTTGTCGTCACCTTACATCTTTTCTTGACTACACCACCGTCCCCAAGTTGAGTTGTGGGCATATTATGTCTATCTCATATGTGGTAAGATGGGTTCCACTTCTATTTCCACATGCTTCCATAATTGTTTTCTTATTGTTTTCACAATATAAACTATATGGAGTCACATGGCCTCCTTGCATGCTATGTGAGTAGGGATGCTTCCACTTTGTCCATATGGCTTGTATTTGAGAATGTGATCATATATGAATATGTTTTGTCTTTATCATCATCTAGTGGAACACCCAGACTAGCATGCCCAAACTATATTCATAAATGACCACATCCCTATGTTTGGCAAGCTTCCATTCTTTTGCATGGTTTATTCAAATTTGAATGCATGCATGGATGTATTTATGTCACATCAATTATGGTTATTCTTACAATTATAAATGAGTCATTTGTTACCCATGCATGTCCCATGCAACATCTCCTTCTTGATGGAGATATGCCCAAGAGGCAATAATAAAAGTGGTTATTATTATATCTTTGTGTTAATGATGAATGTTTACATCCCATGCTATAATTGTATTATAAGGAAACACTGATACATGTGTGTTTTGTAAACATAAAAGAGTCCCTAGTAAGCCTCTTGTGGAACTAGCTTGTTGATTAAATGATGATCATGGTTTCCTGATCATGGACATTGGATGTCATTATAACAAGGTTATATCATTAGGAGAATGATGTGATGGACACACACACATAGTAAGCGTAGCATAAGATCAAGTCATTAAGTTCGTATTGCTGTAAGCTTTCAAATGCATAGTAACCTAATCCTTCGACCATGAGGTTATGTTAATCACCATCACCGGATGGGTACTTTGATGACATCAAACACCGCTTCGTAACTGGGTGGTTATAAAGGTGTCATTGGGTATTCTGAAAGTATGTGTTGAAGCGCATGAACCAAGATTGGGATTTGTCCATCCATATGACGGATAGATATGCTCTGGGCCCTCTCGGTGGAATGTCATCTAGTTAGCTTGCAAGCATGTGACTGGGTCACAAGGGATGACATAACATGGAACGAGTAAAGAGTACTTATCAGTAACAAGGTAGAACTAGGTATAGAGATACCGACAATCAAACCTCGGATAAGTAGAATATTGCGTGACAAAGGGAATTGGTTTCGTATGTAAATGGTTCTATCAATCACGAAGTCATCGTTGAATATGTGGGAGCCATTATGGATCTCCAGATCCCGCTGATGGTTATTGATCGGAGAGGTGTATTCATCATGTCTACATGTTCACAAACCGTAGGGTGACACACTTAAGGTTCGAAGTTGTTTTAAGTAGATATGGAATGTGCGTTGGAAACCGAATGTTGTTCGGAGTCTCAGATTGGATTCGGGACATCACGAGGAGATCCGAAATGGTCCGGAGAATAAGATTCATATATTGGGGATCATTTTCTAAGTTAGGAAATGTTCCGGAGTGTTTGTATGGAGATTCTAGAAGGTTTCAAAATGTTCTGGAAGGTTCTAGAAGAGTTCTTGGTGTTTGCTTGAAAACCAAGAAAGGGTCAAAGGAAACCTTGTGGGGCGAGACACGGATTCATGGGGGAGGAGGACTCCTCCCCCCTTCCCAACCCGCCGGCCATAGGAGGGGAGTCCTACTAGGACTCTCCCTCCCTAGGCGCGCCTCCCTCCTTTAAATAGAAGGGAGGGGGCGCCCCCTCCTAGCCCTCTCTCATAACAAGCTCTAGCCGCCGCCTCTCTCCTCTTCCTTCGCTCTGCTCCGGCTTAGGCGAAGCCCTGCAGAATTCTCTCCTCCACCACCACCACCACACTGTCGTGCTGCTGGGATTCCGTGGAGAAGATCTACTACCTCCTCGCTTTCATTGAACGGGAGAGGAAGGTCTTTCGACTCAAGACGCAGTGACCGATCATGGAAGCGCTGCCGGAACACGGCGCCGGAAGGATCGTCCACACGATCTTGAGATCGGCAAGTGATCGACTACATCAACCCCGAGATCTAATCTCGTAACGCTTTTGGTTCTACGAGGGTTAGTACAAGATCTATCTCGTTGCTCATGTCTAATAGATTAGATCTTGGCTTTTATCTAGATTAGATCTAGGTTTGTTCGTTCTTGCGGTAGAATTTTTTTGTTTTCCATGCTACGAACCCATCAGTGGTATCAGAGCTTTGTCTATGCGTAGATCTGTTGCACGAGTAGAACACAATGATGTTGTGGGCGTTGGTGCTCGTGTCGTCTTTTGCTATGTGTGTACTTTGCATCTTGCGGTATGGTGGGATGAAGCGGCTCGGGCTAACATTACATGTCATCGTACATGAGACTTGCTCCATGCTTGACGTGTAACTTGCTTTGCACAAGTGGCTTTGCGGGTGTCTGTCTCTCCCATCATAGTATAGATCCAATCTACACTTTGCACTTGATAGCACTTGTATCAACGTTGTGGTTCAGTTTCGTAGGTAAGATCCGTTCTTATTCGAAAGCCCCAAACCACGTAAAACTTGCAAAGAAAACTAGAGGCGTCTAACTTGTTTTTGTAGGGGTTTTGTGATGTGATATGGCCATCATGTGATTGTGATTATATTTGATGTATGCAATGATCCTTGTTGTAATATGGCAACCAGCAGGAGCCTAATGGTTGTCTTTGATTCTGTTAAGACCTGCATGTCTATTCATCTTGTAATAGCTTTATTCCAAGTAGTTGTAATAGTTGCTGGTGATGATGGACAACCATGAAGCGGCGCCACTGACCTTGACGCAATGTTGATGATGATGGAGATCATGTCCGTGCTTTGGAGATGGAGATCAAAGGCATAAGAAGAAAGGGCCATATCATATCACACTAATTATGAATTGCCTGTGATGTTAATCCTTTATCCATCTTGTATTGCTTAGATCGCGACGGTAGCATTATAACATGATCCCTCTCACTAAATATCAAGTAATAAAGTGTTCGTCCTTAGTTGGCACCGTTGCTAAGACTCGTCGTCTCGAAGCATCTCATGATGATCGGATGTCATAGATTCTATGTGTGCATAAAACGGGTGCAAGCCAGATTTGCACATGCGGAAACTAAGGTTAATCTTGACGGGCCTAGCATGTACAGACATGGTCTCGGAACACAGAATACCGAAAGGTAGAGCATGAATCATATAAGTGATATGATGAACATGAAGATTCTTCTCTCGTGAAGATCGGACTTGGTGTAGTGGACTTGGTTCATGTAATCACTAAGACAATGTGAGGGATGTTGTTTTGAGTGGGAGTTCACCTAGTTAATTTAAGAATTAAAGTAGAACTCAATTTATCATAAACTTACTCTAAACTACTTGCAAATTTGTTGTAGATTATGGCGAATCTCTCCATCAATTTCAATGCGTTCCTAGAGAAAGAAAAACTTAAGAACAATGGAAGCAACTTCACGGACTGGCTCCGTGGTCTGAAGATTGTCCTCAGGGGCTGGTCAGATGACCTATGTGCTCGAAGCACCGCTAGGTGACCCACCTGCAGATGATGCCACCGATGACGTAAGCCACTCAGAAAAATCATTACTCCACAGTTCAGTGTGCCATCCTGTACGATTTAGAAACGGAGCTCCAGAAGCGTTTTGAGCACCACGACCCGTTCGAGATCATTAAGGAGCTCAAGCTCATTTTTGAGACTCACGCGGCCGTGGAGAGCTATGAGTCCTCCGAGAAGTTCTTTACCTGCAAGATGGAAGAGGGAAGCTCCGTTAGCGAGCACGTGCTCACCATGTTTGGGCACGCAAACAAGCTCCAAGAGTTGGGGATAACGATTCCTAATGAGTTGGGGATTCACCGTGTCCTCCAATCACTGCCATCGAGTTATAAGAACTTTGTGATGAACTACAATATGCACTGCATGAACAAGACGTTGCCTGAACTATCGTCCATGCTGAAAACTGCTGAAGTGGAGATCAAGAAGGAGCACCAAGTGTTGATGGTCAATAAGACCACCAATTTCAAGAAACAGGGCAATCCTAAGAAAAAGGGCAACTTCAAGAAGGACGGCAAGAAAGCTGCCTTTGCTAAGAAGCCCAAGGCTGGTCCTAAGCAAATCGAGTGCTTCTACTGCAAGGGTGCTGGTCACTGGAAGCGTAACTGCCCCAAGTACCTGGCAGATCTGAAGAACGGCAACATCAAGAAGAAAGGTATATTCGATATACATGTTATTGATGTGTATCTTACTAGTAGTCATAGTAGTGCCTGGGTATTTGATACTGGTTCGGTTGCTCATATATGTAACTCGAAACAGGAGTTGCGGAATAAATGAAGACTAGCAAGAGACAAGGTGACGATGCGCGTTGGAAATGGCTCCAAGGTTGATGTGATCGCCGTCGGCACGCTCCCTCTACATCTACCTTCGGGATTAGTTTTAAATTTAAATAATTGTTATTTGGTGTCTGCGTTAAGCATGAACATTATATCTGGATCTTGTTTATTGCGAGATGATTACTCTTTTAAGTCTGAGAATAAAGGTTGTTCGATTTATATGAGTAATATCTTTTATGGTAATGCACCTGAGATAAATGGTTTATTCTTATTGAATCTCGATAGTAGTGATACACATGTTCACAACATAGATGATAAACGAATAAAATTGAATGATCATTCTACATACATGTGGCACTGTCGTCTTGGTCACATTGGAGTGAAGCGTATGAAGAAACTCCATTCTGATGGACTTCTTGAATCACTTGAAAGATGCGAAGCATGTCTAATGGGAAAAATGACTAAGACTCCATTCTCTGGGATAATGGAGCAAGCTACAGACTTATTGGAAATAATACATACCGATGTGTGCGGTCCAATGAGTGTAGCATTGCATGGTGGATATCGTTATGTTCTCACTTTCACCGATGACTTGAGTAGATATGGGTATATCTAGTTTATGAAACATAAGTCCGAATCTTTCGAGAAGTTTAAGGAATTTCAAAGTGAAGTGGAAAATCATCGTAACAAGAAGATTAAGTTTCTGCGTTCTGACCGTGGAGGTGAATATCTGAGTTATGAGTTTGGCATGCATTTAAAGAAATGTGGAATACTTTCGCAGTTGACACCGTCGGGAACACCACAGCGTAATGGTGTGTCCGAACGTCGTAATCGAACTCTCTTAGATATGGTTCGGTCTATGATGTCTCTTACAGATTTACCGCTATCGTTTTGGGGCTATGCATTAGAGACAGTCGCATTCACTTTAAATAGGGCACCATCTAAATCCGTTGAAACGACACCGTACGAATTGTGGTTTGGTAAGAAACCTAAGTTGTCGTTCCTTAAAGTTTGGGGTTGCGAGGCCTATGTAAAGAAGTTACAACCCGATAAGCTTGAACCCAAAGCGGAGAAATGCGTCTTCATAGGATACCCGAAAGAAACAATTGGGTATACCTTCTATCATAGATCCAAAGGCAAAGTTTTTGTTGCCAAGAATGGATCCTTTCTTGAGAAGGAATTTCTCTCGAAAGAAGTGACTGGAAGGAAAGTAGAACTCGACGAGGTTATTGAACCTTCTCTCGGAGTTAAGAGTAGCACAACACCGGAAGATGTTTTTGTGCCACCTGAACCAACTGGAGAGGAAGCTAATGATGGTGATCATGAAACTTCGAACGAAGTTACTGCTGAACCTCGCAGGTCAACGAGAGTTCGTACCACTCCTGATTGGTATGACTCTGCCTTGAACGTCATGTTGGTGGACAACACTGATGACCCTGCGACGTATGAAGAAGCTATGGTGAGCCCAGATTCCGACAAATGGCTAGAAGCCATGAAATCCGAAATGGGATCCATGTACGAAAACCAGGTATGGACTTTGGTGGACTTACCGGATGGCCGTAAGGCTGTCGAGAACAAATGGATTTTCAAAAGAAAAACATATGCTGATGGTAATGTTGCCATCTATAAAGCTCTCCTTGTCACGAAAGGGTGACGACAAATTCAAGGAGTTGACTACGATGAGACTTTCTCACCAGTAGCGAAGCTAAAGTCTGTGAGGATTTTGTTAGCAATCGCTGCATATTTCGATTATGAAATTTGGTAGATGGATGTCAAAACGGCGTTCCTTAATGGTGACATTGAGGAAGAGTTGTATATGGTACAACCCAAGGGTTTTGTCGATCCTAGTGATGCTGACAAGGTATGCAAACTTCAGCGCTCCATTTATGGACTGAAGCAAGCATCCCGGAGTTGGAATCAACGTTTTGATAAAGTAATCAAAAACTTTGGATTTATACAAACTTATGGAGAAGCTTATATTTACAAGAAAGTGAGTGGGGGCTCTGTAGCATTCCTAGTACTATATGTAGATGACATATTGTTGATTGGGAATGATATAGAACTTCTTAATAGCGTCAAAACCTATTTGAATAATAGTTTTTCAATGAAGGATCTTGGCGAAGCGACATCTATTCTAGGCATCAAGATTTATAGAGATAGATCAAGACGCCTAATAGGGCTTTCACAAAGTACATACTTAGACAAAGTTCTAAATAAGTTTAGAATGGAAGAGAGCAAGAAAGGGTTCATGCCCATGTTGTCAGGTAAGACCTTGAGTAAGACTCAAAGTCCGGCAGAAGATAGAGAAAAGATGAATAATATTCCCTATGCCTCGGCCATAGGTTCTATCATGTATGCCATGCTGTGTACAAGACCGGATATAGCACATGCTGTTAGTTTGACTAGCAGATATCAAAGTGATCCTGGAATGGAACACTGGACAGCGGTCAAGAATATCCTAAAGTACCTGAATAGGACTAAGGATATGGTTCTTTCTTATGGAGGTGATGAACAGCTTTTTGTAAACGGTTACACTGATGCTAGTTGGAACACCGATCCAGATGACTCGAAGTCACAGTCTGGATACGTATTTATTTTGAATGGTGCTGCAGTGAGCTGGAGGAGTGCCAAGCAAAGCGTTGTGGTGAAATCTTCAACTGAATCGGAATACATAGCTGCTTCGGAGGCTGCACAAGAAGCCATATGGATGAAGGAGTTCATTACTGAACTTGGCGTGGTTCCCAGTGCGTTGGACCCGATGGCCATCTACTGTGACAACACAGGTGCCATAGATAATGCACAGGAGCCAAGGTCACATAGCAAGCTGAAGCACATCAAGCTACGTTTCCATGCTATTCGCGAGTATGTCCGAGATGGTGACATAAAGATTTTCAAAGTACACACTGATCTGAATGTGGCAGATCCGTTGACTAAACCTCTCCCTAGAGCAAAGCATGACCAACACCAGAACGCCATGAGTGTTAGGTATATTACCATGTAATCTAGATTATTGACTCTCGTGCAAGTGGGAGACTGTTGGAGATATGCCCAAGAGGCAATAATAAAAGTGGTTATTATTATATCTCTGTGTTTATGATGAATGTTTACATCCCATGCTATAATTGTATTATAAGGAAACACTAATACATGTGTGATTTGTAAACATAAAAGAGTCCCTAGTAAGCCTCTTGTGGAATTAGCTTGTTGATTAAATGATGATCATGGTTTCCTGATCATGGACATTGGATGTCATTAATAACAAGGTTATATCATTAGGAGAATGATGTGATGGACACACACCCATAGTAAGCGTAGCATAAGATCAAGTCATTAAGTTCGTATTGCTGTAAGCTTTCAAATGCATAGTAACCTAATCCTTCGACCATGAGTTTATGTTAATCACCATCACCGGATGGGTACTTTGATGACATCAAACACCGCTTCGTAACTGGGTGGTTATAAAGGTGTCATTGGGTATTCTGAAAGTATGTGTTGAAGCGCATGAACCAAGATTGGGATTTGTCCATCCATATGACGGATAGATATGCTCTGGGCCCTCTCGGTGGAATGTCATCTAGTTAGCTTGCAAGCATGTGACAGGTTCACAAGGGATGACATAACATGGAACGAGTAAAGAGTACTTATTAGTAACGAGGTAGAACTAGGTATAGAGATACCGACGATCAAACCTCGGATAAGTAGAATATCGCGTGACAAAGGGAATTGGTTTCGTATGTAAATGGTTCTATCAATCACGAAGTCATCTTTGAATATGTGGGAGACATTATGGATCTCCAGATCCCGCTGATGGTTATTGATCGGAGAGGTGTCTTCATCATGTCTACATGTTCACGAACCGTAGGGTGACACACTTAAGGTTCGAAGTTGTTTTAAGTAGATATGGAATGTGCGTTGGAAACCGAATGTTGTTCGGAGTCTCGGATTGGATCCGGGACATCACGAGGAGATCCGGAATGGTCCGGAGAATAAGATTCATATATTGGGGATCATTTTCTAAGTTAGGAAATGTTCCGGAGTGTTTGTATGGAGATTCTAGAAGGTTTCAGAATGTTCTAGAAGGTTCTAGAAGAGTTCTTGGTGTTTGCTTGAAAACCAAGAAAGGGTCAAAGGAAACCTTGTGGGGCGAGACACGGATTCGTGGGGGAGGAGGACTCCTCCCCCCTTCCCAACCCGCCGGCCATAGGAGGGGAGTCCTACTAGGACTCCCCCTCCCCAGGCGCGCCTCCCTCCTTTAAATAGAAGGGAGGGGGCGCCCCCTCCTAGCCCTCTCTCATAACAAGATCTAGCGGCCGCCTCTCTCCTCTTCCTTCGCTCCGCTCTGGCTTAGGCGAAGCCTTGCAGAATTCTCTCCTCCACCACCACCACCACACCGTCGTGCTGCTGGGATTCCGTGGAGAAGATCTACTACCTCCGCTGCTCGCTGGAACAGGGAGAGGAAGGTCTGCCGCTCGACCAAGACGTGTGACCGATCATGAAGCGCTGCCGGAACGCGGCGCCGGAAGGATCGTCCACACATCTTGAGATCGGCAAGTGATCGACTACATCAACTCCGAGATCTAATCTCGTAACGCTTTCGGTTCTACGAGGGTTAGTACAAGATCTATCTCGTTGCTCATGTCTAATAGATTAGATCTTGGCTTTTATCTAGATTAGATCTTGGTTTTGTTCGTTCTTGCGGTAGAAATTTTTTGTTTTCCATGCTACGAACCCATCACTTCTTGCCTCCTAAGCTTTTTGAATTCTATGGAATCTTGGTGGATAAAACCACATGACCATCTAATCTAGCCTCTTACATGGCTACTATTATTGCATGCACATGCAATATAGTTGTCTTCTTTTCTTCCCTCTCTATTTGGATCCTTTATAGTGTTTGTTTTTGAATTCAATGTAGTGAGGGTTCATGCCCATCTCAAAAATCTTTTTATAATTGCATTCTTATATTTTTCCTTTTTCCTTCCTCACATACATGTGTTCTATTTTGTTTTCACAAAATAGGTGACACATATATGTATATCTACATTGCATGGCCCATGCAAAGCCATAATCTTTCACCTCCCCTTGATTCTTTTGAGATCTAGTTGGCTCGTCATAATCCCTTTGTCTTATTTGAATTCAAACAAGGCGAGTGAACCGCAGCTAAATTTTCTCTTACCTTCTTGCTATATCTTCCTCTAAAATCATGCACGAAATCATCTCCACGTTGATCCTCCTATCCTATGTAACATGTATCTTGGACAATTGTTTTTTCTATCTAGCTCTCTTATCTATTGCTCACATTTATATATAGCTAAATCCTAAACCCCTCTTTTGGCCATCTAACCTATCCTAGCTAGCTACATCCAACTGTGAGAGCCTCCTAGTGCATGTGTGTGGTGCCATGTGAGCCTCTCACTCCCATGTTTTTCTTCTTTTGGTAAACCCCATCACCATCACTCCATTCCTCCCATCCTTTTTCCCTAAATATGATCAGCACCTGCATCCCCTGGTCCCCCTCTCCTTCCCTTCAATCAAGAAAGCAAAAGAGAGAGAAGAGAAAACCCCACCCGAAGCCCTCCTCCCTCCTCTTTTTGCAAAAGCAAAAGCTACCCCATGTGCTCCTCTCCCTGTTCTCTCTACCCCAAGCACCCCAGACTTCTCAGATCGAGATCTAGAGCTCCCAGGTCACCTTCCTTTCCTTCTTCGTCCTCCCCCATGCCAGCCAAGGTCCTCCATGCCAAAACCATACTCTAGCTTGGCCATGCTTTTGAGCCGACATTCAGGAGGGAGCCAGGAGCAGCCATGAGTACGGGAAGGTGATGTTTCACCCTCTTCTTCGTCCAGCACTCAGAACCGTGCCCAAAACCCATCGGAGATGCAATGCCGGTGCCATGCCCATGAGGATGCGAGTGTCGCCATCGATCACCGCCTCCACAAGCTCCAGCAACCACACCAGCGAGCTCCTAACACTAAGCAAGGAGAATACCAGGAGCCTTAGGAGTATTACCCGAATCCTTCCTATTCTGCAACTAAGCTACCGGGCAAGCAATTCCTCTTGCTTGCATACATATAGTACCTATGCTTCTATGTTCTTCTTGCATCATTGAGTCGCGATTGCATTAAATTGGAATCCCAAGTATTGCATAAACTTTACTTTTAAATCCCACCAAAACTTGTTCCTCAATCCTATGATCCATTACTATAGGAGTTGTTTAAGCCATGCGAGTCATAGAACTGCATGTGTAGGTTTTGTGCGAGTCTTTGGATAACGAGGTACCTAAACAACTTAAAATGTGTAGTAATGGGATAACTAACGAAAGAGGCATTGGTGGGAAATAGTTGTTATTTGGTTCTTCCATGCTCACTTGTGTCCCATAGGACCCCGAGTACTTGATTCTTGTTCCTTGACTATTCACACTATCCACATGCGGGAGACTCTATGGATCCCCCTTTGCCTGAGCTTGATTCAAACTTTATTTCTTGGGGCCACAAAGTAGTTTGGGGATTTATTACTATTCTCTACTTATGCAATGCTTTACTGCATTATTTTCAATTGCGCGTGGGGCGACTATACTGTTTTGGAACATGGAATGTTTTCGTGGTATCGATAGGCCCATTCATACTTTTGGGTTCCTAGTCGTTTACAACCATTGACACAAACCCTAGGTCCGTCTCGGAGACGGCCAACTTTGTTGCGGGTAGCTTAGTGGGGTGACCCTTTGAAATAATTTATGAATCCTATGAATGCATTGTTGTCAGGCCTTGTAGCTTTTTATTTGGTTCTTCTCGAGGTTGAGCATGCGTGTGTTGCTATTTGTGCACCCCTGCAGGGTAAATATTTCTGAAAGCCATGTCCGCAGTTATGGATGACTTGGAGCATAGTTTCTCGGGCATAGACAAGCTTAACTAAAGTAAATCCTTTAATTTGACTAAGACATGACTAGTAAATAGTGCAATACTCATGGAATGGTTAATAAAATTGCCAACAGATGGGATGTTCTTCCGCCTTATCGTCAGTAAGCGAGAAGGAGGGCGAGCGATGTTTATTTATGTTGCTTACATAACTATTGTTACGAAATAATGAGCATCCATCCATATGTGGTTAGGCGGATGTTGTAGCGTGTCTCTATAGAACTGTTTAGCTATTATCTTTCACCGTAATTGCGTCACCCCCAGGTTTTTCCCTTTAGATGCATTAAGACTTGCCGAGTACCCCTAGGGTCTCGTATGATAAATATTTGTTTTAGATGGACAGGTATACTCCCAGAAAGGTTACTGGGTCGAAGATGATGATGATGGTGGCAACGACTCTCAGGTGTAGAGATTCCAGGGATGGAGATCCATGAGATCTGTGGGTGGGATGCGCTTATTATTAGGGCATCTTATGCCAATTTTCTTCTTGTACATACTCAGAACTTGTTTTCACTTCCGCTTGATACTCTAATGTGTGACGTATGAGGATGTATCCTAAAATATTATCTCTATCTAGGATATTTGGATATTGCCGTATGGTGTTGAATATTTCCGTCTCTATTGTTTTTAGATGGCGTGGCTCTTATGTCTAGTGTATGTCGCTAACATACATACTCATTTGTGTATGTTTTGGTTGCTTTACCTGTCGAATACGCTGCTAGCTCTTGTCCCGTTGTTCTTAAAAGTGGGTGGGATGGTTGGCCGGTACTGTGCCCTATTCCATGAGGTGGGCCTACTGTGTATGGTTGCGCGGCCCCACGGTAGTACGTCGTGTCCACTTTTGGGTTCATCCAGGCTTGATCTTAGAGCATAGGTGACATGGGCATACCTTACAGGTACTTAAGATTAGCCTATACGGTTCAGCCCAAGAAGGAGTCCACGATGCAAACAAAGCCGAGCAAGGATTCGGGTGGCCCATATGAGTTTGACTTCTTGGAGGATACAACAAAGTGTAGATAGAAAATTAAAGGGAAAATCCTAATATGTAACTGACTCGACCTGCTATCCCGAGACCTAGCCTCCCTATATAAAGGGTAGGAGGGGGCGGCGAGGAGTACCAATACATACACCCCCGCATACACCTAGCCAGATTGCACTGGCACACCCTTGTATTTTTTGACTCCCTCGTAATCAAGAGCATACAAGCAGGAGTAGAGTCCTCTACGAGGCCTGAATCTGGGAAAAAGCTGGTGCCACATGTGTGCTTGTTTGCTAGCTGATCGATGCCTCCAGCACTCCCTACTTCCTCGAACCAAAGTCCATCAACGATGGGCATTGATGAGTTAACCCCTCATCAATTGGCGCTGTCTATGGGAAACGGGAGTGCTGATGTTGCGGCTTCCTCGGCCCCATCAACCACGATCTAGGACTCTAATGCAGCAGAGACTCGCCTCTTCTTCGGTGCCTTCGACTTCACTGTCCACGCGCCAGCGACTCGCTCAGATTTTTGAGTCCATGGCGATGGGATCGGCCTGGCGATCGCCATCCTATGCTTCTAGGTCAGCCGGATCAGCACGCTTCACCTCCCTAAGCAGCCATAGGGTCCTACGATTGCTCCTGCATCGTGTTTGCCACCACCGATCGGTACCCTGAGCAAGCTCAACGCCTCGGCATCAGCCGAGAACACTGATAGCAAGAAAGTTGCGAGTCCGATCTTGGCGATCTAGCGAGAGAAGATGGAGTCTACGGCTCCGAATCTGAGAGTTGCGGGAGCAATAGCTTCCCCAGCCACTATATGTGCACCGTCATCAGCACCGTCGATGGAGGCACTCAAAGGGACAACATCAATGATGGACCCACCAACAACGGGCCGACCAATCGACCTCCTGTCATCGGCCCTGTCTAGGATGGGCAACCGCCCAACCCTGAGGGAGAATGCGCCAGCGGGCGGCAGGAGATTCAACTCAACGACGCTGAGTGGGCGCGATGTAGGGAGGCCCTACAAGGCAACCTCCTACCGCCAAACTCATCACAATAGATGTTGATGGGTTATCATTGGTTAGTCATCCAAGAGTACAAATGCCAGTAGATGGTGAGCGCTCAACTCGATGAGCGCAAAAGGGCATCAGATGAGTCAAGACTTCACAAGGCCCAACTCTCTTCCATCGGAGGATCCTTCTCCAAGGGCAATGACCATGCAGCCGCTAGAAGGCGCTCTCGACTGGCCCAACTCAACGACAAAGAGCGAGACGAGGCCATTCGAGCCCTCGACTTCTCATTCATGATGGTGGACTCATGGGGCAACATGCTCCCGAAAACACCACAAGTAGTGGTGACAGCTGCCACCATGTACCTGCTCAACAATCAACCACCAGCTAGGGATCCACGATCTGCCATGCATCGATCTACGATCGCTGGCCTAGGACTGGTCGAAGCTGCGCTCACCAAAGATCCAACGCCGGAGCCGAAGAAAAGGAAGGCTCTAGCCATGTACTACTCGCTTTCCTCCAGCGATGACAAGCACGACCTGTCGAGGCTACGCCACTCACATAGACATGATCACAATTGGGACGCGCGTGATGACATCACACAACACAAAGTCGAAAAGATGCGTGCCAGGTGCGCCCGTTCAATGGACTCAGAGGATGAAGGAACGAAGCTCTGTGGTGCTGGCTTCTTCAGCAGAGCTATCAGGCAAACACGAATGAAGAAAGGGTTCAAACTACCGTCAGAGAACCCAAAGTTCGACGGCCTCCAAGACCTGAAGATCTAGATGGAGCACCACATCTACTCCATCAATCTACACAACAGGAACAAGAGTATAGCCATGCAGTGCCTCAACAACATCCCCCGTGGGTCGATCCGCAGCTGGGAAGAGCTGTTCTTCAGCTTAGTGTGAAACTTCAAGGGCACTTACAAAAGGCCGCGTAAATAAAAGAGCTAAAGGCATGCTATCAGAAGTCTAGCGAATCACTGCGCTCCTACATCCAGAGATGGTCCATCATCAAAAACTCCACAGAGGACATATCTGAGGACCGCGCAATTGACACATTCAATAGTGGCGTATGTTGTAGAGATCTCAGGGAGGAGCTGGGCCACATGAAGCCCAAAACAATTGACCACCTGATGGAGATCGCAAATATGTGGGCTGATGGAGACGACTTGGTGAAGAATAACCGTGTCCACTCAGACGATGACGTCAACCTTGGCCGCATATGCGACCGACAATGAAAATGTCAGACGCGCGGCTATGAAGAACGCGAAGAAGTCGACATGGTCGCGGCTGGCTACGCCGACAGACGCCACGATGGCAACCGCAGCAACAAGTACCGTAGAGGTGGCTACCACGACAGCAGGAAAACCACGCAGGCATGGCAATGTCATACCCACGACAAAGCTCCTGGAACATTGATCTAGGATAAATTATCTGGACCTTGCAACATCCACTTCTACATAGACAAACACGACGACAAAAAGAAGTCTAGCTACCTCCTAAAGGACTGCCACGATTTCCTAAAGCTCCACGAAGGCCTTGCCTAGATGAATCGTGACGTGATAAATTAGGTTATGGAGCTGCCCCGGGTGCCGTAGCTCATGGAGCACCACCACCAACGCCCGGACAACCACCACGTGTGGCCGTACCAACCCAGAACAACGGAGGCGAGCAATACCCACGACCGTTGGGAAATATGACATGATCCAAAAAGGGCGCCCCTCCAATAGAGTGTAAAAGTCAATCACTCGCCAAATAAATTTGGTAGTCAACTCTCCACCCTCAACCCTTGAGTACCTCAGTGGATGCGAGTCCTGCATCACCTTCGACAAGCGCAATCACCCGCGCCAAGTACCTCGCCCGGGTCATTCTCCCCTGGTGCTCAAGGAGCCAATCGATGGCTTCTAGATGAGTCGCGTATTCATGGATGATGACAGTGGCATCAACCTCATGTTCTCAAGTACCCTGCATGCCATGCGGATCCCCGTCTCGTGCCTAGAGACCTCCAACACAATGTTCCATGACATCGTCCTAGGGCAAGGCGTATACCCCTGGGAAATATCAACCTGGACGTTATCTTCGGCACACCGGCAAAGTTCCAGCGAGAGCACCTCAAATTTGAAGTGGTCGACTGGCCCTCGAAATATCACAAAATCCTCGGACGTGTCGCGTTCGCAAGGTTCATGGCGATCCTACACTATGCGTACCTACAAATGAATATCCCGGGACCTAACAACATTATTACCGTCAGCGGAAGATTGGAGAAATCAAACAGCTTTGACAGGGAATTCAATAGAATCTCCTAGTCTTTTGGCATGCCGGAGGAGATGGCAAGGCTGAAGGAGTCGACAGACAACAGTCTTCCTCCTCTGAGTAAGCAAAACACACCCGACCAGTCCTTTGACTCGTTGGTGCAAACCAAGGCAGTCCATGTCCACCCGACGGACCCGACCAAGACAACCCTCATTACCAACAACTTGAGTCTCGCATAGGAACTCGTGCTCATCGAATTCCTCCGTGAGCACTGGGATATCTTCGCCTAGTGTCTAGCAGACATGCCAGGAGTCGGCAGGGAATTGTTTGAGCACTCACTCAACGTGAATCCTGAAGCTAGACTAGTGAAGCAGTCGATACATTGACTATCAGAACCAAGGGCAAAAGCGGTCGGTATGGAAGTCAACAGACTCCTTGATTCCAACTTTATATGAGAAATCAAGGAGAGAACCTAGGCAACAAACCTTGTGCTTGTTCCCAAAAAGGACACAGATATCCTGCGGATGTGCATGGACTTCATGTCTATCAACAAGCACTGGCCGAAGGACCACTTCCCATTATCGCGGATCGATTAGATAATCGACTCCACCACGGGATGCAAACGACTCCACCACGGGATTCGAATGAAGGAAGAGGACAAGGAGAAAATGGCCTTCATCACGCCTTTCAGCATCTACTATTACACAACAATGCCCTTCAGGCTGATGAATGCAGGGGCCACCTGTCAGCGGTGCATACAGGCCTACCTCAAAAACCAGCTTGGTCAGAACATCCAGGTCTATGTTGATGACATCATCGTCAAAACCAAGTAGGAAGCCTCACTACTCAATGATCTCCGCGAGACCTTCGACAACCTCGACCGCTACCGGATCAAGCTAAATCCATAGAAGTCCGCCTTCGGCGTGCCATCTAGGAAACTGCTTGGGTACCTCATATCGTCCAGAGGAATTGAGGCCAACCTGAAAAGATAAAGGCCATACTGGCCATAGAGAAGCCAAAGAACGTCAAAGGCGTACAACAGCTGGCTAGGTCAATCGTGGTGCTCATTCTATTCATTAGTCGAACGGGCGAGAAGATACTACCATTCTATCAGCTCCTCCGCAAAGCTGAGAAGTTTGAGTGGACGGACAAAGCACAAGAGGCATTCGAAGATCTCAAGCGCTTAATCTCCACCTCGCCCATGCTGGTGACGCCCAGGGAGAAAGAGCCCATGTTACTATACATCCCCGCCACCAACCAGGTGGTCAGTACCGTGCTGGTGGGAGAACGAGCCGAGGACAACAAGGTCCATGGGGTGCAGTGCCCAGTCTACTACCTCAGTGAGGTTGTTACGCCAACAAAACAGCTATATCCGCACTACTAGAAGTTATCTTATGGCGTCTTCATGACAGCGCAGCGGCTGTGCCACTACTTCCAGGAACACCCCGTCGTCATGGTGAGCGACGCTCCACTGGGGTGCATCATCAACAACCCTGATGCAACGGGATGAGTCGCTCTTTGGGGAATGGAACTGTCTCCACGAGACATTACATACGAGAAGCAAGTGGCAATCAAGTCGCAAGTTCTTCTGGACTTCCTCGTTCACTGGATGGAGAACCAGTTTCTAGACATGCTGGATATGTCCTGCCTGTGGACAATGCACTTCGATGGATCCAAACATAGAGAAAGAGCTGGTGTTAGTGTCATCCTGACATCGCCACAGTGTGAAAAGATGAGATATGTTCTGCGAATGCAGTTCCGTGCCTCCAACAACGAAGCAGAATACGAAGCCTTGCTCCATGGGATGCGGATGGCCAAAGCCTGCGGCACAACACGGCTCGCCATCTGTAGCGACTCCAAACTCATGGTAGACCAAACCATGAACTAGTGTGATGCTCTGAGTCACAACATGATTGCCTACCGCACCCTGTATGACACACTCGAAGGAGACTTTGACGGCTACGAACTGCAGCACGTAGGCCGCGAAAGCAATGAGGAGGCCGACACACTCGCCAACATAGGGTCCACCTATGCTCCGGTGCCACCCGGTGTATTCCTAGAGCAGATCTGCGAATGCTCCATCAAGCCAAAGGCTCCTGAAGGACCAGATATCACATCAAAGGACTTCGGCTGCACCACCCGAAGAACTCGAAGGTCCCAACAATACTGAACAAGGACCCGAGCTCAAAGTACACATGGAGGTCATGCTCATCGATCCATCCTGGACACAACCGTACATCACATACCTGTTCAACAAAAGGCTAGTAGATGACCCGATAGATGCATGACACATAGTGCGACACTCAAAAGCTTTCACCATTATTAACGACGAGTTGTACAAACGCAACAATACAGGAGCCCTTCAACGATGTGTCTCCAACAACAAAGGGAGGGCCATCCTTTTCGTGGTGGTGGCACGACAGATGCCATGGATAGGCTAAAGATGGGGCCAATGAGCACTAGGGGAATCCAGGGAGGGATAGTGTGGTGATTCCACACATAGATCTTTGTATTTCACTCTGTCAATGGTGGATTACAAGGGCTCATTGAACTGTTCGTGAGAAGGAGACTAGTTCTCTTACCCCCACTATAATGCTCTAAAGTTCTTCTAAGACAGAATGATTGATCCCCTGCTATGGAGGTCCTGGTGCTCCTTATATAGAGGAGCCCAGGTTACAATGTTAGGGAATACATGGAATAATATTCCCTACATATGCCCTTTGGTTAAAGCTAGATGTCTCTTTATTCACTTTAAACGGCTAGTCCGGACTATGGACGCAACACTCAATGAGCTACTTGTCTTTTTGCGTCAGTAGACACGGGCTGCATCAGCAGACATAGGTTTTGTCAGCCGACATTGCCCGTGTCACCTTTGCCGGCCGCGTCCCACTGGTCCTTCCCTCTATTCGCTTCGCTCACGCTATAGTGGACAAAGGCCACCTTTTGACCAACATATAGTGGAAGCCAAGTGGTAGCCCGGCTAGAGCGTGGCTAACCTGGCAACGAGGGTACCTACATACATGGAAAATCAAGTATAGCCGACTTACATTTTATGTAGGCTGGGTTAGTGTTAGGCGGATACTCATTAGGTCGGGTTACCCCGTATGTCGGCCTACCTTGAGGATACTCGGCCAGCACTTCCTTTGACCGTGCCGTACCTCGGCTAACTCGGCCTTTATACTCCGGTGTGACCTTACCCGGGGGTATCCCCCCAACATTAGTCCCCGAAGATGGTACGGTCTTAGCAACTTCAGCTAAGAAGGCCACATCCTGTTCCAATTATCAAGATCATCCCTTCCTTTGTCGAGTTATTCTGTAACCCGGTCTCTTCAATGTGACATTCTCTTGATTCAATCTGAGTTATTCCTCGTTCGCTAGGTCACTTTCTATATATCCGAGTCATCCTTCCTTCTCTCATACGCTTCCCCACATCTTACGTGGAGGGTGATCATCACTTTGCCTCATTTTAAGGGCCGCACCAGTTTACTGCATTGGTTACTGTATTGATTGTCAGGAATAACTGTTGCGTGCGTCAGGCAGCCCCTCGTTAACTGTATCATAATGTCGCGTCATGGCATCCTTTGCTCCTTATGGCCCTGGCTCTGGCGTGACCCTGATTGTTGCGCTTGGAAAATACATGACCACACCATGCGGTTGTTCCACAGTGCACGATCCCACTACGCGCACCTGAGCCGCGGTTAAATAGGGGGCAGGGCGGCTCTTGGGGAAGTTCCCCACTTCGTACGCTCCCCTGCCCTTTGCCTCCTTCTTCTCCATAGCGATGCACCGCCGCCGCTACTTGTGCCTTAGTGCTGCGCTGCCGCGGCCGTGCCTTGCCGCTCTGTGTGACCGTGTCACCGCCTCTGCTCAAGCCTTCCGCCACGGGGCCCTACACCTCCAAATTTCCCACTGCTGGTTATTTCTTCTCTGACTACTTCTTCGAGGAGCTTGACTTAGCCATGACTGAGGAGGAGGTCGCCATTGTCGCTTAGGAGGAGGAAGAAGACGAGGCTCACGAGCGTGGTGCCTGGGCGGGCACATTCATGTGCTAGGATGACATCGATTGGTTGTATGCGACGCGCTGCATCCCTGCGGGCGTCACATGCCGCCTCGCCGCCCAGGAGATAGCTCCCTCTCCATATCCTGGTGAATTTGTCGTCTTTCTCTCCCATTTCCAGCGCAGCTTCAGCCTCTCCGTCTCTGATTTCTTCCATCATTTCATCTCCACCTATCAACTTCAGCCGCACCATTTCCGTGCCAACACCATTGCCTCTCTTTCCTCTTTCGCCTCCGGCATTGAGGGTTACGTCACCCTCTGGCCTACCAAAGAACTTTGGATCAAGTTCTTTGGTCTCAAGAAAAATGTTGTCCCAGATAAGCATCTTGCTCTAGCTGATATGCATCTGACCTAGTGTGGAGGAGCCTCAATCTCTCCCTACAAGAATTCTTCCTTTCCCTGGGTTACCGGCCTCGAATATTGCAAAGGCTGGGCCCGGACCTTCTTCTATGTCTGGAACAACACGGATGTAGACTTGATCGGCCTCCTCCTTTTCAAGATGGGTGTCTCAGACACCTCTTTGTGGGAGAAGATCGCGAAGGGACCTACTGCCTTGGCGAACTAGGTAGATCGCCAGATCAAGGAGCTTGTCGAGCTACAACTGCGCAGCAAGGACATCATGATCACATTTGTCCGCAGCTGGGTCTCCACCCTTCAAAAGTGCTCCCACAAGATCTGCCATTTGAGTGCCCCCCTTGACCCCCACCAGGCCTCCTCCTTCGAGGTTAACAACTCCGAGGTGTTCCGCCAGGTCAAGGCCATTTTTAAGGTGGAGAAGGAGTTCTCCGAGGCATGGGAGTGGGGGCTTGCACCCTTCACCCGGGCCAACTTGCCTCCTAAGGTAAACTCTTCTCCTGACATTTCTCTCGGGTCTTGCGGTATGTCGGATAGCTTCCTAACTTAACCATTTAGTACTTTTGCTCCCAGATGTTTCTTCAGCAGACAGTTGAGGAAGGCAAGGAGTTGGCCCTCAAATGGGTGGCAGACCGTGCAGAGCTAGACGAGGAGGAGCATGACTCGGAGAGGTTCTTGACTACTCCGGACGGCACCAAGCGTACCTCTGGTAAGGCCTCTTCTCTAAGGGATTGGCCGGATGATGATGACTCCGATGTTGAGGTGATGGAGGTACTTGATCCGGTGCCCATCTCTTACGCATTCCCGGTTACCTCTGAATCTTCAGCTAACCCGGCCGGTCAGGTCCACGATGTTCCCCTCTCGCTACGGATGATCCGGCTCCTGACCCCTCCCAGAAGTGCGTGGCAACCTCGGCCGCAGCTTCAAAAGTGCCCCCGCCCTGGAAGAGGCAGAAGAAGTCCGGGGTCAAGGCTCCGGCCAAGCCCGTGGTCAAGAGCGCAGTCCGGAGGACTCCCAAACCTTGGTAGCCCCCAACCTCGGATGAGTAAGTCACTTTTATTTCCTTGTTCATTTCTGGATCTAGCTCCTTTCATTTTTTCCTTTTTCTTGCCTTTCTTTCTCCCTTTGACTTGTTGCTTTACGTTTCTGTAGCACTCCAAGGGTTATTCCCTAGAGTGGCCCTAGCATTTCCTCTCCAATTCAGAGCAGCCCTTCTCCCTCCCGTGATGACAACGTTCGTCCGCTGAGTCCTATCCAAGAGGATTCTGTGGCAGCGCCAGATCAGAGCCCACCTCATCATGAGGAGGGCAACGTCGATGCGGGGGGTAGTGGAGCGTCCGAGGATACAGTGATGCCGAATCTCCCCATCTTCACTGCTCCGCTGCAACCGTCAAATCTGAGGTGCCAACCTCATCGGCACCACCCTAGATAGCTTCCTCTTATGTTCCAGTTTCTCCCATACCAACATCCGCAGCACCAGCAACACTAGTAGCACCAGAACCAGTAACAACAGTTCTAGCAGCACCAGTACCAGCACAAACACCAGTGACTCCCGCACCCGCACTAGCAGCACCAATAGTACCACCAGCAACACCAACAGTAGCAGCAGCAGCCACAATAAGGCCAGCCACCAAGAAGAAATCTCAGGCCGCTGCCTCCGGATCCACTGTGTCTATTAAAGACATTTTTCAGCCAGCCTCCCAAGCTTAGTCTGGCTCTGCAGTCTCGGCTCTTCTCTAGCGTCATCTGGTAAGAGCAAGGAAGTCGCTGAGCCAGCCAAGGATTCAACTTCTGGCCCTCCTGCCACCGGATCTGAGAGAAGGAAGCAATTGACCTTGCATATCAGTCCTGCTGTTGCTCAGTCCGTGAGGCGGGAGGCCCATGCCAAGGGTTGGTGACGAGCCATTCACTTAGCGGTGAAAATTATAGTCCGGCGCTCATAGAATATGTCCATAACTAGAATGACGCCGAGTTTATAAACCCGCAAGATGATTTGCCGGAGAAGTTTGGTCCGGTGGAGTTCAGCACTCAGATGAATTCCACTACCAAGGCCATCTCCCTTGCTGGCCGGATGATGGAGGTAACCCTTTTTTTGCTATGCCTTTTGTGTACACAAACACTTATAGACATACCCACTAGTCCCCGAGCCTCCGAGGAAGTAATTTATTACTCGGTCGGATGCTCTTAGAGAATTAGTGTAAGTCCTTGTTATTTTCTAATAACCACACACCTAGAGCCGGGTTGAGTTCCACTTGGCCCAGATCTTGTAGACTTCGAATATCCACACACCTAGATCCGGGTTAAGTTCCACTTGGCTCGGATCTTGTAGACTTTGAATATCCACACACCTAGAGGCGGGTTAAGTTCCACTTGGCCCGGATCTTGTAGACTTTGAATATCCACACACCCAGAGCCGGGTTAAGTTCCACTTGGCCCGGATCTTGTAGACTTCGAATATCCACACACCTAGAGGCGGGTTAAGTTCCACTTGACCCGGATCTTGTAGACTTCGAATATCCACGCACCTAGAGCCGATTTAAGTTCCACTTGACCCGGATCTTGTAGACTTCGAATATCCTTCCTGATACTTCCGCACCAACATTGGTTTGTTTCACATCACCACCAACTGCCGAACTGCTGAGTTCCAGTGTCTGCTGGACTCATGTAAAGATCTCCGCACCAGATACGGCAAGTTGTTGGTTGATCACCAGAACAAAGGTAAATTCATTTGCTTAATGCCCTTTCAACTTTGCTCCCTATAGTCCTCTGCCATTTGTATTAACTTCCGATCCGAATTATGCAGCCGAGGTCGAGGCTAGAAATGTCATCATGCGCAAAAATTTGGCTGAAATCCAAGGTAACTTGTCTTGTTCACTTAGCCATTATATGCTCATTTCTTGGCTCGACGGATATTTATACCTCGGCTCTGCCGGGTCAACTCACTATTGCAGTTACACTTGAAGATAGCGTACCCATCCCTGACGTGATGACGAGAGCGACTAGCGTGCGCACGCGCTGCGCGCCGCGAGAACGCGCGAGTGAGATGCCGTGCATATCCGACACGTGTCATCGCGGAATCATCCCGGGAAACTGCTCCCATAGATGTGGCCGGTTTTTTCTCTTTTCCGGTTTTTTCTCTTTCGTGTTTTTTCTCTTTATACACTGTTGTCCACTCTGCATGTTAGGTATACACTTTCTCTCACTTCCGTTTTTAGTGTGTTTTCTTTTTCATTATCGTTTATTTTGATTCTTCTCTTTTTCATTTTTCATTTATTTTTATTATCTTTTTTTCTCTTTACTGGCAATGGAGATTTTATGGGGTGTAATGGGAGGGGTCTGGTTTGTACAACACTATGTATTGACTTTGAATGGATTACAGTAAGGCAGTACACAGATGATTCAGCGCAGCAGAATGTATTGACTTTGAACGGATTACAGTAACGCAGTGCATTTGTATATTAAGAGCAGTACACAGATGAGTCAGCGCAACAGAATGTATTGACTTTGGACGGATTACAGTAATGCAGTGCATTTGTATATTAAGAGCAGTACACAAATGTATTTCGGAGCACCTTATATTTCGGAGCGCCGTGTATTTCGGAGCGCCTTGTATTTCGGAGTGTTTGTTGCAGGCTCCGCCCGTGGCACAACGCCTTCATATAGATCTTGAAGCGCTGTGTATTTCGGAGCGCCTTGTATTTCAGAGTGTGTGTTGCGGGCTCCACCCGTGGCACGGCGCCTTCGGCATATCAAGCATTCATATAGATCTTGAAGCGCCGTGTATTTCAGAGCATCTTGTATTTCGGAGTGTGTGTTGCGGGCTCCGCTTGTGGCACGGCGCCTTTGGCGCATCAAACATTCATATAGATCTTGAAGTGCTGTGTATTTCGGAGCGCCTTGTATTACGGAGTGTGTGTTTCGGGCTGCGCCCGTGGCACGGCGCCTTCGGCGCATCAAGCATTCATATAGACCTTGAATCGCCGTGTATTTCGGAGCACCATGTATTTCGAGCGCCTTGTATTTTGTAGCGCTGTGTGCTTTGGAGAAATAATTTATTCGTAGGGTAGTGCACGTAGGTTAACAGAGCAGTTTACCGACGACCACATCTACAATTATAGAGCAGTACGCACATTCCTACAAAGCAGTTTCTCATTCAATATACTTTAGCTTGGTTGTTAACCGTTAGATACGGCTAGCATAGGACGTTACGGCCTGATTCAATATATTCCTTCTTCCACGAAAAGAAACAAACCCTTCTTCTTCTGTCTGGAGCAAAAGAAAACAATCTATTGAATAGCGATGGATTTTACTAGATTTGGTTCCTCGATCAGTCGCATGGGTGAGGACCTAGATTTGGTGCAGGAGATTGTTTTAAGGTTAGCGTCTATGAAATCTTTGATCCGTTGCAGTATCCTCAACAAAGCTTGGTATACTGCACTCAAAGAGCCTGGATTTCTTTCGTGTTATATGAAGAAAAATTCGCCATCATGCCTAGGATTTCTTGTTGATTATCATTGGATGCCTGAGGTTGGTAATAGGCTACAGGAGCTTGAATATTCATCTAAAGATGAAACATCTCTAGCTATTTGTTCGAACTTAGATTCAACATATCTTCTAAGGGAATTGGTCGTCTGCTATCGAAATGGAGCAGTCCTCATTCAGGTCTTTCCACATGGTTCTAGAGATCCTGGGTACTATGTTAATTATCCTTCCAGGTCTCCAGATTTGTTCACTTTCCTTGCCTCACCTGTTACACGAATGCCATCAATGTCGAAGAGTGATACAGATCATTCATATGGGCAATTTTTATTGATTCCAAGTGCTGCTAGATCAGGAATGACATTCTTTCATAGAAATATATTAAATGCTTGCAAGGTTTCATATCATGGTGTTACTGCTAATACAACATCTGGAATATTTGTACATGTCTGTATTCAGCAAAATGGTCAATGGGAGATGCATATTTCAGACCCAATTCCTGTGCCAACACTAACCACTTACCTTAGTCAGCCTGAAGGAATCCTGATAGGCAAAGACCTGTTTATGGCGTATGTTGTAGGCCTTCTTCTGTGTTACAACATATCCACACATTTAACTTCTATGATACAATTCCCTGAATCAGTCAGGCTGACAACAAATGATCAGAGGAATTATTGTATTTCAGAGGATAGATCAGGAAGCATTTTACTAGCTGCCTTTTCTAGTGATGGTATACTGACAACTTGGCTCCTTGACTACAACAATGGTCAAAATAAGTGGATCATCTAGACAATGTTATATCTGCCTGTTGCATGTAGAACTGCTTTTGGCTAGGATATTGAAGATTACTGGAAGGAAAGACTTGGTAGTATCTGTGAGAATTGCAATCTCCCATTTTGTGGTGTGTTGTGTGTTATAACAATGTCAGCTGATGGTCGCTATGTTCTAATGACAGTTGGATTTGATGTAGGCTTGTTCTGTGCAGACATGCTGAAGAAGACTGTATCAGTTTTATCTAAGTTATCTACACCATTAGTTATCCGTAGTGCTTTTGCAATGTCTGAAGCCTGGCCACCTGCTCTATAGTGATTGACCGAAATGCAATAAAAATTAAATATCTCTTTGTAATGTGAGTACACTTTTGTTGCTTCTTTTGATCTTCTAGCACTTTATACTGCCTCCAATTATGTACTATGTTGCTTTTTTGTAATCTTCTTGCACTGTATGCTAAATTTGGCGTCCTAGTCCTGCTATTGTCATTGCTAATTGATGCAGTGCAAGTATCAGCCAGAGAAATGCATATATGAATATATGAGCAGTGTACATAGATTGCACAATCATTTCCCCTACTAAATTAAAGGCACTGCAAGTAGTTTGAGTACAAGGCAGTGCACGCGGGGGTTAAATAGCGCAGTGTTTCATAGTAAACTAATTTGGTTGTATCATCTCACAGAGCAGTGCATATATGAATTTCTAGGTAAGGCAGTGCATGTGGCTGAGGAAGCGCAGTTCTTCCAACAAAAATCAGTGTACCTGCATCATTACATAGAGCAGTGCACGCAGGATAAATAGGGCAGTTCTTAGTGCACTTAGAGTGCAGGGTCGTCCCGCATTCGTTAGGGGCTAGTATAGTTTCTAGGTACGGCAGTGCATGTGGCTGAGGAAGCGCAGTGCTTCCAAAAGAAACCAGTGTATCTGCATCATTACATAGAGCAATGCAATTGTTGACCTAAGGGCAGTGCACGCAAGATAAATTGGGCAGTGCACGCAGGATAAACAGGGCAGTTCTTCGAAAGTACATAGGTGTATCCATGTAGAAAGCAGTTTTCTGCATGACTATACGGGCAGTGCACTTAGAGTGCAGGGTCGTCCCGCATTCGTTAGGGACTAGTATAGTTTCTAGATAAGGCAGTGCATGTGGCTGAGGAAGCGTAGTGCTTCGAACAGAAACTAGTGTACCTGCAGCATTACATAGATCAGTGCAATTGTCGAACTAAGGGCAGTGCACGCAGGATAAATAGGGTAGTTCTTCCAAAGTACATAGGTGTATCCGTGTAGAAAGCAGTGTTCTATATGACTATACGGGCCGTGCACTTAGAGTGCAGGGTCGTCCCGCATTCGTTAGGGGCTAGTATAGTTTCTAGGTAAGGCAGTGCATGTGGCTGAGGAAGCGCAGTGCTTCGAACAGAAACTAGTGTACCTGCAGCATTACATAGAGCAGTGCAATTGACGAACTAAGGGCAATGCACGCAGGATAAATAGAGCAGTTCTTCAAAAGTACATAGGTGTATCTTTGTAGAAAGCAGTTTTCTATATGACTATATGGGGAGTGCACTTAGAGTGCAGGGTTGTTCCGCATTAGTTAGGGGCTAGTATAATTTCTAGGAAAGGCAGTGCATGTGGCTGAGGAAGCACAGTGCTTCGAACAGAAACCAGTGTACCTACAACATTACATAGAGCAGTGCAATTGTCAAACTAAGGGCAGTGCACTCAGGATGAATAGGGCAGTTCTTCGAAAGTACATAGGTGTATCTGTGTAGAAAGCAATTTTCTATATGACTATACGGGCAATGCACTTAGAGTGCAGGATCGTCCCGCATTCGTTAGGGGATAGTATAGTTTCTAGGTAAGGCAGTGCATGTGGCTGAGGAAGCGCAGTGCTTCGAACAGAAACCAGTGTACCTGCAGCATTACATAGAGCAGTGCAATTGTCGAACTAAGGGCAGTGCACGCATGATAAATAGGGCAGTTCTTCGAAAGTACATAGGTGTATTTGTGTAGAAAGCAGTTTTCTATATGACTATACGGGAAGTGCACTTAGAGTGTAGGGTAGTCCCGCATTCGTTAGGGGCTAGTATAGTTTCTAGGTAAGGCAGTGCATGTGGCTGAGGAAGCACAATGCTTCGAACAGAAACCAGTGTACCTGCAGCATTACATAGAGCAGTGCAATTGTCAAACTAAGGGCAGTGCACTCAGGATGAATAGGGAAGTTCTTCGAAAGTACATAGGTGTATCTGTGTAGAAAGCAGTTTTCTATATGACTATACCGGCAGTGCACTTAGAGTGCAGGGTCGTCCCGCATTCGTTAGGGGATAGTATAGTTTCTAGGTAAGGCAGTGCATGTGATCGAGGAAGAGCAATGCTTCGAACAGAAACCAGTATACCTGTAACATTACATAGAGCAGTGTAATTGTCGAACTAAGGGTAGTGCACTTAGGATGAATAGGGAAGTTCTTCGAATGTACATAGGTGTATCTGTGTAGAAATAAGTTTTCTATATGACTAAACGGGCAGTGCACTTAGAGTGCAGGGTCGTCCCGCATTCGTTAGGGGCTAGTATAGTTTCTAGGTAAGGCAGTGCATGTGGCTGAGGAAGCACAGTGCTTCGAACATAAACCAGTGTACCTACAGCATTACATAGAGCAGTGCAATTGTCGAACTAAGGGCAGTGCACTCAGGATGAATAGGGCAGTTCTTCGAAAGTATATAGGTGTATCTGTGTAGAAAGCAGTTTTCTATATGACTATACGGGCAGTGCACTTAGAGTGTAGGGTCGTCCCGCATTCGTTAGGGGATAGTATAGTTTCTAGGTAAGGCAGTGCATGTGGCTAAGGAAGCGCAGTGCTTCGAACAGAAACCAGTGTACCTGCATCATTACATAGTGCAGTGCAATTGTCGAACTAAGGGCAATGCATGCAAGTTGAACAGGGCAGTTCTTCGAAAGTACATAGGTGTATCCGTGTAGAAAGCAGTTTTGTATATGACTATACGAGCAGTGCACTTAGAGTGCAGGGTCGTCCCGCATTCGTTAGGGGCTAGTATAGTTTCTATGTAAGGCAGTGCATGTGGCCGAGGAAGCGTAGTGCTTCGAACAGAAACCAGTGTACCTGCAGCATTACATAGAGCAGTGCAATTGTCGAACTAAGGGCAGTGCACGCAGGATAAATATGGTAGTTCTTCAAAAGTACGTAGCTGTATCTGTGTAGAAAGCAATTTTCTATATGACTATATGGGCAGTGCACTTAGAGTGCACGGTCATCCCGCATTCGTTAGTGGCTAGTATAGTTTCTAGGTAAGGCAGTGCATGTGGCCGAGGAGGCGCAGTGCTTCGAACAGAAACTAGTGTACCTGCAGCATTACATAGAGTAGTACAATTGTCGAACTAAAGGCAGTGCAGGTAGTCTGAGTAGTACAGGGCAGTGCACGCGAGGGTTAAATAGCGTAGTGCCTGATAGTAAACTAATTTGGCTGGATCATCTCACAGAGTAGTGCATATATTTAAATAATGGCAGTGCAGGAAGAGTACACGGTCGTTGCATATTAGTTTGTGTTGGTAGAACACCACGGTTAATTGGTTTCACAGGCAGTGCATTTAGTGTAGGAGCACAGTGGTTCTAATCTAAACCAGTGTACACTTGTAGTGCACTGTAACTTTTTGGTAATCCAGTGCACTCAGGATAAATAGGGCAGTTCTTCGAAAGTACAGAGGTATTTCTGCAGGATAAGCGAAACCAGTTTTCTATATGACTGCAAGTAATTTCTGCGGGCTAACAAGTGCAGTTACAGTGCTTCGAAATTAAACTAGACTGCGCATAGCATTACAGAGAGCATGGCATATATGAATATAATGGTAGTGTAGTTATAATACACAGTCGTAGCACATTAGTTGGTTGTTTCTACTGCAGTCGATGTATTACAGACTAATATTCTTGATTTGTACATAATGTAGTCCAATCGTCGTCACCTTCATGTGATATTTCGGTCACACTGTATAAGACACTCTTAATTAAAAATGTATCTTATACAGTGCACCAAAACATCACAACAGCAACGGACTGCAGAACAAATTGTGACTTGCTGCAATAATATGCACCTCAGAGAGACAAAGGTAGAAAACAAATATATTAGTTTAAGCATATGAGTTATATTTTTTGAGTGTTCAGTCATTTATTCTTACCAGGTAAAACTCGCACCTCGGTATTCAAGGTCTAGGTTTGCAAGCATGCTGATATCCCTCTCGTACAAAGAATTTCTTATACAGTGTGACCGAAATAATATACCTATTTTTAGATTTTGTAGCAGTGTTAGGTGTTTGTCTCATACACCAAGATTAGTATAAATAAAGTAGTACATTGGGTGTGTAAAATGACTTGTGCATGGAAGGTGCACTTGACGATATTCATTTGCTCTTGAATTGGTAGATCTCTTCCTATATGTAATTCTTTGGTTGGATTCACCTCTAGCTAAACAATTTGATTTGTATCTAATATTTCTTGGACCTATGATTCCATCTACAAGCATGTATTTTTTCATCAACCCGCGTAGCATGCTGCAAAATGGAAGGTGGTGCCTTCTGAGCTGTGTGAGACTAGGTGTGGTCGTTGTATGTCTTTATATACAATTCCTTGGTTGTTCTAGGGTTTCCATCTGGTGGGCCTTGTTGGGCTAAACTATCAGTGTAGATGTTGTAGTTCTTTGAAAACTTGGTTTGTACATGTATCGCTTGAGTTTTATATTTTTTCATTGTATGGCTATACACTTATAGTAGATAATCATTATTTGATCTAATATTATTTTTTTCCATCGTAATTACAATATGTTCATGTTAAATATGTATATTGTGCACTAATCAAATCTCTAGGAGCACAACAGTCAGTGCATAGTTAAAGCACCGATAATAGTATTACGAGATAAGAGCAGGACACAAACATTTCATTTCAGTACATTGCAAATTCTAAACAGACATAAGAGATAAACAAGTACATATTCTTAACAGACATAAGAAATAAGCAAATTATCAATCGGAGTTTGATTCCGACGACTCTGCTAATGCCTGGCTACTATGAATAATGATGTTCATGACAAACATCATTTCAGGGTTAAGCTGTGAATCTTTTTTCGCTATAATCAGTATTGCTTGTCCAACAATGAGATTTGTAGTTTCAACGAAGTTCTTCCATGCGTCTTTATGGAATGAGAAGCGGCCATCTTTTGTTGTTTTGTACGCCATGGTGTTGACATTACCACTTGCTCCTAAGCGTACTCCAGCAAGACCTTCGTTAGCAATTTCAAGTGTAGAAATGAACTTCAATGGTAGTTTCTGAGTTGCAATAGAAAGAAGACGTTTTTTAGGAATAACATTATGAATGTATTAAACCAATGTGAAATCAATAAACAAATAAATAAAGTTAAATTTATAAACATACCATATTGTGTTGTTTAATTTTTGTTTTTGTCAAACGAGTCACAAATGGCAACCCTACAGATGAATTGGCTGAGGGGAAGATATCGAATAAGTAATTTTCCATAGAATCTGTAAGGTTGCTGGAAAAAATTGTAGAATTAAGCACTTGGACATTGCTGTTTTCATCATCATTGCTGCTGTTATCTTCTTCAGAATCAAAATATATCATAGTGATCTTTGGACCTAGAGCTCCCAATGAAAAGAATAGGTGTGCTCCTACGCCGATCCTGTTCTCTGTGACGAACCTTGTCCAACCTGGACCTGTAATGCGAGTAATTGTGCGTTCTTTGTGGACTTCAACATGATATGTTTTTCTAAGAGCTTGGAATTCTACTCCAAGTACAGTTATGTCATTGAATTGCAACCTTATATTGTATGGTATAGTCTGTGGAGTGATACAGTGAAGGAGAGGACTATTATGTTACAAATATTAAGAAATGGATTTATATATATTGAAACATAGTGTATACATACCAGTGAATGGTCGAACCGGCCTTCTACGAGACGAACAATGAATTCTGAGCCTGAATGTCCTAAATTTTTACCATAGTGACTGAAACAAACTTGACATGGCGCCATTTGTTCTGTAGTAAAAATAGCTGTGTGTTATTAAATGTCTATACATATATAAAATAATTTATAATTTGTGCCTAGAATTTTTCTTATATTTTATAATTATGCTGCTCCTAATAATCTGATTCTGTAGATATGGTTCGTTTAGACTAAAACAAATTAGGATTAATCTAGTAATTAAACTACTATTGATGTTTGTCAAATTAAACAAATGAACATTCTCATCATACCATTAAAAAAGTATAAGAACTTTAGTGTTAGTTCAACAACATATAGATATATCGTGTTCTATCTTTAACTCATACTAATGGACTCATATTTGTGAAAATCTGGACAGTATAAATCTCTGTACATTGATTTAGATCTGGAGGAATATAAGCACGCAAAGATTGTTGCTAATGTTTGTACAATGTAAACGATTTGCTAGAAAATTAAACGATGTTGGTTGCTTACCGAAGACGCGGGAGTGGTGAATCAATGATCTTTCGTTGAAGGCAGCGACAGAAGTTCGGCTAGGAGTTGGTTTTTTGGTGGAGGCAGAAACGGGAACGAGCTTTAGAGGATGTTGAAAAAGGAGTACTTAAATGGATAGGTTGCGTCGCTTCGTTTTATAGAAAGAGACTATAATGCTAATTATTTCAACAAAACCCTTTGTGTACTTCCGTTTGATGCAGTTATCGGTAGATAGGATAGGCGGAGAGGCGGAATGCGCTGGTGCGGCCGGGTTCATCGCAGCTCAATATTTTGAACCGTTTGCACAACAGTTTCATGGATGACATCAATGTAGTGCGTACATGATTAACAAGCAGTGCGTGGCACTACAAATTTTAGTTGTAGTTCATTACATGGTTATTTCTCTGCCTTGGCACCTTACTTGTCTCCATACGAACGGTAATTTAACTAAGAATAAGAACGCAGTGCATACTTATTGGTCAGGTGCAGTGTATTGCAGTTACAAGTGTAGTGCGCTGCAGGTGGAGTGTATTGCACGGTCAGTGCACTGCCGCAGGTCCTTATCTTACACCGATTGCAAAGCTGCTTTAAGAAGCATAGCACCGCAGTGCATAGTTATATCGGATGCAATGGGTGTCCGTATTTGTTACAGGTGCAGTGCGTGGTACTTTAAATTTTAGGTGCAGTGCAGATTGCACGGTTATTGCTCTGCCTTGGCACCTTATTTTGAACCATACACACGGTACCTTTACGAACCATAGGAACGCAGTGCATACTTATTTATTATATGCAGTCTATTGCAGGTACAGGTGTAGTGCGCTACAGGTGAAGTGCATTGCATGGTCACAGCACTGCCACGACACCTTATCTTTTCCCGTTCGCAAAGCAGCTTTAAGAAGCATAGGACCACAGTGCATATTTATGTTGGAGGCAGTGCGTATCACTATTTGTTACAGGTGCAGTGCATTGCACGACTATTGCTCTGCCGTGGCACCTTATTTTGCACATTAGGAATACTATCGGCTTCACAGGCTGTGTGTGTCACTGTGCATTGTGGTTGGTGTGCACTGCATGATCAATGCATTGCCGTGTCATCTTACGCTGAACCTTTCTGACAACAACTTTAGTCGGAGACCATAATAACGCAGTGCATACGTGTTGCACAGGAATTTTTAGTTCAATGTGCATTGGGTGAGCAATACATTGCATGGTCAGTGTACTGTCTCGACACGTTAACTGGCACCGTACGCACAATAATTTTACGGACCATAGTAAGGTAATGCATACCTGCTTCGCAGGCAGTTCGTTTCTGTTTGTATTGTAGGTGCACTGTAATGTATTTTCAGTGCAGTGTCGTGGCACCTTACGTTGCACCGTGCACACATGTATTTTATGAAAATAGAAAAGCAGTGCATACGCCATACACACGCAGAGCCTGTCCATGTACATTCAAAGAGCATATATTAGTTGCCTGTATTATTAGCATATTGATACATACAAACATCTTAAATATAAGAAATATTTTATTTACATAGATTTACTGAACAACCTAGTGTATTAATATTATTACAAGTATCAATCTAATGACCATCTTCAGTCGGGGATGTCCTTCTCATTGACAGTAGGTCTGAATGCTCTCAATACTTCAGGAAGTTCATCAAGTAGATCGTTTTCTATCCCGTATATCATCTTGTAGTTAAATTCTTCTCTCATTACGGAAGGGGAGAACTGTTCAACAATCAGGAAATCAGTATGTTTTATACGTATGTTGCCAATAGAAAAAATACGAAGAAGATTATATTGTAACATAAACAACGCGACTTACCTCTTCTTGGTTGCATTTTATCGTGTCTCCATCGTACCACTGTATACTTCTTAGGATCAAGGAAGAACACTCATTCTCTGTTTTCTTTGGACACCTAGGGAACTTTGCTTCGTTGAACTTCTCTGTGAATTCTGGAAAATTGTGACTAGGATATGCCGCTTTAAGAAGTTCATCTATTATTTTAAGCTGTTTTCATGAAATGCAACATTTATTGATCAGTATTCTAAATAGTGCAGTTGGAAGATTAATATGAAAGTAATGTTCTAACCATGATTGGTCCAATGTTGCTATGATATTTGCTCTTGTTTTAAACAAGTAATCCTTGGTGTATTTCCTTGAGTCAATTATGTCAAGGTGACCTCCACTGATATACATGTTGAAGGAGTAAAATGTAAAGTGAGAGCTGTAGACAACAGGTATTTCAATCTGCAATGAATACATTGCAGTAAGTCCATTAACAGAAAAGTTTATTTTATTAATAGTAAGCTCTCGAAATTTATTGTATAATCCTCTTCGAAATAGATGTTTTAAAAATTTAGAAAAACTTACCAGTTTTGCCATGTCTGGTTTAAAATTTTCCATCAATGATTTGAATTGCTTCACACGTTGTTCTATGCAGATCCAGTTTTCCTTCTCGAATTTTGTCAGCGTAGAGACTGAAAGGTTGCATATGAATCTTTTTCCTCCGTCCACAAAGCCTTTGCAGGAATTGGTAATCATAAATATGTCTATGTAATGCTGAACCAATTGATTGTCAGCCATCCCTCCTTGTTTAAGACTTTTTTTCAGATCTCGGCCTGTCCATTGTGCTTCTATCATTATTTCAGATTCTATTCTTTGAATCTGAATAATGATCTTGCTGTAAGAGATCAGAGAAGTTTGTTGTCATTACTCGAAATTATTATGGTAAAGCAAGTACTGATCCTTATTTTCGAAAATTGTAATTTGTTTTTAACCTTTTATTATCAAATTTAACAAATCTTGATGCATTTAAGCTTTTATCCTTGGAATATTGAAAAGTTAGCATATCTATCTATTACTTTTATATGTGCATGTTTTAAACGAAAATGATAGAAAAAGGGTGCCCTCGCGGGAGTGTTTTAAATGAAAGATCTGAAATATGTCTTTTTTTAAAACAACATTAGTATGTAAACACACCTATATTATGTCTTACTCAGCATATTTATCTTGAAAACTTTCATCCAAGATAGCCTTTCGAGCAGCTGCTACGTCCTTCTTGTATTTAAAAGGCACATGCTTGAAAACTGGAAAGGTATTTTGACCTTGCCGAGCCAGCCTTGATGGCATGCTCGATGTTTCTGGTAGTGCTGTAATAGATTCAGATTGTGACATTTTCACCACTGGTGTTTCATCCCTGGTTTTTTTGTTTCTGGTTACTCTTCCGGATGTTCCAGCCTTTTCTAGAGACATTGTTGATATCATAGCCAAGGTTTTTGGCTTTTTGCTCTTCTTGATCTTTTTTTCCCACGATCCTGACTAGATTCATTTTCAATGTCCTTAGCCAATCTGAGTACTTCCATGTATGTGAAATGGAGTTGAGCTATACTCCTTTCGTCAATCAACAATCTCTTTGTTTCTTTAGCCGCCGACTCAAGAGACTACATGATAGTGTTTTGTTTTGCATCTGTACTCAAATCAAGTTCAGGAATTCCTACAAAACAAAATCAAAAGCATGTTGTTAGTCTGCATACATCATGATTCTAATTGTATAAATTGAGCTTCTAATTGTTATTATATTATATTATTGTTACATTATAACGCAACGTACCTTTGGTATTCGTAGTCAACCCACTCAACAATATATATGTGTTTTCCATTTCGTTGAACATTATATAGAACCACAGGTTGCGAATAATAGGCATGTCTTCTGCTATAAATTCTGTGTAAGAATCCATTACTATGGTTTCCATCGCTTGTAGCATCATGAAGGTACCGTCTTCACTGGGAATTGAATAAAATGTAATAATAAATTATCAATTAATTCTAAAAAATAAATTGATATATCTAAATTAAAAAACAAGAGGAGCAGTTAGTGCTTACATATTGATATGTTTTGGCATATCACCAAACTCAATGTCGAAGCTTATTAAATCTTTATGCTCTTGACCGAACCCATGTTGCCATAAATTTTTAATATTGTTTACGACTTTGATAGCTATTCTTTGCAAACTCTCATCGTCTGGATTTCTTCCTGAGTCCAGTATTCTCATCTTCCTTGATACGAAATCAATTATAAATAAGAAGTAGTGATTTCTCACTCGATTCTCATATGCATACGTGGCGTCTGGTATAGTAATCATTACCTATAAAAATGATAGGAATCGTTACTAATTATGTAATATGTAAACAATTTAATGTAAAATTTCTGAAATATATTATTTGACAGTTATTCACTATTGTTTGGAAAAATTCAACTTACGAAATTATATGCGGGTAACGGGTCTTCTGCTTGAGCCGAAAATAGATTCCTTGTCCTTGGTGGAATTTCTGTGATATCAACAGTCAAATATACCTGTAACAAGCTTACATTGTTTACTATCATTTAAACAATTGAAAAAAGTTTTATTTTTTTATTTTTTGCATGAACAACAAGGTTATGTTGTAATATATGTAAACATATTTATTAAAATTATATATGATATACTAGTTTTGTGAGCTTACCCCTATGTTAGGACCAAAACATTTCGTTCCTTGTTCTGCTTTAGAAATTGCAAGATAATCTACAGCTAAATCGAGAACATTTTTTTCTATAGTTCCTCTATCACGGAATGAATCTGCAATTTTTCCTGCAATTACTATCTTTCCTCCTTTTCTTTTTATCGAAACGTATGACCTGCATGAATTATTGTGAATAAGTTAGTTTGATAATAAATTTCAGTATATTATAGCAATACTAATATATATTAGATTACTATATATAATTGTTTCTTGAAAAAAATTCCTTTGTGGTTTTTCTACAGTGTGGAATCTCAACATCATACTGTGAAACTTTTGACTAGTAATTCGCCAGTCTTCGTGTGCTTTCTCCTCTGCAACTTTATGATAAACTGTGTTATTTCGTTTACGTAGGATTAGATTTTTTTCTTATTATTGTTTTTGTGTGTAAAAATCACCTTGGTTGAAAGGCGCCTCATCGCGAACATGTACTATAGCACCAGGCTGTTCGTAATGCTATTTGCCTGTTCCATGAGTAGAAACAAATTGATATCATCATGGTTATTTGTAATAACAATCTTGACAACCATTCATTTTTTTTAAATGTTCAGTTATTCAAAGGGTAATTTTTTTTGACAAAATATATTTTCACTATAACTGTACTTACCTTCTTGGAGATTACAACCATGTAAATCTGTAGAAGCATTGCCGTCAGTAATCCAGCTATCTACTTCAGCATCAAGGTATGGGTTTGCTATGTTCTTACCGTCGTCTATGTAGCTTTCCTGGTTAAATTATACATTTAAAAGTGATCAGAAAGCATAATATAATGTTTATAAATATACGTAGAATTAAAAATAATAAATATCGTTAGTAAGATCTAAAAGATAGTTAACCTATTGGTATGGCATGTTTTCATTAAATTGAACACCCTGCCAATTCAATATATCCATATTATCAACGGCGTTGAAATCTTTCATGCCATCGATAATTATCATTTTTTCATCTGGCATTGAGTTATTTTCAAAAGAAGATGCTTCTGGTTCTGCTTGATGTTCAGGTGTGGGAGCCTTTTCATTGTCATATGGCAGTCTGTCATCAGAAATCCTCATTGCTTCATCTTGTATAATATTATTATCCATGTTGCATAAGTCATCTTCTTGTTCTTCATTGTGTCTTTCCTGCTTAGCCAGATTACCATCCGTGTTGTCATCAATCTTTTGCTCCACAAATGTAACAGGTGTTACAACTGCATTTGACGCAGTGTTTGCAGGTGCTGGTATTTGCAATGTGTTAATAATAATTTGTGCATGCGTCAATATGTCCAAATCATCACCCTTCATTGAATACTCATCATCAATTGATGTTTGGTTTTCTCCTTGTTCTGCCGGCTGCTCAGTTTCTGTTTCATTGACTTCAACATCCTGCTCCTGGTCCCGTGTGCTCCCTGAATCAATTTGTACCTCACTCATGAATTGATGAACTTCATTGTAACATCCTAAAACTTCAATCCAAGGTTATCAAGATCTAAATCATCAAATTTAGGGTTAATAAATTTTTTTCCAAATTTAAAATGAAAGCATTCATATGTGTGTGCATTTAAAATAGGAGTTGTTTGAATTTACATGATTGAATGAGCCAATGCTTGTAAAATGTTTCTTAGGTGATTTAAACATCATCTACATCATTCCTAAACTTTTCCTAAAGAAAATCAAATTAAAAAGAATTAAAAAGGAGGAATGGCCATTTTGGCAAATTTAACTCCCATGCCTACTTTGGCTATTCCTAGTACTCAAAACTTAATAGAAACAATTCTTGATCTTTGCATCCCTTGCTAGTACACATAATGAGGTACCAAGGACCACCTTTGGATTTGCTAAAAACATTCTGTTAACTATTTTAAATGACAGTTTAAAATTGAATCTAATGCATATGCATAAATCACCCCTATTTCAAAAACCATCTATTTGAGCTCCACTTTTAAAACCCCTGCAACCATAGACTACCTATCACTAGTGGAGATCACTCAAAAAATTTGAAACCAAAATTCAAAACTTTCTTTCATGCGGCCATTTCATCAAACACTTGGCATGCATAATCTCTACTCTAATCCTAGCTCATTGTTTACTACAGGGTTTTGCCCCCAATTGATCTTCATTTATCTCCCCTGTCCCCTCTTGATCTAACCAGAGTCTAACCACCCACTCCCCTAGCCCCTAGTGGCACGGCCATGCCATGCCGATCCACCTCTCGCCGGCCAACCTTGCCCTCACCGCAGCAGACCGCCCCTCTCCCTCTCTCCATGTATAGGAGGTAGCTCACACCTCACCGCCACCCCCTGTCCCTTGCCCGAGCCCAGCCGTGCAGTGGACCACCGAGGACAAGCCACGCCCAAAGCCCTACGCGCCATGCCTGTCCCCTTAGCGCCTGCAGACCGCCCCTTGGCAGCAGCCCACGCCCACCGCTCCGCCTCGACCTGGAGAACACCCCAGACACCCCCGCTGGTCGCCCAACGCCTCACAACCACCGCTCGCCGTGGACACCGCCGCCTCTGCCTCTCAGAGCGCCACCTCGCCCAGCCTGCGTGCCACCGCCCCTACGGCCCCATTCAAGTTCTAGAGCACTGCCAGGGAACCGCCCATCGATCGCCATCCCCAGCTATGCCTCTACCCCGCCGTAGCCATGTCGCCACCGTCGCCTGCCCATCCCGCTCGGTCTCACCGTCAGGACTTTAAAAGGAGCCCTCCCCAGCCTCTTCTCTCCACACCATTCCACTCCCCTCACCTCTCTGAACATCACCCACCTCTAGATGGAGCATGGAGAGCTCTGCCTCGCCGAAATTGGAGCCGGAGCAGCCGCGACAGGAGGAGAAGGGCGCCGTTGATTGCGACCACCTCAAGCCCCGCCACAACCGCGCCTTGCCTCGCCGTCGTCTTCCACGTTGTTTGCCCGCCTCGCCGATCCCGCTGGAACCCTGGTACGCCCCCAATAGACCACCACCGAGCCGCTAGGGTTCGAGCTCGCTGGCGACCTGTTCGTCGTCGACGACGACCCTTAGCCGTAGATTCCTAATCTAATCGCACGGCACACAGCGCGCGTACCGTTTCGTGTTTTAAGTGCCGCTGATAAGCGGGACCCCCCTGTCAGCTGAGCCCCGCACCGCGGAGCGCCACTGGGCTGGCCCATTTCTTTTACCGCGCTAGCCCACCCATTCAAATCTGGATTTTTTCTTTTTAGTTAAATCTAGTTTTTGTCCCCTAGTTTGAAAATCATTTCAGAGAGTATTATAAATCCAAATTGCATGAAACCAATTTTGTCTGAAAGGTATGGAAATGATCTATCCAAGCCCGTTGGATTTAATTGAATTAGAGTTATAGATCTCTCCTAATAAAAATAACAAAACAGAAGCTTTTGCAACTTGCAACATTTTTATAAAATCAACCAAGTTAGCTTTTGAGTTGATTCCAACTCTCAAAAATCACATTTCATCATATCTATACAAATATGTAATAGTATTAAGGGTTACATGAAGTGACTTTGGACTAGTACCAAAATAATGCTATATAGGAATTTCTAGTCACTTTAGATCATCAAATAATGAACTTAAACCAAAGTAATATTGATCCAACCCTTAAATCTCATTCCCACATGTTAGAATATGTGGTGATGACATGTGTCAACATGATCCCATGTTTTAAGTGGTGAATATTAAATGTTGGTTAATTTTTCAATGAATAGAAATTACTTTTCTAAAATAAAAAGAAAGAAACTATTGAATTAAACTTGTGATGCTTGTGATGATAATAGATTATCAATGGTGTGTCTTAGAATGCTATCTATCCTAGTTAAGTATTGTTTGGTGATTGTCTACTCCATATGTATTGTTATAGAAGATAGTACCGACCAAGCTTACAAGGAGGAGGAGTGCTACCAATAAGAAGAAGAAGAAAACTTCAACCACTGCACCAACCAAGGCAAGCCACCATTAACAGTACAAGCTACCCTTAGCAAGCTAGCAATACCCAAGATTAACCCTTGCAAGTTTAGTACTTAGCAAACTAGAATCAAACTAGATGGTTTAGCAAAGATGCCTTAAGCATGCTTTGATCACACCCTTTTGACTATTAGTACCCCAAGTCTTACTTACAAGTTTTACTCCCCTTAGTACACAAAGTTCTTTACTTGTTTTGAAGGTAGCATAAAAAGTATAAAACTTGACCTACTTAGAAACCTTTAGATGTCATTCTATGGCATGAGATTGATCCCATCCTTACACCTTAGTGAACACTCTTAACTTAGTCTTTTAGAGTAGATCCAAAACTTGAGTCACTTTAGATGGGAAAAAGTGGTGAAAATGAATTGTGAAAACCTTCAAATGATGAGTCATTCTATTGAGATGTTTTGACATGTGTTGAGAAACACAACTGGTTTATGATGATGAAAATGATGAGGCATGAGCCTTAACCCTTTTATAAAACTGATGGTTGGATTCGGATGCGATACCATTCCAAATTTACCGTACAACCACATTACCTGAATTGGGTAAGGCTTCGGTGGAAATTTATATGCATTAGTATTAGTTCCCTCACGGGAGAGGTTTGAGCTAAGGCTACCTATCAATGTTGTCCACGTATGCAGTGCCCAAGATGACTGATGGTCATGGTTGGGAGGCCATACTCATAGGAGAGGTGCTTATACTAGGGTGTGTAAAGGGAAGGTTATGTTTGATTATCTGCATACTAAGTATGATGATTTAGGGTTATCCCTGATAGATGTATTGAATCTTGTGGTGAAAGTGTACCACCTCTACAGAGTGTCAAACTATTCGAATAGCCACGTCCGCGGTTATGGACAGTTGAATGGCCATACTGTTTCGTTGTCAGATGTTTTCTAAATAACTGGAAATGAATGATGAACTTTGACTTGACCACAACAGGGTTGTGTTTATGATAATAGCTTCCCAACTTAAGTGATCCTGGAACTTTACTTTATCTTTCTTTGCTTCTAAACTCAGCTTAGGTTTCAAACTTAACTTTAGAGTTAAGCTTAGATTTAGCACTTTAACTTAGAACTATAGTACCTGTTAATAGTAGTTTGCGAGTACTTAAAGAGTACTCATGGCTTTTGTTCCTGGCTATTTTCATGGCTAGACTATGAAGGAGACTATCAGGAGGATGGTCATCAGGACGGCTATGATAACTAGGACTATCTGCCTTCGTCAGCATTGCATGTGCCCCTGAAGATGGACCCCACCGCTACGCTATCTTTTATTTCCGCTGCTTGTTGTATTAAGACTGGATCATGAGATCCTTATTTGTGTAAGACCTTATGTATGGTTTGTAATGGATGATGTACTAGGATATCCAATCTGTTATGTCTCGCAAGAATGGTAATCCTGGGATTGCGAGGTATGGCATAACGGGCATCTGGGATGAAAAATCCGGGTGTTGACGTTCATCTTTAGCGCGTTGAAGTTTATTGTTGTCATCTTCAATCTGAATATCAGTAATCCCGTCTGTTAAATCATCATGACATGGAATTGTATCTGCTTTACCATAACAAGCATTTTTTTCTGACGGAATCTCAGGTGTAATTATTGTATCACTAGGATCATTCATTCTCTGGTCGCTGTCTTCTTTCATCCTTCGTCAACAAGTGCTTCTGACTGCTCACTGATAAGTTCAGCAACTTCTGTGCCAGGTGTACTTGATGATTGTACGGTGGTGTCTTCAGCATGTGAGGTGGAATGATCATCAGTGTTTTGCTTGACAGACCCAACAGGTGTCGTAATTGCATATGCCACAGTGATTGTAGTTACTGGTATTTGAGTTCTTTCAATAACATTTGATGCATCTGACAGTTCTTCCAGATGATCACTTGTCATTGAATATTCAGCGTTGATATTGGTTTTGTCCTGCTTCTCTACTCCTGTTTCATCGTGTTCCACATTATGATCTTGGTTCCTTGTGGTTGTAACTGAAACTGTGCATAACTGAGGCACGCAAACATTAACTTCATCAATACCATATTCAAGTTGTCTCTTGTTGTTAACAACCTCCATGTTGTCTGTTAGATCTGTATCACATACATTTGTATCTGTTGTACCAGAAAAAGGCATGTTGTTTGCCGCAATCTCATGTGTAATTTGAGTTGTACTAGCATCATTCATTCTTTGGTCGCTATATTCTTTTTTTCCATCGTCCACAACTTCTATAGCTCCTTTACTTAATTCTGTTGTCTGGTCATTGATCAGTTCATTGACGTCTGTGCCAGGTGTACTCAATGATGGTATGGCGGTGTCTTCAGCATGTATGGCAGCGTGCTCCTCACTTGAATCTGCTTCTGATTTAGATGAAGCAGGTTCAGTAGATTCATTTAGCACCACCTTCTCTGGTTTATCTGCTTTGTCCACTTCCTCCATTTGGTCCATGTTTGCCAGAACTTGTTCATACTCTGCATTGTGTATGATGATGTTTGATATGGCCATTTCCTTCTCCTTGGCCATAATATTGTTCTTTTCCATGAGGTCAACCTTCACAATCCTTAATCTAGCCAGAGATACTTCCAGATCCTCCTTTCTTGACCGAACAATCTCATTGAGCTTACCAACCTTCTCTTGGTTAGATGCTTCATCATCTATGTTTTGTATCAATGGAGTGTTGTTACCAATTATATTTATGGTTTTGGTTAAATCGGTATTTGCTGTTTCAGAACCTGCGGCAGCATCTGAGCTTTGACAAACCTTTAGGGAAGTAGTGTTGACATATCTAATTAAGTCTGAAAGTTGATAATCACTTCTTGCCTGCAGTATAAAATAATTAAATAAACACAGTCAGACGGTATGTTCTTTATCGTAGGTGTTTTGTTGCATTAGTGTAGATTTTTTCGTAGTAGTGATTATTTTTTTGACTTGGATAATTAACATAGTTTACATTTATTTGACTCAAAACGAACTGGAAAAATTCTTAGATGAAGATATAAATATGATTTTTATAATAAATACAACTTACCCTAAGGCTTCCGTAGCTTCTAGTGTCACTGCTCCAGTCATCTGATCTGATTTCCTTCAAATATTCCAATTTGAGGTGACCAACTCTTGGTGCAAGGTTAGTCAAGTTTGCTTTCTTGTGTGCACGAGTGTCCAAATAATAGATCAGAGGCAATGTTGTTGGACCCTCACCTGTGTTTTTATTTCCTTTTTTATCTTGGTATTTTCTCATCCCCCTCCTTAGCTCATCAAGGAGAACTTTACAGAGGTTCATTTGTTGAATTTTCTTGATATCGAGATCCATGACCATACCAGCCTCCCGTCCTATACGTGCATTACTCATTGCGCACGTTGTTTTGATGAAGAACACAAGAAATATGAGCTTCATTGCCAGATCTGATGTTCCACCATTCTTCACATGATCGTAAAGCTTACTCAGTATAATGTTATCTGACTCACTCAAACTGAGCTGCTATTTCAGCCACCGTAAAGATTTTGTATCGCGGTCACTTGAAGGTCGTGGAGCATCAAACATATTCTTCTTTGGGAAACCATAAATTGCTTGCACCACATCTTCTGTTATTTCAAGCTCTTCCCCTTGTTCAAGAACAATTGTTAGAGAACCAGGTCTGAATTTACTGTATAGCCATAGCATCATCTTCTTGGAAATGTTGCCGTTCAATTTGAAATCAACTACGAAACCACAGCCATGATTCCTCAAAAAAATCTTCTGTTCATTTGTTACATAGTTTTCGAGAAAGTTGTGTAATTCTGAAAGTGACCCTCTCACTATGATCTCATCATCCTTCATGTCTGCTAGTTCTTTGTGAACTGTGTCACATTTTTGCTTCTTGAAACCAGGTTTATCTATGAAAGCTTGAGCAGCATTAGGGTTATCTTGAGTACCAGACCCAGCTTCTATGTTTTCATCCATACTATTGTGTTTCCTCTTGGTTAATCGTCGTGTTCCATGAGATGAACAAATACTCAACTGCAGAAGTTTATGTTGAAAAAATTAAATCATGCATTATAATTTATATTTTACACTATGATGTTATTTAAAAAAATAACAGAGCAACAGTTAAAGAGATACATAATTTAATTTAAAAGAATCAAGTGAATAAATTAAAAGATGGATAGTCAGCAAAGTGAATAAATCATGAATCAAGCAGAATCAACTAGTACGAAATCAACACAGGTCAACAAAATTCCTGGCAGTGCATTTCAGTTACTAAATTGGTGCAGCAAAGGTGCAAACTTTTCCACCAAAATTTGAACTGTTAATCTGTGTACTCGGTAGAGGAGCAGTTCATTGAAGTTATAATTGGCAGTTCTTATCCGAAAACTATGTCATTGTTTCGAATTTCAACCATGTTATTGAGAAAAATGTTACTTCACTACGAACATTAAAAATAATAAATCGAAAGAAACCCTAGATTAGTTTGATTAGTGGCTTTCTTGCTCGTGGTTTGTTATTCTCAAAATTGTTCCAACCATGTGCACTGTCCATTTTTTAATATATGCTTCACTCTAAACTATGGCCAGAAATAATCAAAATATCTGCATTGAACCTTCGTTACTGCGATTTTCGTCAGCCATGAAATCGATGAATAACAGTTTTGGGGAAGAAAATTCCAGGAACCTTCTGTAGGTGATTTCGATCCGCGTTATATCTATCCTTTTCCCCCTGAGAAAACCCTAATAAAACTTCAATTAGTGCTTGGAAAATCGTGTCCAAACTAAATGGAGAACGAGAGGAAAATACTTCGTGGAATTTCGGACAACACCAGGCCGAATCTGGGATGAGAATGGAGAATCTGTGATACCTGTCTTATTGCCGCATCGCCGATCGAGAATCTGAGTAGTGATAGTCCTTAGCTGGTGAAGCTTTTACGCCAAGGAGTTGCCACTTGCTTGCCCTGTGCGATTCTACGGTGGAGGAAGAGAGAGAAAGTGGAGCAGTGTCGGAGAAGAAGAGGAAAAAAGAGTAACAGTGTAATCATAGCCGTCCGTTGGGATGTATTGCTGTATGCACGCGTGTTAACCGTTAGCGGGTTGACGCCACATAGTTTACATATGAGCCCAACTAAGAAGCACTGCCTCTAGATGCGAAGGTGCACTGCTTAGAGATAGCTAAGTAATAAAATATATTCTCACACTTGACAAATGCAACATATAGTTCTTCACGATCTACGGAAATTTAGCGCTGTGTAATAGAGGCATGTATGTCAATTTATTTTATAGATGTTCACCGCAGTGCAATAGTAGTACTAGAGGCAGTGCAAACAAACTATAGTGAAACAACTATATTAAAACGAAATAGGCAGGGCAATTTGTGTTCACATTGCAGTTCACCCACGTTGAATGGTTGAATAATTACTAGCCACTTGAAAATTGTATTTCACAGCAGTCGCTTGTTTTTTTTGTGTTATTACGTTATGTGACTAGTGTTGTAGGACACCTAAGTTTTGTTATTATATTTGTTAGTTATACAAGATTACTAGGAAACAATACTTTTAAAAATGGTCGTGCAATGTTTTGTGATTGCCAGCAATATAGATAGATTCTACCTGATCAAAAATTGTCAGGACTGAACGCAGAGCTATTGTACTATTTCAGAGCAGTGCAAACAAAATTAAGCGAACTTCAATCTTAATAATTCCACTACATTGTTTTGTGTCTGACATAAATATAATAAGAAATATATCTTTTAGTCCATATTACAGGCAGGAGGATATAACTGAAACTGGCAGCGCATAAAGCCATAAGAGAACCAACTATATTAGAATATCAAAAACATTGAATTTTGTGCTCAGGCGGAAGTTCAGTTAACCTAATTGTCGGAGAAAACAATATATTACACATGAATGTTGTAGCAATATTAAACGCAGTGCGATAGAATGTTTATAAGCAGTGCAAATAATTATACACTAACAAAGTTAAGTATTATAACAAGAGCAGTGCATTGTGTGTTAATAAGGCAGTAATATGGTGCGGAAGAAAAGAATACCCTTTAGGAGCTCATCATAAGCAAAATGGACATTGTGCACTCCGTGAGCACAGTTACATTTCTATAGGCAGTTGGATGGAGTAACCACGGGCAGTGCAAATAACGATTAGAGAAGAAATCATTAAAAAATGCAAAAAAGCAAGATCGGTCACAAGGCAAAGGTACATCTATAAGAGCAATGCACTATGTGTTTTGAAAGTAGTATTTTTCAGTATAGAAATTTATTAATCACCTCATTCGATGCATTATAGACCCTTTGCACTGCGTGAGCACAGTAATATATATGGTTACGTCAAGAGTATAGGCAGTCTTATATTTATTCACAAGGCAGTTCTTAGGTTCGCAGTCAGCTACGTCTATAGGAAGCAAATTTATGAAAAAATAAAATAAGCAGTGCAATTATTGATCCGAAGCAGTGCACATATACAAAGGCAGTGCGCTATGAATTGACGAGGCAGTAATACGTTGCCGTCAAATAAATGTATTAAGCTGCCCATCCGACGCAAAATGGTCCCTGTGCACTGCCTGAGGTAAGTCATATATCGCTACGTCCATAGCATAGGCAGTGCAATATACCTTTCGAAGGCAGTGCAAACACCGACTAGAGAAGAAAGCATACTTCAATGTAAAGAGCAGTGCATTATTTGTTCACAAGGCAGTGCACACGCACAAGAGCAAACAAGAGCATAACACTATGTGTGAAGAAATCACCTTTTTCTCAGCTTTAGCGCAATCAGCTACACCTATAGTCTCGGTAGTGCAATATAATTGCCACATACAATGTAAAGAACGAATAGAGAAGCATCCTTACATATATATGTTTACAAGGAAGTGTATAGGTATAGACTTGAATAATATCTTTGTTATCTCGACGATTTCAAGCCACATGATAAACACAAAGGTAAGATGAAATTTGTCTGGCAGTAATATTCATATACACACACATGGAAACAATATTGAATTGCAAATAAGCATCCTAATTAATACATTCCACGAACTTATGCTTAGAAGAGGATACCGTTGAACAACTTCTTTTTCCTTGCATTGTTGAATCTATGAGGGAATTGTATGACCCTTTTCTGCAGAAATTTCTGGATCGGCAACTTGTTCTTCTCCTGTGGTTGGTTCAACCACGCCAGGATCATCTTCTGAATCTAGATTTTGTGAACTAGGCTCTTCCTGATCCTTTTCCTCATCGTCTTCTTCTTCTACTTGAGGTCCTTGTTGATTTTATGCTATTTGTGCTTCGGGCTCTACCGCTTCATCGGCGACTCCTTCCTCCTGGATCTCCTCCTCCATTTGTTGTACTACGGGTGCGGGCAACTCAGATCTATGCGCGTAACATATCTTGGTTGATCGGAAAGGTGTAAAGCTGGCGGAGTTTGCTCCATTTGGGTCTGGCGACAAGGGGGATGGTGGGTGGCATTGTTGGCGATGGCGAAACATTCTGGATAGGTGTAGTTGCAGGTGGACAAATCAAGTAGTATATCTAAGAAAAGGAAGCATACGTCAAATCAAGTAGTATATCTAATGGTGGTTAATCCATAAGATTCAAACGGAATATCAAATGTCTTTTACTGTAAACGATTTCATTTTGAAAGCCATTTACTAGTTCATGGTCTAAACAACAATCAGTTCTGCATATCGAACTCAGGTAGGTTAGTTATATATAAAACTCTTATTGTAAACACGGAAGCGCAGATAGTGCATATATATCTGCATCCGGCACGGCGGTGCCTATGTAATACACGAGGATAAGTTGTTTTTCTTTACCACAGAGAACTGCAATGCTTGCAAAATAGCAACTCTACTGCTACATAATAAACAAATTAATTCAACGCTTTTATAACACCACATTACACAACATCGTTGTTTATTTTCAGCTCGACTTAGGTGCTACAGCTCTCAGTTCTTCCAGTAGTTCATCTTTTGCTTTGTTGGCCTCGGAGAACAGTGCCTAGAACAGATACACCTCCATGACTGAGCTTGTGTCCATCTGGTCGAATGGTTCAAACGAATCAAGAAGATATATTGTTAATGTCAATCAAAAATTTATATTTGGTAAAACTATTGATTCAAAACTGGCATTACTTACATATTTAAGATCATGTACAAGTTGAATGTCGTTGTAGTTTTCAATGCTCTTTAGAATCCAAAAACCATTCATGTCTTCAACTCCTTTTTGTACCTTCACATGTTTTGATATAGATAAAAAATTCCCCCACTTTGGAAGCTTGTTCTTCGGGTAGAGTTTTTCTACAAACTTGTCAAATCTCTTTAGCGGAAAAAACCAGCATGTAGAGCATAGTTAGTGAAACAATTTTTTCAAACTATGCAGATTGTCTTTAGCTGTATTATAAAGTTATAAATGTAAAAAAACCACACCATTTTTCCCCAATTTGATTGTGGTAAGATATTTTAGACAATCCTTTTCTCTGTGTTCTGTAATCCCATGTGTCAATAACTTCAACGCGACCACCTTGGGGGTAGTTGTTTAGGATGTAAGTAGACACGTGATTGTCAAATGACACATGCAGAAATATCTGTGATGGGCAAGGACGATAGTCACATTGATTATATGTTATAAATGAAAATACAGAATATTTCTGTATGTTATTAATGAGTTATGTATTAAAAACGTACCATCTTAGATTTGCTTAAAGCTGCATTTCCAATTAGAAGTTTGAACTGTTCAATCCTGGAGACAACTTCAAACTGATAAATTTCATCTTGCCCTCTAGAATTTGTGAAATTCTCCTTTTTCCCAATGTCACATAAACGAACAACCCCTAGTGGAAGTACTATCCTTCGATTCCTGAACAGACATTTGTAGTCCGGGATACTGCGCTAGCTTGAAATTATGAAGTCAATCATGTCATCAACTAGCTTGCCTCTTCCATTGAAACATGCTGCAAGCCTTGCCGTAGTCCAATATTTTGGTATTTCCAGGCCTTGTTCTAGAGTTGACGAATATTTCACCATAACCAGCCTGAGATTTTCCACAGACAAATGAAAAAAGGATCAAATATAAAAACCGGGATCCATGATTGTGTGACAACATACACATATATTTTACTAAAGGAATCCACAAAGCATAGTTTGGTGCTTACTCTTCATTCTTCTCCAGAAAATCCTTGCTTAGTACCAATCTACGAGCAACTGCAGCGTCTCCCTTGTACTTAAATGTGGGGGGAACGTACACATGCAACTTATGTTTCAAGATGTTTTGTGGAGGCCTCTTGTAAGATTTGATATTATCTGGGGAATTATGACCAAGAGCCTTCCTCCTTGTAACAGGTGTTCTTAATCCTTGCTATGGCAACGAAAATGTTTAGTTGCATCTTCGCTGTGGCGTTCTGATCTGATACACGAGGTGTCTGTATTGTCAATCTGTGTTCTAACATCAGCTGTGTCATGCGGATGTCCTTTCTGAATTGCTTTTTCAACAACAGCGACCTCATGGTTAGAGGAACCTTCTTTGTGAGTAATTTCTGGTAACAACGTGGTCACACCTACAGGAATATTTGTAAAAAACTATGTTATTTCCTCTTACATGTTATTAATGTAAAAAACATCGTCTAATGTAAAAACCAAGCATCTTGACATAATGTGACAATACCATTGTTGAACTGCGTGGTTAACCTGTCTTCCTCGGCTCCTACAGCGTCTTTGTTGCATCCTTGTACTTGTTTAGACAAGTTTCCTCCTGCATCATTATTATAAGTAGTTTTCCTGTCATGCTCACTAGTAATTTTGCTATTAGCAGCATATCTACAGAATACAACAGTATCATTGCTTAGCTGTGCCGTTTATGGCTGTTGGTTAGTTTCAAATTGCTTATAATTATCTTCTCCTTCTCCCGTAGTATGTGTTATTACTGGTGTCGGTGTCGCCATGCACGCAGAACAACTCTGAATAACACATCAAATATATCAGTAAAAAATATAAAAAATGGACAAGTTGTTACATTACACTTCTATTTCATAGATTATTATTTGTATGTGCTCGTGTGATGGAAGTAGCTAAATACACGTCTAAGATATACGAACATGTTCATCCAAGGCTCTTGCGGTGAGAATGCCATGCTCCTCTTCTAGTGCTGCTCTATTTTTTATTCTTTCCATGTACATGATTCCTCTAGCGTCAAAATTCTAGGGCGTGTTATTATCAGCTGAGTCCATTTTATTCACTGTTACCGCTGCTGACTTGCCTATAGTAGAGCATTTGTTCCCAACATTAAGGTCATGAGTTGCTGCCTCGACTGTATGCTTTGATTGATTGATTTGACTGGTGCCTGAAATGTTTATAACATTGGTTAGGTCATTCTCGCATCTATCAAAACATCTCAGCATGTAAGTTGCACGCTGATGGGATGCTCGAAAGCAGTTAGCCATTGCTTCCAGTTTACTTCTTTTCAGGTCCATGTGCTTCATGGTAAGTTCTTTAAATATCGTTGCAGCATTTGTATCATCACTTATGATTTCATCACCTGCTTCTTCCTCTAGCAGTATATCTATATACTTGTCCATGCATTGATCTAGCCTCTGGGACTTTGTTCCTGAACCCTCTAATTATCTGTTAGAGGTTGAGGTTATCTTGTTATAAGTCGTTTCTGCCACATGAGGTTTCAAATAATAGCTTCTTTCGTCACAACTTCTCCACTGCAAATAGTAAACAAATATTATTTCCATGGATCGTGAATAACTGCCAGAAGAGGTAATTTTAAAATAGTTCATTTGATAGAATGATTCTTTATGTGAAACAAGATGAGGTCAAGTAGAATACTTACATTCAGTCGTCCCCACCTCTCTTTGTCAGTGACATCCGTTTTCAATACAACAAGCAGATCTGATTTGTCCAGGTATTTGATTCTGGGGGCTTTCTTTTGTCATAAGTGATTTTCTGCACTTGAGCGAATCCAGGTATATTTTTAGAGGAAGGACTGTGCAACCTTTGGAAACACTTTGATTCATATCATCAACATGAAACTTTATTGCTGCCCTCTTGATCTCGTCAATTACAAGCTGGCAAAAGTCCATTTTTCCAGAATTCTCGATATCAAGGCTTTTCACTACCCCAACTTCCCGGCTGATGTGGTTGTTTAAACCTGAACATATAAGCTTTGTGCAGATTACAAGTATTATGCATTTTATTGTAAACTCGTCCGTTGCACCCTTTTTGATATGACGGGTCAGTTGTTGCACCGTTGCAGTGTCCCTCTCTCCCAAACCCAATTTCTTCTTAAGCCACAGTAAAGCAAAGGTATCGCCAGCATCTGAAGGCCGAGGCGCCTTTATAATGCCGTTGGGTAGACCAAGGGAAGAATGCGCTGCATCTGCTGTCAGAGCTATAGTCCTACCACCGGCAAACTCCATTTTCAGAGATTCTACATCAATCTTCTTGTATAACTTAATAATCAGGGGCCTACTAATGTTTGAATCCAGCTTGTATTCCAGGATGAAACCCCAGCCAATCTTCACCAGCTCTACTTTTTGGAGATCGTTTAGATCATGCTTAATCAATCTATTGAGCTCTTTGAGAGAGCACCTTACTGTGTAATTTGATCCAGTTCTACTACGGGACTTCTTCTTGTCCCTTGTATATTTTTCAATTGCCATCACTTGATTCTTGGACATATCCTGGTAGTTTATAGAAAAACGTATCAAATATTTATAAACTTATTTCTAAATTTCTTAGTGCAGACTGTAGTCTCGATTAAGAAATATGACATGCATTAACATTACGTAAGATTACCATGACAATATTATTCTGGTTGTTCGGACTGCCATGTTGTTCTCCACCAATCTTTCGTTTCTTCTTACATACACCGCCTTTTATGTTTGAACCTATTTTTCGTTTCTTTTTCAGCTCCAGCTTTATTTTGTAATTCTCAATCTTCCTGTTAAATTCATTTTCTGACACATCAAACTCATCGTCAGTCTGTGCCATACCGTCAGAATATTCTCCATCACTAGCATTGCATGCGCTCATTTTTCCCTGGTGGAAGAGACATACCAATCTTATTACACGTTATAATTTTAAAACCGAGCACCTGAAGCACTTCAATTCGACGTTCTTAATTTAAAATTTAAATTGTAACTACACCTAGCTATATAGTGTAACATCAAGTTGCAGAATAGGACAGGTGCAGGTGCAGGTGCAAGTAGTTATAAAATTATGCATGCAATAAAAACTGAGAAAAAAATTATACTAACCAGAACGCATTACTAATCATTCATTGAATATTGGAATTGACTTGAAGTAACAGTAAAAATATAATTTACTAAAGCTGATCCTACTTGTGAAAAATATTGTGTATGTTGTCCGAGTGCATAATAAATATATTTTTTACTTAACGTACGATTTATGCAACAGGATTTCTCATAGAAAATATATGATATAGTAATGAAATACTCCCTCCGTTTCAAAATATAAGATGTTTTGGCTTTGTGATAGGAGTGTATCTAGACCCCTTTTAGTATCCATGTTCACTCCACACCTTGATGAACCTACTCACTAAAAGAAGTCTAGATACACTTCATTCACAAAGCTAAAACATTTTATATTTTGAAACGGAGGAAGTATTAGATATAGAAAGCTACGGCTTCGATATTTAAATTTTACTAACCTATTCCCTCCGTCCTAAAAAGGATATCAAAATTTTGTTTGAATTTGGATGTATCTATATACTCCCTCCGATCCAAATTAATTGACTTGGATTTATATAGATTCGGATGTATCTAGTACTAAAACATGTCTAGGTACATCCGAATCTAGACAAATCCAAGTCAATTAATTTGGATCGGAGGGAGTACTAAATACTGTCTAGAATCGTATTTTGCTGAAACAAACTTGAAAAACTAATTTAGACTATAATAGTCTTTCAGTTTATGGTGGACTTGATCTCAGTACCAAGGTTTCCATAGTATGGACGACGAATCAATGATTCTACAAGGAAATCTTTGCTATTAAGTAAGAGCGGTAAGTTCTTCGCAATTGAGTAGTAGCAGGGATGATCTCGAATCCTTATCAATGGGGATGTTCTGTTAAGTTGCTATAGAGAATCCTTACCTCGGAAAGAGGACGGCGCCGCCGGTTCCTTCTCCTGTAGATTTTCCGCAATATGCAGAAGAGTTGCTTCTCTTCTAGGGATGGGATCAAGTAGGAGCGGTAAGTTCTTCGCAATTGAGTAGTAGCAGGGATGATCTCGAATCCTTATCAATGGGGATGTTTTGTTAAGTTGCTATAGAGAATCCTTACCTTGGAAAGAGGACGGTGCCGCCGGTTCCTCCTGCTGCAGATTTTTCGCAATCTACGAAATAGTTGTTTCTCTTCTGTGGATGGATAATAGAGGAAGCAGATGAAGGCTAATTAGATACAATAACGGAGAACCGTGTCTCCCATCGCCTATAATAACTGTTGTAATGCCTGATTTTATTAAGATTTTTCCAGGGCAGTGCAAATCTTTTTTTTCAAAAAGGGCAGTTCAATAGTAAACTAGTTGGCAGAACAATGATTCCTATAGATCAATATAGCAACAATAGGAAATCATTGTCATTTAAGGCCCTGGAATTTATTATAGGTATACCATATAAATTATACTCCTAACTGTCTTTGAGTTATTATATATATTATGATTTATAAAAACGAGATGCTAATTTTAACGTTTCCAGCTAATTCTTGTTTCTTTAATTTTACCCACATTACTTGTCATGCTCTGATCGGAATTTCACTATTCATCATACAATTTTATTTAGTGCTGAAAGTTAACACATCCATCTGTTGTGTACTATAAGTCATAAACAATACTATTTATGATGCAACATACAATTCACGATACAACATGCCTTCTACGGTAAGTGCACTGCCATCGCATGATATCTCAGACATTTTTCGCAGAGCAGCTTGCGTAGCATTTCGAAGGCAGTTCATATATATTTCATGGGCAGTGCATCTTTGTGTGTATGACATTATAATGACAGTACCACGATGCACTCAACGAGCAGTGCATGATTGATATTCGAGCTGTGCATCACAGTGTATATAGCAGGTGGGATTGAACTGCACGTCTAGTATACTGCCATTTCATATTATCTTTCACCAAGCAGTACATAGTAGGTGAAAAACGAAAAGGTACTAATTATTGAACCAAGACCCAACATGTCAAAAGTATACATCGATACCGATAATATTCAGCAGTGCATACTACGTACACGGGCAGTGCACCTCGCTGCGCATAGCAGATGGGGTATATTGCATGGTCATTGAACTGCCATAGAATCTTGACTTGCACTGTGCGTCTATCACTTTATGAAGCATTTAGAAGGCAGTTCATATATACTTCATTGGCAGTGCATACTTGTGTTTATCCGCATTGTATTAGTATTATCCTGAAGCGCTCCGAATTTGCTCGTTTTTATGTGATTGCATATTCCTTTTAATTGAAAATAACGAATTTCCATTAATGATTAACGCTGGTCAAGAATTATACTAAATACTAGTTGCTTATTCATCTGAACGAAGTATTGTGCAGTATAGATGACAGTGCTATATTTATAGTATAGACAATGCATGCATTAGTATGTTTTTCCGTTAATAAACACCTTTTTATTTCTCACCAACTGTGCACTGCTCGGTGCAAGATAATATAAAAGGGCATTCCCACTTGCTATGTACACTGAGATGCACACTGCCCGAATACAAATCATGCACTGCTCGTTGAGTACTTCATTATGCTGTCATTATAATGCCATGCATATGAGATGCACTGCCCCAAAGCTGTAGATGAACTGCCCTAAAAATGCTTTGTAAACTGCTGTCAAAACAAATTTATAAATTTAATGATCTGATAGTGGTCTGAAATTTTAAATGTTAATAATCCCTATTACAATTAATTTAGACTATTTTTTGGAGTGCCAACAATTCCATCGATAAATTTCTAGTAATGCCGGAAACACACATCACGAATTTGTTTCTAAATGAAGCGGCATTATTCATTGTATTCATCACTCCTGCGAATCAAACAAAAATAAATAAAACTTCACTGAATGATGACAGTCACTAAATAAATAGTTTTTATTTTGGTACAATTATAGAATCAATACATCTGTATTGATTGACAAGTTCCTTAATCTTTCTTGTGTACTTTTCATTGAACTTTGACAAAACCATGTCCAACTTCAGCTGTTCCCGCAAGGCTTTAGTATCAATCTATACAAATAAAAGTTCATATCAAATAAATTATAATTTAATGCTATTTTATACTAGTGCAAGTACTAAATTAAGTCTGCCTCGAAATTATACTTACAGACTGGAACCAATGGTCAATAACACCATCATAAGATTTGAGCAACCTCAGCAAACCTACTCCGCTGTCTTTCCTGCTCATTTCATAGACAGACCTATATTTCAGTTGCTTGTTTGATATATAAATTTTAATAGGGCAAGGATCACGCAGTGTTAACGATACTTGACTGGTTTTCATTGTCATATATCCACTGAACAGGTGTGGTTCTCATATTTTGAAATTCTACCATGTACGAAAAACTATATGCTTCTTCAAATGCAAACTTGAAGTTGTTTATCACAATGGCTGCTTCCTCTTCAACAGTCTCGTTGATGACGTTCGAACAAACAATATCATATTTCCGAACTTGAAGGTCAGCAATCACGGCACACCACATATCATTTGGCCGTAGAGGTATGATGATCTAAACAAACAAAGAGACGAAAAAATTGACTTGCAGATTTAAAAAAAAATGTCACTAGAAAATAACGTAGACACGAAAATTTAAAAATTACCATTGATACATTCGTCAGGTTCCATCCAATGTGATTCTCTGATAAGTATCGTTTGAACGATCTTGGATTAAATTATGGCCTTGTGAGCAAAAGCTAATAACATAATTTTTTAGAAAAAAAATAAACCAGTTAGTAAATAACATAATTTCTATGTTCATGGATCGATGTATGCGTGTTCAGTCGCACGTAAAACATGTATAGATAGAACGGGTGTTACTAAAAAAACTTTGTAACTTTGCTTACCGCATCTTCGTGCATCATGATGTACCTGGTTGGGAACAATTCATGATTGTGTTGATTATTATCTAGGTTGTGTTTCTGTTCTACCATGACCAGCATTGACATATAGTTCATTACATGTGAATTCACGCTTCCATAAACCTGCATTGATAAACCAAACACTCTCTAGCAAGCCCATTTCTTCCTGCGCAGAACCACCTTGTCGCTAGTAGAATATCGAAAAAATAGAATCGAAATACTCCATTATTACAATGCGATGAAAACAATTAAATATATTTTCATAGTAAAGATGCGAGAAAAAACGTTACCTTCTCGCCTTTTGATTCGGAGTGGTCTCTACTATGAATTCAAATAAAACTACTTCAACATCTTTTGATTGATTCATAGCAGGATAAGGAATTCGGCGGCGATTAATGCCTGTTCTTGTTTCAGCATTGTCAGCACTGTTTGTTTGCATACCTGATCCAATGCTTGGTATAGATGCTGATGCAAAAGAGACATGTCTTCTGCAAGCTTCCTGCTTAAATGATGGTCCAGCAGTGCGGAATGATACATTATTATGCTGCAGTTTAGGGTCTCGAGAGTTTTCTCGTTGAGGACAGCTTCTTGTGTAGCTGGGTTGTTGGTTTCCAGTATTTCTCAAAATTGACATGGCATACTCGAGGATATTGTATTTTCGCTGTATATTTGACTGCTGGCAATGTTACGCCGAGGACTGTAAGCTTGGTGCATTAGTCTTACAGAGTAACTACTTCCTGGTAGATGGATCTGAGATACTGCCATCCTAGTAGTAGCATGCGTTGCCTCGTACTACTGTTGCATTTGTATGCGCGAACACGAATTTGAATACTGACTTGATGTATGAAAATCTCTATGATTTTATGTCCTAGATTTTCAGAGTCATGGTCTTGCAATGTTGTTCTTGAGTTTGTTCTGCTTCCTCCGTCCTGCTCTATGAAGCCATGTCCATCCATTGATTTGTCCTGTTCTGTAGTCTTATCCGGTCTTGCTGTCTCTATATACCTTCTGCTGTTCAACATGTTAGGCCCCTGTGTGGATGCCTGCTGCACAACATGCTGCGATTGCACATATTTATCTCCTGATCCAGCATTCCAATAGAAAGTTGGATGGCAGGTTGTGCTACTGTTTGACTTGTTAATAGTATCAACCAAACATTGCGCGTGTTTAGCAGAGATATTTTCACTGCGAGTGATTCTGCTGACTCATGGTATCTGAATTGCAAAATTAGGAGTTGTCGTACCGTTATACCTTTTCCTGTTATCAGTGGTTTCATTTGTAAGTGAATCTCTTATGCTGGAATCGATTCCTCCAGATAAATGATCGGTACTTGAACCTCTTATGCTGGAATTGGTTTCTCCAGAGAAATTTTTCGTGGCAGAAGCTCCACTAATTGGTGTATAACTTTTGGCAGACTGCTGAAGCTACACAGAATGGGAGAATGTTCTCGCATCACCATTGTCATTGCCTAGGTTTATATTTTTCAGTGTCATGGACATGTCTGCCACTGACGTGCTGCCACTTATTGATATAGAACCATACGAATCATAATTATCAGAGACTTGTTCGTCGTGCTGAATACCAGATGAATGCACATTTGCAGATGCTGGTCCGTACATTTCACTTGACAGACAGTTAAGTTGTGTTGGATTAGCTTATATTTCAGGCTGCACCGCTGAAGTGATAACTGGTTTTTCTTTCGCTCTCTGCATAAGGTCAGCCAGATCTGAAACTTCTGTCCAAAATTCATCATTTGCTTCCCAGAAAGAAAACGAATCATCACTGTTATCTTCTGTCTTCTGTTTCTTTGAAATGCGATCATCAGAAACAAGATCAAACTCAAATTGTAGTGATCTCGCAACCACCCTTTTTTCACCGAGCGGTTGGAGTTACAGAAGAGCTGAAATGTATCTGTACCATTTGCAGCAGGCTGCCTCTCTTCTTCTTGATCACTTGCATGATGACTTGGTCTTGCTTCCGCTCTTGGAATGCAAAGGCTTGCATTCAAGCAGTTGAAAACATCTAGACCAGGCACAGGAACATGTTGTGGGTTGGAAATTTGTAGCTGTCTTTCGTAATTTCCAATATCCAGTTTTGGCACGAGAACCGTAACTGGATTAGTAATGTCAGACGATGCAGCATGCACCGAACCAACAGCTTATGCACCGACCTGTACCTTAAGGTGGTTCAAGCCCATCTTTTGAGCATCACGAAATGTATGTTCAGAACCAGGCAGTCTCTCATCAAAATTATCTTGTGCGCAATGAGTTGCTGACTCAGAATGTAAAAAATGGCTATGATCGAAACCACGTGTTTCCACCTGAATTCTTGATTTGTCGTCATTGTCAAATGTATTTGACACGCCATTGGAAACAGCCAACACGGAAATCTGTGCATTAGTTCTATTCCATTGAGATGCTGTTTCTGACACATGAACTATATCTGCAGTGTCCATCTCGTTCATTGCATGCTCTGTGCACCTTGTTCCTGACGAAAGCTCTACCCGGGATTCATTATCAGTACATGTAATGGAAGTCGCTGTACATACTGTACTAATGTTGCCCTGAACAATAGCTGTATGAACTTGCTGATTTTCGACTGAAGTTGCACTTGTTGCTACACAATTTGTAGCTGTAGCAGGCTTAGCGATCATCCCGTTAACAGAACTCTGACCTGCATATTCTGTGACAGATTGCATGGATTGTGTTGAATTTGCGACAAGAATTATCACGTCATCTGATCACAGGACGTCATCAGTAGCACTACAATCGGTTGGTTCAGAGTTCATCTTTGGTAATTGTTCAATTCTAGACAAATTATCACGTGTCGGTAACATATGTACTAGGGCCTTGCAACAAGATTCCAACTCCTGCATATATTTCATATTTTCAGGAGATCCATAACTTTGGTCTGCAGAAGTTAACTTGACAAGCAGCTCACAGTCTTCTGCTAGCCTTCTACGTACAGATGTTAGCCCATACGTTGATTTATCCAACACACTGCCTTTGTCTTCAACATCGTGCTCATTATCTTCTCTTACGTATAGGGACCCTTGAGGTGTAGAGTACATACCCTTGTTTTCATGATTGAGCATAGATATTCTAGAAATCTTTCTAATATTGCTCTTCATATTGAGATCCATCGCAGACAACATGTCAGCATACATGTCTGTCACTATGGCCTGTATTTCTCTGGTAGCCTGGAAGTTTTGATATTATAAGCATTATCGCTATCGCCTATTTTTAATATCATAAATATAACAGTGCACTGCTGAGATAACTGAATAGGTAACACTATGATCAAACACCAGTAGTATAGTTACCTAATTAAACCTAGTAGAACATGCAGTTGTAGAAAGAATGTTCATCCTGGTAGGAAGTAGCTAAAGCAGGTAGAAAAATCGTACAATGAAACGATGAGAGAATTTAATACTCTACTACAACAAGGTGGAGAAATAAAAAACATGAATGCTTAAGGTCAAGTAGGCAATGTATATGTAGAACACAAACACAAGAAGATTTGTCATGATCACGAATGAAAGAATTGGGAAGATTATAAAAATTCTTACCTCCACATGCATAAGTGGGTGTGTTACAAACTTTTCAATGAAAGTTGTAACATTATGAACTAACTCTTCGTTCAGCTCGGCATTAGAAAACACAGTTTCATTTATATCCTTCAACTGCATATTCAACATGGACAAAACAGAAAATACAATACAATAATATGAGTAAGAAGCAACAAGACCGTAGTAATAATTGCATATAATATGAATAACTGTGGGAGTCTTGCCTTGTGAACACCATAAATGTTTTGTTGATAAGGCATCTGGTCAAGACTCTGATATAACGCCATATTTTCAGTTGACCAGAAAGATATTCTAGGCAGTGCATGGCCTAGAAGCAGAGCATTTGTGTCCAGTAGTTCCAAGTACATTACCTGCATTAAAATTGTTACAACCATATTAAAACAACAAATCCACAGAAACTACTGACAACTAATATTATAGAAAATAATTATCACGGTGGGTAACTAACCGGGATAATTGGAAGGAAACCACCAAGTGCACCTTTCAAACCATTTTTCTGGAAAGTGTCAATACAGCCAATGAGCTTGTTGAATGCAGCAATACACTAGTCATAGGAGTCAATCTCATTAGACACTCCAATTGCAGAGAAGTAGTCCGGGCTGGCTCCATCATATGTGCTCGGACACAGCATAACAGTGTTTGCAAATAGAACAAAACATGTTTTGAATTGAGACCCTACCAGGTTAGGAGTAATCATCTTTTCGAGCTCACTTATAGTTGGTGTTGGCCCTGCACAATGAGTTAATTCTCTGAAAATATCGCGTATCCATTGTGGACACGCCTTCTTTATGGTTCTACCCCCAAAGGGGATGCCAAGTATCTTGTTGAAGTGAAAGGGCTTCAGTTCAAAGCCGCATCCATTGGGAAATTCAAAAATTCTTGTAGTAACGTTAAAGTGAGCAACAAGCCACAAAACTAGTGACCCTGGCAAATCTTCACAAGACATACAAAGCATACCATCAAATTGTATGCTCCTTAGCAAAACCTTCTGGTCAATAGTCAGCCTTTTCACCAGTTTTATAAACTTTGGAAGAGATAACTGTGTGGTGAAAACATGATCAGCCATTTCTGTATGAGAATTTGTTTTTCTGTCGACAGGATAAAAAAAGTTATCAGTTAACGAGGTATAGATTTTGAAATTAATTTATGTCAGATTTCAAAGTTATACATTCGATGCAGCACACAAGATAGAACCAGTACAAAAAAATAATTTGAAATTAAAAAAATAATCACCTCGCAAACACTATACAATGATCATAAAATGAAATAATAAACAGAAATTGAAGTGTGCTTAACCAACAATCGTCCTATATCGTTCTTAACTATGGATGTCCAAGTAATATATCACTAGCAACAAACACTTTCGTCATGAGCGCGGAAAGATTTATATGAAGTAGCTAAACATATGGATAATACAGAGATCTACAAGTGAGCTAGACGGAAAATCAACTTTCTGGGATACGACGAATCACATAGACATGGAGGGATGCAAGATGAATAGATGAACTTCGCCAGTAGAAGTAGATTTGAAAATGTGGAAGAACAACCCTGAAAGAAGAACGAGGAGAGAGCAGCGTTCGTTAAACGCTATATCCGCCTGCCGCAACCCGTGATTCTTGAGAAACAAGAAGGTCCTTATTAATAAACCAAGACCGCACATGTCAGAGCTCTACTTTGTTTACCAGCATTATATTAGTAGTATCCTGAAGCACTCCGTAGGCCGTGCATTTTCTGTTTACAAGCAGTACACTGCCATTTCATATTATCTTTCACCGAGCAGTGCATAGTAGGAGAAAAACAAAAAGGTCCTCGTCATTGAAACAAGACCCCACACGTCAAAAGTCTATATCGATACAGATAACGTTACGCAGTGCATACTACGTACACCGGTAGTACACATCGCTGTGCATAGCAGGTGGGGTGTATTGCACGGTCATTGAACTGGCAAAGAAACTTGTCTTACACCGTGCGTACAGCACTTTATAAAGCATTTGGTAGGCAGTTCATACGTATTCCAATGGCAGTGCATACATGTTTTTAACCGCATTATTGTAGTAGTATCCTGAAGTGCTCCGTGGGCAGTGCATACTTTATTTACCTGCAGCACATATGAGTGTCTGTAACATGCGGGGTTCATTACACGGTAAGTTTACTGTCCTGGCATGTTATCTTGGACCTTTTCACACATCAGTTTACAAAGCATTTCTAAGGTAGATCATACAGAGCTTCAGCGCAGTGCATCTCATGTGCATGGTATTATAATGCCAGTATGACGATGCACTCAACGAGCAGTGCATCTCAGTATATATAGCAGGTCGGATTGAATTGCACGGCTAGTACACTGCCATTTCATATTATCTTTCACCAAGCAGTGCATAGTAGGTGAAAAACGAAAAGGTACTAATTATTGAACAAAGACCGAGCATGTCAGCAGCGCATACTACATACACTGGCAGTGTACCTCGCTGCGCATAACAGGTGGGGTGCATTGCACGGTCATTGAACTGCAATAGAATCTTGTCTTGCACCATGCGTACAACACTGTATGAAGCATTTAGAAGGCAGTTCATATATACTTCAATGGCAGTGCATACCTGTTTTTAACCGCATTGTATTAGTAGTATCCTAAACGCTCTATGGGCAGTGCATACATTGTTTACCTGGAGTGCATATGAGTGTGCGTAGCATGCGGGGTTCATTGTATGGTAAGTGCACTGCCATCACATGTTATTTTAGACCTTTGTGCACAACAGTTTACAAAGCCTTACTAAGGCAGTTCATCTACATCTTTAGGACAGTGCATCTCGTATGCATGGCATTATAATAACAGCATCACGAAGTACTCAACAAGCAGTGCATGATTTGTATTCGAGCAGTGCATCTGCATATAAAAGCAGTATCACAAAGCTAAGATGGTACGTTTTTTAATACATAACTCATTAATAGCATACAGAAATACTCCGTATTTTCATTTATAACATATAATAAATGCTACTTTGAACTCCTTTAAAAGGAGCATCACAAAACTGGTGGGATGTATTGCAAGGTGAGTGCACTGCCAAAGCTTGTTATCTTGCACCATGCGTACAGCACATAGGCAGCTCATATTTTTTTGATGATCAATGCACTATGAAGCACTTGTAAGGGACTTCATATATAGTTCGCGGGCACTGCATGTCGTTGTCCATGGCATTATAAAAGCAGTATCACAAAGCACTCACGATCAGTGCATCCGTTGTATACGAGCTATGCATCTCGGTGCACATTGCTGGTTGTATATGAGCAGTGCAAAATAGATAAACAAAGCCACAAAACCCAAAGACAAATGTATCGCTTCCCCAAGAAGAACTGGTTCGACAGTAGACCCCGCATATATGTCGCTATCAATACTGAAGTGTTCTTCTTGGAAAAGGGATAATGCATTTTCATACTGAATTATGACCCACCTGTCAGACAACTTGTTTTCGGGAGATAAAACCTTTCCACCCGTTGTTGGTGTTTAAAAAGGGAAGGGTAGGTAGGAAAACATATCTTCTCCAAACTATTATAACCAGCTAATGCTAGAACAACCCATAACTTTCTCAGCTGCCGCCCGCATGTCGATCTAAGGAAAGTTTTAACCACACTTCAAAACAAGCAGTAAGATATTTCCATCTCAGCAAGACAAGGCAATGGAGAGAGACGTCGTCATCACTGGTGCCACAAATCAGGTAACCAAATATCGAACCTGCTCAAACGATTGACATTTTAGGGACAAAAGTGATGAGGTGATTCAGTTTGTACTTCGTCTCTACATGGTAGACATGGTAGACATGGCCGACAGCTACATTGTAGCGACAACGCAACAATTTTTTAATTTTTTTTGCCAACAACGTAGCTGATTTTTATCTTGAGATTCAACAGAGATATAACTTCCTAGTTTTAAAGCACAGAGCATAGTTTCTACAGTGATGGGAACAGTTTAATAACCATCATAGTGTAGTACAATTGATATAGCGGAAATAGTTATATACAAAACTACATGACCATTTGCTACGCATGTAGTTTGAGCAGCAGATAACACTATGTGTAATCACAAAAACTTTTTCACAGTGGATCACATCAATTGTAGGCTACACCAATTCATTCATTTTTTATCAAAGTAATATATTACTCTGTGTACTTAATAGCACAAGATTATACAATACATTGAGAAGTTCAGTCGATGTACAATAAAACTATGCTCTAAATATAATTCAGCTATTACTAACAAATACTATTTATTATTACGTATATAATCAGCAAGGTTGTTGGTGGTTGTTGCAAAAACGGTAAAAGGAGGAAATAATACCACAGTAAATTTCAAAATATTTCGGCATACATATTTCAACTGATTGTTTTTGTATCGAAGCCTACTTATATGAGTTATATAGCAGATAGATTATTATTGTTGATGTTACAGATACGCAAGCAGAGTGTTGCTTTTTTTATCTGTGAGTTATTTTTTTCACTAAATCTAGAGAATGCGATATATGCTGCATTACAAAATTCAGTAGGGACCCAGATTATCTCATTTGAATGATTGTACATTGGTTGAAATAGAGATGATGAAAGGTGCAAAATTCCAAGCTCTAGGCGTAACAGAACGTGTTGCACGTCAATTCCGATGGTATATATACTTTTAAGAATAATATATGAATTTTGTTTTTTATTTAAATGCTTTAAAAATCAAAAGATTGACCGTGAATAATTACGGTGCTACTATATTCATTATATCATGGCAGAGACATCTTAGAGCACTACATGATAAGTGGGATAAAGAGCGTGAGAAGAAACTGATAGCTCTCGCGGCATCAACAGAAATTGTACGAAGATGTAATGCAGCACGCGCAAACTTGAAGCCAAAGCTGGAAAAAATTAACATCCCAATGTCTGCTTCACAAGTAATTTCCAGAGACCCTAGTGGTATAACAAACCTACGATGCCAAGATCAATCAGGTGTTTCAGTGAAAGGCAACAGCGCAGTCAAGACTAGTTGTAAATTAAAAGATGCAAAGTGTAATGAGAATAGTTTGGTGAGTTTGCTCTTGCAACTAGTAAAAAATTTAAAAATGAAAATAATTTTGCATGAGTACTGCTAACAATTATTTTATTCTATTTTTGTTTTGTCAGGTGCAAGTTGATGTGATGGTCTCAATGCAACAAAATAGTGGTACTACTGCAGCATCTTCTGCACAGACAAGGACATCAAAGGACACAGATGAAGTAACCAACATTCAGTTCAGGTACAACAAGAAAAAATCAGATACAGTGCAAGCAGCTCCTGCAAGCTAGGGAATCCTCACGAATACTTCAACACAGAATGGTCAGACACACACAAACATCGACCTAATAGCTGTCGGAATGGCAATGAGTGGCACAGAAGGAGAAGCTTGAGTAAGGTATGATGGTAGCTCTACAGAAGACAAAATAAAAACAATCATCACAACGAACTTACTCAAATCAAGCATGATTGTTCAAAATTGCCATAATAGGAGAGTGCTGAGCAACGATGAGAAAAAAATCGAAAGCAAGACAGTATATCCTGGATACAAAAGTAGCATAACAAATTCAGGAGAGAAGATCACACATGAACAGATTACACATGAGCAGAGTGTTGCAAGTGAACCAGTCAGCAACATTTTTTTCCAGTGCAGCCAGCAACCATCGCTACAAGTATAGTAGAGTCACAAGCTGGAAGCATTGATAGACCTAATTGTTCTGATGCAGGCAAGAGAGATTCAACCAGCACACTGAACACACAAAGAGAATAGAATACAAGTCATAGAATGTCAATTTTTCAGAGGAACCGGCAGAAACTGTATGCACTAACACCAACTCAGAAGCAATGAGCAATGAGCAGCCTGTGCCCCAGTGTGATGACACTATTAATGAAAAAGAGATTAATCCAGGAGAACCTACAGAAGAAGAGTTAGATATGGATAGAATGTTTAAGAATGAGTACCTAGATGTGGATGAAATTGGTGATGCCACGACACCGGAAGAAGGAATGGAATTTCAGTCAAGGGAAAATGCTTTCTAATTCTTTGCAATGTATGCAAGGAAAACCAATTTTTCTATAAGAAAACACACCAGCCTTAACTCCAAGAAAACAAGCGAAATGATTAAACAGACATTTGTTTGCACAAAACAAGGTTAGACTCAAATAATTGAGAAAGTTGTAAAAGAAAGGAAAACAAGTTCTACTATTAGGTGTTGTTGCCCTATATCCATTGTGGTAAAGAAAACAGAAAAAGGATGGATGTACAAAATAGTAAAACTGGACCACAATCACCCTTTCCACCCAACAGATTGGCTCATCAGGTTTTCAAAATGCCACAAGTCAATGACACAGCAAGACAAGGAATTTATACGTATACTACACCTTGGAAAGATTTCACCGAGGAGAGTGATGCAAATATACAGTGGAATGAAACTTCTAACCAGAGGAGTTGGTTTTGACAGCAAAGACGTGTCAAACCTTAAGTATGCTGACAAGAAAGACAGCAGAAATAAAGATATAGAGGAATGCTTGAAGAGGTTTACCCGTCTTCAATCAAAGGTTCCTGGGTTCTCATATAAATTCGACACTGACCACGCAAATGCCGTTCATAGCATCTTCTGGACAGACGCAATGTGCAGAATGAACTACGAACTATACGGTGAATACGTGTCATTCGACAGAACGTTCCAGACGAACGTATACAACATACCTTTTGCACCAATCATTGGCGTGAACAACCATGGAAACATAGTTTTGTTTGAGATCGGTCTCCTGCAGGACGAGTCAGCTGAAACGTTCAAGTGGCTGTTCAAAACTTTTGTCTTAGAAATGGGTGGTAAAGCACCAAAGTACATAATCACTGACTAGTGCAGAGCAATGAAGAAAGCAATTGTTGAACTGGATATACTGCTTGACACAATCCACAGGTTCTGCCTGTGGCACATCATCAAAAAGATGCTAGAAAAGCTTGCTAGCATTTTGGCAAGAAATGAAGGCCTGTCGGAAGAACTAAGACATGTGATAAAGAACTCATTGACTGTAGAAGAGTTTAAAAAATGTTGGAGGCAAGTATTGGAAAAATACGGAATTGCAAACAACAAGCATCTGCTAGATTTATGGGATATCAGAGATCACTGGGTGCCAGCCTACTTCATGGACTGCTTCTATCCCTTTTCCTCATCAACTACAAGAAGCGAGAGCACCAACTCCATGTGGAAAGACTATGTCGACCACATAGACACAGTACTGAAATTCCTAGATTCATATGAGGCAATTCAGGAGAAAAGCTTGAGTGCGCTCGACAAGAAAAGGAACAGGACTTCAGAGAAGACAGCACCAACTTGGAGCAGATATGGACTTGAGACAGATGCAATAAACATTTACACTACAGACATATTTATCAAGTTTCAGAAGCAACTAGCAGATAACACAGCTTTCGAAATAACAAGGGAAGAAACAACTGACAGAGGAATGAAATACGAACTAACCAAAAGAAGTCATGTCAGACATCCAGATTTCAACATAAATGTTTTTATAGTTGAAGTGGATAATGAGAATAAGATTTTCTCATGCAACTGCAAAAAAATGTCAAGGGATGGAATCCAGTGCTGTCACGTCCTCAGGGTTGTGGTACGTCTTGGTTTAGTACATAAGATGCCAGACAGTTTTGTGAACCCTAGATGGAAAAGATGCAACCCACATCAGCCATCCAACTATGTTTTTCGTCTTCCTGACGGTAACAGGAGCAACATAGCAGGTCCAATACGTTATGTGATTGAGTTGACTCGTTTTGCTAAGGTCTTCTCAAAAGCATGCAGTACAGACAAATCATACCAAGTTCTGGTAGAGTGCATCGATGAAATTGAGAAGAAAGTGAATGCTTCAGTAGACCAGGATGAGCAAAGCAACACAGAGGGCATGGCAGATGGCATCGATGACTTACATGAAACAATTCGTACTGTGTTGAGAGATCCCCCGATCATAAAAACAAAGGGTAGGAAAAAAGGACAGAGACTAAAACCAGGGTTAGAGAGGACGAAAAGAAAATGCGGTACCTGCGGAAAGAGAGGGCACACAAAACCTAAATGTGAATTCTGGCTTAAGGAGAGAGAGGTATATATATATACACATGAATATTTTTTCTTATATTTTACAAAGTATCGTACCTAGCGACAAAGTATATCTATGTAGTTTTTACTATTGCAGATTGAGGTTATTGAACTATATATTAACTTTTGTTTGCAGGCCAGAATGATCCAGACGAAGCGCAAGATAAGATCAAAAACTACAACAGAGAAAAGTCCAACTTCAAGAAGTGATTACGAGATGACTGATGCTACTGGTGTAAGTTTTCTTGTAAAAAAATAATAATATTCGATACATTAAGTCGAACTAATATTTTAACAACTAATCTTCAGGACGACCTGACACCACCCAAGTGAAGATTTTTTTAGAAAAATACAAGCCAGAAAAGTAAATCAAAACGTGGACGCAGTTATGTTGACAACACTAGTACATATGAAGTAAGCTAATTTTACACAATGATACCTATTACAGCATATCTTGAACCTAGTTGTAACCACGCAAGACTAACATTTTGTCTGCTTTTTCTAAAGAAAAATTTGACACCACAAAAAAGAAGAAGAGTATGGAAAGAGAAGGATCAACAAACTCCATCAACAACATCAAGTGATAGCAACTCAACTGATTCAGGTAGAGTAAGTAATATATGAAATTTATAGCTGCTGACTTTGAAAATAGGAAATTATTGGACATGATATTTGTTAAGTCGTGAAAATAAAACGCTTGATACATGTGATGCAGATGATATCAAAACCACAAAAGCAGAGGAGAAGTTCAGTAGGAATAGCACGAAAATCAAGAGAAGAAAGCAATTGTACACGAGGGATTGATGGACAAAAGTCTGACATCAAAAAAGAAAGATCTCATCCATATCCCACACGGAATGTTGTGAATATCTATGAAATCCCTCAGACAGATGCTAACCTCAGTGGAAATGATGGGAATATTTCTCCAAGTTATGGTCATACAGAACGAAGCTGCAGAACGGCAGAAGCAATGAACAATCCAAAGAGGAAGTGCAGTACAAAAATACAAATAAAAAGAACAGTGATTACAAGGAGCAGTCCAGTGCAAACATCCGTGTCGAGACACGAAAGACCTCAAGCATCAGTTGAGAGGAATGTACAAACAAGAAGCAGTCCTATGAATTCAGTACAGTTTAATGTACATAAAAGGAATAGTACGAAAAGTTCGGTGATTAGAACCGTCAGAACAAGACAAAGCATCGTTCAAGATGAAGATCTCGACAGTGATTGGTCCAGAAGCAATAATAAAAAGGAAGGCACAAGAAGTTTAAAAATCTCAGAAAAGGACATGGCCGTCTACAATGGTATTTGACTAGACAAGTTCAAGAGCCAAAGCAAGTTTTAAATTTCATAATATTTAAAACATTACAATTAGGATTGCCTAAATAGTTTGCTCTACATACATGTTATAAAAAATGATTGCTAACAATGTTTTTTTATTTTATGCAGGAGAAGCAGCAGGATCAGGTCATGATACAAATATTGTTTTGTAGCAGACAGACTCGGAATTAAAAATTCACTCATAATAAATGTAAGAAATTATAGAGCAGATTTTGTTTCTTATCAACTTACCATAAAGTTATAGAGGAAAGTTTTTTGTATCATGGCATCAATTGTTATTTACTGGTATAAAAAGGATACATTGACTATAACCATACATAGCATTACACCGATTTTGCAAATAAGATAAAAACATTAGACACAATAGCTATGACAGTCTAGAACAATCTACTGTAGTTCGAAAGAATAGTTTTGTACCTGATATTCAATGAAACAATGCTTTAAAAAAAGAATTGCACTATATATATATCATACAAACTTAACAACTAGAAATATTTTATTTAACAAAAAAAGTAGAACATTTACATATTATTCTATTTTTTTGAAATAATTTACATATTATTCTTACAGACTATAAGATAGAACACTCGTACATCTATGCAATCACAATCTAACAGATGAATCAGGAAATTAAAAAATAAACAAGGAACCAGGGCAGTACATAACTAACATCACTGGTAGTACATGAACTGTATTAAAATACATCAGGATAAAACAAAATAAAGCAGTGCATAATCCTTTAGGGAAGCAGTGCTATGTTTCAAACAACAATGGGCCTGTGAATTGTATTAGTGGACCTTTCTTGTATGGAAGCAGCAGTTTTATGGTTGCGAACTCTTGAGGTATTGTATGGACAATTTCGTAGTGGGCCTTAATTTTTATAACTACTAGCACGATTTGTATGATCGGTTGGTTATAAGGATACGAGGAGTCGTGGAAGCGGAAAAGGGGTAAGTTGAAACAAGATCGCAACAGTTCATCATTAACACCGACGAAACTCAAAAAACCAAGGTGCCTCTCGAGCGTTGAATTATTTATTCCTTTTCTATTCCATCACATACTTGTTCTTAATAGATTCATCATTGTTCCCTACAGCGAGAAATCACAGATTCACGGCATGGTACCAGACATCTTTGTCCCAGACATGATGGACGACGGGCTTCAGACCATAGAGACTCATAGCATTACTGTTCACGGAACGACGGTTCTTACTGTGGAGTACACCAACGAGGAATCAATGGTGGAGAGAATCCTCTCCATGTACGAGGCTCGGGTTGAAGAGGTTTGTACTGATCCAACTTACCGTCTGATTCTATTAAAATGATTGTCATATGAATTATGCATGACTACAACACAAATGAATTCAAGGTTGTTTGATTCGTATAAAATAGTTTACCATATTAATTTGAACTAGTTTTTCCTAACCAGTCCTTTTCACTAGTTTAGATACGAATTAAACATCAACCCATACATATTTTATCAGAATCCCTTGATTTTCCAACGGTAGAAACAAATATACCGTGTGTCATATGAATCTCTACAGGATTAGAGTGGATATAGGAAATGCATTCCTACATTATCAATACTCCTACGTCTTTCATGTCATAAGAATCAATAATACAAGTTCTAAACTGTATCCTTCTCGTGTTCATTTCACCAGACTCTGGTACTAATAATCACATTTCATTTGACACCAGGATAAGAGCATGTACGTTGGACTAGACATTGAATATACTGCTCAAGGAAGTGAAAAAACCATCGCCGTCATACAACTCACCGTGAGAGGGCACGTCCTAGTTTATCATTACGCTAGGGCCACGAAAAAATGCCAGGGACTCCATGATTTTTTCAAGGAAAAACAGATCACCTTCATTAGCATCGACAAGAGGATTGATTCAAAGATGTTGATGAAAGAAAAGTTTTTCATCCCTGAAGAGTACCATGTAGACATACAGGAAATATTCAATACATTCCAAGGTGACAATTACAGGTATCGCATGGCTAGTATTCAGCAGTATTCATTGATTCATCATACAGCAAGATGAAGATAGCAGCAAGTGACTCAGTAATGCATAACAAATGGGAGTGGAAGCCAATACCAATGGAGAATCTGCATTACTCAGCAAAAGATGGGTATGTAAAATACGAGTTGTACAAGAGAATAACATTCAGCAGCTACTGTCTCAGTTTAGGAAGACAAATTCTCAATGATAGGTTGTGCACTGGGTGTAAAGGAGGTAAAGGATATAAATCATACAAACGTTTTTTGGAGGCAGCTGATAACAATAATAAGTGGGACGACGAATACACGATGTGTCTAGCAACAGATATCGACAGGTGGATGGAGAACGATGAATGGTGGACGAAGAGGACGACGAGGAAGAAGACTGAATTTAGCTAAACACTGTGATTATGTGAGTACGATCTGCTAGCAATGTTTTAATTCAGTTACACAAAAGTGGTTATGATCTAGTATATTATATTAAGAGTACAATGTAATTAATGTGTGTGTGTATAAATTTTAAACTAGTTTTTATCATTATTCTGTAATGTTTGTAATTACAGCATATGAATGTATACTTGTATTTCATATGTACATTCCTAATTTGGTCTCGAAGGCAGGCAAGTTAAATAAGCAAAATCCCATTAACAAGTTAAAATGTTCTAAAAAATTACGTGAACTTTCGACAATTGAAACGAATTCTGATGCATCCAGTTGAATATTCACAGCACATCAAACAAAATCAATAGAAATAACGAAATGCATTACCACATAACAAGCAGTTCAAAACATACATCAAGCGGTTCATAACAACAAGCGGTTCAACACAACTTACATCTGCACTAATAAACAATCAGAATGAACTGCAGTCATTATATAAGATGATGTCAATGACAAACATTATCTCAATGTTTCGGTTTGAAGTGGTCTTGCTAGTGAGGAGAATGGCTTGCCCAACTGCAAGACATTCATGATGACATTCAACAAAGGTCTTCCACTGAGGGGTGCTGAAGATAATTCGACCATCACTCCCTGTCTTGTACGAAATGAAGCTCACCGCACCATTTGCACCAAGCCGTACTCCAGCCATGCCTTCTTCGGCAATTTCAAGAGAAAAAACCATTCACAAAGGTAGTTTCTAATTAAGTTACAGAAGTTAGAAATCTAATAACTAACAAGCAATAAAAAATAAGCAAGTAGAAAAATAATGATAACTAATAACATACCATATCATGACGGCGAACATGCGTCCTGGTCAAACGAGTAACAAGTGCTAGGCCAACGTACAATTCTTTTGAAGGAATGATGTAGACAAGATAGCACTTTTCACTCCTGATAAGCTTGCATCTCTGATAAACAATTGTATAATCCTATGGTCCTTCTTGCTCCTCATTCTCCCGATCCTCCTCATCAGACTCACCCTCTTCTCCCTCATCCTCGTCATCACACTTATCCTCCTCGGTCTCATCATCCTCGTCCTCATCCCCCTCATCGTTCATATGCATAACAGTGATACTTGGACAAGGAGCTCCCATTGAAATATCAGATACACACCAGAGTCGATTTGGTTTTCAGAAATAAACCTTCTCCATGAAGAACCTGCAAGGCGAGTCATTGCTCGCTCTTTGCGCACGTTCACAACATAAATTCGCCCAAGAGCTTGAAACTCAATGCTTTGTCCTGTTATTCTATTGAATTATCTCCTTATATTGAATGTGATAGTGTAAATTGAATAAAATAATTAAATAAATGACAATTGTATGGAAAGAAAATTCCATAAATGTAAAAAGCAAGAATTATATGCATATCAATGAACGCTCAAATCGACCATGTACAAGACGGACAAGGACTAGCGAGGCTGATTTTGTTTCATCACTATAGTCTGTGAAACAAACCTAACACATTGCCATGTCCTAAAGAAAATGAAAAGCACTCGTTAATTTATGATAAGGCTAGCTAAGATAAAAAAAGGGCATCATATTTGGAATGAACATAAAGTAATTTTAATCAATAGGAGTAAGTGAGCCAAGTTGGAAGCACAAATAAATATTTTTTTCATATACCAGAAGGCTAAATCACACCACCCCAACCCTTCATTGCATAATCATATTGTAACTAATCAATAGGAAAATAAAAGTACAAAAGCATAATCAATCTAAAAGTGTATCCTCGTTGCATCATCACATTGAATGCTAACTAAAAAACCCATATCTCCATATATATACAAATTGAACAAAAACATAATATCTAAAACGCTGTTGAAATTTTTATCTGTACAATTTATAATATGAATCGACCAAAAATATGAATCCATCTTATCTAGAACTATGGTTTGAAACAAAAAAGACTAAAATGTGCAAGATTTATAGGATAAAAACGAGGGAATCAGTTGAGCATACCTTGAGAGGGAGATTGGGGAGCTAAACAACGGCGAAATCCTTCAGATCCGATTGTTTTTAGGGGAGCAATTGAGAGGGAGGGGAGATGGGAATAGGAGGCGAGCTCTCTCTGTTAGTCCTGGCGGCTGGGGATGACTAGGTCGGGATGGGAAGGGCAACCATGTGCCTGATGCTACATTTATAAGTGTATGGCCTTTATGCTAGGCGATACACTGTCAACCCACGTTGCATTGCACACCTCCCTCAACAGTACAATCTAAACTATACAGATAGTACTATGTATGTAGTGGATACATTTTGCATATGCCCGTTTGCATCGAAAGTCGATTCCATTCTACGGTGAATGCACTTCCGTTGCACGTTATCTCGCGTCGTCCACACATCACTATATGAAAGACTAAAAGAGCAGTGCACAAGATTTCCATAGGCACTGCATCCGTCCTAAATGAATAGTACGTGTCCGTGTCCACTGCACGTGCCGAAAGTCTTGCATACTTGGCACATCACTATATTGTAGCACACGACATGCAGTCCACATAGGCAGTGCATATACCGCACACCATTATATTGTAGCACACGACATGCACTCCACAGAGGCAGTGCATATGGTAAGACAGGGTGGTTCACTCCTGCCTACGGATGCAGTGCACAAGATTTCCACAGGCCATGCATATGCGGCTGCACGGCAGGTTCAGTGCATTCCAGCATAAGGATGCAGTGCATACACTCTGCACAACCATACGTTCATCGCGGGTGGAGAACACACTGCATAGACCGCATAGGCAGTGCAACCATAAATTATCAGGGCAGCACACGACATGCACTCAACACAGGCAGTGCATATAGATGTCAATAGTAGTACCTTCCTAGATAGCGAAGAGACGCAGTGTATCTTGGTGTGCATGGTAGGTGTAGTCCATTCCACGGTTAGTGCACTGCCTGCGCACGCGTTAAAACCGGTCGGTCAGCGTTATTAAAGATAGCGTAGCACCCAAGCGACGAGGCATTATGGATTTGGTGTGAGCTGTATAAGCGTGCAATTAATGTTGGAAACCTCTCGCCTCCTCCTCTCAGGCTTATAAATAGTGTCGGCACCTCTTCACACTTCTAAACAGCATCAGTACTAGGGATAACTATTCGATCTCACATACCTACCACCGGCTTCATAATGCCTCGCCGCCTACCCACCTGTTGGGCCAAGTTCCCTCCGGGTGCTCACATACCACTTCCAACGCCTCCTAGCTCCGATGACAAAGAAGAGAAAGAGGAGGTCTCGTCGCAGGAGTCGGTCACGGCTAAAGGTGTGGTAGCCGCTGCGGAGAAGGAGCGAAGCTACAAGAACCTACATGAATATGGCTCTTCCTCCGCCGATAGCCACCAATCCTACGACCTGATGCTTCCGCCAACCTCAACAAAATTCGACTCGTTCGGTAAGGAGAAGAAGAGGCAGGAGGATGCTAGGAACCGCGAGGAACAGACCGCGTTCGTCGCTTCCGTGGAGAGCGAGAGTATCTCTGCTCCAGCGGCACCGGAGAAGGAGAAGGAGGAGGTCGACTCATTCAAAATGGAAAAGAAGAGGTGGGAGGATGCCCGGAACCGCGAGAGGGTCGCTGCCTATATGGCGCATAGGGCCGCCGTTCATGAGGCCAACAGCATAGCAGTTCTGGAGATGACCAATCAGTTTCGACAGGCAGCGGAGGCGAGGAGGAACCAACGCGCGGCAGCGGCAGCAGCAGCGCAAGCGGCTGTGGCTCCAGCGGTGGCGGCGAACGACGACGAGGCAGGTCCATCATACGTCATCCACATATACAGCGACGAAGACGATTAGGGGATCTAGCTTTATATTAGGTTTTTCTTTATATATCCATAAATGTCATTCAAATCTTGTAAAATATATCCTGACTTGGATGGACTATTAATTTATCTGAATTTCGTAAAATGCCATCGATTCAGCAGTAACCACGGAAGACATCCGGTGCATAGTCATCGTACTAGGCAGTACATGACCTTCATTAATATACATCCGAATCTTACAAACCAAGGCAGTGCATAGCAGGTTTGAAATGCAGTAGTTAAAAGGCAGTGCTCCTTTTCATGGGCTGCCTGCTTTAAAATTGCCATCTCCTCATCAATAGTGTATGGAAGCAACAAAGAAGTCTTTACGCTGTTTGTCTGACGTTGCGGCTCTTTTAGTTAAAAGTCCATCGGCTGACAACCTGTCGGATCCTTAAGTTTGTTACTAAATCAAATGGGCATGTGCATAACAGGCGTGCGTTTTAGAAGCAGAGCTATGGTTACATACTTTTAAGGTCTCAAATGTAGTGTTTTTAATTATTTTTTGTATTTTTATGTAATATGAGGCAGTGCATAATACTTTACAGAAGCAGTGCTATGCTGCAACTAACAATGGGCATGTGAACTATATTAGTGGGCCTTTAATGTATATAAGAAATGCATATGGTTGCGAAGTTTTGAGGTCTTGTATGGACAATTTCGTAGTGGGCCTTTTTTTATAACTACTAGCACGATTTGCACGATCGGTTGGTTATAAGGATACGAGGAGTCGTGGAAGCGGTAAAGGCGTAAGTTGCAACAACAGCGCACCAGTTCATCATTTGCAGCGACGAAACTCAAAAGACCAAGGTGTCTATCTAGTGCATAATTATATATTATTTTAGTCCATCACATACTTGTTCTTATTAGATCCATCCTTGTTTACTACTGCAGAAATAAATAGATTCAAGCCGTGGTACCAGACGTCTTCCTCCCATGGACGACGGGCTTCAGACAACGGAGATTCATCACATTCCTGCTCATGGAACGACGGTTCTTACTGTGGTGTACACCAATGAGGAATCCACGGTCGACAAAATACTCGCAATGTACGAAGATTGGCTTGACGAGGTTAGTACTGATCCAATTATGCAGAAAATTTGCAGTACCTTTTTCTAACCAGTACTTTGAACTAGTTTTCATTCGAATCAAACATTAACCCCATACATCCTTTTTCAGAATCCATTATTTTTTCCTATGATCAAGCAAACTATTTGTAATACGAATTAATGTAACCCCATACATACGTTTTTTCCTGTTTGGCACATGCTGTTTTTTTCTCAGTATTCAGCCACAGTAAAACACCAAAGTTTCAAAACTATGGTACTGCAAAAACTGAAGTTTTTTTGCACGTTTCAAGAAAGAGGTCTGAAGCTATTTTTTTACAAATACTATGGTTTTGTGCAAACTGTAGTATTGATTACCCGGCGTTGATATACTATGGTTTTATAATATTTTCGTTTGACAAAAGCCAAGAAGCCAAACGGAGCCTTAGAGTGGGCATAGAAAATGCGATCCTACATTTTCCCCTACTCCTATTCTTCACGCCGTAAGAATAAAAAATGTTTCACTAGATTCTGCTACTTACTAGATGATCAAATTTTACTTGACAGAACGACAGCAGCAGGTACATAGGACTCGACCTCGAATACACTCCTAGAGGCAAACAACAAACCATCATCGTAGTACAACTCGCCATAGGGAGCACGTCCTAGTGTATCATTACACCAGGAGCACTAAGGAATGCGAGGGGCTACGGGATTTTCTCAAAAAAAGACAGATCACGTTCGTTAGTGTGGACAAGAGGACAGATATAAAGATGATGCAGAAAGAGAAATTTTATATCCCTAACAAGTTCCATGTCGACATATAGGATATATTCAAGTCAGTGCCATGAGATAATCACAGGGTTGGCATGTCCAATCTTGCAGCAACAATCATTGATAGGTCATACATTCAGATTAAGATACTAGCCCGTAACTCAAACATGCATGACATATGGGAGTGGAAGCCAATGCCGCTAGAGAATCTGCGTTACTCAGCAATAGATGGATATGTCACATACGAGTTGTACAAGAGGATATCATTCATCAGGAATCTCCTCGGTTTAGATAAACCAATCTTGGATAACAAGCCCTGCATCAGATGTCATGGAGGTTATAAACCATAAAAACGACATAAACAAGCAGGTCCATCAGAGGATACCAAGAAGATATGGCAGAAGGAGCAATACGGCATCAGTCCAGAAGAAGATGTCGACAGATCGGAGAAGCAAGAAGATGGCTAGAAGGAAATGTGAATTTAGTAAAGACTTTTATAGTGTGGCTACGATATTATATCAGTATGGTGATTTTAGTTGATAACCACATATAAAATATGGATTTTCTTTAGCATTTGATATTTTCTGAACAATGTCATTTTTAACAAGCTTGAAACCCTGCTTAGTGTGTGTAATACTTTGAACAATGTGTAATTATATATAGTCTGTGCATTTTGAATGTTTTATTCTAGTAAAACAAATCATATATCCATTTTAAATACAATCTTCTAGTTTGTGTAGGATTATGATGGTTATTCTCATCATTTAACTCTATAGAATACAAAAATTAATAAAGATGCAAATACAAGTAAAAATGTAGTGAATACACGAACACTCAATGGCAGTGCATATTTACTAGTTAAGGCAGAACAGTCAGCATGACTCCACGCATCAGAACTCGGAAACCAAAAACATAGTGGACAAAAACAAATAATATTCAGGCAGCTTATAAACCGTATGATCAGCAGTGCAAAACTGCGCATAAGTTAGGTAGTGCACCCTTTAAAACCTAGGTAGTGCAAATGACAGAACTTTTGCAGTACATCAAAAACTGGGAACTCGAAACCCGAAAACATAGTAAAAAAATAACTTATCAAGGCAGTACATAAACTATATGACCAGTAGTGCAAAACTTATCTAAACACACATTCTGACCTTACCGGCTATGGCAGTGCTTACGCCAACATAGAAGCAGTTAACACAAAACTGCGCATAAATTAGGCAGTGCACCCTTTAAAACCTAGGCAGTGCAAATGGAAGAACTTGTGCAGTACATCAAAATCTGGAAACTCGAAAGCCGAAAACATAGTGAAAAAATAACTTATCAAGGCAGTACATAAACTATATGACCGACAGTGCAAAACTTATCTAAACACACATTCTGACCTTACCAGCTATGGTACTGCTTACGTCAACCTAGAAGCAGTTAACACAAAACTGCGTATAAATTACGCAGTGCATCCTTTAAAACCTAGGCAGTGCAAATGGCAGAACTTGTGCAGTACATCAAAATCTGGGAACTCGAAAGCCGAAAACATAGTAAAAAAAACTTATCAAAGCACTACATAAACTGTATGACCGGCAGTGCAAAACTTATCTAAACACACATAGTGATCTTACAAGCTATGGCAGTGCTTACGCCAACCTAGAAGCAGTTAACAGAAAACTGCATATAAATTAGGCAGTGCACCCTTTAAAACCTAGGCAGTGCAAATGGAAGAATTTGTGCAGTACATCAAAATCTGGGAACTCGAAAGCTGAAAACATAGTGAAAAAAAACTTATCAAGGGAGTATATAAACTGTATGACCGACAGTGCAAAACTTATCTAAACACACATTCTGACCTTACTGGCTATGGCAGTGCTTACGCCAACCTAGAAGCAGTTAACACAAAACCGCGCATAAATTAGGCAGTGCATCCTTTAAAACCTAGGCAGTGCAAATGACAGAACTTGTGTAGTACATCAAAATCTGGGAACTCGAAAGCCGAAAATATGGTGAAAAAGTAACTTATCAGGGAAGTACATAAACTGTATGACTGGTAGTGCAAAACTTATCTAAATACACATACTGATCATACAGGCTATGGCAGCGCTTACGCCAACCTAGAAGCAGTTAACACGAAACTGCGTATAAATTAAGCAGTGCACCCTTTAAAACGTAGGAAGTGCAAATGGCAGAATTTGTGCAGTACATCAAAATCTAGGAAATCGAAAGCCAAAAACATAGTGAAAAAAAATAACTTATCAAGGCAGTACATAAACTATATGACCGGTAGTGCAAAACTTATCTAAACACACATTCTGACCTTACCGGCTATGGTAGTGCTTGCGCCAACCTAGAAGCAGTTAACACAAAACTGCGCATAAATTAGGCAGTGAACCCTTTAAAACCTAGGCAGTGCAAATGGCATAACTTGTGCAGCACATCAAAATCTGGGAACTCGAAAGCCGAAAACACAGTGAAAAAAAACTTATCAGGGCAGTACATAAACTGTATGACCGATAGTGCAAAACTTATCTAAACACACATACTGATCTTATTGGCTATGGCAGTGCTTACACCAACTTAGAAGCAGTTAACATAAAACGCCGACCAAGAGAATACAATGTCACTCCCCCAACACTAAAGTAAATAGGACTTACATCAAATACAAACTGTGTGCAAGCAAAGAGAAGTAAACATATATTGGTCAATAAGAAAGCAGTGCACGAATTACAACTTAGGCAGTGCACTCCGTACAACTTAGATACTGTGCAAAGGCATCAATGAAATCTAATAAGGCAGTTAGTCAATTAAAATTACGGCAGATCACTCACGATCACCCGAGGCGTCAAAATTAAGCAGACAAAAGGCAGTTCATTGCTTCTAAACAAGGCAGAGCAACAAAAACTACCACCCCATACACGATTTCATGTTCCCTCTAGTATCCAACCCACAGAAAGGTAGTCCGAAGAAACAAAACCCGCAGAAAACAGACTCATTCTGCTACCGTCGTCGCCGTCGACCAGGAGCAACAACATCTAGAAACAAACCGCCCAACGCCGGCAACCATGAAAACGACCACCTTCCCACACACCCAACACCTACAACACACACCACGCTCTGCCAATAGCAACCACCCCAGATCACCCCGCCCCCGCCGACCCACCCCAACGAAATCTAGTCCAAGCCTTTAAATCCAACCCACCACCGCCCGCACCAAACAATCCTTTGATGGTAGCAAGTTCGTCCTCAGCAACCTGCATCGATTTGGAACAGAACTCCCCGGCGATCTCGATAGAGAGGATACATTCACAAAAAGGTAAACGGCAGAAGGCGAGAGAGCGGCGGAAGGCCCCTGCTTCCTCTTATTCAAAAAACAAGTAAGCGTAGGAACCTACAACAAGAGGTACGCCGAATTCATATCAATCAAAATCATATAATTCATGTTTAACACTAGATTCTTCACAAATCTGTAATAGGAAGTAAAATTTATAGTACATACTATCTAACTCCACTTTTAATTCATTCATTTCAGTTCCTTATCGGCATATAAAGCATATGTGACTAACAATTTAGGGATTACATATGTACAGTTGTTTTTCTTAAGTAATTATTGAAAAAAAATAGGAAAATAGAATTCGTATATAGAAAGGATAGACAAATATATTAAAACATCGAATCAGTGAAAATAATTACTAAGGATTAGAAGATTGCATAAAGAATTACTAATTTTCTGCCACACTTATTAAGAAATGTCTTATGCTAAAAATATTATTTAATTATCAGGTGAAATGGAGGACAACAGAAGTCCTAGTCCTGGGAAGGTATAGAGCAATATACAACATACCTTGTAGTCATCACTAACATAAATATAGAAATAGCATTTATTTAATAGAACTTCTTTGTAGAGCATACCTGATAACATGAAAGCTGACGAAAAAAAGTCATTGCTGACCCAAGGTAATGATGTAAAACAAAGTAAAACTACATATTATTAGTGTTTCTTCTTCATATAGTAAGGAAAAATATTGCCCCAAAACAGATAACCAGGACAGAAGTCAGGTCCACACCAGCCAGCTATCAATAACACCATCACAAAGTGTGGACTGCACAGAAACACCCACACAGGAATGGCAAGTGGAAGATCAACTAGCAAAAGAGGAAGAGAAGAAAAAGAATAAGAAAGTAGTAAAAAAAGGAAACTGAACCTAGATAAAGTTAAGAAGAAACTACCTCTTGCATCAACCTCTGAAGAAAGTGTGGACGATGAAAAAATGAACAAAACATACCCCAGGATGACCCAATCCTACTGAATGTTCAGCTTCTAGACAGCAGTACCACAATAGATTTACAGTCCAGTACAAGAAGATTGAAGACGCGGAAAGCAATAGTACCAGAAGAGAAAGATAACCCTCAGCAAAAAAAGAGGAGAGCATCTAGAATATCAAAGGAAGAAAAAGGACATCTGAAAGAGCAAGAGAACAACACAGATGAGGATGAGAGCAGTGATGACGACGATGAAGACTACAACATTCTTATAGAAGGAATACAATCTGAAACAGAAGATGATGATGATGCTGCAGGTGATACAGAAGAAAATGGAGGAGAATTGGACAATAAGGTTAGTAAAGATTTACATAAATAAATTAACCATATGACATTCATTTTGGAAAATCCATAACATGAAATTGACAGCATAAAATCTTACATGCACCAAACTGGGAGAAAACGCAAACACAAGGATCAGAGCAAGAATATGATTCAAGGAACCTCAATAGGTGACAAAAAGGTACGCAAGGATACAGGCACAAACTACACAGTAAGGTGTTCACTCAAAGAGCTCAACAAATTGCTTACAGAGGTCCTTAGCGATGATAAAAAAATGAGCTATCAAATGCTGGGTGGGGATTCCTGTTTAATTACAGAGTAACATCAAACTTGTCACGGCCAATGATCTTGTGGTTATACGAGAAAATTGATAGAGTTACAATGGTAATGGAACTTGGAGCCGGCGTGGACATTGAAATAACACCAGAAGTTGTGAAATCAGTGTTCGGCTTCCCTGACGGACCTAACGCAGCTCCATTACCATTAGTGGATGGTAACACAGATGCTCTCAAATGGCTAAGGAAAGAACTTGGAATAACAGCGACAAAACAAGTTCAACTTAATGATCTGTATAAGCAAATAAAAAAAGGTGGCACAAGTCCTTTCACAATGCAATGCATATTTCTAGTCATTTTCAAGAGTATTGTCTGCCCCACTCTACACGCAAGGATAGGCCGAGAGGCTGGAATGATACACAATGTAGACTACAAGAAGCTTCATAAAATGGATATCTACCGCGTAGTAGTGGATGAACTGAAGAGAGGAGTTCAGATTTTTTTTGCAGAAAATAAGAACAGAAACAAGAAAAAGGGTAAGGGTCCTGTTAAAAAAACAAATACAAAAGGAGCTGAGGGATGCGCAATTCTGCCTTTGATAGTCTACCTGGACACTAAAAGGTGTGAGAATTCAATCAACATGATTGAAACACCAAGGCTGCATGTTCTTGACAATGAATTATTGTCATCCATTGTGAAGAAGGACAGACAGAAACATAACATTGAGGAATTTGGAGCATTAAAATATGTAAGTACACATACTGATAATATGTACTCCCTTCGTTTCAAAATATAAGATGTTTTAGCTTTGTAAAAGGAGTGTATCTAGACCCCTTGTCGTATCTAGGTTCACATCAAACCTAGATTAACCTACACACTAAAAGAAGTCTAGATACATTTCGTTCACAAAGATAAAACATCTTATATTTTGAAACGGAGGGAGTATCTTTGTATTTCCTTATTGCATATCTGATTTAATTCTGTAACATAAAAAGATTGAGCATAAAAATATCCAAATTTTCCTCTTCACATGAAATAGGTTAAGACTAGTTCCGAGCTGCAGCACTACAACAAAGGTTTTCATACAAAGAAAAACAGTTCCTCAAATATGGTGGTGGATAATGACCAGGAGAACCGTATGAACAAGTATGCAATAGTTCTTGCCGGAGACAACTCAAACATTCGAACTGAAGAACCTTCTGTCCAGCCAAATCCAATCGGAGGTCTCATGACAGATGTTGAGAAGATGCAGCAAGCAATGGATCTCCTGAGACAGATTGCAGACAACCCAGAAAACATATGTCAAAATTTAGAAACTAACAACGAACTAAGCCTCATCAGTAACTATAAGCAAGATGTCAACAGAGCAGAACTTGAGATTCTAGACTCAATGGATAAGCTTAAGTTATACATGGAGTCAACAAAAGATATAGCAGTTAGATTAACAGCAAAAAGAGGACCTGTCAGAATGGAAGATCCTGCATCATGTTCATTGTCACGGAATGAAACTGAGAAAAACAACTCTGGCAGTGTTGATACATCTAAAAAACAGAAGACACAACGATCGAAGATACAAAGGTAATTTATATACCTATTGCAAGTTATTGCAAGATATAATAAGAATGATTACTGCTAGTTTAACTGTGTTGTATTATTATTTTTAAATGGATTGGACAATGAGGCAGATGATACCAATAATGAAACTGCAGTAGAAGGACATGAGCACGCAACATCAACAATAACAAAAGACAAATCTATAAAGGTAGACGCTCATTTAGTAGAAAGGGGACAATTTGCTATAATATAAAACAAAAAGAAAAATCTGATGATGGTTATAACATTCATAACAATTCAACAAAGAACTAATATAAACTTCTGATTGTAGGAGGACGCAGGAGGAGATACAGACAACTAAACTCCCTCTGACGAAGCAGCAACAACATCAGAAACAAGCATATGCTCATCTGACACAGCGAACAGGCAGGAACATGATAAACTAGAGGAACATCAGATAGAAGATAAAGAAAAACAGAAGATCAAAGTTAAAGATAGTGAAGTTGGACACAAATCAGAAGATTTACTGCCAGTCAGTACCAATCTGACAGCACAAGGTCGTATGACGTAGATACCACTTATATTTATGAAAATTAATATGTTGAACAATTTGATTCATTTGTAAACATACCATGTTTCTACTGGTGTCAATAAATTAAAGATACACTTGAAAAATAGAGCTTGCTAAACATATCAAAAAATCTGGCTGTAATGACCATGAAGATATTTGTATGAACGATTATGGTTACAAGTATTAGCTAGTCTACCATTTGCACTCGTCAAACACGACAGTTGAACCAGTAAACTGCCTCAACTACTGTAATTGAACTGTCATCCAACTACCATTTTGATGCACTGCCTAACATCAGTCATTGCACTGATTTTTTTGCACTTCATTTTTTCACACACTAACATTTTTTTCTTTCTACAGATACAGATAGTGGAGACCAAGCAAACAAGGACAACAGGAAAATACAATCAGAATGGACAAAATTGTATAACCTGATATGCAAATTCACAGACAAAAAACTGTCAAAAGAAGATACAGCTATATTAAAGTGAGATGATTTTACAAATTATCATTTTGCACTTTGCATATTTTTTTAGAACCATACTGTGTTATAATAAAAATTACTCCACTCTACAGATCTCGGTATATCTTGAAGCACGAGAAAACCAATACAAAGGTGCCACTGTATTACATATCAAGTTCTTTCAGAAACGAAGGACTGCTAGGCGATACTGAGGGTGAATTTGTGTTAACCTATCTTGAAGAACAACTTAGGAGAACCAAGTCGAAGAAGAAAATTATTCATTACAGAGCAACTGTAAGTACTATAGAAAAGGCAACTTCAAATAATAAACAAAGGTTTTATATATTAAGAGCAAACAAACTAACGGTTGTTTTGCAGCAAAAACTTATTAACATTAGAGCAGTGAAAGACGATAAAAGAAGTATGCGTTGGGTAGAGGACTTGTTTAAACCAGACGCAGCAGACCGTCTAGACAAATACGAACTAGTAAGTAGAACAATAATGTTCATTACAGTATATTTTTTGACAACTTGAAGAACACCATACTGCAAATACAAGCTTGTATATTTATTTTTTTAAACAGAAAAAATATGTTACAAATTTTAAATAATTGCTCATGCAGATAATGTTTCCTTTCCTCGAGCGACTTCCTAAGGGAACTTCAGGTTCAGTAGGTCACTGGTTCAAATTGACAGTAGATATTTTGGAGAAGAAGTTCAGAATTTATGATTCATTAAGAGAGCCAGGGGATATTGATCTTGAAAAAGTATGCTCAAAATTGATCAGGAAAATAAAAACATTGTGGAGCGAAGGTTTTGGAACAGCAGAAACAAAAGTCCAAACGCTGGATGATTTTGAGGTAGTATATGAACGCATGCCTCTACAAGATAACGGGTAAATGTTCATACATTACATAAAATTTAGTCTTGCATTGAACTACTTATCTTTGTCAACTTTTAACCATCTGACAATAACTAAAATAAAAAACGTTATGCAGATGTGAGTGTGGGTTCTTCATGATCTATATGACCGAGAACTGTAGCAGAGATCACGTTCTGGAATTCACAAAAAAAGATATTCCGGGTTACAAGGAAATGCTCCTCATGAGGATGCTGACATCAGACATCTTTACCGTAAATATCGAAACATTAAATGATAGAATATTAGGTAATCCTTTATACAGTTTTTTGACTAGTATTGTTCATACTACAGTATGTTGTTTCATAACATTGTTACTATCAAGTGCAACACAAGTATTTACAAATTTGCAGCATCTACAGGCCATTCCGAATATCAAGAGATATTCACAAGAAGAAATTTCCAAGACTTGAAGAGAAATATATTGCTAGGAATTCAAGAGATGGAAAACAAGATGTCAAACAAATCAACGATACAACTGAAAGAAACTAAGGAGAAAGAGATCTTCAGAGAAAGATATAGAAGAAATCGAAAAAGGTGCAAGGTTTCGATGGAAGAATAGAAAAATCGAAATCCAGAAGAAAGACTTGTTTTCATTCTAGCAGAATTTAAAGAAACAGAGAATGCAAGGAGAGTTTTTGGTAATACAACAGGAGAGTAAGTGTAAAGCTTAACTTGATACAGCTAGATCTCTTTTAATTAGCCTAGATCTTTTTTGATCTAATCTAAACTAACACCCCTGTAATACTAATCCTGTTTTTTGTAATACAACAGGAGAGTTTTTATCAAGACAACTAGATCCAATGAATCAAGAGATTTTAATCTGACATATATTGCACGTGAACTAGCAGACAGTTTCAAACAGAATGGATGGATAGACAATGAATTTTTAGATGTCGTCATCCATACATGGAGAAGTAATGATGAGTTCAAATATCTTTTCCAGGAAGGTAAAAGGATAATCCTACCCACACAGGTAACATCAGTATTAGATTTTATGGACAAAAACAAAAAATTCGAACCTGAAAATATTGCACGCACAATTGATTACCTCATAGGAATAGACGACCTTACAAAAGCAGGCACGTTGAGTTATTTTAGAAATAAGCATAAATTTCTATATTCAGTATTAAGACACCTCATAAAACTAAAAATTACCACATGTTTAAAACTTACTTGAGTATTATATCTACTTCCATACACAGATAATACTACAGGTTCATTGCAAGAAACATTTTTTAGTTTATGTCTTAAATGGGTCTGCTCAGAATCTAAATGTTAAGATCATAGACTCCTTCGCATATAATAACAGTAAAGAGATGCAGGATTACCATAGTAACAAAGGACAAACTATGGTAAGACTCCTACCAAAATGTAGACATTACTAGAAAACTTTTACTAGAGTCAGAGTGTTATTTCTAAAAAAACATATCAGAACATACTACCATTTTTATCTAACAATGTCACTATAATATTTTAATATATAGCTAAGCATGTTCGAACAAGTGCTAGAGTGCATTTACAAAGATGACACATTGCCAAGATGGAGTGCATCATTCAAAAGTGCACGCTACGTGAGAACTAAAAAACAACATGAAGACGCATGTGGACTGTGGACATTATATTACCTGTAGAGATACAATGGCGAAATTATAGAAAAAGGAAAGACGTCAAGTGTAAGCCGTAGTTAGATAGAAATTTTTCAAAAATGTTGATTACATATACTTGAAAACTAACAAGACTTTACAATACTTATCAGGACATAAGCTCCAGTATCAGAGATGAACAACTGTACACAATGTTGTTCCATAGATCTAACCAAGCACTAAAAAACCTACCAGCAGATCTTAGGGAGTTGGGTCCAGACATGGAGATGCCACAAATTGCAATAACATTAAATGATTAGAAGAAAATTCCGAAACATGTACATTATTTCGTCAAACCTGATTGCATGTACATATTGCATCTAACTAGTCAAAGGCAAAGGAAATAACAATATCTGTGGGTGTAAGTACACGCTTGTTAACCTGTAACAGATAACTTGTTTTCTGATTTTAAGTTGGTAGTGCAATATCTACTTGCAGTGTATCGGCATCTATGGGCCAGTGCATCTACATACACTCTTGCATAGCTATGTGTAAAAATTATAATTTCATCACAATAAACCAAATAATAACTGGAATCTATGTGAGCAGTGCATATCGCAAACGCATACAGCGATAAAAACAATTGCATAGCTATGTGTAAAAATTATATTTTCATCACACTGAATCAAGTATAAACTACTTCCACATGACAATAATAATTAACCCAGTATAAACTTCCTCTAGGTAGTCTTTAAACAAACTGCTTACATAGATATTCTTACACTACTATGGACAAATTGCATACATAAGTAAAGAAGGCAGTGCAAAAATCAGCACAAGGCAGAGTATACATATGTACGAGGCAGTGCATCTAAATTTACGTGGGTCGTGAATGCACCACTAAAAACACTTTTTCATCCCTATGTGTGAAAATTATATTTTTAGCACACTCAACAGAGTATAAACTGCTTCTAGATGATCATTTCAAAAACTGCCTAAATAGATATCCTTGTACTACCATAGAACCATGCGTACATGAGTAAATACGACAGTGCAACCAGTCTGGTTAAGGCAGAACAAATAAGCTGTATAGCACACACGGAAAGAACACCGCAGTGCACCGTAGCTAGTCGGAGCAGTGCAAATAGAAAAATTCACTGACAGACATACACTTGTTTCATTACGTACGTACTTACTAAATTACATACAGTCTTGCTCCATCACATTCATTAAGTACTCTTCACAAACACCGTTACAAACACTTACAACATGATAGGCCAAATTTAGCTAGCATTTAAAATATGGAAGACGCTTCACAATTATTTGGACAGTTTCTTATCAAGCTGCTTGACCTCTTTGTGAATATCATCCATGCACTCTGTGTAGTTACAACGGTGCTCAAGAATGTCCTTCAGAGATTGCATTGCATGTAACCGGTCAAGATGTGCATTTTTTGTTGTTTCAATGTGTTCAAAACGATTGGCTATCATGTCGGCCAATTGCTCATCAAGCTTCTGTCTATCAGCTAGTAGCTGAGCCATATCCATCGTTAGAGAATCCCGCTCTAAGTCCCAGGCTGCAGCGCCAGCTTTATACTTGTTGAGCTCCACCTTCATCATAGAAGCATCTTCGACAACGTGCTGCATTCCGACGATCTCGTGTCGAAGACGGTCACACTCTACAGTAATAGTCATCTTTTCTGCCTCCTTCTCGTAGAGCTTGACACACAATTCTGATACCTTAGCCTTCTCAGCAGCAAGTTCATTACGAAGCCTCTGATATTCTGCATCAACATGATTACTGCCATCCGAAACTCCCGTAACTAATGGCAGTGAATCCTAATATTTTCACAGAAAACAACAATAAGATTTAGTGTAAATAGAACTGATCGTAGTAAAAAATTGCCAACATAATAATATACGCACATTGATTAGCCTGCTCGGATGCACCACAGGAATGGACGACGACGGAGTAGATGCCAAATGCGAGCAACCATGAACACCAGACAAGTAAGACCTATATGTAAGTTCCAAACGTCAACGACACAACAAGAGTTTCAAAAACCTAATCCGAAAACTTAGAAATGAATACAAGAAAAGATAAAAAAAGCAAAACTAACCCGGACTCGTCGATCTTGTGACGGTTGCATCGAGACGACGACGAACCTTCGGCGAAGGAATCCACGATGGTGGGCAGCAGGGGAGCGCCCTCCAAGCCCCGTCTCCTTCGCTCCGTAGCTTCCAAATGTTTCGTAACAGCTGTCTGTTGCTTTCTAGACAAAGGCTTCCTCATTGGATCCATGGCAGGAAGAACTGAAAATAGAACTGGAAGAAGAACCATCTAGAGGAAAACAAACCGTCTAGTAGAAGAAGAACTGGGACTAGAATGCGAAATGTTAAGCATCGACGTCTGAATTTATAATATAGTTATACACATTGAACACACCCCACACATCATCCAAGATCAAAGATTGACCAAAGCTATAATACTATGCCTAATATAAACGCAATTAACAATTCAGCGAAAAACAGCACACGCGGATCGAAAGTTAAGTTTACCGAGGTTGCGAACAACAGTGTGCATGGCACTGCAGTAAAAATAGAGCAGTTCAACATAATACAATACTAGGTCAATTCAACAAGCTAATAATATGACAGTGCACACGGATAAACTGTGTAGTACTCAATGTAGAAATTTGATAAATAGTATACTACTTTAAGTAAAATGAACTATAAAATTTCAATTACCCGTAAATAAAAAAAACATAATATGGAATGAAAAAATAAAGGAAATAGTAATTACCATAAAAAATAAAAACCATACCTTGCAGATACTATGCACTGCCAAAAGTGTTAACTATGCACTGCCTAGATGTACAAGTTCATATTTGTTGTTAGTCTGTCAGACTTTCAATTTTGTTGCATAGGGACAGAGGGATTGTCAGTCTTAGATGGTAAACGAGAGGATACCTGAGACAGTGGGCAGGGGAATAGCACGTCGAAGTGTTATCACATAACCGTTTTAGTTGGTTGATTTATGAATGCAGGAAAACCAAAGGGATCCCGTCTAGTTCTCTCCACCGCTCTCCCACTACGCACGTCCAGAGCACTTCCTGAAAACAGTTCCCGAGAACAGTTCCTCAGAGCAGAGCAGTTTCTCAGAAAAGTTTGTCCCCTCCCAATCGAGTTTTCTCCTCTAATTCCGTATCCCTTTCCTTTTATTTATTGTTTTGAGTTCTAATCCTTATTTGTTTCTTCATTTCAAGAAGCTTTGTTCTTTTATTTTAATCTCCATTCCATTGTCTTAGTACAAATCGACGGTGACTTTTGCAACACACTTCCATTTTTTTTTAGTTTCCCTGTAATCCTTTATGTGTTCTTCCTATCATCTTATCCCCATAATACTATGGTGTAATTTATGCCTGATAAATGATTTTCTTTGACACTTTCTAGATTAGGAGTTAATGCACAGTTCACTCCTTAAATGCATTATTAATTTTATCAGGTGTTTCTTGGAATAGACTGTACAGTGTGCGGCCAACCTGCTAACAATTGTGGTAGGGCACAAAGGAGAGTAACCAGCTTCCATGTTAACATTGTTCAAGGTTTTCCCATCAATGGTGTGGTAAGTTTTTACATATTTAGGAGAAGGTTTTTGAAGGTTTAATTCAAAAGGTTCGAAATTTTCATTTTATGTACTGTTTCTTTAACTGTCTTGTTGTCACATGAACTGAACCATGTTGTTTACCTTTAGGTAGTGCCATGCTCATTTAGGGAAAGACTTATTTATTACACTCCAAATAATTGGATGGTTGCAAACAGTGAAGCATTAAGGAATTTTGATTTGTTCCTCAAGAAGTCTAATGTTAGGACAATAATTAGTGGTCCATAATGGAAGTCCCTGATGAGGATTCATGATATAGCACTTGGAGATGTAGTGCATTTTGAATATGATGACGACCAACTTGATGATGTTGGTTTGAACTTGACCAACATATTTCATGTCACTGTTTACTCTAATGGTGAAAAGAAAAAGATTCATGAACCAACTGGTATTTCCCTTATTTACTGTAAATAATTTGCACATACAGTTTTTCCTTGTCCTACTACTAGATCATCATAATAACATTCTTTAATACTCAACATGTATTTCCACTCATTCATCAGAGGTGGGAGATGTGCCTACATCCATCAGAAGCATTCTACACAGGACCATCTTCTCAGACATAAATGCACTAACTGAGCAGCAAATGGCTTCATTCCTGTTTGGCATTTACAAAGATCTTCATGTCACAGAACATCAGTTTTTTGAAAGTAAAGATGAAAATCATTTCTGGGTACACAAGATGAATATGGATAACCATGACCATAATGCACTGGTTAGTTTCCACATATTTAATCATATTTTATGTTCAGATTAAACATATAATTTAGTGAACTTGTTAATTTAGAATGCTTGTTAAAATACTGACTTTTTTCTTTATTGCAGTTCATGCCAATTGAGGTTGTAGATGGTTTCAGGTACCCAACTCAGGGCATAGCACATCTGTACAGGAAGGGACATGATCTTGAAGGAGAAGAAGAGAATTATATTGCATGTGCATATACTGTACAAAGGGACAATGGACGTGTCAGCTTCACCACAGGATGGCCTGACTTCACATTTGCTGCTGATGTTGGATGAGCATCACTACTTCTCATTACAGTAGAGCATATGCAGGAGAACCTTGGTCTCAACTTTGTTGAGATTGTCATCTAGTGGTTAACTTGGGAAAACACTGTTCAGATAGTCATCTTTTCTTGTTTAATCTAGTGCTGAAGTGTATTGTACTCGTGTTGTTTAGTAAATTGAACATCTTTAATCTACTGTAATGTCAATGAATGTACTCAGTAAGTTGAACACTTTGAATACTATGCACTACTCAAGCTACAACAAATGCACTGCCTCCTATGATATGAGCAAGCCAATCGATCTCATCCTATAAGCAGAGCAAGAACCAACAAAGCGCAGATGATCAGAACTGCACTATATACACTGTCCAATCTGCAACCAATGCACCGCACTTCATGGCAGCATGGCCTCCTATGCGATGCATGACTCAAGATAATGCAGATGCCCAGCACTACGCCATGCACGCTCAAGATACAAACAATGCCTGCCGCCTCTATGCTACCAAAGAAGCCACTCGAATTCTACTATAAGCGCACGACCCAATGACCCAAGAAGCCACCGAATCCCATCATAAGGCGGCCTAGCAAGCAAAGCGTGCTTAGTAGTAGTAGTGCACTGCTGCTGAACATAGAACAATGAACTGCCTCCCTATCCTACAAGCAAGCCACTCGAACTCTCCTGTAAGCAGTGCATGGCCTCCTGATGCACAGCACTCCACACCACGCACTGCTTGGGATACAAGCTATGCACTGCCTCTATGTCCTACGAGCAAGCCACTCGAACTTCTACTCTAAGCAGTGCACGGACCAGCACAGCGCAGATGCTGATCAGTGCACTCCATGAACTGCTCAATCTATAACCGGTGCACTGCCTCCCTGTGCTACCAGCAAGCCACTCGAACTACTCTTGTAAGCAGTGATTGGAATCTTGTAAGCAGTGTACAACTCAGTACAACGCAGATGCCCAGCACTACACGCCATGCACTACTCAAGATACGAACAATGCACTGCCGCCCTGTGCTACCAGCAAGCCATTCTAAATCCTAATGTAAGCAGTGCGCTGCCCAGCACAGCGCAGATGCTCAACACTACACGTCGTGCACTACTGAACATACAAACAATGAACTGCCTCGCTGTCCTAAAAGGAAGCCACTCGAACTCCTCCTGTAAGCAGTGCATGGCCTCCTGATGCATAGCACGGCACGCCACGCACTGCTCGGGATACAAGCTATGCACTGCCTCTATGTCCTACGAGCAAGCCACTCGAACTTCTACTCTAAGCAGTGGATGGACTAGCACAGCGCAGATGCTAAGCAGTGCACTGCATGAACTGCTCAATCTACAACCGGTGCACTTCCTCCCTATGCTACCAGCAAGACACTCGAACTACTCCTGTAAGAAGTGCACGAATCAGTACAATATAGATGCCCAGCACTACACGCCACGCACTGCTCAAGATACAAACAATGCACTGCCGCCCTGTGCTACCAGCAAGCCACTCGAAATCCTCAGAAGCAGATCGCCTTGACAAAGCGCAGATGCTCAACACTGCACGCCATGCACTGCTGAACATACAAACAATGACCTGCCTCCCTGTCCTACAAGCAAGCCACTCGAACTCCTCCTATAAGCAGTGCATGGCCTCCTGTAAGCAGTGCACGACTCAGTACAATGCAGATGCCCAGCACTACACGCCATGCACTGCTCGAGATACAAACAATGCACTACCGCCCTGTGCTACCAGCAAACCACTTGAAATCCTACTGTAAGCAGTGCACTGCCTAGCAAAGCGCAGATGCTCAACACTGCATGCCGTGAACTGCTGAACATACAAACAATGAACTACCTCCCTGTCCTACAAGCAAGCCAATCAAACTCCTCCTGTAAGCAGTGCATGGCCTCCTGATGCACAGCACTCTACGCCACGCACTACTCGGGATACAAGCTATGCACTGCCTCTATGTCCTACGAGCAAGCCACTCGAACTTCTAGTCTAGCGGTGGGATGACTAGCACGCGAGATCTTGGCGTGCACTCCATGAACTGCTCAATCTACAACCGGTGCACTGCCTCCCTATGCTACCAGCAAGACACTCGAACTACTCCTGTAAGCAGTGCATGGCCTCCTGTAAGCAGTGCACGACTCAGTACAACGCAGATACCCAGCACTACACGCCATGCACTGCTCAAGATACAAACAATGCACTGCCGCCCTGTGCTACCAGCAAGGCACTCAAAATCCTACTGTAAGCAGTGCACGGCCCAGCAATACCAGCAAGCCACTCGAAATCCTACTGTAAGCAGTGCACGACCTAGCAAAGCGTAGATGCTTAGTAGTGCACGCCGTGCACTGCTGAACATACAAACAATGAACTGCCTCCCTGTCCTACAAGCAAGCCACTCGAACTCCTCCTGTAAAAAGTGCATGGCCTCCTGATGCACAGCAGTGCATGCCACGCACTGCTCGGGATACAAGCTATGCACTGCCTCTATGTCCTATGAGCAAGCCACTCGAACTTCCACTCTAAGCAGTTCACGGACCATCACAACGCAGATGCTGAGCAGTGCACTCCATGAACTGCTCAATCTACAACCGGTGCACAACCTCCTTCTGCTACCAGCAAGCCACTCGAACTACTCCTGTAAGCAGTGCATGGCCTCCTGTAAGCAGTGCACGACTAGTACAATGCAGATGCCCAGTACTACATGTCATGCACTACTCAAGATACGAACAATGCACTGCCGCCCTATGCTACCAGCAAGCCATTCGAAATCCTACTTTAAGCAGTGCACTGCCCAGCACAAGGCAGATGCTTACGGTATAAAAAGATGAACTTCCTCCATTTCTATTAGACACTACACTGCCTCGCATTACTATTAAAAACACAATAGCATTGAAAACAGTACCCTTAAAAGACTTTATTCAAAGTATAGATAAATAGGAGTTCAAAGTAGGACCCCTCCCATTACACCCCACAAAATCTCCATTGCCCATAAATAAAACAAAAGAAACAAAATTAAATAAAAGTAAAAAAATAAAAGAAGATACTAACTACCGAAAAAGAGAAAAAAAAGACCGACAAAAAGAAAAACAGGACCGAAAAAGAGTAACCATAGCACTGGGCCACTGCCAAGAAAGATTATTGTGCACTGCCTCCCAGTCCTACGAGCAACTAGAACTCCTCCTACAAGCAGTGCACGCAACACAAACCGCAGTTCATACGAACCGGAAAAGAGAAAAAACTGACAAACAACAAAAAAACCGGGCGACATCCCGTGATGGAAGAAAACCGCCGAACGCCCCACCCCAAACATCCAGAAGCGCTACAAGAACTACACGTGTCGAGAAAACAAGACACCCCCACTCGATGGGACACACCAAAATCATCCACGTGCTGCCACGAGCAGCGTCGCAGAGCATACTCCCATGAGGGCGCCCTTTTTCTAGCGCTTTCACATGAGGACTCATTTTCTCGAACAAGCAGGGAAGCATCAGGCTGACCTAATAAAAAGAACGACGAAATAGCTGTACTGCGCCTCAAGGACTCGGAGATTACTTGGCTGAACGCCAAAATCTAGAAGCTCAAGGACTTGCACAAATCCGAGATGGATAAGGCTGACGAGGAGTTCTCCTAGGAGAAAGAGCGGCTGAAGACCCAGATCTCTAAGGACAAGGACTTGCTGCAGGAAACCGACATAAAGCTTAAGTCGGTGACCTCTGAATATGAGAAACTCTAGGCCAAAAATGCAGATGTGGATAACGAGCTAACTAGTTTCCTTTTCCAGATTTCCCATGTGTTCTCCTCCGCTTTTCGATTCTTGTCCCTCCGGATCAAGTATTCTTGCTCAGTTACATCTTTCATTTTGTTTGAAGGCAAATTCCCAGAGAGTGATTCCCTTGCATCTGCTGCCGTAGTCAAGTCCCGCGCACAGGGAGGTAATCCAACTGACCCTACCGCCGAGTCAGTTCCTTATGACACGGAGGACCTATTGGTAAGCCTTGCTACCCGCATGGAATTTGTGAAGAACTATGGTGCAGACATCATGCCAGCAACAGTTTGGATGTTCAACGCTCTCTAGCCTACTGAGCCTACCCCCAAAGGAAGCACTGCTTTTATAGCAAAGCTAATGGAGTGTGAGACCCAGGTGCACATGTGGCGGGAATATGCAGCGCGAGCCGGAGCTGATACGACAATGAATTTCGTTCTTTCTTGGTATGAAGAGCTGGATCTGAACCTGCTTGAGCATATGGGCACTGGATCAAAATGGTCCAATTATCCGGAGTGCATTGCTCAACGCAAGGCCTACGCCAGCAAGCTTATCCAATATGCCTTCTGCCATAGCTGGAACAAGGGTCCAAGCTATCTTGATGTAGTGGATGATGATTACGTCTCTGATGGTGTTGAGGGTGGAGAGGACGAAGAGGAAGCCTCCAAGATCGGCGATGATGCTGAAGACCCAGAGGACGAGGAGGCTAACCCCGAAGACGAGGTCGAGGCTAGTGCCCTGCCTACTGATGCCGAAGTACCTCCTCCCTCTACCGATGATTCGGCTCCAGCTGCTGCTCCCTGAGCTTATAAACACTTCACAATATTCGTGAGATCCCCGGTATGCTGGGTGCAATTGTATCTATGCACAGTGATGTGTTCTACTACAATCGGATTAACGTTGGATTAATGTTGGCGAAGTCCCCGAGTTTCCTTTTCTGGTTCCTCCAATTTTATGATTCGGCTCGCGTCTACCTTGATTGGGTTTTTTGAATTACGAGTCCAAGGTTCAAAAAATTGACTTAACAATACTTGAAACTTTGAGATTAGCTCAAAATAATCTAACGAAAAATAAAGTGAATATAGGGTTAGTCCAAATAACAAATGTTGGCTTGATTACTTTCCATTCCTTAGTCATTTTTCATGTGTTTTGCAATTCCAAACTTGTTCTCTTGGTTGCCATGAAGCCAATTCTTGTTGGACAATAGCAGATTCGAAGAGTTAGGTTTTTGGTGCTCACACACTACTAATCCGGCTAAGGTATAAGCAACTTAAGCCAGCCGACATATATAACATAAAGACAGGAAATACAATTATTAAGGCAGACCCTGAGTTTCTGTTAGGGGTGTCGAAGTTCATTAATAAGCTCGTTGTTGACATACATACCGACATACGAGTAACTCGAATACATTCACCTCTTTGTCAGGTGTAAAAAGGACAAAGTAGTTCTACATTCTATGGATGCTTAGATTCCTCTCCGGACCTGTCTGCCTTGTTCTTCTCCTGTGGCCATGCATCAATAAGATAGTAGGAATCATTATGCAATGAAAGGTCCTTATCATGGAGGGGATAACTTATGCATGCCAGCACTACACTGAACCAGCCGAAGTACGAGATCACCTTCTCGGAAGACTCGAGGGTTTACTTTCTGGCTATGTTAGCGTCGGAGGTTTTGCTGATATATGGTGGATCTAGACAAGGCCAGTTCTCTCGCTTCTTCTAGCAGACCAACATCATTTTGCTGGGCTTCACGCACTTCGGCTTCTATGTATGGGGTGACTCTTGGCGAATCATGCTCTATGGCGGCTGGTAGTACAGCTTCTGCCCCATATACCAGAAAAATGTGCATATAACCCGTTGATCGATTCAGAGTTGTTCTTAAACTCCACAGTACCACTGGTATCTCTTCTATCCAGCACCCCTCTGACCTTTGAAGTGGCTCAATGATTCGGGGTTTTATCCCAGACAATACTAGTCCGTTGGATCTTTCCACTTGTCTGTTCGACACGGGGTGGGCTACTAAGGTAATATCTATCCAGATCTTCTTTTCTCGGCAGAACCTTGCAAATGCTCCCTCATCAAAATTCGTGCCATTATCAGTTATGATACTATGGGGATAGCCATATCTTAAGATTATATCTTTGAGGAACATTACCGTTGTTTCCCCATCACATTTCCTGATTGGCTTCTGATCCGGGCCATTATCAGTTATGATACTATGGGGATAGCCATATCTTAAGATTATATCTTTGAGGAACATTACCGCTGTTTCCCCATCACATCACCGCTGTTTCCCCATATGAGTAACTTCAATCCATTTGGTGAACTTGTCTACCATAACCAAGATGTGGGTCATACCTCCCTTAGCTGGCTTAAATGGTCCTACCATATCCAGGCACCACACAACAAATGGCCATGTAATGGGAATGGTTTTGAGTTCCTACATGGGCATGTGGGTTTTTGTAGCATATATTTGGTAGCCAATGCATTTTGTCACCAGATCCTCTGCTTTTTCTAAGGCACTTGGCCAATAGAATCCATGCCGGAAGGTTTTGCCACCAATGCTCTAGAGGATGCATGATGGCCACATTCCCCTTGATGAATATCTCAGAGTATGTCAAGCCCTTCTTCTAGGTCTACGCATCGCTACAGCACGGTGGTTACACTTCTTTTGTATAGTTTGGCATTGATGATAGTGTATGCTTTTTCCCTTCTCTGGATTCACCTTGAGAGTATCTCATCATCCGGCAAAGTTCCCTGCGTTAGGAAATCAAATATTTCTTTAGACCAAGCAGGTATAGGATAAACAGGGAAAAGTTGTTCATCAACTTCCATCACATCCACCAACATAACTCTGACCGGACTGGTCGGCCAGTCTACAGGTTCTCTGTGGCGATCCTGGTCTCACCAAGCGATCCCAGTGTTCATTGAGGTCGTCCCCGGGTTTGCTAAGGTGCTTCCCCAGTCTATTTCCATAGGAGTAGCTTCTGATCCGGAGAGCACCGGGATATATATTGACTCAGATTCTGGTGATGTTGTAAAAGATGGTTTTCTCAAGTGTTCTAATGAAATGTCTGGCGTGATTGGCTGCCAAGATGACCCCAACTTGGACAATACATCAGCTGCCTCATTTTCAATTCGTGGTATGTGATGGAATTCACATCCCTCGAAGAAGTCACTTATCTTCTGGACGTAAAATTTGTAAAGTGCCATGTTTGCATCCAGAGCATCCCAGTTGCGAGACACTTGATGCACCACCAAATCTGAATCACCAAAACATAGTCTCCGACGTATGCCTACTTCCTTTGCTACCTTAAGCCCATGCACAAGTGCGTCATATTCGGCCACATTGTTTGATGCGCTAAAATGGATCTGGAGGGTGTATTTCAATTGGTCCTTCTTGGGCGAGGTAAGCCCTACCCCGTCCCCTAGCCCTTCCTTTAGCCTTGATCCGTCAAAGTGCATTCGCCAGTAATTTGAGTCCGATAGAGGCGGTTCATACTGCATGTCAGCCCAATCCACAAAGAAATCCGCCACTGATTGTGACTTGATTGCATCCCTTCTCTCAAATTGTGGTGCATACGAGGCTAACTCAATTGCCCATTTTGCGATTCGACCGCTAGCATCTTTATTACCCATAATTTTCGATATGGGCGCCTCACACACCACCTTGATGGGGTGCTCCTCAAAGTAGTGTTTAAGTTTCTTATCCGACATATACACACCATACGCCATCTTCTGATAGTGAGGGTAATTCTGTTTTGAAGCTAACAATACCTCGCTCAAGTAATACACCGTTCCTTGGACCGACTTTCCTTCCTCTTCGCGTTCCACTACTATTATTACACTTACGACTCGATTGGTCGTGGCTATATAGAGCAACATTGGCTCCTTGGGTAGTAGCGCAGCTAATATTGGTGCAGAGGAAACATCTTTTTTAACTCATGGAACACACTATCAGCATGGGGTGTCCATGTAAATTTATCTGCCTTTTTCATTAACTGATAGAGGGGCAAGGCCTTCTCTCCCACCCGACTTTGAAACTGGCTTAACGATGCTAGGCAACCAGTAAACTTATGCACATCATTAAGGCATTTTGGCAGTTCCATTCTCTCTATGGCTCGTATTATTGTTGGATTGGTTTCAATACCTCGGCTAGAGACAAGGAAACTGAGTAATTTTCCTATCGGTACTCCAAAGGAACATTTTTCCGGATTAAGCTTCATTCAGAACCTCCTTAGGTTTGCGAATGTTTGCCGGATATCTTCAAGGAATGTTTTGATTTCCTTGGTTTTTATCACCACGTCATCCACATAAACTTGCACATTCCGACTTAGCTGGTACATTGCTCCTGCATTACATAATCCAAACGGCATAGTGCGATAGCAATAAGCCCCATATGGGGTGATAAACGCAGGCTTTATTTGATCATCCGGGTTCAGGGGTATCTGGTGGAAAACCAGAATATGCATCTATGAATGACAACAACTCACACCCGGCAGTTGAATCTATGACCTGATCTATCCTTGGCAGTGGAAATGGATCTTTTGGACATGCCTTATTTAGGTTCATGTAATCGATACACATGAGCCATACCACTGCCACGTTTGGATCATCCTTCTTTTTCTCCACGAGTACCAGATTAGAGATCCAATCCGGATAAAGTACTTCCATGATAAATCTGGCTACAAGCAACCGAGCTATCTCGTCTCCAATTGCCTTTCTCCTATCCTCGGAAAAATGGCGGAGAGGTTGCTTCACCGACTTTGACCTGGGTCTTACATTTAAAGAGTGCTCAGCCAACTCCCTCGGCACACCTTGCAGGTCTTGTGTAGACCAAGCAAAAATGTCCCAATTCTCACAAAGGAAGTTAACGAGCTCGCTTTCCTATTTTTCACCTAACCCGGCACAAATGGTTACGGTGCGCTCCGAAAACTGATCATCAACAGGCACTTTCTTTATATCTTTTGTCGCTTGAAACGAGACACTCCCATGTGGGTTACTCAGAGCTAGCATATGCTGCTGCGCAGACTGAGCTAGCGCAGCCACTTCCATGATTTTCCTCTTCTCCTGAGCAATCACAAGTGACTCGGCCAGGTTGGATCCGGCTGAGGCACATTCGGTAGAACGCCGGAAGTCCCCAACTACGATAATCAATCCCCTAGGTCCGGGTAAATTCATCTTCAGGTAACTGATGTGAGTACTTGCCATAAATTTGTTCAGAGCAGGTCGGCCAAGTAACTCGTGATATGCGCTTTCCATGTTCACCGCCTCAAACGCCAAATTCTCAGTTCTGCAATTATCCCTTGTGCTGAATAGTACATCAACCCGGACCTTTCCAATTGGTTCATAGGAGATACCTGGCACAATGCCATGAAAAGTGGTCCTTGTTGCCTGGATCATATTCTCTAATATCCCCAACTTGTGCATGGTATCATTATACATGATGTTAATGCTACTACCATTGTCTATCAGCACATTCGAGAACCTCACATTGATATTTGGCCCAATGAACGTCGGATCTAGTACCAGCGTGTAGGTCCCTAAACTTGGCATGAGCTTCGGGTGATCCTTGATACTCCAAGTAATCTCCTGGTCTGACCAAGGCATATACCTTACCACAGTCGGCATTACTTCATTTACCTCCATATGCCAGCGTTGCAAACTCTTTCTGTCAGTCACTTCCGTGATGAACACATAGTAACTTTGATGATGCTCTCTGTACTCATTTCTCCCTTCATTGCCGTGATACCCTTGATCATATTGTTGTTGGTTATTTACTTGATGCACATCATCCCTTCTTTCCTGATTTTCATACCATGGTGGAGGGGGAGGCAACATCAGCTGCTGTCCATTTCCTCATGTGAGCAATTGCTGCCGAGGTGCTTCATTCGGAGGCGCTTCATTCTGAGGTGCCTGAGCATTCCCCAAGCTACCTTGTTCTAGTTTCCTCATCCACTCGCATTGCCGGGTCATATGGTTCACTGGACTATTTGGACTTGGCGTATGGAACTTGCATGGCTGATCCAACATAGACTCGAACGTGTACCTCGGACGGTCCTTTCTCTCCTGCCACTGTTTTTTTGTTCTGGGGTCCAGGGCTTCTTACGTCACTCTTTTGTTGCCACTGTTGTCCCCCAGTTTTCGGGAACTGGCTTGTTCCAGCATTGGGCTGATCTCGGTCCATAGCGGCCACTTGCTACGAACTGTACCGATAATCCAGACGGTCGTCCCCTCTTTTACCTCAGAAATCATTTCTCCTAGATGACCCAGAGCCATCCCTGTTATAGTACTCCTCATTTGATTCGCTTGACATTACCTGGGGTTGGGTCGGATCTCCCATAGCATACGAATCCACGATCCAGATCGTCTCAGCCAGGGTGGTTAGCATATCCCACTGCAACCTCTGCCACAACATACTTCCATACCTACAACCTTGGGCGAACCAAGTTATAGCTTGTGATTCAATTACCCCTTCGCATGAGTTGTGCACATTGCACCATCGAGTCAGAAACTCTCGGTCCATCTCATTTGGTCTCTATTTGCATATCACCAAAGTCTGTGGCCTGTTTGGCCTCTTGTAGGTGCTTGAGAAGTTGCTGACGAACAATTCCTCGAAATCCAACCAATAGTTGATACTTCCTGGTGGCAAGTTGTTTAACCAAACCCTTGTATGTTCTTCCAACATCTAGGGCACATATCTCACTGCCCATCTCAAATTTCCCGTTGCAATTTTAACTGTCGTTGCATACTCAATGAGCCAGTCCTCCGGCTTTGTGCTGCCCTCGTACGTTTTCGTTCCCCTGGCCAACTGGAAATTCAGCACCGGTGGTTCTTTCATGATCCGAGGTCCAAAGATGCTGGACCTGGGGGACCTTGTACCTCGATCATCTATGACCTATAAAGTCGATCCAGCTTCAACCGTGCGTCATCCGGCTGTAAATTCCTGCTTTCCAGCCTTGACCCAATCACGTGGTTCTCCGGTCTTGGGTATCCATCTCTGACCATCGCTGAATAACCATTATTCTACATGTCTTGATCCGGACGTGCATACTGCTGCTACATCGCTTGGCCAGCGCTCCTCTCCTGCCGAGGTGCATATTGTTGTTGCTTTTGCCAGAGTGAATTTTGCCCTATTTCTGCCGGATTACGCTGTCCAGCATTCCCTTTGATGACGTTCCTTTGACCGACATTGCCTTGGTCGCGGTTACCTCGGCCAGCTTCACCTCGGCTAGCACTATGGCGATCCTCATCAACTTGCACCGCTTTTCCTTTCCCTGCCCTTACCGGGTCATACGGGACCATTTGTTTGTCTCATCTCCCTGAGGTAACCACTTCCTCTCTCCTAGGACCGTGATCCGGGCAAGACATAGCTCCAGCGGATTTTGCCCGGTTGTTCCTAGCCGAATGAACAACATTTGATGCTCCAGGCTGCGTCGGGTTTGCCTTGTTCCTTTCCTCATTTTGCTGGCATGCCACCCACAACAAATGGTTTACTATTTCCTGTTGCCTTTCCCGGGCCTCTCTAGTCAAGCCCTCTAACTCGGACACAGCTGTGTTCGCTGCCCTGAGGTTCTTTGTTGGGGTACTGTATCTCTCCAGCCCCCCTGTTACTATAATAGCCGTCTGACCCGGCCTAGGCTCACACTCATTGTAAATTTCCATAATCAGGTTTCTACCTCGTATTTTTACTCCATCTATGTGGTTTGCCTTTGCATATTCCTTAGAGTGATGTTCAGTGACTGCTGCAACTCAGCTACTTTCTTCACCCCAGCTAGCATTTCTGCCTAGTTTCCTCTAACTCAGCTTGTGCCTGAGCCGGATCTACTACAGGAGCTATTGGTGTCGCTAAGCTATCTATTGCTTGCTGCAGTACATTTTCTGGCCTCTGTAGTGGAGGGAATCTAGACCTGGCCTACTTTGGCGTGACTTCCGGATCTGGCGTCGGGTCCTTGCTTGCTCCTGCATTTGGCGCGGTCATCATGACCTCAACGCAACTTGCATGGCGAACGGTACATGGGCCGCTAGCCGTGTTGAGAGGTGGATCGCCTCCCTCGACGATGTGCCACGGGTGAACGCAGGGCTCGTCCACGCCGACGTAGATCTTGTGCGCACCAAGATTGATGAAGAGGACATTGCACGGAGGAGGACGCCTGCCGGAGCTTCCAGCGTTATCACTGACATAGTCCAGCACTGAACCAGGCCGGAGACGATGTCCTCCCCCGTGCCGATGATGTTTCCTGTCCGGATTTTCACCCCTGCTAGTGCCGCTAGCCCCATAGTGGGCGCCAACGGTCATGGTGGTGGCACGGCAGATGCCATGGATAAGCTAAAGATGGGGCCAATTGTCGTGGTGGTGTCACGGCAGATGCAATGGATAGGCTAAAGGTGGGGACTAATATGCGCTAGGGGAATCCAGGGAGGGATAGTAGAGTGATTCTCTACACAGAAGTTTGTATTGCTATATCTTCAGGATTACAAGTGCTCCTCGAGTTGTATTGGCGAGAGGAGGAAGAAGGTGCTCTCCTACCTTTGCCTTCTATCTAGCCCAAGAACCCTAGATCTACTAGTGCTCAACCAACTAGAGTTCTGCCAACCCCTTCTACCAGAACCCTAACCCCCCTTATATAGAGGTGGTTCGGTCCTAGCCTAGGGCATACGTGGAGGCATATTCCTAAGAATATGCCCCCTCCCAAAGTAGTAACCCGAGAGGGGTGCTTTTCCCCCGCGTCACCCTTGCTTTAGCGACGTAAGCCGACGTGTGCGTCGTCACCCTTGTCGGCCACGACCCGGTGGTCCTGCACTTGCTTTATTCGCTCATCCAGTACGTACCGGACCTTCTTTTTTGACCGGAGAGATTCCTTCCTTCTCCTAGAAGCTAAGCGAGGATCCGGATCATAGTAGATCCGGCCACACCTGTTCCTGCATATAAGTTAGACAAGCATTTCCGACTTACTCCTTAAGTCGGATGATACACATTAGGCGACCCTCCTGGTCCAGGTTACTCCGTGATCCGGCCTGCCTTGAGGTGACTCGGCCAGCATCTGCTTTGACCTTGCCGAACCTCGGCTAACTCGGCCCTTATACCCCAGAGTGACCCTACCCGGGGGTATCCCCCCAACATTAGTCCCCGAAGCTGGTGCGGTCTTAGCTGCCTTGACCGCTAAGGCCACATCAGGTTCATTTACGTCCGAGCCTCAGATGTTCAATTCCAGGTTAGCTCCTTATCTCGAATTATATGGATTTACCTTCCCTTCGCACGTTCCAAGTTTTCACTTGCCAGCCAGGTCACCACTTTGGCTCGGATCCCATGGTTACCGTGGTTTGATCCGAGCCCAGTTTCCTTCTCTCATACGCCAACCCACGTGGAGACTAATCATTACGTTGCCTCATTTTAAGGGCCTGCATAAAGAACCGCGCAGTAAGAATCGGTTATCTTGCGAGGGTTACGTCACGCCTGTCTCCTCGTTTACCGCACCAGTGTGTCACGTCACGGGGTCGCTTCTATCCTGTGGCCCTCCGTGTGGCTCCTGAGCGATTGGCTGATGCAATAATACACGGCCACATCGTGTGGCTCGTGCGCACAACGCGATCCCACTCACCCATCACTGAGGCAGTTAAATAGGGGAGGGGCGCGTTCCTTAGCATTTTTCACCTTTGCGCCCTCTACTCGTTCCTCTTCTTCTCCTTCGTCTTCCTCGCGATCGTGCCGCCGCCAGTGCCCGTTGTAGCAGCGCTGCCGCCGTACCTTCTCCGTGCCTCCGCACCGCAGATCCCCGCCGCCGCTAGCCCCAGTGAGGATAGCGGATACGAGATGACTGAAGAAGAGCTTGTTGTCGCCGAGCAGGCGATGGAGGAAGACGCCGTCGCGGCGGACCACGGCATGTGGGACGGGTCATGGGTTTGTCAAGACGATCTTGATTGGCTCTACCGGACCAGGCGCATTCCTGCCGGCGTCCCCGCTCGTCTCCCCTCCTCGGAATTGGCCCCCTCACCCAATCCGGGTGATTTTGTTGTTTTCCTATCCCATTTCCAACAGGGATTTGGTCTTCCGGTGAGCGATTTCTTCCGGGACTGGGTCCGGACCTATCACTTGCAACCACATCATCTCCCGGCGAACGCCATCACCTCTCTGTCCGCCTTTGCCTCTACGATCGAAGGCTACACCGGGCCATGGCCCACGAAGGAGCTGTGGATTCGGTTCTTCGGCCTCCGTCGCAACGTCGTCCCCAACATCCACGTTGAGTCGGAGGACAAGCAGCTCACCCAGTTCGGCACTGCCTCCATCTCGCCCTGGAGATTCTCAATCTTTCCCCAGGTCACCGGGCTTGACTCCTGCAAAGGATGGGCCCGGACCTTCTTCTACGCCCGGAACGAGGGCACCGAAAACTTGATTCGGTTGCTGCCCTATGCTCCGGGCCCCCCTGACATGGATTTCTGGGAGGAGGTCGCCAAGAAACCTACAGCTCTGGCCAACCAAGTCAACAAGAGGTTCGCGGAGCTGAAGAAGCTCGGATTGTGCAACGAGGATGCTATGATCACGTTCGTGTGCAACCGAATCTCTCCCCTCCAGAGGTGCACCCACAAGTTGTGCCACATGAGCTTCGATCGCGACCCCAACCGAACCTCCTCCTTCGAATTGAGCAACACAGAGATCTTCCGCCGGTTCAAGGCTCTGTTCACCACTCACAAAGATTTCTACGCCGAATGGACGTGGGGAATCGAGCATTACTGCCGTGACAGGCTCCCTCCCGCGGTAAGCTTCGCGGGGTAAACTTATTTTGGATCAATTATGTGTTGGTTTTTGTCATATTTTTGACTCTGCTCTTTGTGCTTTTTCTCAGCTGTTGCTCCAGCAAACTCTCGAGGATGGCACGGATCCGACCCTTAAGTGGGCGCCGGACCGAGGTATCCCGGATGAGGAGGAGCCGGACCAGGAGATGTTCCTCCCTATGACCGACGCCACCAAACGTCCCAGCGGTAAATTCTCTTCTCTTAGAGATTGGCCCGATGATGAGGATGACTCGGATATCGATGTGATTGAACCTGTTGAGGCTGTTCCTCTTTCTTTTGTCTTTCCGGCACCAGCTAACCCCGGTGGGCATATCCACGAGGATCCTCCACTTGCCACGAGCGAGCCGGTTCCGGTGGCGTCGTAGAAGAAGCGCGGATCCGCGTCAAGTTCTTCTTCCGAATCTTCTCAGCCCACCAAAAGGCAAAAGAAGGCCGGAGACAAGGCTGCCTCCAAGCGGGCAGGCAAAGCCCCGGCACGGAGGGCCCGGAAACCCAAGGAAGCCGAGACCTCGGATGCGTAAGTCACTTTTCACTGCGCAACACACTTCTCCTTGCATCGGGGTAATTTCACTCCTGACATCATTTTCTTTTGTAGGCCTCCTGTGGAGGTCCCTCAGAGCGGATCGAGCATCTCTTCTCCCCTTCGGTCTGGTCCTTCCCCTCCTCGTGACGACGAGTCACGCCCACTGAGCCCTATACCGGAGGGCTCTGCGGCTGCTCCGGGTTCCGCAGTACCTCATCAAGAGGAACGCGACCTCGGATCGGGAGGGGTTGGTTCGGCCGAGGCAACGACGTCCGCCACTTCGGCATTGCCGCAACCAGCAACCACCAAGTCTACCGCAACTCCAGCACCAGCAACTGCTCCAGTACCAGCTTCCGAACAAGCATCTGTCCCGGCAGCCAGGAAACCTACAACAGCTCTAGTACCAAGTTCCTCTGCCTCTTCCTAGTCATCTCAGCCCCGGGGAGGAACCATTCCAGCAGCTTCCAAAGGGAAATCCATCGTGGTTACTTCTTCCTAGCAAGCTAAAGGCAAGAAAGCTCCAGATGCTGCCAAGTCTACATCCGTCGAGGCCGGGCAGCGAACCTTGTCGTCAATGCTTCCGAAGAAATCACCAGCAGCGACGGATCCTCCTGCCGAGCCAACCGATGTGCAGCAGATGGTTCTTCACACAATCCCAGCTCTTGCCCTAATTGAGAGGAAGGAAGCTCATGCAAAGGGCTTGGTGGCACCCCACATGCCCACTGGCGAACGGTACCCTCCGAGCCTTATCGAGTTCATCATGAACTAGAATAAGGAAGAGTTCGTCTACAACGACGATCTCCCGGAAAAGTTCGGCCCTGCAGAATTTTCTGCCTAGATGAACACTGTCGCTAAGGCAATTAACCTCGCAGGGCGAATGATGGAGGTATGTCGTTTCTCCTTTACATGCTGTAGATAATAACCATTAGTCCCCGAGCCTCCGGTGGAGTACTTGTTACTCGGCCGGATTCTCCTTAGAAAACTAACATAGCTGCATGTAAACTTCAAATGTGCACACACCTAGAGCCGGGTTAAGTTCCACTTGGCCCGGATCTTACACACTTCGAATATGCACACACCTAGAGCCGGGTTAAGTTCCGCTTGGCCCGGATATTGTACCCTTCGAATATGCACACACCTAGAGCCGGGTTAAGTTCCACTTGGCCCGAATCTTGGACACTTCGAATATGCACACACCTAAAGCCGGGTTAAGTTCCACTTGGCCCGGATCTTGCACACTTAGAATATGCACACCCCTAGAGCCGGGTTAAGTTCCACTTGGCCCGGATCTTGCACACTTCGAATATGCACACACCTAGAGCCGGGTTAAGTTCCACTTGGCTCGGATCTTGTACACTTCGAATATGCACACACCTAGAGCCGGGTTAAGTTCCACTTGGCTCGGATCTTGTACACTTCAAGTATGCACACACCTAGAGCCGGGTTAGGTTCCACTTGGCCCAAATCTTGTACACTTCGAATATGCACACACCTAGAGCTGGGTTAGGTTCCACTTGGCCCGAATCTTGTACACTTCGAATATTCATCAAGTTAATTTCACACTTCTGTGCTCCTTTTAGGTAACTACCAATCGCCGGAGCGCCGAATTTCAATGCCTGCTTGATACTCACAAGATCCTGCGTGCAAAACATGTTGCACTTGGCGCAGAGCATGAAAAGAGGGGTAATTTTCTCCCTCAGCACTTCTCCGTTTTTCTTCACTTGTTTTCGTCGGACTAATCTCCTCATTCAGTTTTTGCAGCTGGGGTGGAGGCTGAGAACAAAATTATGCGGAAGAACTTGGAGGAAATCCGAGGTATGTCTTCTTTTGTCCGACCTTGTTGTGTTTTCCATTTCCTCTTATCCTTGGCTCGGCAAACATTCACTCCTCGGCTTTGCCGGGTCAACATACTATTTCAGCATCGCTTGAGGATAGTGTGCCCGTGCCTGATATGATGCTGCATTTTCTCGAACAAGCAGGACAGCATCAAGCTGAGCTGAAGAAGAAAAATGATGAGCTTGCCCTCCTCCGGACCAAGGACGACGAGATAGCCAAGCTCAAGGCCGAGATGGAGAAGATGAAGGCCCAACACAAAACCGAGCTCCAAAAAGTTGGCCAGAACTTCACCGAAGAGCTTGAGCGCCTTACTCTCCAGATCTCCAAGGACCAGGACCTGCTTAAAGAATCCGAGGTCCAGCTTGGGTCGGCGTTCGCTGAGCTTGAACAACTTCGCCAGAGACGCGACAATTGCATCAAGGAGTTGACCCGAATCCACCGCCATATCTCACGTAAGTTTCTTTCCCTTATCCGACATAGTTTTCCGGGTTAGCTCATATGCCTTTGTTTCAGCATCTTCCCTTTCCTTGTTTCCAGATCACTTTCCCGAGGGTACTCCCATTGCTAGTGCTGCTGTCAAGTTTCACCGAGAGAGGGGTACTCCCCCCGCTCCTGATGGTGAGAGTATCCCCTTAGACATGGAGGACCTATTGGTTAGCGTGTCACCTCGGGTGGAAACCATCAAGAACTATGGGAAAGATCTCCTCGACGTTGCGGTCCGGATCTACAACACATTCTGGCCAAGCGAGAGCTCTCCGGAAAGGATCACGCTCCTTGCCGAAAAACTGTTGGAGGTTGAGACCCAGCTTGACCTCTGGAGAGAATCCGCCGGGCGTGCCGCAGCAGATACCCTCCTTCATCATATTCTTACATGGTACGAGAAGATCGACCTGAGCCTCCTCACACGCTGGCGCACCGGATCCAAATGGACTGATGATCCAGAGTGGGTAGCTCGGCGCCAGGCTTGCGCCTACAGCCTCGTCGAATATTCTCCGATCCATGACTGGGTTGAGGGACAGAGCTTTCTAGAGTTCGGTGGGGATGAGCATATTTAGAACATGGAGGATGGGTCAGGTGAGGATGGAGAAGATGCTGCTTCGGATATTGAAGACAGTGATGACGACGCCGAACTTCCTCCTCCTGCTGCTCCTTAGTTGAAAAAACTTGAAAATTTTATCAGATCCCCGGTATGCCGGGTGCAATTGTATGCTTGATATGTGATATTTTGCTACTATGTTTGTATGCCGGATTAACTTGGGCGTAGTCCCCGAGTTTCATTTTCTTGTTCGTCCAATTCTCTGGCTCGACCCGTGTCTACCTTGATTCGGTTTTACGACTTACGAATCCGAGCTTCAAAAATTATCTTAACAATACTTAGAAACTTTGGGGCTTGGCTCAAAATAATTTAACATAATAACTTGAAAAGAAATACAGGGTTAGTCCGAAAAAACAAACGTTAGCTCGAATAAGATCGTTTCCTTAGTGGTTTTTCACGTGCTACGCAATTCCAAACTTGTTCCCTTGCTTGCCATGAAGCCAATTCTCGTTGGACAGCAGCAAATCGAAGGGTTGGGTTTTTGGTGCTCACACATTACTAATACGGGTTAAGTAAAACGACTCATTCCAGCTACCGCATAAGAAATTACGACAAACATTATTAAGGCCGTCCCCGAGTTACTGCACGAGGCGCTGCTATTTCATTGATAAGCTCATTGCCGACATACATACCGACATATGAGACGACTCGGATACATACACTTCTTAGCTAAGTGTAGAAGGGACGAAGTAGTGCTACATTCCACGGTCGCTTGGATTCCTCTCCGGACCTGTCCGCCTTGTTCTTTTCCTGTGGCTTTGCATCTATTAGATAGTAAGAATCATTGTGCAATGCTTTGCTCACAATGAATGGCCCTTCCCATGGGGGGGATAATTTATGCATGCCAGTAGTACGTTGTACCAACCGGAGCACCAGATCGCCTTCCCGGAAGACTCGGGGGCACACTTTCCGACTATGATAGCGTCGGAGGTTTTGTTGATATATGGCGGATCTAGATAGTGCCAGTTCTCTCGCTTCTTCCAGCAGATCAACATCATTTTGCCGGGCTTCTTGCACTTTGGCTTCTGTGTATTGGGTGACCCTAGGCGAATCATGCTCTATGTCGGCTGGTAATACAGCTTCTGCCCCATATACCAGAAAAAATGGCGTATAGCCTGTTGATCGATTCGGAGTTGTTCTTAAACTCCATAGTACCGCTGGTACTTCCTCTATCCAGCACCCCGCTGATATTTGCAGCGGCTCAATGAGCCGGGGTTTTATCCCGGATAACAATAATCCGTTGGATCTTTCCACCTGTCCGTTCGATGCGGGGTGGGCTACCAAGGTGACATCGAGTCGGATCTTCTTATCTCGGTAGAAGCGCGCAAATGCTCCTTCCGCAAAATTTGTTCCATTATCAGTTATAATGCTGTGCGGATAACCGTATCTCAAGATGATGTCTTTGAGAAATGTCACGGCCGTAGCTCCATCACATTTTCTTATAGGTTTCACTTCAATCCATTATGTGAACTTGTCCACCATGACCAAAATGTGTGCCATGTTTCCTCTCACAGGTTTGAAAGGGCCAACCATATCCAAGCACCATACAGCAAAGGGCCACGTAATTGGTATGGTCTTGAGTTCCGACATAGGCATATGTGTCTTGGTGGCGTACCTCTGACAACCATTGCATTTTCTCACCAGATCTTCTGCTTGCTCCAAGGCACTTGGCCAGTAGAATCCATGCCGGAACGCTTTTGCCACCAAGGCTCGGGATGAAGCATGATGCCCGCATTCTCCTTGGTGTATATCTCGGAGGATGTCAAGCCCTTCTTCCGGGTCAACACATCGTTGGAGGACATTAGTTACACTCCGTTTGTACAACTCGGAATTGATGATCGTGTATGCTTTTGCTCTCCTCTGAGTTTGCCTGGCTAACACCTCCTCAGCGGGTAACGTTCCGTCTTTCAGGAATTGGAATATAGGCAGTGCCCAATCTGGTATGGCTCATGGAGGGAATATCTCCTCATCAATTTCCATCTGATCCACCGGCATAACTTCAGCCGGATCACGCTGAGCAGTCCCCGGGTCTAGCGAGGTAGTCCCCTGGTTTGCCGAGGCAGTCCCCGGGTTTGCTGATGCAGTCCTCGGGTCTCGCGTACTACCTCCCGTGTCAATGTCCATGGGCTCAGCTCCGGATTCCGTATTTTCCGGGACATAGATCGAGTCGGTTCCTGGGGACGGCATGATAGATTGTTTTCTGAGGTGTTCCAATGCTACACCCAGTGGAATTGCCTGTCTGGTCGATCCGAGCTTTGACAACATGTCGGCAGCCTCGTTTTCCACTCGGGGTACATGGTGAAATTCACACCCCTCGAAGTAACCAGATATCTTCTACACGTGAAATTTGTATAGTGTCATGTTTGGATCCAGGGCGTCCCACACTCCGGACACCTGCTGCACCACTAGGTCCGAGTCGCCGAAGCATATTATCCGACGTATGCCAATCTCCTTTGCCACTTTGAGCCCGTGCACAAGAGCCTCATACTCAGCGACATTGTTCGATGCCGCGAAATGGATCTGCAATACGTACTTGAGCTGATCCTTCTTTGGCGAGGTAACCACAACCCCGGCGCCTAATCCGGTTTTGGTTTTCGACCCGTCAAAGTGCATCCTCCAGTAATTCATATCTGGTGGCGGTGGTTCGTATTGTACCTCGGCCCAATCCACGAAAAAGTCCGCCATAGCTTGAGATTTGATCGCTTCTCTTCTGTCGTATTGGGGCGCATAAGGGGCTAGCTCAATTGCCCATTTTGCGATTCTGCCGCTCGCATCCTTGCTACCCATTATCTCGGATATGGGAGCTTCACATATTACTTTGATGGGGTGCTCCTCGAAGTAATGCTTTAACTTCTTTGCCGCCATATAGAAACCGTATGCCACCTTTTGAAAGTGCCGGTAGTTCTGTTTTGAGGCAGACAACACTTCGCTCAGGTAATACACTGGCCTCTGCACCGACTTACCCTCTTCATTGCGTTCCACTACGATTACTGCACTTACAACTCGGTTGGTTGCGGCTACGCAGAGCAACATCGGTTCCTTTGATAGTGGAGAGGCTAACATTGGCGCAGTGGCCAACATCTTTTTCAAGTGGGCAAAAGCTTCATCGGCCTGTGGCGTCCAAACAAATTTATCTGACTTTTTCATGAGTTGGTAGAGAGGCAGTGCCTTTTCTCCTAACCGACATACAAACTGACTCAACGACGCCAGGCATCCAGTGAACTTCTGTACATCGTTAAGACACTTCGGCAGCTCCATTCGTTTGATGGCTCGGATCTTAGTTGGATTAACCTCGATACCTCGGCTGGAGACGAGAAATCCGAGTAACTTTCCAGCTGGGACACCGAAGGTACATTTTTCCGGGTTAAGCTTCATCCGGAACCTTCTCAAGTTCGCGAATGTTTGCCTTATGTCGTTAAGGAGCGTTGCGCTTTCCTTGGTCTTGATGACCACATCATCCACGTATACTTGTACGTTTTGACCTATTTGGTCGTGCAAACATTTTTGCATACATCTTTGGTACATTGCACCTGCATTACGTAAACCAAACGGCATAGTGCGATAGCAATAAGCCCCGTACGGGGTAATAAACGCCGTTTTTATTTGATCATCCGGGTTCAGAGGTATCTAGTGGAAGCCAGAATATGCATCAATGAATGACAACAGTTCGCATCCTGCGGTTGAGTCTATGACCTGATCTATCCTCGGCAGTGGAAATGGATCTTTTGGACAAGCCTTGTTCAGGTTCGTGTAATCGATACACATACGCCACACCACTTCCACGTTCGGATCGTCCTTCTTCTTTTCCACTAGCACCGGATTAGAGAGCCAATCCGGATACAGTACCTCCATGATGAATCCTGCTGCCAGTAACCGAGCTATCTCGTCTCCAATGACTTTTCTCCTATCCTCGGCGAAGCGGCGGAGAGGTTTCTTCACCGGCCTTGCTCCGGGTCTTACGTTCAAAGAGTTCTTGGCCAACTCCCTCGGAACACCTTGCAAGTCCTGTGTAGACCAAGCAAAAATATCCCAATTCTCATGGAGGAAGTTGACGAGCTCGCTTTCCTATTTGTCAGTTAACCCGGCACCAATTGTTACGGTGTGCTCCAGAAACATGTTATCAACTGGAATCTTCTTGGTGTCCTTTGCGGCTTGAAACGAAACGCTGCCATGCGGGTTACTTAGCGCCGGCATATATTGCTGCGCGGACTGAGCTAGTGCCGCCACCTCTTGGATTTTTCTTTTCTCTCGCGCAATCACGAGTGACTCAGCTAGGTTAGACCCGGCTGAAGCACACTCCATGGAACGTCGGAAATCTCCAGCAATGGTAATCACTCCATTTGGCATGGGCAACTTCATCTTCAGATAACTGATGTGACAGCTTGCCATGAATTTGTTCAATGCTGGTCTTCTGAGTAACACATGATATGCACTTTCCAAGTTCACCACTTCGAACTCCAGATTTTCGGTTCGCCAGTTGTCCCTCGTTCCTAATAGCACGTCGACCCGGACTTTGCCTATGGGTTGGCACGAAATGCCCGGTACAATGCCATGGAAAGTTGTTCTCGTAGCCTGGAGCATGTTCTCCGAGATGCCTAACTTGCGCATCGTATCCGCATACATGATGTTAATGCTACTGCCATTGTCAATCAAAACCTTGGAGAACCTCACATTGATGTTCGGTCCAATGAATGTCTGATCTAGGACTAGCGCATACGAACCTGGACTTGGCATGAGTTTAGGATGATCTTTGATGTTCCAGGTGATTTCCTGGTCCGACCAAGGCATGTACCTCGTCACCACTGGCATGACCGCATTGACCTCCATATGTCGGCACTGCAACCTCTTTCTATCTGTTTCCTCTGTCGTGAACACACAATAACTCTGGTGATGTTCCCTGTACTCATTCCTTCTCTCGTTTCCGGGGTACCTCTGATCCGGCTTGTGCTGATTTTCCACCAGATGCACCGCATCCCTTCTTTCATTGTTGTCATACCTCGGTGGAGGGGGAGGCAACATTAGCTGTTGCGTGTTTGCTCCGGAGAGCAATTGCTGCCGGGGTAACTTCTGCTGAGGTTGATCATTCCGGGGTGCATGAGCGTTCCCCGAGCCACCTTGCTCTATCTTTCGCATCCACTCACATTGCCTCGTCGTGTGACCCGCCGGGCTATTCGGATTCGGAGTGTGAATCTTACACGGTTGGTCCAGCATCGACTCATAGGTATACCTCAGACGGTCTTTCTTTTCCTGCCACTGTTTCTTCTGCTCCAGAGTCCATGTTTTCTTGCCATCATTTCTTGGAGTCCACTGCCCTCCAGTTCTCTGGCATTGGTTACTCCCTCCTCCGGGTTGATCTTGATTCACTGCCGCAACTTGTTGCGAGCCATAGCGATGGTCCGGTCTGTCATCTCTCCTTTTCCCTCTATAATCATTCCTCCGGGACGACCCAGCTCCGTCTCTCTGATAGTATTCCTTGTTTGAGTCATTTGACGGGAGCCTAGGTTGAGTCGGATCGCCCAAACCATACGAATCAGCGATCCGGATCATCTCTGCCAGCGTAACTAGCATTTTCCTTTGTAGTTTAATCCACAGATCGCTGCCGTATCTGCACCCTTGCGCAAACCACGCTATGGCCTGTAACTCTATGACACCCTCACACGAGGTTCTTACGGTACACCAACAGGTTAAGAATTCACGATCCGTCTCCTTGGGTCTTTGCTTGCACATTGCCAGGGTCTGCGGTCTATTCGGCCTCAGGTACGTACTTGAGAAGTTGCTGATAAACATTTCTTCAAAATCTATCCAGCAGTTGATGCTTCTGGGCGGCAAGTTATTCAGCCATACTCTGGCCGGGCCTTTCAACATCTGGGGCCTTTCACCGCCGTAGCATAGTTTATCAACCAATCCTCCGGCTTGGTACTACCGTCATACGTCCTTGTGCCCCTGGATAATTGGAAGTTGGGTACTGGTGGTTCCTTCATGATCCGTGGTCCAAAGCACGCTGGACCCGGAGGACCTTGACATTCGATCTGTTCCAACCTATACATGCGATCCAGTTTTAACCTGGCGTCATTCGGCATCAAATCCCTGCTCCCCAACCTAGACCCTATCACATGATAGTCCGTTCTGGGGTACCCTGTGTTCACCATCTCTGAATCACCGTCATTGTATCGGTTTTGCCCTCGTTGCACGTCCTTCTGCTGCATACCTCGGCCGGCGCTTTGCTCTTGCCTCGGTATATTCTGCTGCTGCGGTTGCCCTGCTCCTGCGGAGTTGTGCTATCCGGCATTGCCGTTGGCAGCTTCTCCTTGACCGGCATTGCCTTGGTCGTGATTACCTCGGCCAGCTTCACCTCGGCTCACACTGCGTCGATCATCATTCTTCCGCATCTCTTTTTCTTTTCCCGCACGCGTTGGGTCGTACGGGACAATCTGTTTGTTCCGTCTGGCCGAGGTTACTACCTCTTCTCTCCTTGGACCGCCATGAGGCGATGATGCGGCTCCAGCGGATTTCTCTGGGTTACCCACTACCGAATGGACAATCTTGGAAGCCCAGCTCTCTCCGGGTTAGCTCTCAGCAGCTCCTCGTTCTGCCTGTTCGCGATCCGAACCAGCTCGTTAACCCGGTTTTGCTGTCTTTGACGGGCCTCACCCGTCAGACCCTCTAGCTCTCATGCAGCGGCATCTGCTGCTCTGAGGTTCTTCGCCGTTGTACCATACCTTGGCAACCCCATAGACAGATAGTTTTCCGACCCTTCTGCTCCATCATCACCTTCTTTATTCATCTCACTTATGAGATTTTTCCCTTTTACCCTCACTGCATCAACCTTGTTTGCCTTTGCGTACTCATGCAGCGTCATGTTCTGTGACTGCTGATCCGCAGCTATTTTCTTTGCACCCTCCAGTATCTTTTGCCGAGTTTCCTCTAGCTCGGCCTGTGCCTGAGCCGGATCTATCACTGCTGCTACCGGGTTAGCCAAGCTATCCATAGCTTCCCTCAGCACGTTCTCAGGCCTCTCTAGTGGAGGTCCTCTACCTTTCCTCGGTGCCTTAGGTGTTTCCTCCGGGTCTGGCGCTGGATCCTTGCTTGCGGCCGCACCTGGAGCAGTCATCATCACCTCTGCATGCTCCGGGGAGCGAGCGATACACGCCCCGCGAGCCACAGTGAGGGGTGGTTCCCCCGCATCGATGACGCGACGCGGATGAACGCACAAGACGTCCACAGCAACGTAGACCTTGTGCGCGCCGAGCTTGACGAAGAGGCCATTGCGCAGAAACGGGCGCGTGCCGAAGCAGCCAGCGTTGTCGCTGACGAAATCCAACGCTCCAAAGCGCTGAACGAGCCCGGAGATGATGCGCTCGCCGGTGCCGATGAAGTTTCCCGTCCGGATCTTCACCCCTGCTAGCGTCGCTAGCCCCACGGTGGGTGCCAACAGTCGTGGTGGTGTCACGGCAGATGCCATGGATAGGCTAAAGGCGGGGACTAATATGCGCTAGGGGAATCCAGGGAGGGATAGTAGAGTGATTCTCTACACAGAAGTTTGTATTGCTATATCTTCAGGATTACATGTGCTCCTCGAGCTGTATTGGCGAGAGGAGGAAGAAGGTGCTCTCCTACCTTTGCCTTCTATCTAGCCCAAGAACCCTAGATCTACTAGTGCTCAACCAACTAGAGTTCTGCCAACCCCTTCTACCAGAACCCTAACCCCCCTTATATAGAGGTGGTTCGGTCCTGGCCTAGGGCATACGTGGAGGCATATTCCTAAGAATATGCCCCCTCCCAAAGTAGTAACCCGACAGGGGTGCTTTTCCCCCGCGTCACCCTTGCTTTAGCGACGTAAGCCGACGTGTGCATCGTCACCCTTGTCGGCCACAACCTGGTGGTCCTACACTTGCTTTATTCGCTCATCCAGTATGTACCGGACCTTCTTTTTTGACCGGAGAGATTCCTTCCTTCTCCTAGAAGCTAAGCGAGGATCCGGATCATAGTAGATTCGGCCACACCTGTTCCTGCATATAAGTTAGACAAGCATTTCCGACTTACTCCTTAAGTTGGATGAGACAACGTTAGGCGACCCCCCTGGTACGGGTTACTCCGTGATCTGGCCTGCCTTGAGGTGGCTCGGCCAGCATCCGCTTTGACCTTGCCGAACCTCGGCTAACTCGGCCCTTATACCCCGGAGTGACCCTACCCGGGGTATCCCCCCAACACCAATGAGCACTAGAGGAATCCAGGGAGGGATAGTGTGGTGATTCCACACACAGATGTTTGTATTTCACTCTTTCAATGGTGGATTACAAGGGCTCCTTTAGCTATTCGTGAGAATGAGACTAGTTCTCTTACCCCCCACTACAATGCTCTAGTGTTCTTCTAAGACAGAATGATCCATCCCCTGCAATGGAGGTCCTAGTGCTCCTTATATAGGGGAGCCCAGGTTATAATGTCAGGGCATACGTGGAGGCATATTCCCCAAATATTTCATTTGGTTAAAGCTAGATGCCTATTCATTCACTTTAAATAGCTCGTCTGGACTATGGACGTAACCCTCTGTGAGCTCCTTGTCTTTTTGCGTCAGCAGACACGTGCTACGTCAGCCGACATTACCCATGTCACCTTTGTCGGCCGAGTCCTGCTGGTCCATTCCTCCGTTCGCTTCACTTATGCTATAGTGGACAAAGGGCACCTTTTGACCAACGGGAGATTCCTTCTCTTGGAAGCCAAGTGGTAGCCCGGCTAGTGCATGGCTAACCCGGCTAGTGCATGGCTAACCCGGCTATGAGGGTACCTGTATACATGGATAAGCAAGTATGGCCGACTTACATTTTATGTAGGACGGGTTAGTGTTAGGAGGATACTCACCAGGCCACGTTACCCCGTACGTTGGCCTGCCTTGAGGATACCCGACCAACACTTGCTTTGACTGTGCCGTACCTCGACTAACTCGGCCTTTATACCCCGGTGTGACCCTACCCGGGGGTATCCCCCCAACAATCCTCCTTGAAGTACACGAAGGCACCTGTAGTCATCATGCCGGGAGTTGTGTCCTCGTCATAATAACTCTATGAGCTAGTTTCTACTGGCAAACGACGATGCGTGATGCCAAGGACATCGTCCAGAGGTGCAGTCCTTGCCAAAGATTCACGAATAGGACGCACTCACCAGGCGCAGAACTCAGGCCAATACCTGTGGCTTGGGCCTTCGTGCAATGGGGACTCTACATGGCCAGCAAGCTTCAAAAGTCATCACCTGGAGGATACACCTTCCTCCTTGTCATAGTCGATAAGTTCACCAAGTGGATCGAGGCCATGCCGGTGAGGAACCAGACGGGTGCCACTGTCGTCAAGTTCTTCGAGTCCATTGTCTTCAGGTTCAGGATGCCACACAGCATTATCATCGACAATGGGATGAACTTCACCTCGAAAGAGTTCCCGGATTTATGTGAAAACCTGGGAATCAACATTAACTACGCTTTGGTAGCACATACTCAGCCAATGCTGAAGTCGAGAAGGCCAACAGCCTCGTCTGCAACAACATCAAGAAAAGACTCCTCCGACCACTCGAGCGAGCAGCTGGGTGTTGGGCTGAGGAGCAACCACCAGTACTATGGAGCATGTGCACTATTCTGAACAGTGCCACAAGGTACACCCTGTTCTTCATGGTACATGGCGCCGAGGCAGTACTACCTGTAGAAGTCCCCTAGGGTCATCGCGTACAGCGAGGCCGAATCTACGGCCGCACTCAAATATTCTGTCGACCTCCTTGATCAAGCATACGAGAACGCAGCGGAACGATCAACAATCTACCAGCAGAGCCTCCACAACTACCAGAGCCGATGGATGCGCCCAAGATCCTTCATCAAAGGAGACCTCGTGTTGTGACTGAAGCAGAAAGGACACCTCAAGTTCGAGTCCCCTAGCGAGGGACCCTATGTGATTACCCATGTAATACCAAGTTGCGCCTATCGCCTGAAGGATGTAGAGAGTGGAGTCGCATACTCCAACCCCTGAAACGTCATGCATCTATGATGTTTCTACCCTTAGATGTTTTTACTTTGCGTATCTTCTCTTTTCATCCGATGATCCAATCAACTATGTGGACAACTCAACATATCTTCTATATTCTGAAGGGTCAGATAATGTATTCTTCCAATACATCTCTTCCAACACAAATCCTTGCTCATAACGTTGATCTTTTCAAGGAGCGTTGAGATTAGAAATTGTTTTGAGAATCTGTTCATTTCTTTTGCCTCATGAACTTGGTATTCTTGGAATATCTTGTTAATTCGTGGTGGTCTATCTTAATGATATTCTCGCCTATTCTATATCAATGGAAGAACATCTTCTTCTTTTTCTCTCAAGCTTCATGAACATGGCATGTGTGCAAAGTTCTCAAAGTGTGAATTCCGACTTTTTTAAGTCACCTAGCTTGACCACGTCCTTCTGCTAAAAACATTGCTACCATTCTGGAATCGTCAAGTCAATTGTTAATTTCATCCTCCACCTTCAACCAACTCCAAAGCTTTATTCTCGGTTTGACATGTAATTCTTGTTGCTTTCTTGAAGAATCCCTCAAGACTACTAAACCTCTCTCAAATCTTCTCAATAAGCACGAGAAATTCTTTGGTTTTTCGCTCATCGAAGAAACCTTTTGAAACACTCCCGCTTTATCTTCTATCCTCAACCCGCCGGATTCCATTAAGACTTTCTAGATCTTTCATTATTCTTCTATTGGGTGATACCCTTAATTTATCTGTTGAATCTTTTAACTTTCTCCGTGATCTTCGTTCATATATTTTCGATGGCTTGGGACTTCCGACAGAATGACAACATCATCATCTTTATCTGGTTGGATCCAACGGTGTTTTTGTAGCACATCCTTATTTTCTTATGAAGCATCATGATTTCTGCTTGTCAAGATCTTCAGTCTAAATTTCTGAGAGTTGGTTTGCATGATTTTCATATTCATGTATGGAGTAATGCTTTGGATGCGGGGTGGAGTATCTACCATACCACTACTCTTATCATTCTCTCTTGTACGTTGAGTTGGTGGATTAACACCATCTCACTCATTCCATGGAAGTCGAAGTGGCCAGTATCTCTTGAGACATTTACTTCCGTCATTGTTTTTCCAAAGAGTCCTCTCAAAGAACATAATAAATAATCTATTGTTGGTGGTCTCGTCTATTTCAAGATGGGGAAAAATATTCAATGATCTGGTGGAATCAAATGCAAAATCTTCTCCGTTCTCTTCATTCTACCGGTGCTCGTCATCATCAAACAAGATGGATGGAATATATATCTAACTTATTTTTGGCAATTCTTTTATTTTGGTAAAGCCAATTGTGGTCGATGCCATCAGTCGCAAAAATCTATCGCAATAACCTCATGGTTAAGGAAAGCAATAAACATCTCTATAATAAACTCCAGGTTTCAACAATCTACTTCTTTCTCAGGATTCCACCTCAATTGTTCCACTCCTTCTCTTAAAGATATATCAACGCACCTCAATGGCGTGATCCTTTTTGTTCTTATCGGTGCAAGAAGAAGATCATCCGAGAAGTCCTCAATGCTAATCTTATTCCATTGATATCAAAGAACTCTATTTTTTCAAGGCAATATTGTTTCTCCAAACTTCATTTCTTAATCTAAGGGAGGAAACAATGCTATTTTCATAGTGGTTGATAACTTCTCCAAAGTCACTCTTCTCTTCTGGTGAAACAAAGAATCATCCTCACTTGGATCTTTTGATCTTGAATTCTAACGATGTGTCTTTCCCTTCTCTCCTTGATACATCGTCCTTTCAAATTCTTTCAAAAAGTGGTTCTCCTCTTTTATCGTGTTTCTTGGGAGCACCGGAGCTATGTTCATCCAATCTTTCTCACCTCACAACAATCCTCCAGGTTTTTCAAGTCCTTTGTTTCTAAGTAGCAAAACGCAAGGATCGAAACAAATCTAGCAAGTTTTGCAAGGGGTAATGGTCACACCATTCCGCTGTTCATTAACTTGGGAACACGAGGATCACCTTCATTCCGATCACCCGTCTCTCCTTGTGTCTACTCTTTTTCTAGGAATCTCGGGGTGAGATTCTAGTTTAGTGGGGGAGAGTTGTAGCATCCCAATTGTCTAAATTTTGTAAGGCTACTTGCCTAGTCTATATATTGCTACTTCCTACATATCATTAATTGCATTTCATTATATCATGCTCATGTCACCATGCCACCTTGCATTTTAGCATCATATAAAACCCTTTTCATTTGGCTCTTCTCTCATATTGCATATCTTTACATGACTCCACCACCTTCCTTTGTCGTCACCTTATAATCCCACCATCCAAGCTATATGTGAGCCATTGCATTTCTTTTGTTATTATGTCTAGCTCATATGTGGTAAGATGGGTTCCACTTCTATTTCCACATGCTTCCATAATTTATTTCTTATTGTTTTCACAATATGAACTATGTGGAGACACATGGCCTCCTTGCATGCTATGTGAGTAGGGATGCTTCCACTTTTTCCATATGGCTTGTATTTGAGAATGTGATCATATATGAGTATGTTTTGGCTTTATGATCATCTACCGGAACACCCACACTAGCATGCCCAAACTATATTCATAAATGACCACATCCCTATGATGGAAAGCTTCCATTCTTTTGCATGGTTTATTCAAATTCGAATGCATGAATGGATGTATTTACTTCACATGAACTATGGTTGTTCTTACAATTATAAATGAGGCATTTGTTACCCATGCATGGCCCATGCACCATCTCCTTCTTACCTCCTAAGATTTTTGAATTCTTTTGAATTCTATGGAATCTTGGTGGATAAAACCACATTACCATCTAATCCAGCCTCTTACATGGATGTCTATTTTTGCATGCACATGCAATATAGTTGTCTTCTTTTCTTCCCTCTCTGTTTGGATCCTTTATTGTGTTTGTTTTTAATTCAATCTAGTGAGCGTTCATGCCCATGTCAAAAATCTTGTTATAATTGCATTCTTATATTTTGCCTTTTTCCCTCCTCACATACTGTGTTCTATTTTGTTTTCACAAAATATGTGACACATATATGTATATCTACATTGCATGGCCCATGCAAAGCAATAATCTTTCACCTCCCTTGATTCTTTTGAGATCTAGTTGGCTCTTCATAAGCCCTTTGCCTTGCTTGAATTCAAACAAGGAGAGTGAACCACACTCAATCTTCTCTTACCTTCTTGCTATATCTTCTGCTAGAATCATGCACGAAATCATCTCGATGTTGATCCTCCTATCCTATGTAACATATATCTTGGACAATTGGTTTGTCTATCTAGCTCTCTTATCTCTTGCTCACATCTATCTATAGCTAAATCCTAAACCCTTATTTTGACCATCTAATCTATCCTAGCCTGCTACATCTAACCATGAGAGCCTCCTAGTGCATGTGTGTGGTGCCATGTGAGCCTCTCCCTCCCATGTTTTTCTTCTTTTGGTAAACCCCATCACCATCACTCCATTCCTCCCATCCTTTTTCCCTCAAGATGTTCAGCACCTTCCTCCCCTGGTCCCCATCTACTTTCCTCTCGATCATGAAAGCAAAAGAAAGATAAGAGAGAACCCCCACCCAAAGACCTCCTCCCTCCTCTTTTTGCAAAAGAAAAGGCTACCCCATGTGCTCCTATCCCTCTTCTCTCTACACCAACCACTCCAGACTTCTCAGATCGAGATCTGGAGCTCCCAGGTCACCTTCCTTTCCTTCTTCTTCATCCCCCATGCTATCCAAGGTCCTCCATGCCAAAACCCTACTCTAGCTCGGCCATGCTGGCGAGTCGATGTTCGGGAAGGAGCCACGAGAAGCCATGAGTATGGGAAGGTGATGTTGCACCCTCTTCTTCGTCCAGCACTCGGAGCCGTGCCCAAAACCCGTCGAAGACGCCATGCAAGAGCCATGCCCGGGAGGACTGGAAGTTCCATGTATGTGAGTTTCGTTGTTGATCACCGCCTCCAAAATCTCCAGTGACCACACCGACAAGCTCCTGACACTGAGCAAGGAGAATACCAGTAGCCTCAGGAGTATAACCCAGATCCTTCCTATTTTGCAACTGAGCTGCCATGCAAGCAATGCCCCTGCTTGCATACATATAGTACCTATGCTTCTATCTTATTCTTGCATCATTGAGTCACGATTGCATAAAATTGGAATCCCAAGTACTGCATAGCCTTTACTTTTAAACCCCACCAAAACTTGTACCTCAATCCTATGAGCCATTACTACAGGAGTTGTTTGAGCCATGCGAGTCATAGAACTGTATCTGTAGGGTTTGTGCGGGTCTTTGGATAACGAGGTACCTAAACAACTTAAACTGTGTAGTAATGAGATAACTTAAACTGTAGGAAATAGATGTTATTTGGTTATTCCACGCTCACTTGTGTCCCATAGGACCCAATTACTTGATGCCTATTCCTTGACTATTTGCACTATCCACATGCAGGAGACTCTATGGATCTCCCTTCGCCTGAGCTTGATTCGCATTTTATTTCTTGGGGCCACAATGTAGTTTGGAGATTTATTACTATCCTGTAATTATGCCATGCTTTACTGCTTTATTTATGATTGCATGTGGAGCACCTGTACTGTTTTGGAACGTGGAATGTTTTCGCGGTATCGACAAGCCCGGTCACACTTTTGGGTTCCTAGTCATTTATAGCCATTGACACAAACCCTGGGTCCGCCTCGGAGCTGGCCAACTTCGTTGCGGGTAGCTTAGTGGGGTGGCCCCCTAAAACAATTGATGAATCATGTGAATGCATTGTCGTCAGGCCTTGTTGCTTTTTTTGGTTCTTCCCGAGGTTGATCGTGCGTGTGTTGCTATTTGTGCACCCCTGCAGGATAAATCTTTCTAAAAGGCGTGTCCGCGGTAATGGATGACTTGGAGCATAGTTTCTCGATCATAGGAAAGGATAACTAACATACCGCCTTTAATTTGACTCAGACAGGACTAGTAAATATTGCAATACTCATGGAAATGTTAATAAAATTGCCAAAGGATGGGATGTTCTTCCTCCTTCTAATCGGTAAGCGAGAAGGAGGGCGAGCGATGTTTATTTATGTTGCTTACATAACTGTTGTTACAAATTAATGAGAGTCCGTCCATATCTGGTTGGGCGGATGTTGTAGCATGTCTTTATAAAACTATTTAGCTATTATCTTTCGCTGCAATTGTGTCACCCCCAGGTTGTTCTCTTTAGATGCATTAAGACTTATTGAGTACCCCTAGGGTCTCACATGATAAATATTTGGTTCAGATGGACAAGTATACTCTCAGGAAGGTTACTGGGTCGAAGAGGCTGATGATGGTGGCAATGACTGTCAGGTGTAGAGATTTCGCAGATGGAGATCCATGAGATCTATGGGCGGGATGTGCTTATTTTCAGGGCGTCTTATGCCAATTTACTTCTTGTTCGTACTCGGACCTTGTTTTCTGCTTACACTTGATACTCTGATGTGTGATGTATGAGGATGTATCCTAAAATATTATATATATCTAGCATATTTGGATCTTGTCATATGGCATTGAATATTTCTGTCTCTATTGATTTTAGATGGTGTGGCTCTGATGTCTATTGTATGTCACTGACATACATACTCATTTGTGTATGTTTTTGATACGCAACTCGCTCATGTCCCGATGCTTAAAAGTGGGTGGGATGGTTGGCCGGTACCATGTCCTTCTCCACATGGTGGGCCTACTGTGTGTGGCTACACAACCCCACGATAGTACGCCCTGTCAACTTTTGGGTTCATCCAGGCTTGATCTTAGAGCGTAGGGTCCGAGGTATTATAAACGGGGAGGACAATGATCGAAATTGGAATCGAGAGTGAGGTTGGGAATGGGGTGAGAACTAACATCTTGACGATGTGGAATTTATAAGGGAGGCGGGAAGAGCCACAGAGGCATACGGTGCCAGGGGTGGAAGGGAGCCCTAGCTCGCCACATCAGTGCAAATACAATAAGGTCTAGTCAGCAGGCTATAGAAAGAAAAATACTATATTTATGCTTAGTTGGCCGAGAGAGAATAGGAGAGATAATAGGAGTGGGCTCTAGCTAAGAATAAGTAAGTGTTGACTCGTGTATTAACGAGCTCGTTGGGGAACCCCAAGAGGAAGGTATGATGAGTATAGCAGTAAGTTTTCCCTCAGTTATGAAACAAAGGTTATCAATCCAGTAGGAGCAAGGAAACACCTCCAAGGTGTTGCTAGCTGGACTTTGGATGGGCGCACTACCGGCGCCAACAGCAACGTGGAAATCTACACAACACAACCATAGAACTTTGCCCCCAACTTATAGTGAGGTTGTCAATCTCACCGGTTTTGCTAAAAACAAAGGATTAAACGTATTGTGTGGAAGGAAGTAATAGCTTGCACAAAGTAAACAGAAAGCAGTAAACAGTTGTAGATTGATGGTAAAAGAAAGGACCGGGGTCCATAGTTCACTAGTGGTGGCTCTCCTTAAGATAGATGACATGTTGGCTGAACAAATTACAGCGGGGCAATTGACAAACATCGAGAAAGCAATACATGCATATACTAAGCATCTTCACTCCTTTGAGATTTGATTGGGCATTACAACATTATACATAGACCATAATCCAACTGCATCTATGACTAATAATCCACCTTCAGGTTATCATCCAAACCCCCTGGAGTATTAAGTTGCAAGCAACATATAATTGCATTACGCATTGCGTGTAAAGTAAACAATATGATTGTTCTATGAACAAAGGATTGTTGTTTTCTCCCTAGTAGCAACAACACATCTAGTACCTTAGAGATTTCTGTCACTTCCCCTGATTACTAGAGGCATGAACCCACTATCGAGCATGAATACTAACTCTTGGAGTTTCTAGCATCTACTTGGCCAAGATAGCTACTCAAGATAACGAATAACAAAGACATGATAGAATCAATAATCAATCTAAAATAGCATCTCAATATCCATCGGATCCCCGCAAACACAACATGTAGGATTACAAATAGATGATCTTGATCATGAACGGAGCTAACAAGATCTAAACATGATAGCAGAAAGAGAAGAACCAGCCATCTAGCTACTACATGGACCCGTAGTCTAGGGATGAACTACTCACGCATCACACCGGAGGCTTGCATGGTGATGAAGAAGGCCTGTGGTGAATTCTCCTCCTCACAGTGTGGTGCCAGGAAGAGCTTCAGATCCCTCCCGATCTAGGGATGGAGATGACGGCGTCTACAGACTCTTTCGTGGAATTTTGATCAAGTACTTAGGGTTTCTGTATCGGAGGCATCTTATAGGCGAAAGGGGAGGCCGAGGGGGGGCTCGAGGCGGCCAAACCACCCCCTAGCGCGGGCCAGGCTTGGCCGCGTGTAATACCCCAGTTTTAGCTAATGTTTAATTACGGTTTGATTGTGCATTCATGAGCATCATCTTTAAAAATGCATGCAAAGAAAATAATGCAAAACTCCTAAAACCCTAGCTTCCTTTTTCTCTCAAATCAGTTCAAAAGGGTTTTGAATTTCGAAAACTACCGAAAATGTGTGGAGCCCAAAAAATATAAAAGGGGCCTGCAATGTTTTCTTATTATTTACAAATCCTCTAGAATTTTCAAACAATTTAAATAAGAAAAGAATTTGAAAATACAAAGAGAAAACATAAAATTAAAAAAAGGAGATGTTTTCAGAGAAAAAATATAGCGACAGCAGACGCAGCAGGCCGCCCTAGCTCCCTTCCCTTCTATATGCTGCAGCAGTAGCCCAGCAGCAACCGCTCCTACTACCTTTTCCATGGCCCACCCCGGCCCAAGTGCAGCTCACCTCGGCCCCGTACCGGTTCGTCCTTCCTACGGTTTCTTCGTCTTCGTCCCCGACGGGAACCAGCTCGCTGGCGTGCCGTCCGCCGTCTATTGCCGCACGCGCGCCAAGATTCCCGCCGCTGACCGCTGCTGCCTATTTAAGCTTCTGCGTCGCCACCGGAGAACCCTAGAAAGCATTCTTTTCCCTCTCTCTCGCTCTCCCTCGCGAGCCCCACGAACTCCCGAACCCTAGATCGCCGGTAACCGCTAGCCCCCACCGTTCCCGACCTCGTTGTGCTTCGCCGTGAAGCCCTGGAGAACCGCCATGCTGTGCTGGTCATCCTCCTAGAAGGAATCGAGCCGAGGTGCCCCAAATCGCCGCTGCCAACTGCATCTTCTCCGATCCCGACGAGCGCCATCGTCGCCATTACTGCTTCTTCCGGCATCCTCGCGCCTCGCCGTCGCCCCCGTTCGCTCGGTGGTGAGCTCCTAGTCCTAAAGTACTCCTTAACCCTCCCCCTCTCGCTTTGTGGCCACCTCCGACAAGGCTCTGCAAGCCCTACCGCTGCCGCTCGCCGTAGTGGCAGCTCTGGCGACCACCCCGTAGCAGCGCCGCCGGTTTTAGGTAGACCACATTGCGCTGATTGGAACGAGCCATCCCGCGTGACCCCACTCGCCCCCTAGCGCCGCCAGCCACAGTCGGCCGACGTGGAGCCCGCGTGGCCAAGACGTGGCGCCCGCATTAGCAGCACGCAAGATTTTCCACGGTGGCACCTGACGTGGCCCCTGGCCCACAGGTCAGTCTCTGCGGGTAGCCTCTGCCCCGGTGAAAAACAGCCCAACCCTGTGTTGATGTCAGCCTTATGTCATGCTGACACAATAAAAGGTTTTTAGTTGTGTAATAATTCAGAAAAAGGTTTAAATCTTATAAATTCAATAACTTAATATTTATAAGTCAGAGAAATATGTACAATATATCAAAATGTTTAGGAAAAACAAGATCTCCACTTTAGCATCAAAATCATGCATTGTTCAACAACTCTAATTACAAGTTTAATTAGAAGAACAACTCAACCCCCGTAGGTGACTCCGAGGTTCCCTCTGTTCTAGGGTTTGCACCCCTCGGATCCCGCTTAAATTGTCAAGCATGCTATAGGGTTTCATTTCAATACACTTTAACTTGTCATAGCATCACCCTTGCTTGAGCATTGCATCGATGCCATCTGTTGATTGTTGTTCCCCCCTTTCTTTCTGGTGTTTGCTTCTTCCTGGTAGAATCTGATATCGAGATCGAGATCGAAGACCGATATCAACACCATCAAAGACCGACGAACAATACTTGACCAGCAATAATCAAGTCCAGTACAAGATATCCGAAGATCTTCTTTGAGTATCAATAGGCAAAGGCAATCATAGCCCCACCATTTGTAACACTATGGTACTGAAAAGACTGTAGCTTCTATGCAACATGCCAATCCCTGGATCGGTTCATTGGCTTACATAGAACATAGATGAAATAACAAAGTAATAATCCATGTATCATAAATAACGAAGATCCAGAAGATTCAGTTATTACAAAATTCGCTTAGCTCGATGCCTAGCTTACACATTATTCAAATAGCAACATAAATAAAGATACTACTCCATCTTCAAATTGCCCACGAGGGAAAAAGTGTCGAGTGGAGTACCACGACCTATTTCGATCACTCGGAATCAGTATAACCTGCAACATGAAACGTAGCAGCCCCGAAGGGTCAATACATGGAATGTATGGCAAGTAGCGCTAAGGTAAAAGAGACAGTGCACCTAGCATCTACATGCTTATCTGGCTAGTGGAGCTTTGGCTAGCTTGCACTTTTCAAATACATTTATCCTACTTTTGTAAACCATTTGATTCACAGCAACCCATTAAGTTCACCCATCAAGTTCTAGTAATTTATGAAATAAGGATGAGTGAGAATATGTCATAGTCTCAAGATCAAGCAACTCAATCGTCCATAACCGGGGACACGACTAAGTACTTAGTTTTTACACCCTGCAGGGGTTTGTACACTTTATCCATGTGACCTGGCCAACCGAGCTCGTACCACCACACTCAAATTGTGTGATGATAGGGATAAGTCCAAGATGGGACCTTTTGGGAAGTAGATCACCAAACCCCACTGCGCACCGGCCCCAACCTATCATTCACTACATCTCTGGCTACGCTGGGTTCGGATCACCACGACCTACTAAGTCCAACCAGCCACCCATTCTTACTGGCACATAGTTGCACACGTAAGCTACCATAACAAAGAGAACCAATCCTTCCAGTACCCTGGGCGGCATTCCCCACCATTATCCACACTCCGTTGACCATCCAACCATTCCGCCCAGGTAGTTCATTAACATTAAGTTGTTTTAGTTTGAACAAACACAACTTCACCATAGTGTGATCCTTTTTTCCCGTCTTCACAGCAGGTCTAAGCACATCTACTGAACGGCGTGCAACTACAAGGAATTCCTACCACAATATATAGGATATAGCATAGCATAATAGTTCCTACACAATAACTACAGAAATATACTACACATGCATAAGAGAAAATAGTAGGACAATGGTATGAACAAAATAGCATCTACTTGCCTTGGCGGTAGGAGTCGAGGGTACAGTCCTCGCAGAAACAAGCGTTACACTCGTCACAATCTACACGATACAAAACAACACATAAACAACATACACAATCATAAGCAAGTGCACAAATGCATGCATGATAGCTTAACAAGAATTTCAGTAACCTCTCGGTGTTCTCTGATGTTTTATTACTACTCCATGATGCATGGAAAGCCTTTAATGCAAAGAAAAAACTAATGCAATTTGTGAACCCAAATAATCGGCTTTTAGGAAAAACACTAAACCTCTGGAGCAAACAGGGCTGTAAGACCTGGGCAAAAATACTACTATGTAGGTAACGTGATTTAAAACCAGGGGCAATTGGAATCATGCAAAAAGGCGTTACAGAACTTTTTCTACAATTTTATAGTGTTTTAAGACTTTTCAAAGTCTCAAAGAAATACATACAGTAGACCTGCAATATTATTCTATAAACAAATTCTACACAATTTTGTGAATCCAACGATATATTATGTGCTAAATTTGGACTAGTAAATCTTTTTATACGAATTTTTGAAGTTGGACATATTTTTTGGAAAATAATTAATCTTAGAAAAATCGACGGGGAATATTCCGGGGAATATTCCCGCTGACATGCGGGTCCGGCTGACGCGGCGGTTGACCGGTCAGCGGTTAGCGCCCGTGGTCAGCGGCCGATCTGGGCCGTCCGCGCTCGATCCGACGGCCGGGGACGATCGCGGCGGACTCGCCGGCGGCGGTCGGTGTTGAAGGCGGCGGCAGCTCCGGCGAGGTCGTGGGGGCGGCTCCGGCGGCTGTAGAAGAAAGAGGAGGTCAGCAAAAGGGGTGGGGCGGCTCGCTGCGGTGTTCCCGCGACAAAAGGAGGGCGCGGGGTTGGCGGAGCTCCTTACCAGCGTCAATGGCGGCGGCAGCGGCGGTGAACTCCGGCGAAGAATCGCGGAACGTGGCGGCGGTTTAGATTGGTTCTAAGAAGGGGTTTTCGAGGAGGGGCGAGGGCTTTAAGGGGATGGCGGAGAAAAATCACGGGAAATCGGAGTCCGGCGGCAGTGGTGGTTCGGCGTCCGTGCGACTGCCGGCGATGGCGGCGGCAATTACAGTGGGGTCCACTGTCGGCTGACACGAGGCGTAATGGCGGTTAATTCTGGCCAGGCTCGGCTGATGTGGCGCGCCGACTTCTCCTTTTTTTTGTTTCTCTAAACTGTAACTGAACCTGAAGTAATTGAAATTCAGTCTGAATTTTTCTGCAACTTCTGAAATTTGGCCATAACTTTTGATCTAGGACTCCGATTTGGGCGAAACAAAGTTCTACAGATTCGTATCGAGAAACTCTACACATCTATGCATCTGGAATGCCCAAAAAGTGTCATTCTAGCAGATGCAAGGCAAAAGCCCTAGTAATCTCATATAAGAGATGGAAAAGCAAATAAGTGGTGTTTTGGCCAAATGCCTTTAAAACTGATTTTTTGCAAATATGATCATGAACGCAATGACATGTATGTATGTAGTGCCAAATCTAGAATTTGGGATGTGACAAGACTAACCCCCTTAAGATGAATCTCCTCCTCAAGATTCGACGTGGCTAGCAAATAGGTGCAGGTGGTCCTCTCGGAGGTCATCCTCTCGCTCCCAGGTGGCTTCCTCTTCGGTGTGATGGCTCCATTGCACCTTGCAAAACCTGGTCGTCTTCCTGCACGTAAATCTCTCCGATGTTTCCAAGATCTTGACCGGTTTCTCCTCATAGGTCAAGTCGTTCTCCAGCTGAACCTCTTCAAGCGACACAGTGTCTCTCAATGGTGTATCCATCAGCTACGGATGGCACTTCTTCAGCTGAGACACATGGAACAGGTCGTGAACAGCGGATAGAACCTCGGGCATCTCCAACTAATACGCAACCTCTCCTTTGCGTGCTAGGATCTTGTAGGGCCCTATAAACCGAGGTGCCAGCTTGCCCTTAATCCCAAATCGTTTAATTCCACGTAGAGGCGAAACTCTGAGATAGGATCGATCTCCAATCTCATACACCACCTCCTTGCGCTTAGCATCAGCATAGCTCTTCTGCCTTGACTATGCTACCTTCATCCTATCTCGAATCAAACTGACCTTCTCCTCAGCATCCTTGATCAAGTCAGGTCCAAACAACTGACGCTCACCTACACCATCCCACAACAATGGTGTTCTGCACCTCTTACCATATAGTACATCAAACGGTGATGTCTTGATGCTAGTCTGGTAGCTGTTGTTATAGGAAAACTCAGCATAAGGCAAATTCTCATCCCAACTAGAGCCATGAGCTAGAGCGTAAGCTCTCAACATATCGTCCAAAATCGGATTCACTCTCTCGGTTTTTCCATCTGTATGGGGGTGGAAAGCTATGCTAAATTCCAACCTCGTTCCCAATGACTAATGTAGCTGGCGCCAAAAGTGAGAGGTGAATTGGGTGCCTCTATCCGACACGATGCTCTTAGGAACTCCATGTAGGCACACAATTCTGTTCATGTAGATCTTGGCTAATTTAGCACTAGTGTACGTGGTCTTCACGGGTATAAAGTGGGCTACCTTGGTTAAGTGATCAACCACTACCCAAATAGAGTCGTATCCTGACCTCGTCCTAGGCAGTCCTGTGATAAAATCCATCCCAACTCTATGCCACTTCCAATCAGGTATCGGCAATGGCTGTAGCAACCCTACTGGCTTCTGGTGCTCAGCCTTTACTCTACTACAGACATCACATAAGGCAATATACTCCACGATGTCTCCCTTCATATTAACCCACCAAAACCTTTCCTTCAAATCCATGTACATCTTTGTGTTACCAGGATGCATGGAGTATGGCGAGTCATGGATTTCCTAGAGAATCAGCTTCCTAATCCCCTGATCGTTGGGCACGCACAAACGATCTCCATACCATAGTGCTCCTTGATCATCTTCGTGAAATCCTTTCGCCTTTCCCTTGGGTATGTTTTTCCTTTACCCTCCCTAGTTCAATATCCTCTTTCTGAGCTTCACTAATTTTATCCCGAAGTGTTGGCTTGATTTCCATTGCTGCTAAATATCCCGCAGATACTATCTCCAATCTGAGATCCTTGAGTTGCTCACACAAATTCTTGGGTAACTCTCCCACGGTCAAACCATTAGCATACACCTTGCGGCTTAGCGCATCTGCTACAACATTAGCCTTTCCGGGATGATATTGCAGACTCATGTCATAATCCTTTATGAGCTCCAACCATCTTCTCTGCCTCATGTTCAACTCCTTCTGTGTGAATATGTATTTCAAGCTCTTGTGGTCCGTGAATACATCGCAATGCTTACCCATCAGATAGTGCCTCCATACCTTGAGCGCATGCACAACTGACGCTAATTCCAAGTCATGCGTGGGGTAATTCCGCTCATGGTGTTTAAGTTGGCGTGAGGATACCACTCTCCCATCTTGCATCAACACACTTCCAAGCCCTTGACGAGACGCATCGCAGTACACTTGGAAGTCCTTCTGAATATCAGGCAAACACAAAATAGGTGCGGTCACAAAGCGTTGCTTCAGTTCCTGGAAACTAGCTTCGCACTCTTCTGTCCACTCAAATATTTTCTCCTTCTTTAATAACTCAGTCATTGGCTTCGCAACCTTGGGAGAAGTTTTCTATGAATCTCCTATAGTATCCAGCATGTCCCAAGAAACTCCGAATATCCCCCACATTCTTGGGTGACTCCCATTCTGTAACTGACGCCACCTTGCTTGGATCAACTGCAACTCCTTCACCTGGCACTATGTGTCCTAGAAATCCCACAGTGTTCAACCAAAACTCGCACTTGCTAAACTTAGCATATAGCTTATGCTCTCTCAACTTCTCCATAATTAGGCGCAAATGCTTCTCATGATCATTGTAATCTTTAGAATAAATCAATATGTCATCGATGAACACCACGACAAATTTATCCAAGTACTCCATGAATACCTTGTTCATCATGGTCATAAAATATGCCGGAGCATTTGTTAGTCCAAAAGACATAATTGTATACTCATATAAACCATACCTAGTGGTGAAGGTGTTCTTTGGTATGTCCTGCTCACGGATCTTTAATTGGAAATACCCTGACCTTAGGTCGATCTTGGAAAATACCTTTGCTCCCTTCAACTGATCGAACAAGTCATTTATATTGGGTAGAGGATATTTATTTTTGATGGTAACCTCAGTAAGCGAGCGATAGTCTACCACCAGCCTCTTACTACTATCCTTCTTCTCCACAAATAGAACAGGCGCACCCCAAGATGAAGAACTTGGTTGAATGAATCCCTTGTCCAACTGTTCTCTAAGTTGCTTCTTCAATTCCTTTAGCTCATCCACATCCATCTTGTACGGCCTCTTGGTTATCGGTCCTGTTCCCGACATCAATTCAATAAGAAACTCCACGTCCCTGTCAGGTGGCATCCCTGGTAGTTATTCCGGAAACACATCAGGGTATTCTCTCACTACGGGTACGGTGTCCATGCTAACCCCCTTAAGAGAGTTCACCTTAGTACCCCTAAGACGTGCTCCTGACTTGAATTTAATCTTTATGCCTTGTGGTGTGCTAAGAGAGATGGCACGTTGTCCACAATCTATCTGGCCATCATGTTCGGACAACCAATCCATGCCCAGTATTACATCTAGTCCTTGCGACTCCAAAACTACCAAATGTGCTGGGAAGATGTGTGCTCCAATTCCTATGGTCAGATCATGGCATCCCTAACTAGCTAGCATCTCTCCTCCTGGTGAGCTCACTGTAATAGTCCCTTTTAGTGACTCAGTGGCTATCTTATGTCTATCCACAAATGCCCGTGATATGAATGAATGCGATGCACCAGTATCAAATAGAACAAGTGCAATATGGGAATCGATTGGAAACTTACCAATCACGAGATCCGGCTCATCACGTACTTCCTCCACATTCACATGGTTCACATTCGCCTTCTGGTTGGGTCCAAGCTTGGGTCCTACTCCCGTGTTCTTCTCCGGGCAGGTACTAGCATAATGGCCCAGCTTGTTGCACTTATAGTACTCCACATTGTTGAGGTCCTTCTTGCTCACATAGTCATGTCCATTGTTCCTCCCAGAGTTGCTGTGGTGGCTCCTGTGACCATTATGGTGGCGGTCATTTCCTCCACGTTGGTGATTGTCACTCCTATGACCATTGTGGCGATGTCCATTGCTTCCACGGTGGCTGCAGTCATCTCTTCCATGCCTAGAATTTCCAGAGTGTCCATCATAAGAGATGCGACCGCGGTGGTGTGATCCTGAGGAGTGATGGCTGTTCTTCCTCTATCGCTCCACCTGCTGTTGTTTCCCTTCTAGAATTCTAGCCTTGTCCATCAGTTCCTGAAATGTCGGGCAATAAACCACAGACAGCTGAAGTGAAAGCTCATCACTGAGACCATCCAGGAACCTCTCCCACCTCTTGGCATCAGTGTCTACATCTTCAGGGGCATAGCAAGAGAGATTGTTGAATTCTTCTATGTAATCCACCACAGTGCGGTTTGTTTGGCGCAGGTTGTCGAATTCCTTCCTCTTCAGGCTCATAGTCCCGGCAGATATGTGGTTCATCCTGAACCCTTCCTCAAACATGGCCCAGGTAACTATGTCCAGCGGGTGGGTAATTTGGAAGGCAGCTGATCCTTCCAGCAAGTGAGCAGCAAACCTCACCTTTTCAGCATCAGTACAACCAACGGTCACCAAGTCCTTGTTCACAGAACGAAGCCAGTCGAGAAAAACCATGGGCTCAGGTGCAGAGGAGAACTTAGCTGGCCTCAGCCTCAAGAACCTAGTGAGAGCATCCCCTGCGGCTGATTGTTCCCGTTGTTGTTGTTGTTTTGAGTTGCCATGAACTATGTCATCACTTGGGTCAGCTGTGCCTGAGCGGCCATGAGCTGAGCCATCTCATCAGGCCAGCGACGAGCCATCTGCGGTTCAGCACAGGTAAGATTAGAAAGAAGCAACTAAAGATAAGTAACAGCCCGCTACCCATGCAACATGCTCAAAGCCACAACAATTCATCCACAACAGCCATAAGAAATCACCACATGAGCAATCACACACACAAACATTGTTCCAGGTTTTCCTTAACAGTATATAGCTACAAAATAATTTAGAAACGCTAGTAAGAACATTTGACAAAGCAAAAAAACAAAAATAAGCAAAACCAAAAATCTGGCAAAACGGTTCTGCCTTGTTCACGATTTTTTTTGCCTGACTTAAAAGCGTCAGAAATTTTTGCTGATTTGTGTGCGGATGCTACAGATAATTACGCCCCAGATCCCAATTTCTCAGATTTTTCACAGCTTCTAGTAAAACATGAAAAATCGTACAGTACAGCAGACTCAGCAGAAAACTGCAGCAGTAAAAACACGAATTTTTCCCAAACTTGTCCAAAACTCATTTAATAAATCTCACGAAAATTCCTGGAACTTCAGGGTACTTAACTGAGAAATCTAAACACGATAAGATAATGTTTTAGAAGCTTACATTGATCAATGACTAAGACTAACGAATTTCCCTAACAAAGACTAGTGTTGGAGGACCATCTCTAACTATTTGATGAACATGTTGCAATAGGTTCTGGAGTACATGCGTTGACGCTTCGATCCTCGTGCATTCCACGGTGGTGGTGTGTACACCTCTCCCGAGTCTTCGTCACTTGAGTCCTCGAATTCCACCTCTTCGGGGTCCTCCTCCTCGCTTCCTTCAACATAAGCGCCCGCTGCATCTCGTCCATCATCGTCATCGCTTCCTTCATCATTACTGCCTCCATCATCATCATTGTTACCTCCACCATTGTTACCTCCATCACCATTATCAGCATCATCATCATCATCATCATCATCACTATCATCATCACCATCATTCCCATCATCGCCATTGCCATTATTTGGTGCTTGAAGGGCAGCAATCTGGGCAGCCATATCCACTATAGTTTGATCACGCTCAGCCACCACTTCATTCCTTTCCACAATGGTTTGGTTCAGCGCTGCAATCATGGCATCTCTACCAATGAGGGCTTGCTCCATTGTATTCACAGCAGTGTGCAAGGTTTCCATCTCATAACCTTGCAAATGCACGGTGCCCTGAAAATAACCCAACTCCTCCTTTTGCTGCATCAGCTTCTCTTCTCTCTCCCAAGCTTTAATCTCCATGTCTTCTAATTGCTTCTCATGGAGTGGCATGTTGTTCCGATTGCCTATGGTAACCATCACGTTCCCATCCTCATTCCGACTTCCAAATACAAGGAAAGGTGAACCTGCTGGCAGTCGGTGTCGGTGGAGATAGCACAGGCGTGACAGTGTCTCATGCATGGTCGACTCCACGCCTTGCTCCCAGGTAAGGTACTTCTTGGTGCGGTTCAGGTTTTGAATACCAGGCACGATGGGATCTACGAGAACAATAGCGGTGATCTCCCATACGCGATCTCCAGGCACATAGGTGTTTATCCTCCTCCCTTTGAACATCGGCATTAGCATGCCCAGTGTCTGGCAAAGCTCCGCCAACTGTCTTGCGAAGGGTCTTGGTGACTAGAAATCAACATAGTCAACTCTGGTGGCGGCTCCCATCTATCAATTGTAAAGAGGAAAGAGTGAGAACAGCAAAGGAAAATAATTAACTAAAATGAAAGGCATAAGAATTAAGGACAGAATTTAAAATAGAATTAATTAAGTATAGGGCTTCCTATTCCAATCCCAGGTCACGATCCTACAGTCAACACACGGCTCTGATACTATCTATAACACTACAGTACTCAAAAGACTGTAGCTTCTATGCAACATGCCAATCCCTGGATCGATTCATTGGCTTACATAGAACATAGATGAAATAACAAAGTAATAACCCCTCTATCATAAATAACGAAGATCCAGAAGATTCAATTATTACAAAATTTACTTAGCTCGATGGCTAGCTTACACATTATTCAAATAGCAACATAAATAAAGATACTACTCCATCTTCAAATTGCCCACGAGGGAACAAGTGTCGAGTGGAGTACCGCGACCTATTTCGATCACTCGGAATCGGTATAACCTGCAACATGAAACGTAGCAGCCCTGAAGGGTCAATACATGAAATGTATGGCAAGTAGCGCTAAGGTAAAAGAGACAGTGCACCTAACATCTACATGCTTATCTGGCTAGTGGAGCTTTGGCTAGCTTGCACTTTTCAAACACATTTATCCTACTTTCGTAAACCATTTGATTCACAGCAACCCATTAAGTTCACCCATCAAGTTCTAGTAATTTATGAAATAAGGATGAGTGAGAATATGCCATAGTCTCAAGATCAAGCAACTCAATCGTCCATAACCGGGGACACGGCTAAGTACTTAGGTTTTACACCCTGCAGGGGTTTGTACACTTTACCCATGTGACCTGGCCAACCCAGCTCGTACCACCACACTCAAACTGTGTGATGATAGGGAGAAGTACAAGATGGGACCTTTCGGGATATAGATCACCAAACCCCACTATGCATCGGTCCCAACCTATCATTCACTACATCTCTGGCTACGCTGGGTTCGGATCACCACGTCCTACCAAGTCCAACCAGCCACCCATTCTTACTGGCACATGGTTGCACACGTAAGCTACCATAACAAAGAGAACCAATCCTTCTCAGTACCTTGGGCGGCATTCCCCACCATTATCCACACTCCGTTGACCATCCAACCATTCCGCCCAGGTAGTTCATTAACATCTACGTGTGATCCCTTTTTACCCTAGGCGGCATTCCCCACCATTATCCACACTCCGTTGACCATCCAACCATTCTGCCCAGGTAGTTCATTAACATCCAACCACACTCATTAAGTTGTTTTAGTTTGAACAAACACAACTTCACCATAGTGTGATCCCTTTTTCCCCGTCTTCACAATAGGTCTAAGCACATCTACTGAACGGGGCTCAACTATAAGGAATTCCTACCACAATATATAGGATATAGCATAGCATAGTAGTTCGTACATAATAACTACAGAAATACACTACACATGCATAAGAGAAAATAGTAGGACAATGGTATGAACAAAATAGCATCTACTTGCCTTGGCGGTAGGAGTCGAGGGTACAGTCCTCGCAGAAACAAGCGTTGCACTCGTCACAATCTACACGATACAAAACAACACATAAGCAACATACACAATCATAAGCAAGTGCACAAATGCATGCATGATAGCTTAACAAGAATTTTAGTAACCTCTCGTTGTTTTCTGATGTTTTATTACTACTACATGATGCATGGAAAGACTTTAATGCAAAGAAACAAACCAATGCAATTTGTGAACCCAAATAATCGGCTTTTAGGAAAAACAATAAACCTATGTAGCAAACAGGGCTGTAAGACCTGGCCAAAAATACTACTGTGTAGGTAACGTGATTTACAACCAGGGGCAATTGGAATCACGCAAAAAGGCATTACAGAACTTTTTCTACAATTTTATAGTGTTTTAAGCCTTTTCTACACAATTTTGTGAATCTAACGATATATTATTTGCTAAATTTGGACTAGTAAATCTTTTTATACGAATTTTTGAAGTTGGACATATTTTCTGGAAAATAATTAATCTCAGAAAAATCGACGGGGAATATTCCAGGGAATATTCCCGCTGACAAGCGGGTCCGGCTGAAGCGGTGGTTGACCAGTCAGCGGTTAGCGCCCGCGGTCAGTGGCCGATCTGGGCCGTCCGCGCTCGATCCGACGGCCGGGGACGATCGCGGCGGACTCACCGGTGGCGGTTGGCGTTGAAGGCGGCAGCGGCTCTGGCGAGGTCGTGGGGGCGGCTGTAGAAGAAAGAGGAGGTCAGCAAAAGAGGTGGGGTGGCTCGCTGCGGTGTTCCCGCGACAGAAGGAGGGCGCGGGGTCGGCGGAGCTCCTTACCAGCGTCAATGGCGGTGGCAGCGGCGGTGAACTCCGGCGAAGAATCGCGGAATGTGGCGGCGGTTTAGATTGGTTCTAAGAAGGGGTTTTTGAGGAGGGGGCGAGGGCTTTAAGGGGGTGGCAAAGAAAAATCACGGGGCGGAACGAATCCCGAGGAAATTGGAGTTCAGCGGTGGTGGTTCGGCGTCCGTGCCCGACACGGCCGGTGGCGGGCGGCGCGCTGACAGGTGGGGTCCACCTGTCGGCGGCACAACGCGAGGCGGCGGCGGTTAGTTACGCGCCGCGCGTGCGGTGGGCGTGCGGCGGGTGCTGTTGGGCCCCGGGCGGGCCGTCGCGGCTGGGCCGGCTCGGCTGCCGCGGTGGCTGTGCCGACTTCTCCTTTTTTTTTCTTCTCTGAACTGTAACTGAACCTGAACTAACTGAAATTCAGTCTGAATTTTTCTGCAACTTCTGAAATTTGGCCATAACTTTTGATCCAGGACTCCGATTTGGGCGAAACAAAGTTCTACGGATTCGTATCGAGAAATGCTATGCATCTATGCACCTGGAATACCCAAAAAGTGTCATTCTAGAAGATGCAAGGCAAAAGCCCTAGTAATCTCATATAAGAGATGAAAAAGCAAATAAGTGGTGTTTTGGCCAAACGCCTTTAAAACTGATTTTTTGCAAATATGATCATGAATGCAATGACATGTATGTATGCAGTGCCAAATCTAGAATTTGGTATGTGACACCATTATACAATCCTATGATTTTGAAAGTATTTCATTCTGCCATGATGCATACAATTCTACTGTGGTCTTTTATCGATAGTTAGAGTATCCTATATGTTGCATTACTCCCTTGAGCTTATATTACCTGATCCACTGCTCCTAGCATAACTAGGTTTGGCTTGTGTGCATTGCTAGAGCTTATATCTATGTCTTGTTTAGCCATGCATAGCTGTTAGTTCTGGTTCATCCAGATGATGTATCAGATGCAGAGAATCTAGTATGACAGGAGAATGAGGTATACTGATAAGGTAAGAGCAGTGGTAAATGTTAAATATGCTAAGGCTTGTATGGGAGGCCACGGTGGGATGTGGTTTTTGTAGTCCCATGCTCGCCACTACTAGGACCCGAGTTCTTTCCTTTGGAACCGAGACGAGCGTACAACCACACGGGGCCTGGAAAACCTCACGAGCAACTAACTTGCCTAGTAGATTCCATGAGTCACATAGTTCAGCGTTCCATGCGACATATGTATATAAAATGTTTTGAAAGATTTGGCGGGTGAAGGTGCATCATAACAGGTAGGTAAGCATGGCCGAAGTTGCTTGGGGTAAATGGCGCCCCTGGTAAACTAACCTCGACTGACATCTCTAGGGACCGGCTTCGGAATTTGACCCATTACGTTGGAACCATCCTTAGGGCATGACTTATGGTCTCGGTGAAAGCAAGGTAAAGGTCGTGTCCAACCACCCTCTGCCATTCTTCCAAGGAAGAGGGTTAATAGCTTGGCATTAAGAGTCGGTTGGTACGTGTGGGTAAATTTGTACACCCCTACAGGGTTAAATCTTTTCGAAAAGTCGTGTTCACAGTTATGAACGCTTGGTGACCGAATTCTAAGATCATAGAGAACTTTAACCTAATCGTAAAACTTGGCAGATCAACGTGTGCTTAAGGATGCTTCCTCTTGGGTATGAGGGGGTGATCCTAGTTGTGAGATGAGGATTACTTTGGTGGATATCAAGGATGATCAATTCTTCAGACATGGCGCTCTCTTATCCCCTTTTAAAATATTCTGAGTAGATGAGCTTCTTCTCCCTCTTGTTTTATAAACAAAGATGGCTTTATGCAAAATAACCCCACCAGCCATAAGTCTTGTGGAGTACACCCTATACTCACCCTTGCTTTGTTGATACTTTAGTAGCAGAATAAGTGTTCCCTGAAGATGAGTTCCGTATGACATCGACACCGACGAGTAGCTTGGGATTCCTGGCCGGCAGCCTGGAATCTATGGGCTGGGACATCATCATTATGCTTCAGGCCTCTTAGGCCATTTGCTAAGTTTGCTATACTTAATAGCATAATTTTCCTTCCGTTGTTTGATGTTTGTGGTCAATGACCTCTGCTTGTAATATTTTGGTTCTTTGCTCAGTTATGAGCTCGCGGTAATAATTTTTGTGTCGCAGGGTTACTGTTGTGTTACCGATTTCTCAATGGATATTCTCGAGGTCTAGGTTAAGCTTATGTTAGGCTAAGGTCTGGATTTGTTTAACCCTGATCCCGGGGGTGTTACACCGCGTGGCCAGGTAGTGTGGTGGCCCTCTGGCCCCTCTCCGTCTCGTATTCTGGCTCCGTGTCCCCCTCGGTGAAAAACTGACTTTGGCTTTTGTCCCGTCCAATTCCGAGAATATTCATTTTCTGACTTTCCTGGAACCAAAAACAGCAAAAAATAGGCAACTGGCACTGTGGCTCTTGTTAATAGGTTAGTCCAAGAAAGTGTATAGAAAGTACTCCAAAGTGTGGACAAAACATAAGAAAGCAGATAAAACCAAGCATGGAAAACATCAAAAATTATGGATACGTTTGCAACATATCAACATCCCCAATCTTAACTCCTGCTCATCCTCGAGTAGGTAAGTAATAAAAAGAAAGAATAATTTTTTAGGTGACATGCACCATCATAAACTTGATCAAAGTATTTGTAAAACATTGATAGCTGGGATCATAGTACTTCAATCATAACACGAAAGAGAAAGTTCTAACAATAAGACAAAGCAACTATGTTGCAACATGAAAAGACACAAACAAAAGATTCATGAATAACAATGCTTTGCAAGACGTTTGTTTGTTTCACATAAAGAAAACATAGCATAGTGGCATTCAAATTGTCCCTCATAGAGTAGAAAACATAAATGCATAGGACACCTTCAAAGTTCATAAGGGTGACTAGATACAAATAGTTTAAGAACAAACATTATCAAAGTAATGCATCAATCAACAAGTCTTGGGACAATGCACATAGAACTAAGAATGGCCACGATGCTCTCAAAGTAGGTGCATAAAGATAGAAGGAGGAGACTCAACATGAAAGTAAAAGAAAGGCCTTCATAGAAGGAAGTAGGGATTCAAGTTTCATAAAGAGATTCCAAAAATTATGGTACTTATTAGCTTTCAGCTCTCATTGCCCCTATCATAAGCATCTTGAAGCGATTAAGGTTAAAGTGAACAAGCTATGGTGTATATGCTTGACGAAATATAAGTTGGAAATCTCATGTCCCTTGAATACGAGGGCCGCTCCTCATGCTACTCAAGTGTTCTATACCTTTCTTGAGTGGAAGTTGATATTTAATGGTGCCTTCTTTCATATCAATAATGGCACCAATAGTTCTAAGAAAAGGTCTTTCCAAAGTAATAGGACAATAAGCATTGCATTCAAAATCCAAAACATAGAAATCAACAGGGACATAAGCATTGTTAACCATAATAAGAACATCATTAATACTCCCCATGAGTTTCTTTTTAGCATTATCATCAAGTGGGACATTCAAATAACAATCTTCAAAGGTGGCAAATCAAGCATATCATAAATCCTTCTAAGCATAATAGAAACACTACTATCAAGATCACATAAAGCTTTGAAATCAAAATCATTCACTTTCATATTAATGACGGGTTCCCAACCATCTTCTAGTTTTATAGGAATAGAAGCTTTATGTTTCATCTTTTCTTCCTTAATTTTTGTTAGAGCATCAGTAATGTGTTTTGTAAAGGCCATATTCATAGCACTAACATTAGGACTTTTAGCAAGATTTTGTAGGAACTTAATAACTTCAGAGATATTGCAACCATCAAGATCAAAATCATAATTATCATCTAAAGTAGTAGAGCTATTACTAGCCTCAACACTAGTGGTAGTGATAGTAGAAACACTAATGTTTCTAGCAATTTCATCTTCTCTTTCCCACTTAGCATGCAATTCAGCTAATAGTCTATTATTTTCATCAATTATAACTTGTATGGCATTAGTAGCAGCAAAGGGATTCTCATTAGTTTCAGGTTTAGCAGCCATTTTATTCAAAGAGGATTGACCTTCAGCCAATGATGTTATATTTCTTTCAACATTAGAGATTTTCTCCTCAATAGTTTTATTGAAAGCAGTTTGTTTACTAATAAAGTCTTTAAGCATAGCTTCAAGTTCAGAGGGAGCACTCCTATTATTGTTGTAGGAATTTTCATAAGCATTACTATTGTTGGTAGGATATGGCCTATAATTGTTGTTACCAAAATTATTCCTCTAGGCATTATTGCTAAAATTGTTATTTCTTTTAAAGTTCACATCAACTTGCTCTTCTTGAGCAACCAAAGAGGCTAAGGGAACATGATTTGGATCAATATGAGCCTTCCCATCAACAAGCACAGACATAATAACATCAATTTTTATCACTCAAGGAGGAAGTTTCCTCAACAGAATTTACCTTCTTACCTTGTGGAGCTCTTTCAGTGTGCCATTCAGAATAGTTAACCATCATATTATTCAGAAGCTTTGTTGCAGCACCCAAAGTAATGGTCATAAAGGTACCTCTAGCAGCAGAATCCAATAGATTTCTTGAAGAATAGTTCAACCCTGCACAAAAGGTTTGGATAATCATCCAAGCAGTCAGTCCATGAGTGGGACAATTCTTTACCAAAGATTTCGTTCTTTCCCAAGCTTGAGCAACATGTTCATTATCAGATTGTTTAAACTTCATTATTTCACTTCTCATGTATATAATCGTAGCAGGAGGATAGTATTTTCCAATGAAAGCTTCTTTGCATTTAGTCCAAGAATCAATACTATTCCTAGTTAAGGAATTCAACCATTCTTTAGCTTTTCCTCTCAAAGAGAAAGGAAACAATTTAAGCTTAATAATATCCCCATCTATATACCTATGCCTTTTCATCTCACAAAGTTCAACAAAGTTATTTAGATGAGCAGCAGCATCTTCATTACCAATTCCAGAAAATTGTTCTCTCATAACAATACTGAGTAAAGTAGGTTTTATTTCAAAGGAAGTAGCTTCAGGAACAGGTGGAGCAATAGGTGTGCACATGAAATCATTGTTGTTGGTGCTAGTGAAGTCACACAACTTAGTGCTTTCAAGAGTAATCATTTTTTGTGTGTTTTTAATAAAGAAAGCAAACTAGTAAAACTAATTTTTTGTGTTTTTGATAAAGAAACTAGCAAACAAAGAAAAATTAAACTAAGAAAAACAAATAAAACAAAGTAAAGAGATTGGTTATGAGAGACTCCCCTTGCGAAGATGTCCTTGACTCCCCGGCAATGGTGCCAGAAAATATACTTGCTGACTCGTGTATTAACAAGCTCGTTGGGGAACCCCAAGATGAAGGTATGATGAGTACAGCAGTAAGTTTTCCCTCAGTTATGAAACCAAGGTTATCAATCTAGTAGGAGCAAGAAAACACCTCCAAGGTGTTGCTAGCTGGACTTTGGCAGGGCGCACTACCGGCGTCAACAGCAACGTGGAAACCTGCACAACACAACCAAAGAACTTTGCCCCCAACTTACAGTGAGGTTATCAATCTCACCGGTTTTGCTGAAAACAAAGGATTAAACATATTGTGTGGAAGGATGTAATAGCTTGCAGAAAGTAAACAGAAAGGAGTAAACAGTTGTAGATTGATGGTAAAAGAAAGGATTGGGGTCCATAGTTCACTAGTGGTGGCTCTCCTTAAAATAGATGACATGTTGGGTGAACAAATTACAGCGGGGAAATTGACAAACATCGAGAAAGCAATACATGCATATACTAAACATCTTGACTCCTTTGAGATTTGATTGGGCATTACAACATTATACATAGACCGTAATCCAACTGCATCTATGACTAATAATCCACCTGAAATGGATCGTATGGGCACCTAGAGGGGCGGTGAATAGGTGCTACACCAATTTTTAATTCTTTTCCAATTTTAGGCTTAGCACAAAGGTAAATTCTCTAGATAAACTAATGTGTGGAATTTCCCTATATGCAAACCTATCTACTAGCGAGTAAGGAGCGAGTGGAAGAGGAACGAGTGAACCGAAGTGAAGCACGTGGAGACACAGGATTTGTTTGACCGCAGTTCCTTCCTTGTTAAGGGAAGTACGCCTGTTGGAGGGTGGGCGGTACTAAGACCACCACGCCACAAAAGGCCTCACCACTGTTCTCCGATGGATCTCGCCACAACAGGCCTGATCCACCTTCCACTATAGGTACCCTTCGAGGGCACCGGCGCTTTACACAACTAGCGGGAAACAACTCCACAACAACTTGAGGCTCGAAATGACAACAAGCTGCCACAAGAACAAAGTTGTCAAATACAATAACACGATCTAGGTATTAACGAGAATACTAGATCAGGGATTTCTCCAAGTGAATGGAGAGGAGTTGAAGCGCTTTATTCTTGATGTTGATGATGAACTTCTCCTCCTTCAATTACACCAAAGTTCAAGACCTTAGGGTGGTTGAAGTGGGAGATCGAGATTTAGAGCTCTTGCACAGGGTCTGGTCGAATTCAAAGGAATCAAGAGTTCTGGACGTTGGGGAAGAAGGGGTACTTATACCCCCTTCCAAAAACCAGCCGTTGCACACTTTGGGGGCCGGATTATCCGGCGCAAGTGAGGGCCGGATTATCCGGTCTAGGGAAACTCCTCCCCAGACTCGAAATATCCGGCAGAAAATCCGCCCCCTCTCTGAGCGTCACGTCGAGCTTGCCCTTGATCAACTTCTAGGGGCCGGATTATCCGGCCTGGGAAGAAAAACCGCCCCAGTTCGGATTTTCTGGTAGAAAATCTGACCGGATACCGAGCGACGCGCCTTGGCTCCTTTTGCTTGAAAACTGGGGGCCGGATTATTCGGCCCTTGCGAAACCCGGATTATCCGGACTGGGGAGGAAAAAACGCTGATTCGGATTTCGAGAGAAAATCGGCCCAGACCGAGTGACGTGCCTTGGCTTCCTTGGGAGATGAGGTAGGCCGGATTATCTGGCCCTTGGAGGGGCGGATTATCCGAACCCCCTCAAAACTTCCTGCACACTTAGCACACATGAAAATTCTCCATAGTATTGTTATCTAACACGCAAAACATAGGAAAACATGAAATGTTCTTTCAATCTCCCCCTTTTTGGTGTTAGATGACAATACCAGGATTTGCAGGAGAAAGACACAAGACAAACAGAGATAACTATGGAAGGGACTCCCCCTCAATGTGTGCATAATAGAGTTTTGCATTGGAATACAAATGCACACAAATAGGTGAATCTATTCCATAGACAAAAGGGCAAAAACACATACCACCGAAGTAGAGAATAGGCATCCTTGACATAAATCACAATTATTATTGGATAACCATTATGAGCGTGCGCCTTCCGTGATAAACCACCAGCAATATGATATGAATAGATATAACCATGAGCATAATCCATGATATGAAGTCCATAGGTATCATCCAGACAACCACATAAAGTCTCAACCACAAATCACAAACCACGAATATAAAAGTTCAACGCTAAATGGGCATAAGCAAGAAATAACGAATAAAAAGTGCAAGTGCTTATGCCCGACCCATGCAAATCCATGGACAACCTAATAGAACTACTTCTCCCCCTTTGGCATCGAGACACCAAAAAGGGAGAAGAGCGAGGCTAGCGCCCCATGGGATCACTCATCATAGTCCTCATCCTCGTCCTCGTCCTCATGCTCTTCCTCATCCTCATCCTCATCTTCAAGCTCCTCATTCTGTTATACACAGAACCAGGCCCGCGCGTCCCCAAACAACACCCCCACAAGGTGTACAAGGGAGTTGTGTGCAAGAATAGATGGCTTAGAGGTAGGGAAGGCTTAGGATTAAGAGAGCCAAACTGGGATGGTACTAGACACTCAAAATTGCAAAAAAAACAAATCAAATAAAAGCCAAGATTGAGTGAGATTCCCATAAGAACAAGAGAGAGCAAATAACATCCAAAAAGATCCAATTCTCCACAAAGGAGAGGGCGGTGGCCGAAGCCACCTTGTTGGAGTGTATGGTGTGACACCGCGAAGATATATCTTGGGTTCACGACCAATACTCATCAATAAGCTCACATATCACAACATGATATTAAGAGAAATGATATAACTTGTTATTGGCATTATGGGGGGAGGGTTAGCCCAATAAGTTAGGACCACACTCCCCCTATATCCATGCCCACACCTAGACCAAACAAGGATTGAGATGTACGAGTGGGTGCATGGGTAATCAAGACAAGCTCCCAGAATCAATGATATTTAGCTCATTCCTCAAATAGCAGAATCTTGCTTCATCAAGTGGCTTTGTAAAAATATCCGCCAGTTGGTTCTTCGTGCTCACAAAAGATAGATCAATATCACCTCGAGCAACATGGTCACGAATAAAATGATTCTGAATCTCAATATGCTTCGTCCTTGTGTCTTTGAATCTGGATTATGCATAATTTTGATAGCACTTTCATTATCACATAAAAGAGGCACTTTGTCACAATTGACACCGTATTCCTTTAAAGTTTGCCTCATCCACAATAATTGAGTACAAGTGCTGGCAGCAGCAACATATTCAGCTTCGGCGGTGGAGAGAGATATACAATTATGCTTTTTGGAGGACCAACATACAAGAGATCTTCCCAAGAATTGACAAGCTCTAGAAGTTGACTTCCGATCATCCTTATCACCAGCCCAATCTGAGTCAGTATAACCACATAAAGAGAAATTGGAGACCTTGGGATACCAGAGACCAAAGTTGGGGGAATGAACTAAATATCGAAAGATCCTCTTGACCGCCACTAAGTGGCTTTCTTTAGGAGCTGCTTGATACCTTGCACACACTCCCACACTCAACACCATATTGGGTCTAGATGAGCAGAGGTAAAGAAGAGAGCCGATCATGGACCGGTATACCTTTTGGTCCACATCTTTACCATGAGGGTTGAGTTCGAGATGACACTTTGTTTGCATCGGAGTAGCGACACCATTTAGATCCGTCATCTTGAATTGCTTGAGCATGTCTTGGATGTACTTTGCTTGATTAATAAAGGTTCCTTCTCTTAGTTGCTTGATCTCGAACCCAAGAAAGAACCGTAATTCCCCCATCATAGACATCTCAAACCTGTCAGTCATAAGCTTTGAAAATTCATCGTTAAAACCTTTGTTAGCAGAACCAAAAATGATATCGTCTACATATAGTTGGCATAAAAAAATCTCCCCCTTAACCTTCTTAGTAAAAAGAGTGGGGTCGATTTGCCCAACTTCGAAGCCATGATCTAACAAAAGCTCTTTAAGGTGCTCATACCACGCACGGGGGGCTTGTTTAAGGCCATAGAGTACCTTATCGAGTTTGTAGACATGCTTTGGGAAGTTAGAATCCTCAAACCCCGAGGGTTGCTTTACGTATACCAACTCATGTAGAGGACCGTTAAGGAAGACACTCTTGACGTCCATTTGCTGCAACTTAAAATTGTTATGAGCAGCATAAGCAAGTAGGATACGGACAAACTCAAGACGAGCCACAGGAGCATAGGTCTCGCCGAAGTCGATGCCCTCAACTTGGGAGTAACCTTGTGCCACAAGTCTTGCCTTGTTCCTCACAACAATGCCATTCTCATCTTGCTTGTTCTTAAAAATCTACTTGGTGCCGATAACATTGCGGCACTATTTGGGTTTCTCCACTAGTTTCCAGACTTTGTTGCACTCGAAATTGTTCAATTCTTCATGCATAGCAACAACCCAGTCTGGGTCTTCAAGAGCTTCAAAGATCTTCTTAGGTTCCACCATGGAGATATGAGCTTGATGCTCACCAAAACTGGCCAATTCTCTTCTAGTAGACACCCTTCATCGAAGATCACCAACAACCTTGTCGAGAGTGTGACCCCTCAACTCAAGGTTACGATCATCCCGAGCCTTGCGATGAAGTTCAATAAGTTTGTTGTCTCTTGGTGGAGGAGATTCATCACTTGAGTCTTCATTGGAGGCATTTTCTCCGCCTTGGTCAGTAGATGGAACATCAGTAGTAGGTGATGGAGATGCATGCCCTTGAGGTGATTCTGTAGCCATAACAGGAGGCTGCAGAACTAGAGAGTCAGGGCCGGATAATCCGGCCGATGAAGAGGCCGGATAATCCGGCCTGGGAGGACTTGCAGCAGCAGCATCAGGAAGCCTGCGACTCGTTTGAACTAGCGAGGAGCCGGATAATCCGGGGTGAGCCAGAAAATCCGGCCTGGAGCTTGTGTTGATATCTTCACCACCAGGAGTTGCATGGACAGCTGGAGCGGGGTGGCCGGATAATCCGGTATCCACCAGAAAATCCGGCATGGAGCTTTCTGGAGCAACTTGACCTTCAACAGTTGATGGAGATGGTGTAGAAGTTGCCCCCATGGTTGGAGCATGTTGCGTATGTCTAGATGAGGGCTCTATATGAGTAGAGCATTGTCCTTCCTGGTCCGCCACAAGGGGTTCCTCAATGGGGCAGAAGAATCCCACGCCCATTCTTCTTATGGCATCTTGGGGTATTTCAACATCTGCATCACAAACACCAAGTTGCTCCGCACGGGAGCCATCATTTTCCTCGAACACCACACTACAAGATTCTACAACAGTTCCGGAGAGCTTATTGTAGACTCTATAAGTGTGGGATTCGGCACCATAACCAACAAAAATACCTTCTAGAGCCTTAGATTCAAACTTAGATAAACGAACTCCTTTAATAAGAAAGAAACACTTACACCCGAATACCCAAAAGTATGAGATGTTTGGCTTGTTACCGGTAAGTATTTCATACGGAGTCTTGTCCAAAATCCTGTGGAGGTATAAACGATTGGATGAATGACAAGGAGTAGAGATTGCTTCAGCCTAGAAGTTATATGGAGATTTGAATTCGGCCAACATTGATCTTGCCATGTCTATTAGAGTTCGATTCTTCCTCTCGGCTACACCATTTTGTTGAGGGGTGTACACAGCGGAATATTGATGTCTTATCCCCTCTTCTTGAACTCCGAGCCGTTATCACTCCTTATAGCCAGAATGGGAACGTTGTGTTAACGTTGAACCTCGTTGGCGAAGTCGATGACAGTTTGTTGAGTTTCACTCTTCAACTTGAAGAAATAAACCCAAGTGTATCTTGAGTAATCATCAACAATCACTAGACAATACTTCTTCCCACCGAGGCTTGCATGAGATGGAGGTCCGAAAAGATCCACATGAAGAAGCTCCAAGATCCTTTTTGAAGAGATAATAGTTTTCCTTCGATGAGGAGAATCATGCATTTTCCCTTCAACACACGTCCTGCAGACACGATCTTTGGCAAAAGAGACATTTTCTTTTAGTCCAAGAATGTGGCCACCCTTGTGGAGACTTTGCAAAGTTCTAATATTGACGTGGGCTAGTCGGCGATGCCATAGCCAACCCGCGTCAGCCTTTTCGAAAAGACACATCGGACCTGTAGTGGTTTTCCCCGAAAAGTCTACCACGTACAGGTCGTTTTCGACATATCCCACGAAAGCGACTTTTAGAGACTTGCTCCACAAGAGTACCACCAAATCAGCATCAATGTAAACGGCAAAGCCCATCTTGCAAAGGGCACGAACTGAAAGTAAGTTATACCCGAGGGTCTCAACAAGCATGACGTCCACGAGGGAGATATCGTGAGCCACCACAACTTTGCCGAGACCCAATACCTCAGATTTTGACTTGTCACCATAGGAGACGGTAATGTGTTCAAGGTTTGGCCTCATATCCGTGATGATCTCCTTGCTTCCGGTCATATGACTCATACAACCGCTATCGAGTACCCATTTAGAACCACCGGAAGCATAGCCCTGCAAGAAAATTACTTCTTGGTTTTAGGTACCCATTTTTCAATGGGTCCTCTCATGTTAGTAACAAGGGTCTTGGGAACCCAAATAGACCAAGGAATGTAACAATCATAAGGCCCTACATAACTAGCATAAACATCACCATAAGCATCACAATATAGTTTGAAGTTAGGATTGTTGATCCCTACAAAACCATCATAATTAGTCTTGTCATTGGTAATGTTGCTAGTCTTCGATTGAGCAGTCTTGTTCTTCTTCTTCTTGTTGTTTTTCTTGCTCTTTATCTTGGGTATGTAACCAAGACCTTCTTTACTGTTGTTTGTCCTTTGCCTGCTCAGTATCTCATCAATAACCCCTTTACCTTTGTGTTGAGAACTCCTTGCAAGATATTCTTTTCCAAAGGATGGAGATGAGGTACTTGGTATATTATACCGTTTTAATTGAGTTTGGAGCTAGTCATGAGACTCATTTAGAGTAGAATGATCACTCTTCAATGCCTTGTGAGCACTTTCAAGATCATCAAACTTCTCCAAAAGTCTAGCATGAACAGCCCCAGAATCAATCTTTTCTTTCTTTAGGTTTTTTACCTTGGCAAGGGCATGGTCACGTTCTTTAATGAGCTGAGCTACAGCTTCTTCTTGTGACTCCTCTAGGGATTCGAGTCTTTCTTCCAAAGAAACTTGAGTTTCCTCTTCCTCTTCCAAGGCATTCTTCAAAGAGGCAATCTCCAAGGCATCTTCTTTTTCAATTCTGCCCTTTTCTTCAAGGAGATCTTCGGCTCGAGCAAGTTGACTCATAAGAGTATAAAAATGGAGTTTGTGCTCACCTTGTAGGTTAGTGAAAAAAGTATCCAAGGCAATAACTTCTTCTTTCATTTCAAGACTTTCATGATCATCCATATCCAAAATTATGTTAGTCTTAGAAAATGAGGAGTTAGAAGTCGATACCTCGGATCCTCTTGCCATTAGGCAAGTGGCGTTGTTGTTGATGGCGTTCTCGTTAGGCGAGTCGAAGAGAGAGGAGGGAGTCGATGTGGTGGCTATAGCAGCCACTTCGCGGCAACTATCATCATCCTCTTCATCTTCACTTACGGAGGAGTATTCCTCTTGAGCTACAAGGACCATCTTGTGTTGCTTCTTGAAAGGGCCATTCTTCTTAGGAACTTTGGATTTCTCTTTGAAAATGAGCCTGCCACCATTGTCTTCTCTATTTTCATAAGGACACTCGGCTACAAAGTGCAGTCTATCTCCACAGTTGAAGCAAGTTCTCAATCTTGGGCCACTTTCTCTTCTTCCATTTGACCCGTTCTTGCGCTCAAGTTCAGACTTGGCTTTGGCAGGGTCCTTCCAAAAGTTCCTTGCATAGAAAGCCATGTACTCACCATGAGCACGTTTGACCTCATCAGGGTAGTCCATGGATTCCCTCTCAAATGCTCCTTCATCATCCTCTTGCTCAACAACATTGGCTTTGAGAGCCATATTGACACCCTTTTGCATTCCAATGGCCCGAGCATGGGCATCTTCAGCATTCTTTGCCGCCACTTTGAATGACGCCATTTCTTGCATGACTTCATTGGATGTCATTTGATGATAGTTGTGTCTACCTTGAAAGCTCTTCAAATCCGTCGGTTCGAAAGGCATTAAGGCACTCACATACTTTCTTTTTATCCATGCATCATCAATGTGAGTGGCCCCATGCTTCCGAAATGTTGTTGCGATGCCCTTGAGTCTTCTATACATGTCCTCATGGTTTTCACCATCCAACATGTAGAATCCCTCAGCTTCATTACTAAGGGCATCATACCGGTTTCTTCTCGTGCTTTCATTTCCAACAAAAAGGTCCGTAAGAGCATCCCACACCTCTTTAGCCGTGTTGAGATGTTCAATGTGTGGCATGTCCTTGGGACCCACACCCAGCTGTATCATGTGGAGAGCAGTGGCATTCAACTGGCTATCCACAACTTCCCTTCTTGTTAGATTGGTTTGATCTCCAACATGAAGACCTTCTTCAATGATCCTCCACAATTCAATAGAGGAGCTGCAAACATGAGATTTCATTAGAAATTGCCATTGGTTAAAAGAAGATGCAGTGAGCTTGGGTGGATCACCCCTATTGTTTATATGAGGATGAGGGATAGGTGGGTGGGAATATCGCGAACCTCACTATATTCCTCCTTACCACTTCCCTTTTTGGAGTTGGAACCATTTAGTTTTTCACCTTCCACAGCATCATCCTTAGATCCGGTGTTACCCTTTTCCTTAGATGATGGTGAGGGAGCCTCAGAGGAGGATGGAGATGGGGCTATGGATGATGTAAGGCGAGCAATAATTTGATTCATCTCCTCCATCTTGGCTTCAAAGGATTTCAACAAGGTTGTTTCCAACGACTTGAGATCATCCATTGTGACCTTATCCACAGCCTCATTTCCATCATCCCTGGTACCCATACTACTCTTAGGAGGTTAAGCCCGAATTAAGAGCCGGTGCTCTAATACCAATTGAAATGGATCGTATGGGCACCTAGAGGGGGGGTGAATAGGTGCTACACCAATTTTTAATTCTTTTTCAATTTTAGGCTTAGCACAAAGGTAAATTCTCTAGATAAACTAATGTGTGGAATTTCCCTATATGCAAACCTATCTACTAGCGAGTAAGGAGCGAGTGGAAGAGGAACGAGTGAACCAAAGTGAAGCACGCGGAGACACAGGATTTGTTTGACCGCAGTTCCTTCCTTGTTAAGGGAAGTACGTCTGTGTTCGAGGGGTGGGCGGTACTAAGACCACCACGCCATAAAAGGCCTCACCCTATTCTCCAATGGATCTCGCCACAACAGGCCTGATCCACCTTCCACTATAGGTACCCTTCGAGGCGGGCACCGGCGCCTTTACACAACTAGCGGGGAAACAACTCCACAACAACTTGGAGGCTTCCGAAATGACAACAAGCTGCCACAAGAACAAAGTTGTCAAATACAATAACACGATCTAGGTATTAACGAGAATACTAGATCAGGGATTTCTCCAAGTGAATGGAGAGGAGTTGAAGCGCTTGATTCTTGATGTTGATGATGAACTTCTCCTCCTTCAATTCCACCAAAGATCAAGACCTTAGGGTGGTTGAAGTGGGAGATCGAGATTTAGAGCTCTTGTGGTGCGGTTGAATTCAAATGAATCAAGAGTTCTGGATGTTGGGGAAGAAGGGGTACTTATACCCCCTTCCAAAAACCAGCCGTTGCACACTTTGGGGGCCGGATTATCCGGCCCAAGTGAGCGCCGGATTATCCGGTCTGGGGAAACTCCGCCCTAGACTCGGAATATCCGGCAGAAAATCCGCCCTTCTCTGAGCGTCGCGCCGAGCTTGCCCTTGATCAATTTCTGGGGGCCGGATTATCCGGCCCTTTGCAAAGGCCGGATTATCCGGCCTGGGGAAGAAAAACCGCCCCAGTTCGGATTTTCTGGTAGAAAATCCGACCGGATACCAAGCAACGTGCCTTGGCTCCTTTTGCTCGAAAACTGGGGGCCGGATTATCCGGCCCTTGCGAAACCCGGATTATCCGGCCTGGGGAGGAAAAACCGCCCCAGTTCGGATTTTCCGGGAGAAAATCCGACTGGTCACAGAGCGACGTGCCTTGGCTTCCTTGAGATATGAGGTAGGCCAGATTATCCGGCCGTTGGAGGGGCGGATTATCCGGCCCCCCTCAAAACTTCCTGCACACTTAGCACACATGAAAAGTCTCCATAGTATTGTTATCTAACACGCAAAACATAGGAAAACATGAAATGTTCTTTCACCACCTTCAGGTTATCATCCGAACCCCCTCCAGTATTAAGTTGCAAGAAACATATAATTTCATTACTCATTGCGTGTAAAGTAAACAATACGATTGTTCTATGAACAAAGAATTGTCGTTTTCTCCCTAGTAGCAACAACACATCTAGTACCTTAGAGATTTCTGTCACTTCCCCTGATTACTAGAGGCATGAACCCACTATCGAGAATAAATACTAATTCTTAGAGTTGCTAGCATCTACTTGGCCAAGATAGCTACTAACAACGGAAAGCATGCAAGATCACAAATAACAAAGACATGATAGAATCAATAATCAATCTGAAATAGCATCTCAATATCCATCGGATCGCCGCAAACACAACATGTAGGATTACAAATAGATGATCTTGATCATGAACGGAGCTCACAAGATCTAAACATGATAGCACAAAGAGAAGAACCAGCCATCTAGCTACTACATGGACCCGTAGTCCAGGGATGAACTACTCACGCATCACACTGGAGGATTGCATGGTTATGAAGAAGGCCTCCAGGGTGAATTCTCCCCTCCGGCAGGGTGCCGGGAAGAGCTTCAGATCCCTCCCGATCTAGGGATGAAGATGATGGCGGCTATAGACTCTTTCGTGGAATTTTGATCGGGTACTTAGGGTTTCTGTATCGGAGGCATCTTATAGGCGAAAGGGGAGGCCAAGGGGGTGCCCGAGGCGGCCAGACCACACCCTGGTGTGGGCCAGGCTTGGCCGTGCGGCCAGGTGGTGTGGCGGCCCCCTGGCACCTCTCCGTCTCGTATTCTGGCTCCGTGTCCACATCGGTGAAAAACTGACTTTGGCTTTTGTCCCGTCCAATTCCGAGAATATTCGTTTTCTAACTTTCCTGGAATCAAACACAGCAGAAAATAGGCAGCTAGCACTGTGGCTCTTGTTAATAGGTTAGTCCAAGAAAGTGTATAGAAAGTACTCCAAAGTATGGACAAAACATAAGAAAGTAAATAAAACCAAGCATGGAACAAATTATGGATACGTTTGCAACGCATCAGTAAGACTTGAGTCTAATAAAGAAAGCAAAATTCACTCCAGCGTTAGCCCATTTTGTGGGTCCCATTTAATAGGAAAATTGCATCTTTAGAGATTGTTTTTATATTCTAGTCATACACTGCCATCTGGGTCCTCTACTCTTTTTTTCTTAGCTACCTGTGTCTAGTACTAGACATATGTCTAAGGATTTCTTAGCTAGTACCACCCTCTCCACTGTACTAGACTCGGGTTTGAGAGGGCGGTGCTAGCTATTCTTCTTTGTGGGCTAGCTAGAAAATGCTATTTTATTGTTACAAGACGAACCAACTTGTTGGTTTACTTCTTCCGTCAGAGCGATAGAGTCGGTTCTCCACTATGTGCGGAACCGATTCCTACATGCTTTTAAACCACTTTAAGATCACATAGTACATGGTCTTAGACACACCTTTTTCAACACACTCCACATTTAGTTAAGAGCCAGCTATAACACGTTCTCCTAGGCACTGTGTGAGAGTGTAAAGTGGACCATGCATTAATAAAGCAGAATATTTTTATCTCTAGCTATTGTACATGTTGGCTATTTGATTTACTCTATATGACATGGACATAGCTTATAGGCATCAATTAGCTCTACTATTGCCTTCCTCTGGTGGGCATTTCTTGAGCCGGAGCGGGGACACAAAAAGCTCGATGCACATGTCCCAAAACCGAGCCAAAAATCTTGCTCGAGCTGAGCCCTAAATGCACGAAATCTATCGCTTCATCGGGCCGCAAGTTGGGCCTTTACCCAACTTTGACTTATAACTTAGCCCGAGCTAGGCCCGAGCTGCCACTTGGTCGTAGATGTCGAACACGAGCCTGCCCCACGGTCCTAAAAAGCCTGGCTTGTTAGGCTTATTTCGTGTCAGGTTTCCCATGCCTAGATCTTTCTCTTTCTTTCAGTTTGAACTTTGACACTACATGTGAAAATACGTAAACATTGGCACTTGAACATAAAAAAGGTTTAAAAGCTTCCTTTTCTTAAATGACTTTCGAGAAAATTTCTGCCGAGCTTGATGTGTCCGGGCGAGGGTTAGGCACAACTAATATCAGAAAAATAGGAAACCTTCTCATGACGTCATTTTATGTAAACTACCACCTAACAACAATAACAAACACGAAGTACGGGGGTTTTCTGAAAAACATTATTAGAAATGAGCAACGAGGTACGAAGATTCATGGCTTTATTTCGACTCGAATGAATTAGGTCATGGCCTTAACCATGGCATACTTCGTCGGAATGAGTCCATATTTGGTACACTCGTATATCTTGTATGGAAAATAGTCACCAGAAGGATTTTTTTTCATTTTCTATGATTGGAAAAAACATATTCCATTTTCTAAGTTCATGCCGATTTTCAATTTAATCGTCCTCCATTTGCACTACAAGTGTTGCATAGTTTTGCTCGTGTTTTTTAAAACATTGGTAGTTCTACAATATGTCATTTCATCAAAAAATTCCAAAATATGATGCACGAAACCTCTTTTTAGGTGCACAAGGTGTTGTTTTATGTGTTGTAGGCCAGCCCCTGATTGGTCAATACCTACCACACAATGATCATGGACACCCACTTTTGGATCCTCTATGATCCAACGAGCTTGATATCCCCATGGTATCTCCCTTTTAGTTCAAGTTTGGCACCAGAGCACTAGTTTGACGCCAAAGCCATAAAAACATTTTTGAAAAATCCTAGGCTTTTTTTGGTGATGTTTTTTATAATTTCAAATTTGTTAGGCTTTTTATGATGCTTTTTATAATTTTAAATCTGTGAGGCTTTTTGTTATACTTTTTATAAGCTAAATTTTTTGAGATGTTTACAAATATAGGATTCCTCTTATAATTTGAATTTTGTGAGGAACTTTTGATCCTTTTTATAAGTTGAAATGTGAGGATGTTTATAAATATAGGACCCTTTATATTTTGAAATTTGTGAGGCTCTTTGTGTTGCTTTTTATAATTTGAAAATTGTGAGGCTATTTATGAATCCGTGTTGCTTTCTAGAATTGGAAATTGGTGAGGCTATTTCAAAATTTATGATGCTTTTTATAATTTGAAGTATGTGGGGTGTTTTGTTATGTTTTTAATAATTTAAAACATATGAGACTGTTTAATTTACAAGTATGTGATGATTTTATAATTTGAAATTTGTTAGACTGTTTACAAAATTTAAGATGCTCTTTATAATTGTAAATATGTGAGGCTTGAGTGGATCAAAATCCTCTAGGATTTCTATGGTAATAATCCTTGAATCAAAAAGAGCACTATGAAGCAAGGCACAATAGTCGGGTAAAGCTCCTTCCACTGAGCGGTTGAGCCGTTTGGTGAGGCAAGGAAGTGAAAATACAGAAACGGGAAAAGTTGAACGTTTGAATTGCTACTACTCCTTCCTATACACGCCAGCTCAAGTGGTGAACAAGCGAGACAACCAGAGGCATAGACATAGAGGCGCCGACACAAGGCAGGTCAACCCACGTGTGCAGCGGCCCGTTGTGGACGAGAGAGAGATGAGTCAGCCGGTGCGGGGCAACGAACGAGAGAGGAAACCCAATTTGTTTTGTGTGTATTAGGGATATTAAAACTGGGACAAAAGAAAGCTCTCACACGACTTGGACGTTTTTTAGCCCTCTGATCACGCAATCTAGCTGTTTCTGGCCGTCAGATGCTCTTCAAATACCGAACTGGGCCGAATATCCCAAGTGACTCTTCTCTGGAGGTCAAATTGGCTTGCTGTGGTTACGTGGGCCGGAAAGCAGCCCGTTAGTTCGGTTCGCTAGGGAAAGATGGCAAATAAGCAAGACCAATAGGATTCAGAGGGAGGAAGCAGCACCGTCGAAGCGAAGCGGCAGGGGAGGCGATTCGGTGAGTGAAGCCCCTCCTTCCCTTCAGCCGCCTTCTCCAAGGCGCCATCGCGTCCTCCTTTACCACAGCCGCCGCCGCGGCGCGGAAAGGAGGGAGTACGTGGGGGTGCTGGGTGGCTCTTGTTGCTCATCTCGCAGAAGGTACAGGCACACATGGCACACCAGCAAACATCATTGTTGTGCCCATGCATGTGTAAGCCGCTGATCCCCTCCTGCACCTCCGCATCATCTACACTCCAATCGTAATTGATTCTCTTTCACCCTACTTAATTCATTTTCCTTCTTTTTAGCTCTAAATTTGGTCAGTCGTGTGTTCGATGAAATGCTCGAGTCAAATTTCTTCCTAGATGTCTATGTCCCAGTTCTGGTTCATGTTCTGCATACTATATAAACTTGTCACTCATGATTATATTGCTGTAAAAATAGACTGCACCGATGCACTGCGTCCATGGCTTCCATCTTAGTGCTGGGTTTATATACTAGGACTCGTCCATGGATCCTATTGTTAGGTTCCATCTCCCTCCTTTTCCCCTCATACTTGTTTAAACAATCCAATGGATTGATCACCATGCTTAGTATCTCTTTTTTATGGAAAGACTTTTAAGTTGACCTGATGGAGCAGACCATGCATATTGGTTGACAAGCGGCAACGGCCGCCACGATGCACGGCGTCAGCGGTAGTCTCCATTATATGCTACGGGCAAGTGTCTCTTCCTGGTTAATTTTTCATACTGGTTGTTCTTTAAGCTCTTTAGGCTTCAATGGTCCTGAACAATGTGCATGCCATGTGTTTTTGGTGCAAAATCGTGCAGTGCACAACAAGAATCATTGTACTCAATGGTCTTTATTCTCTGTGTGTGAGGAGCAGCTATAACAGGTGCCATTTATCGTTTGTTGACCTTGATAGTTGATCATTGAAACTAATGTTCATGCGAACCTTACCATAAATATATTTTAGGTAGAAATGCGTTGGCTAAGAGGCATCAGAACTAAAGGTTGGATATGAGAAAGCGTGATTCTAACAACATTTATATTCCGCAAGGTCAAGCTTGTGGCGTACTACTTAATTAACTCATTGCACGCCATAATACCCATGATTGAGCTGGACAGGGCTTCATTTCCCATGTGCCGCACGCCACGGCTTCTGCCGCCTCACTATCTACCACATTTGAGTTCTGGGCAACCTCACAAAACTGCAGTAAGCTCCTTCTTTTTCTCCTCTTGGGTCTTCTCTATTCTTTGTTTAGTCCCTAATACTAAGGTTTAGTAGAGTTGGCTCTGAAGTCCTTGTAGTCGTACATGCTTATTGGAGTATTCCCCATGTCCATAGGCATGTTGATGATTGGCATGTTTTTGCAAATTTTCTACATGATCTAGTATGGTTTATATTATCGTCACTCTGCTACTAAATAATTTGTAGTACTTTGAGAATAGTAGGGCGATGGCCCTGGCAGACAATGAATCTTAAAACTGCACATTGATTAGTTTTGTTTCGGAAAAGGCTGATTAGTTATCAGTTGCCTGTCGTCCTTGACGGGCTAAGGAAAAAATAATGTAAATATATTCTTGTATATTAATTTACAGTATATGACTCTCATGATTTGTCCCTAGCAAGTGATACGATTAACAAGTAAAACAACCATATCTATTTTGATCAGCATATGGTTGTTTTTAGAATGAAACATGGTTTCATGTTAACAATGGTATGATCTTTCCTGATTACTTTGAGTAGAAGACTCGAGGTTGTTTTCATGTGCTAAGGTACAATTAGTATGCACATGATAGTCAAATTATATCCATGTTAAGTTCGAGTTTTTACAACTGTTTTTGCTTCTATGTTTTTCCTAGTGGTGATAAGAGATAATGTAGCTCCTTGTAATCATACCCCAGAATAAAGTTTTACATGCAAATGTACCTTTTAGCTTTCCCTATTCTTATGTATGATGCTTGTACTAATATTTTTTTTCACTTGTGACAGATTTAGAGTGGATATTTCTAAAGAAAGTTTTTGAATTACTTCTAGGGGTGCTAGAATAAGCTAAAGGTACATGTCCAACTTGGTTGCTTCATACATGATGTACTATGTGCTGGATGCATTGCAGTGATGAAACAAAGCTATCTGGTCTCTTCATGCTGCTTTCATGGTAAAAATCTGATGTATGATAGATGCAACTGGGTGTATCTTTAGGAAAAGACTGATGAAGATATTCCTATGCCATCGCATTTCAGGTTCATTGCCTTCCTAGCATTCAAGATATTTTCTGTTGCAGGTAAAATAGACAGCTTATACTACATATTCTTTTCCTACTAGGAATGTTAGTTATTCAGCAAGTTCTGTAGCCAAATTTCTTATTCTACTTAGTTTCTTTGTGGCCTTTTTATCAACAGACATGATTTACAGCCGTCTGAAGAGGCAATGATTTCTCTTTGACAAGGAGCTTTAGAAATGGTTGTATGTTTCTTATCTATTCTTCACTTTCTTTTTGGTTGCTATTGCTCCCTGCTTGCTGTAAACAAATTAAATTCAATTTTTGAAATAAGATATTCTATGCTTTCTGAAGATTATGATCAAAGTCGTTGATCCTTTAAAGCTTACTGGAAATGTACATTATTTAAACTTTTTAACAATTCCAAGTAGCCATTAGTCCCAATACATGCCAAAAGTATATTCATGTCTAGGTTTTAGGATTAAGTTAAACAACCAATAAATATGAACAGAAGTATAGTTTGCATGCCCAACACGCACGAGTGTTAAATTCCAAATATATTTTCATCAGTTCCGAACAATTGATTTTTTTAATGGACGGACGCGGCAATGTACGCCTACAAGATCTAGTATATTATATTACCACTATATAGTGTACGAATAAGTTTGAATATTAACTATTGGATCAAGGCTCACGAATCCTAACATTTCTAGACATTGGATCTTCTTTTCCATTCTAGCATCTAGAAGATTCTATTGATTATTTTCAGCATAATGAATGTTACACACAAACCTCAAAAACACACTTCTCCATCATAATAGAATCTTCTCCTCGTTTCTATAGACCAGGCCACCAAAAATTTCAAGTGTTAGGTAGATAATAATCCTTGACTTTTACAGGATGATACAAAGTACAAGAACCAAATATACACCCATACTTTATAAATATTGATCAAAATTATAAATTTTTGTGCTTTACCTACAATAATTTTATATAGTGATGTTATGTCATACGACTATTATCTAAGTCTCGAGGGTAGGGCACGTACAACTTACTAGTATATACTAGGTCATGAATTTTACTAAACTATACCTCGTCTTAGTAACACATCTTAAATTTGCTCTAACATCGTATTGCCTTCAACTCCTTTTTGCTCCTCTTGTGTTGCCCCCGATTTATTCTCTAAGCTCACAGTCTCTTTGATTATTTTCAAAACATCATCAAATTCCTAGGCATTCATATTCTTTGAAAGGAGTTGAATCTTTTCAAACTCTCACTCATTCTCGATAGATTGACTGCCTGGTGGGTCCATTGAACAGAGTTTCGTAAGGAGTGAAGTTAATTTCCAAACATAGCCAAAATTTTAAAACACGGTGAGTCTCATTGATTGTTTTTAAAACATGGTCAAATTTCTAGGCATGCATATTCTTAGCAAGAAGTTGAATCTTTATGAACTCTCACTCATTCTCGATACATTGGCTGCATGGTGGGTCCATTGAATTATATTATCGCAAGGTGTGAAATTAATTTTGAAACTGAACAAGTTTGAACATTTGATTTGCTACTAGTAGTACTTAGTAATCCTACTTTAAAATGCCGATAAGATCGAAAATGCTTCCTTTCAATGTACACCAACGCATGTGATGAACACGCCAGACACAAGACAGTCACAGAGCAGCCGTACAAGGCACACATGCACAGTCGACAAGCTGTGGAAGAGGGAGAGATCAGCGGGGCCGGTGCATGCGGGGAGAGGGGAGAAAAGATGGTGATGGGAGGCAGCGAAGGAGAGAGAAAACACAATTTGTTTTGCATGCATATATAGTAAAGATCCTGAAATTTACTACTACTACTCACCGTACCCTATACCTCGTGTCAGTAGCCCATCATAGCTTTTCCCTGTCATCACACCACCTTCAACTCCTCTTGGTTCCTCTCGTGATGCCTCCCATTTATTTTTGCTCCTATTTGTTTCCCCTCCATTTCTTCTTCTCTTATGAAGATTTGGGGTTAATTTTCTTGTACCCCTGGTTCAATAGAAGTATGAAGGAGTACTCAAGTTTCTAGGCATTAGTTCTCTTTGTATGAAAAATAGGTTTGTGGCATTCACAACCATATTCTTTGTCCTTTGCTTAACTGACATAGGCATAACCCTCCGGGTGCCCATTATTGTTATATATGGTGCGGCCCAACGAAAGCCTCACCCGAAGATATGCTCAGATCCATGAAGCTCACAATGGTTTGGCTGATACGAAGCCTACAAGGACACAGACTCCTGGCGAAACAAGACAAGGAAATTTCAATATTAGACTAGATACGAACTCTAACTTGTAAACCAACTCGTATTGGTACCTAAGATCTAGCCTCTTCATATATAAAGGCTAGGAGGGTCCAATGAGAAGGATATGCCACAATATATCTAGACAACAGACAACACGTGTCTCTCTCGGCAAGATCGCATCTAGACGACTCAACGAGTTTGTACTCTCCAAAGATAATATAAGCAGACAAGTAGGAAGTAGGGTTTCCTCTACGAGGGCCTGAACCTGGGTAAATCGCCTCCCTTGTTTGTCTATTAAGCCGATGAAATCACCAGTGCTCTCCTTTTCCACGAAACACAAGTCCATTATAATGGGCATTGCCGAGATCACTCCTCATTAATTGGTGCCGTCTGTGGGAAATCTAGGCAGTGGAGTCATGAGTTCGGCGGCTCCCTCTTCACCAAGAAGTAATCCGACGATTGGGATCAGTGAGATCCGCTATGATTGCATCGATCTCGATCCACACCCGCCCGCCCCTCTTCCGGCCTCCGACAACTTCGACTTCCGCATTGGGTCGGTGGAAAATCTCTACCTCTCGGGTCCGATCTATTCAGTTCCGTCGGTAGCAATCACAACGCCTACGGCAACACAAGCATCTTCCGTCAGCTCTACTAGAAGAGCAACCTAGTCCCCGTCAAAACATCATGAATAATCATGACTACGTCGCGGATTGGGAGGATCTCGCCGATCTAAACGATGATTAATCTTTTGGGTTCTGATAACAAACTGACATCGGCTCCTGCACTCCACAGCGCAGACCCAGCGGTCATCCTTAATGGCGAACTCGACGACTGTCATAGACTATTTTAATTCTATCTCGGACGGTTTCGGCTACACTTCACCAGATCGTCTCGGGTGGATCATGTCTCGATGAGATGTGTACGTCAAAGAAGATCAATCCAAAAATTTCAGACGGCCGCCGCAATGGGTGCTATTCACGATGCCATGTAAAGCTGGACGGATTGAACCTCAAGGGAGGAGCAGTAGACCTGGAGAGAGTCGATCAATGCATCTTATCAAGTAAAGAGGCCATGTGCAAACGGCAGAACTGCGAACATCAACGACATCCAGGCACGCGATCAATTAAAAAAGATCTAGACATCAACTCAGTTTGGTACACGACAGAGAAAAAGCAAGCAATTTTCTTTGATAGCTCGGTTCGTACTTCTGCCAACCTGAGGGAAGGAACCGAACGGAGAAAGCACCAGTCAAATCGGAGATGCTCGTGGATATTGGCAGAGACGCGCGCTACCCGAAGAAAATATAGATGCAAAAAAATCAATAGTGGCATCAATTCCCAGAAGAAAAAGCAAACACGGCATTGTCCGTTGGCGAGGAAAGATCGACATGCTTCGGTAACGTACCCCTATCTGATCCCAATACGGTCGAGCAAAAGAAAGAAAAAAATGGCCATGCAATGCAACGATATATGCATGCACCGGCTCAAGAAGATCACATCAACGCGTGAGACGACTCTGAAAAAAACGAGAAACCGTTGCACGTGTTGCACGCACCCGTGACGATTCAGCGTGTAGACTTCATCGTCATCGATGCAACATGAGCGCATCCGCATACCCAAAAAAACTTGGACGTGGAACATACAAGATCAGTTTACATAGCCGATTCCACGACAGTTGATAAGTTTTTCTATTCACTCTCCATTTCTTTCAGTTATTCCTCTGCTAATTAATTATTTTTGTTTGGATCTAATCATATATGTATATTACTTGTACGTACTATTTGGAAGATTTGATCTAGGAAAAAAGGTTGCATCACTTGTCGACACAAATTCCAAGTAGGCTGGACCGGTTTACATGGAAACTAATCAATTCGGCTTGCTTGCAAACCGGTCAAATTCTTTCCAAATACAAGTCAACAATTATTGCGTGGAATCCAAATCAAAAGAGCGAGCAAGGAAAAATAATTTGTCACTCGACCAAGATCCGAGGCTGGCCGAATTATTCTGATAAAAGCGGCAAGGGCATGGAGCGGCACAACAATCAAGTTCACCAATCGAGATTTTCTGACCAGATCGAGATCAAGTCAACACGTACTCAGGCCGGTGACCACCAACAACTTATGTGATTCGACTTCAACATTGCCACTGTGTCCGCCGTGTCAGACGCCGCATCGACTCCAGTCCACCGTAACGTTTCCGTGTCCATTGCTCCAACAACCTTGACTACACGTCCGCTGCATCGGCTTCAACCTCAGTGACCCGCTACATTATTCGGATGTGCGGTTCGCTACGATTTTCGGTTGCGGAAAACCGCTCCCGCCATCGGCTACGACGACCAGCTGCCGCGTCGGCTCCGGTCCGTCACGTCGTCTCTCGAACGCCGCCTCGACTACATCGACCACATAAACTATACATGGGCGGGTTGCGCCGAATCCGTCGCACGGCCCGCCAAAATCTTCGGGAGTGGCAACCTGCTAAAATCTTCGGCTCCAGCGACTTGGGGGCTCCTTCGGCTGCGGCAACCCACTATCGTCATTGGCTCTGGCGTCATGTGGCCACATCAACCTTTTCGACTATCAACAAAGCTAAGTTTTTGTACTTAGAGTTGATTTCTTTCTTACTTTAATCGCACTCAATACACTCTGGGTCTGCGCCCTCTTTGATTAACCTAAATATCATCGACTCTGTGAACTTGAGCACCTTAGACATGACTTCCTGAGTAGCCGACTCTGCCTGAACATCGAATCCTTGAAAAATCCGACCCAGTTGCAGCCCAACTAATAGGTTGGCAAGGTATTGAGACTAAGGGCGTCAGGCTAATGAAAAGGTCTCACGTTACAGTACTAAAGTATCGAATCCAATGGCACCATAAAATGTTATAACAAACTGAAAGACACATATTCTTTACATGGTAGAGGTGCTTCACTATTTTTTATATTTTCTGCAGCTTACAAGAACGTCGGCTACATCGAGCTATTTTATCGAGTCGTCTAAACGGAGTTGATTAACACCACCCACGACAACTTATGCCAAGACCCGAGTCGGGAACCTCCTCGGATGAAGAAGATCTCCGAGCCTATGCTCACCCGATAAAAATCAAGACCCGAGTTGAGAATCTCCTCGGATGAAGAAGGTCTCTGAGCATATGCTCAAATGCAAGCATCCGAACATAGCCTCGGAGGCTACTCCAATCGGGATCACTGGCCGCACACCCGATAGAAAATGTATCCTCCATGGGAGTCGACAAAAACAACTTACAACGCTACAAGCAAGGACCGAGTAGATAACCTCCTTAGATGAAGGTAATCTTCGCTCACCCGACATAAAACAAAAATCCTCCCACAGAGTCGATAAAACTTTGAAATTCTAAGACCACATCCACCGCGATAAAATCTCTGAATGTCGTGTCTCTCAGCATGAAGGTAAAACTCCAGGATCCATCCTATGAGGCCTAGTAATCGCACCTGAATGCGCTTTGCGAGTTATTATCCGTATCCACGATACGATGAAAAATCCCGAGGGATGCGTTGGGTACCCATAAAACATGAGCCTAAAATTTAGTTCTCGAAAAGGCCTCTGCGGCCTGAGCTCAATTACGCTAGTATATACCAAATTTGAGTTTGGGGACTCGAGTTTGAAGTAGGTACACGATGTATTTGCCCAAGAGCTATTAACTGGTTCCCGATCTGTCGGATGGAACAGACTCGTTATACCAAAATCCCCATGACAAACTTTTTGAACTGACAATTTGCCTATTCGATAGGAAAAATTTCTCCTACGGAGTCGACAAAAAAGCAAAGTTACAAGACCTAAGTCGAGAAATTCCTCGGATAATGAAGACTTGAGAATATGCTCGAATGCATGCATTCGAATATAGCCTCTGAGGCTACTCCTATCAGGAGCGCTGACCGCGCACCCGATAGAAACAACAAGTCCTCCAACAGGAGTCGACAGGAAAAAATCTACATCTGCAAAATAAAGACCCGAGTCGAGTAGCTCCTCTGATGAAGGTGATCTTCGAGTCTATGCTCGGCTACAAGAAGCCGAACATAGCCTCGGGGGATAGTCCCATCGGGAGCGCTGGCCACGGACACGTAAGAAAAAGAAAAAAAATTCTCAAACAGAGTCGATAGAAAAATAACGTTGAGTCTACCCAAGTGTAGCCTCAAATATTACTCCCATCAGGAGCACCAGATGAAAATGCTGACATCACTTCAATAACAAGACAACATCGTCCATTGCATCAACCTAACAAGTCATCGACAAGTTCACGCATCCGAGGAAATCTTCGAGTTCACCTTCCGGGATATTAAAAAGGACTTTGAGCCTATGCTCGGATGCAAGCATCCGAAAAAATTGATAGAAAGAGCTTGCAGCGCCGACATATGCTTGTGAATGCGGTAATGCCAGCTGTGACAAGGTATATACCTTGGGCAGAAAATGAAATCACTTGGAGCATCAAGGACCACCCCAGGCTCATGCCGAGTCCTGGATCATATGCACTGGTACTGGATCCAACATTCATTGGGCCGAATATCAATGTGAGATTTTTCAAGGTGCTAATAGACAACGACTGTAGTATTAACATCATGTACAAGGATACCATGCACAAGTTGGAAATATCGGAGAACATGCTCCAAGAAACAAAGACCACTTTCCATGGCATCGTGCCAGGTATCTCATGTGAGCCCATTGGTAAGGTCTGGGTTGACGTGTTATTCGGCACAAGGGACAACTGCCGGACTAAGAACTTGGAGTTTGAGGTTGTGAACTTGGAAAGCGCGTATCACGCGTTAATCGATAGGCCTGCTCTGTACAAGTTTATGGCAAGTACTCATATCAGTTACTTGAAGATGAAATTGCCTGGGCCAAGGGGAGTGATCACCATAGGTGGGGACTTCAGGCGTTCCATTGAGTCTGCTTCAGCCGGATCTAACCTGGCCGAGTCTCTCGTGATTGCTCAGGAGAAGAGGAAAATTCAGGAAGTGGTGGTGTTGGCTCAGTCCGTGTAGCAGCATATGCCGGCTCTGACCAACCCATATGGAAGTGTCTCGTTTCAAGCGACAAAGGATACAAAGAAGGTGCCCAGTGATGATCAGTTCCCAGAGCACATCGTAACCATTGGTGCCAGGTTAAGCGACAAATAGGAAAGCGAGATTGTCAACTTCCTCCGTGAAAATCGGGATATCTTTGCTTGGTCTTCACATGACCTGCAAGGTGTGTCGAGGGAGTTGGTCAAGCACTCTTTGAATGTAAGACCCGAAGCAAAGCCAGTGAAGCAACCTCTCCGCCGCTTCGCCGAAGACAGGATAAAGGTCATTGGAGATGAGATAGCTCGGCTCCTTGTAGCCGGGTTTATCATGGAAGTACTTTACCTGGATTGGCTCTCTAATCCGGTGCTTGTGGAGAAGAAGAAGGATGATCCGAATGTGGCAATGGTGTGGCGTATGTGTATCGATTACATGAACCTAAATAAGGTGTGTCCAAAAGATCCATTTCCACTGCCAAGGATATACTAGGTCATAGATTTGACTACCGGGTGTGAGTTGTTATCATTCATAGATGCATATTCTGGTTTCCACCAGATACCTTTGAACGCCGATGATCAAATAAAGACCATGTTTATCACCCCATATGGGGCTTATTGCTATCGCACTATGCCGTTTGGTTCACGTAATGCAGTGGAACGTATCAACGATGAATGCAAAAATGGCTACATGACCAAATTGGTTGAAATGTGCAAGTTTATGTGGACGATGTTGTAATAAAAACTAAGAAAGGCAAAATGCTCCTTGATGATATCCGGCAAATATTCGCGAACCGAAGGAGGTTCCGAATGAAGCTTAACCCAGAGAAGTGTACCTTTGGTGTCCTGGCTGGGAAGTTTCTCGGTTTTCTTGTATCCAGCCGAGGTATCGAGGCCAACCCCATGAAAATCCGAGCCATTGAAAGAATAGAACTGCCAAAGTGTCTAAACGATGTGCAAAAATTTACTGGTTGTTTGGCATCATTAAGTCAGTTTGTATGTCTACTAGGAGAGACGCTATTGCCCCTCTACCAGTTAATGAAAAAGGCAGATAAATTTATATGGACACCGTAAGCTGATAGCGCATTCCATGAACTGAAAAAAATTCTAGCCTCTACACCAGTGTTAGCCTCACCACTATCCAAAGAGCCAATGTTGCTCTATATAGCAAAGACCAACCAAGTCGTAAGTGCAGTAATAGTGGTGGAGCATGACGAAGAAGGTAAGTCGGCGCAGAGGCCGGTGTATTACCTAAGCAAGGTGTTGTCAACCTTGAAGCAGAATTACCCTCACTATCAGAAGATGGCATACGGCGTATATATGGCAGCCAAGAAGCTCTAGCATTACTTTGAGGAACACCCCATAAATGTGATATGTGAAGCGCCCATATCCGAGATAATGAGCAACAAATATGCAAGTAGCTGGATTGCAAAATGGGAAATTGAGTTAGCTCTATATACAACACAATTTGATAGGAGAGATGCAATCAAATCTCAGGAAGTGGCAGATTTCTTCGTGGATTGGGGCTGAAATGCAGTACAAACCACCTTTGCCGGACTCAAATTATTGGAGGATGCACTTTGATGGATCAAAGTTAAAGGAAGGACTAGGGGCCAGGGTAGTACTTACCTCGCCTAAGAAAGGTGAACTTAAATACGTTCTCCAGATTCATTTCAGAGCATCAAATAATGTTGTAGAGTATGAAGCGATCGTGCATGGCCTTAAGGTGGCAAAGGAAGTGGGGATACGTCCGATACAGTGTTTTGGTGATTCGGATTTAGTGGTGCAGCAAGTGTCCGGAAATTGGGATGCCTTGGATGGAAACATGGCCCTTTATAGATTCCATGTCCAAAAGATAAGTGGGTTCTTCGAAGGATGTGAATTCCATCATGTACCTTGGCTTGAAATGAAGCAGCCGATGTACTGTCTAAATTGGGGTCATCTCGGTAGCCAATCCCGCCAAGAGTTGCTTTGGAGCACCTGAGAAAACCATCTATTACGCCCTCACCAGAATCTGACTCAATCAATGTCCCGGCACACTCCGGATCAGAATCTACCCCTATGGATGTAGACGGGGGAAGCACCACAGCAAATCCGGGGACTACTTCGGAAAACCTGGGGACTACCTCGCAGAACCCAGGGACTGTTCAGCTTGATCCGGCTTGAGTTATGTCGGTGGAAGCAATGCAAATTGACGAGGAACGTTTCCCTGTTCGAGCTATACCTGCATGGGCAAAGCCAATATTTGAGTTCTTGAAAGAGGGAACCTTACCAAGTGACAAGATACTTTCAAGTAAAATGCAAAGGAGAGAAAAGACATACACCATTATCAATTCCGGACTATACAAGATGAGTGTTACAAGTTTTCTGCAGCGGTGCGTTGATACGGAAGAAGGGCTTGACATCCTCCGAGATATCCATCAGGGGGAGTGTGAGCATCACGCTTCGTCCAGAGCCTTAGTGGGAAAAGCTTTCTGGCATGGATTTTACTGGCCAAGTGCCTAGGAGTAAGCAGAAGATCTTGTAAGAAAATGCAATGGTTGTCAGAGGTACACCACCAAGACACACATGCCTATGTCGGAGCTAAAAACTATATGTATCACTTGGCCATTTGCCGTATGGTGTCTGACTATGGTTGGCCCATTTAAGCCGACAAAAGGAAACACGACCCATATCTTGGTTATGGTAGACAAGTTTACCAAATGGATCGAGGTGAAGCCAATCAGGAAATGTGATGGGGCAACAATTGTGACATTCCTCAAAGATATAATCTTGGGATATGGCTATCCTAACAGTATCATAACTGATAATGGCACAAATTTTGCTGAAGGAGCATTTGCGAGGTTCTGCCGAGAAAATAAGATCCGGCTAGATATTGCATTAGTAGCCCACCTCGCATCAAACAGACAAGTGGAAAGATCCAACAGACTAGTTCTATCCGGGATAAAACCCTGGCTCATTGAGCCTCAGCAATGATTATCGGGGTGCTAGATAGTAGAACTACTAGTGGTACAGTGGAGTTTAAGAACAACTCTGAATCGATCAACAGGCTATACACCATTCTTTCTGGTATGTGGGGCAGAAGCTGTATTACCAGCCGACATAGAGCATTACTCTCCTAGGGTCGCCCAAAGAAGCTGAAGTGCAGGAAGCCCGGCAAAATGTTGTTGATCTGCTAAAAGAAGCGAGAGAATTGGCCTTGTCTAGATCCGCCATATATCATCAAAATCTCTGACACTCCCAGAGTCAGAAAGTAAACCCCCGAGTCTTTTGGGAAGGTGATCTGGTACTTCGGCTAGTGTAGCGCCCTGCTAGCATGCACAAGTTATCCCCTCCATGGGAGGAACCATTCATTGTAAGCAAAGCATTTCACAACATTCCTATTATCTCATTGATGCGCAACTACAGGAGAAAAACAAGGCAGACAGGTCCGGCGAGGAATTAAGCGTCCATGGAATGTAGCTCTACTTCATTCGTTTTACACATAGTGAAAAAATGTATGTATCTGAATCTCTCATATGTCGGTACGTATGTCGGCAATGAGCTTATGAATGAAACCTTGGCACCCCAAGCAGAAACTCGGGGACTGCCTTAATAATTGTCTTTTATGTATTTACTTTTTATATGTCGGTTGGCTTAAATGACTTACACCTTAGCCGGGTTAGTAGTGTGTAGGCACCAAAAACCTAACTTTTTGATTTGCTGTTGTCCAACAAGAATTGGCTTCATGGAAAGCAAGAGGAACAAGTTTGGAATTGCAATGCACATGAAAAACGACTAAGGAAATAAACGTAATCGAGCCGACATTTATTATTCGGACTAACCCAGTATTTTTTTATGTTATGTTGAATTATTTTGAGCTAATCCTAAAGTTTCAAGTATTGTTCAGTCAATTTTTTGAACCTCGGACTCGTAAGTCAAAAAACCGAATCAAGGTAGACACGAGCCGAATCATAAAATTGGGGGAAAAAGAAAATGGAACTCGAGGACTACACCCAAGTTAATCCGACATAAATAATTTAGTAGCAAAACATAACCATTGTGCTTGATACAGCTGCACCTGGCATACAGGGGATCTGATAAATGTTAAAGTATTTTTTAGCTCTAAGGAGCAACAACTCCCGAGGTATTAGTCGCGGGAGGAGGTATTTCGGCATTGATGGGGGGAGCTTCAGTCTCTACATCGTACCTCGGGTTGGCCCCAATATCCTCCAGATCTAGAGTATCCTCGGCAAACTCTGAGGCTTCCTCTTCTTCTTCGTCGTCTGATCCATCCGAGGCATAAGCGTCATCGACAGCGTCGAGGAAGCTCGGTCCTTCGTTCCTACTATGGACAAAGGCATACTGGATGAGGTTGTAAGCACAAGCCTTGCATCGAGCGACCCACTCCAGATCATCCATCCACTTAGATCCAGTGTGCAAGCGATCAAGAACCTTCAGATCCAAGCCCTCATACCAAGATAGCATGAAGATTAATGCCGTGTTAGCTCCAGCGCACGCAGCAGATTCCTTCTAGAGGTTCAGATGGGTCTCACACTCCATCAGTTTTGCAATAAAGGTTGTACTACCTATGGGAGTGGGATTAGTAGGCCAAAGACCATTGAAGATCCGTGCAGCTGTAGTCATGATGTTCGCGCCATAATTCTTCATAGTTTCAACTCGGGCAGTGAGGCTCACCAGCATGTCCTCCATATCATAAGGAATAGACTCGGATCCAGGACCAACTAGAGTACCTCTTTGTAGGCAGAATTTAGCAACAGCAGCAGATGCAATGGCATCGCTCTCTAGGAATTTTCCATAAATTAAGACAAGTAACATCAGTAAGTAAGGGCGCTAGACCCGGAGAAACAAATTTCGGTTGAAGGAAAAGAACTAACGAGCGATATAACCAAGGATTCTGGTTAGCTCCTTGAGACCGTCAACATTCCCCTTTTTGAGCTTCTCGTATTCTATGGTCACCGACTCAAATTTGACGTCGGCTTCCTTCAGCAAATCTTGGTCCTTTTGGAGCTGAGTTTTTAGGCACTACTTTTCCTCAGAGAATTCTTGGTCAGCCTTATCCATTTCAGCCTTGTGGAAGTTCTTCAATTTCTTGATTTCGGCATTCAGCCGAGTAATCTCATCATTTTTTAGCCGAAGTTCAGCGATCTCGTCATCCTTCTTCTTGAGCTTGGCGTCATGATGCCCTGCTTGTTCGAGAAATTGAAGCATCATGTCAGGAAATGGCATGCTATCTTCAAGTGTAACTGCAAATACTTTGTTGACCCAATAGAGCCGAGGTATAATTATCTGCCAAGTCAGGATGAAAAAAGGAAAAAGGTTGAGAGACCAAGACAAGTTACCTTTAATCTCAGCCAAGTTTTTCTAGATAATTTTATTTTTTGCATCAACTTTGGCTGCACAATCCGAATAAGGAGTTAGTTCGAACAACAATAGGATAAAGGAAGGAAGGAGTGAAAACACAAGTGAAAGAAATTACCCCTCTTCTTGTACTCGGTGAGCAGCGTATTGTACTTAGAGCGCAGCTCCTTGTGAGTATCTAGAAGACGCTAAAACTCAGCGTTTCGGCGGTTGGTAGTGATCTTAAAAGAACAATGTTAGCTCAGGAGGAATATTCGAGGTTTACAAGATCCGGGACAAGTGGAACTTAAGCCGGTTCTAGGTGTGTGAATATTCGAAGTTTACAAGATGTGGGCCAAGTGGAACTTAATCCGGCTCTAGGTGTGTGAATATTCGAAGTTTACAAGATCCGGGCCAAGTGGAACTTAACCTAGCTCTAGGTGTGTGAATATTCAAAGTTTACAAGATCCAGGCCAAGTGGAACTTAACCCGGCTCTAGGTGTGTGAATATTCAAAGTTACAGAATCCAGGCCAAGTGGAACTTAACCCGGCTCTAGGTGTGTGAATATTCGAAGTTTACAAGATCCGGGCTAAGTGGAACTTAACTCGGCTCCAAGTGTGTGATTTTTCGAGGCTACTAAGGAACTACGCTAATTTTCTAAGTGCATCCGAGCGAGTAACAAGGTACTCCCATGGAGGCTCGAGGACTAATGGATATATCTCTACGTACTTGCACAGATGTAAAGGCATGATGAAGAGGTTTACCTCCATCATTCGGCATGCGAGGGAAATAGCCTTCGTAGGTGTGTTCATCTGGGCGCTGAAGTTGGCGGGACCAAACTTCTCTGGGAGGTTGTCATTGGGGTTGATGAACTCGGCGTCATTCCAATTGTTTACATATTCGATCAGTGTTGGACCATAGATCTCCTCGCTGAGCATCTAGGTCACCACTAAGCCCTTGGCATGGGCCTCTTTCCTTGTGATCTGGGCAGCAGCTGGGCTAGTATGAAGAGTGAGATGCTTGCTACCAGTTGACCCGGAAGTAGCAGAGTCGGAGGTGGTACTCCCCTTCTTTATCATGGACGATAGAACGCTGTCCAGATTTAGATGTTGATTGCTTGGGGGTTTTGGCGACCTCCGCAGCTGTTTGTCCCTTAGAAGCATCATGACCTTTCTTGGCCTTGGTGCCAGGTTTGGCCTGAGGCTTCTGCTGGAAGATATCCTCGACAGTAGCTATTGTCATAGAAGTTTTGGCCTTTGGGATAGGCTGAGCTTGGTCTTATCGCCGAGCTGGTATTGATGCTTGTGCTGGTGCTGGTGCTATAATAGGAGCAGGTGTTGGAGCTGATGAGACTTGGGTTGGTGCCAATGTAACTAGCACCTCAGGTACGGCAAGTTGCGGCTGATCCGAAGAGGAGCTGGGGTGATCCGGCATAACCGTATCCTCGGTAGCGCCACTTTCCCCCACAACGATGTTTCCCTCCTCGTGATGAGGTGGGATAAGGTTTGGCATGGCCGCGGAGCTCTCTAGAATAGGGCTCAGTGGATGCGTCTCTCCATTGCAAGGAGGAGATGGGGCACTTCGGATAGGCGAAGCAATGCTCAAGCCGCTCTGGGGGATCACCCTGGCAGCCATGTCAAATCAGACAAAGAACAACAAGCTATAACAGAAAAAGAGAAACAAGAAATACATGAAGAGAGTGAAATATAGTCCAAAAAATGGACAAGGAAGGAAAAAAGACTTACTCGGATGAGTTTGGAGGTTCCCTGGGCTTGGGCGCTCTCTGAACAGGGGCTTTAGTCCGGGGGATATTCTTGGTGGCGGCCTTGTCGCAGGATTTCTTCTGCCTCTTCTTAGTCGGGGGCGGCTTGGAGGATGCATCTGAGGTCGCCGCATGCTTCTTGGAGGAAATGGGAACTGGGTCGCCCACTGCGAGAGGAGGATCCTCGTGGACCTTCTCGACCGGATTAGCTGAAGCTGAATCAACCTAAAACACGTAAGAGATGGGCATCAGGTCAAGTACCTCCATAATCTCAATATCAGAGTCTTCATCGTCATCAGGCCAATCCCTTAAAGATGAGGCCTTACCAGAGGATCGTTTGGAGCCATTCGGAGTGGGCAAAAACATTTCTGAATCAAGCTCCACCATATGTGAGGCTTGACGGTCCTTCCCCCATTTGAGGGATGGCTTCGTACCATCTTCAATGGTCTGCTGAAGAAACAACTAAAGGAAAAAATACAAAGGAATCGAGTAAGAGGATTGTCTGACATAAGACAAGACTCGGAAAAGGGATCAGGTGGGAAACATACCTATGGGGGCATCTTATCCTGGCAGAAATGTTCCAACCCCCATTCCCACTCTTTAGTGAACTCCTTCTCTATCTTGAAGATAGCCTTAACCCAGCTGAAAATCTCGGTGTTGTTGAGCTCGAAGGAGGAGGTTCGGTTGGGGTCAAGATGCCCACTCATGTGGCAGAGCTTGTGTGTGCGTTTCTGCAGGGGAGAGATCCGACTACGGACGAAGGTGATCATCACATCCTTGCTTTGTAGCCCTAGATTGTTTAGCTCCTTGATTCGATTCTCCACCTGATTCGCCGAGGCAGTTGGCCACCTTGGGATTCGGTTCCACAAGGATGTATCTGTCACACCTAGTTTGAATAGGCGCAGCCGAATCAGGTCCTCATCAGTGTTGTTCCTCACGTAGAAGAACGTCTAGGCCCAGCCTTTGCAAGACTCGAGGCTAGTGACTCGGGGGAATGTGGAGTTTCTATGGGGAGAGATAGAGGCTCCACCGCACTGGGTCAAGGATTTGTCGGTGGGGGCAACAAATAGATCATGGATGACATTTTTGCGGAGGCTAAAGAACTTGATCCGCTGAGTGGTGGGCCAAAGGCCGACATACCCCTCTAATCCGGAGGCAAAGGAGGAAAGCGAGGTGATGGTGTTCGCCGGAAGATGATGTGGTTGGAGCTCATATGTGTTGATGAAATCATGGAAAAAATCTCTAACAGGGAGACCGAAGCCGCGTTGGAAGTGAGAGAGGAATACCACGAACTCACACGAATTGGGAGAGGGAGAGATCTCTTGGGAGGCGAGGCGGAAAGTTACTCCTTCGGGGATGCGGCGGGTCCGGTAGAGCCAGTCAAGATCATCTTGATAGACCCACGAGTCGCCCAGGCGTCGCGCTCGTGCACCTTGCCTCCCTCCTCCTTCTCCTCCTCAACAATGGCGATCTCTTATTCTGTAATCTCCAAGTAACTCTCCTCACAGACCCAATCTATGGTGGGGGACAGTGGCCTAGATTGGTGTGGCCCCGTGGTTGCGTGGCTATGTGGAGGCGGTAGCGTGGCTACGACAGAAAGGCACAGCAGCAGGGCGTAGCGGCGGCGGTGCTATGCGGAGCAGAACCAGCAGCGACGGTGGCACTGTTGTGGAGAAGAAGAAAGACGAAGAACAGAGGCGTGTGTGAAGTGAGGGAAACAACCAAGGGAAACCCCTCTTCCCTATTTAACCACGCCCATAAGTGGGGAAGTGGGATCCAACTGTACAACAAAGCCACACTGTGTGGCCGTGTATTTGCCAGGTCAGCCAATCAGAAGAAGGCCACAGGAAGGGCCACAGGGAGTAGCGGAACCCACGACGTGACTTGGTGATACAGTTAACGAGGAGGTAGCCACGATGTGACGTTTGCAATAGTTATTCCTGAAGTGAATACAATAACCGACATAGTAACTGATGCACGCCCTTCAAATGAGACAAAACGATGATTACCCTCCACGTAGGATGTGGGGAAGCCTATGAGAGCCGAGTTACAGGATGAATCGGCCAAATCAGCATAGATCTTGGTAGGTTGAACCTGCTTTTGCCTTATCAGCTAAAGTTGCTAAGACCGCACCGCCTTCAGGGACTAATGTTGTGGGGATACCCCCGGGTAGGGTCACGCCGGGGTATAAAGGCCATGTTAGCCGGGGTACGGAAAGGTCAAAGCATAAGCTGGCCGAGTCATCTCAAGGCAAGCCGACTTATGGAGTGACCCGGCACGAAGGATATTCGTCTAACACTGTCCCGGCCGACATATAGCGTATATCGGTTAGCTTCTTTGTAACTTGTTTGCAGGTACCCACAAGGCCGAGTTAACCAAGCTTGAGCCAGGTTACCACTTGGCTTATAAGGGAAGGAAGGAATCTTCTTGGTCAATGGTTTTCTCTCTCCACTGTAGCATGAGCGAAGGAGACAAAGGAGAGGACCAGCGGGAAGTGGCCGAAAAGGGTGACGTGGCCAATGTTGGCTCACGCCACCAATGTCGGATGACGACACACCGCAGAGGGGCTCAGAGAGACTAACGCCTAGAGTCTTGATTAGCTTAGACAAAAAAGAGGAGCACCGCTTTGCTATTTTGGGAGGAGCATATTCGGAGAATATGCCTCCACGTATGCCCTAAGTTATAACCTAGCCCCCCTATATAAGGAGGGGCAGGACCTCCATAGAGAGGTTTGGCCATTTTTACTAAGGAAAAACCCTAGAGAGGTAGTTATGGGAAGTAAGAACAATAGGCTACTTCCCACGAACAGCTCAAGGGGCCCTTGTAATCCACCATCGATAAGAGAGAAATACAAACATTTGTGTGTGGAATCACCACACTATCCCTCCCTGGATTCCTCTAGTTTATATTGGCACCATCTTTAGCCTTTACATGGCATCTGCCGTACCACCACCATGACAAAAATAGAAAATGAAAACAGTTTTACAGAAAAAATAAGGAAAACCCAGCTACCCAAGATGGCCCATCTCTCTCCTCTTCCTCTCCCTTCTCTGCCACCCACCCGCAGCAGCCAGCAACCGTCGCATCCAGCAACCGTCGCAGCCCAGCATGGCCCACTTGGCCCAGTAACCATTCGTCGTCCCTCACATTTCTTCCTCCTCGGACAGAAGGACGAGCAAAGCAGCTTGGTGTCTAACCGCCGTCCGTCGATCTTCTGTTGCATTGCGATGTCCGTTGCCGCATCTGGAGCGGAGGATAAGAATGGTCATAGAATTCTCTCTCTCTCCCCATCCCCTTTTCCATCTCTCTCCACTATGTGTCGTCTGCGCGTAGAGGTACCCAAACCGAAGTTCCGGCCGCCGTCTCACACCGTCGTCTCTGGCCTTCCCTCGCCCAGCCCAGCACACCACCAGAACGGCCGATGTCTCCTCCTTCTTTTGCCCTACTCGCGTGAGCCAGTGTGCTCGCAGGTGCCCCAATCGAGCCTGTCTTCCCCACCTCCGACGACCACCTCCGTTGTCCGCGTCGTTGCCACAACCCTCGTCCGTCCTCTCCGTCACGTGATTCATGCTCAAGGTGAGCTTCCGGTTCGAAGGTACCACCTGCTCGTCCTCCTCCTGCTTTGTACCATGCTCGCGCCGTGCGTCGCCGTCTGCTGCCGCTAGTCAAGCTCGCCGCCATCACTCCGGTGACCTTTAGGTAGCTATGTCACCCCTATTAGGCTCGCCTAGCTCTCCCGGTTCGAGCTAGCCAAACCACATCCCCGCACACGCCCTTTGTCGCCGTTGCCGGTGAACACCCGATGGTGGATGTCGAGGTGATGTCACCCCTGTGTCAGGCTGACGTGGCCCGAGGACCCCGCTGTGGCATGGTGACCTGGCCCCGGGCCCAATAGTCAGTCATAGTGGCTGACTCAGGCTCGGGTGAGGAAAGTAATAGATGCTTTGATTACGCCGGCCCTATGTCATGCTGACGCGATAAAGGTTTTTAATTGTTTTAATAATTTCAGAAATTGATATAATCTTGTAAATTCAATATCTTTTATTCTATAATTCATAAAAATACAAATAATATATCATAATTTTCAGAAAAATGAGATCTACACAATAACATCAAAATCATGCATTGTTCAACAACTTTCAGAACAAGTTTAGTTAGAAAAAAAAGTGAACCCCCGCCGGTTATTCCGGGGTTTCTCCTGTATGAAGGTTTGGACCCTCCAGATCCTGCTTAAATGGCCAAGCATGCCTTAGGGTTACATTTCAATACAAATTAAACTTGTCATATCATCATCCTTCCTTGAGCATTGCATCAATACCATGTGTTGATTTTTTCCCCTTTCTCTCCAGTGTTTCTGCTTCTTCCCGGTAGAATATGATACCGACTCCAAGATCAAAGAACGAGATCAACACCTAAAGACTGAAGAATAATACTTGACCAACTGTCATCAAGTCAAGTACAAGATATCCAAAGATCTGCTTTTTGGGTATCAATAGGAAAAGGCAAGCAAAGCCCCACCATTGTACAATCCTTTGATTTCAAAAGCATTCCAAATTTTGCCATGACGCATATGATTCTACTATGGTCATCAATAGATAGTTATCCTATTTGATGCCTTACTCCCTTGAGCTTATATTACCTGATCCACTACTCCTAGCATAACTAGGTTTGGCTTATGTGCACTGCTAGAGCCATTATCCGTGTCTTGCTTAGCCCTACTTAGCTGTTAGTGCTGGTTCATCCAGAAAATGTTCCAATTGTAGAGAACCTAGTATGACAGGAGAACGAGGTATATTGATAAGGTAAGATCCATGGTGAATGTTAAAAATGCTAAGGCTTGTATGGGAGGACAATGTGGGATGTGGTTTTTGTAGTCCCATGCTCGCCACTACTAGGACCTGAGTTCTTTCCTTTGGAACCAAGACGAGCGTACAACCACACGGGGCTTGGAAAACCTCACGAGTAACTAACTTGCCTAGTAGATTCCATGAGTCACCTAGTTCGGCGTTCCATTCGACATATGCATAATTTGTTGTTCTCGAAGGCGGTGAAGGAGGTGCATTCATACAGGTAGGTAAGCGTTACCGGGGTTGCCTGAGGCGGTGCCTCTAATAAACCAACCTCGCCCACATCTCTAGGGACCGGCTTCGGGATTTTACCTATTACGGCGGAACAATCCTTAGGGTGTGACTCATGGTGTCGGTGAACGCAAGGTAAAGGTCGTGCCTAACCACCCTCTGCCAGCCTTCCAAGGAAGAGGGCTAATATCTTGGCATTAAATAGTCAGTTGGTACGTCTGGTTAAAGTTGTACACCCTTGTCAGGTTAAATCTTTTCGAAAAGCTGTGTTCACAATTATGAACGCTTGGTGACCAAATTTTAAGATCATAGACAATATTAACCTAATCATAAAACTTGGCAGTTCAACATGTGCTTAAGGATGATTCCTCGTGGGTACGAGGGGGTGATTGTGACACCCTCAGGACTATGGCTAGACAAATCCCATACTTCCGTCTGATATAAGCCTAACCTAAATCTCGGAAGCGTACAGAGAAAGAATTGGTAACACAACAGTGACCCAACGACACAAAAATTATTACAGCAAGCTCATAACTGAGCAGAGAACCAAATTATTACAAGCAGAGGTCACTGACCACAAACATCAAACAACGGAAGGAAAATTATGCTATTAAGTATAGCAAACTTAACAAATGGCCTAAGAGGCCTGAAGTATAACGATGACGTCCCAATCCTTAGATTCCAGGCTACCAACCGGGAACGCCAAGCTACTCGTCGATTTCGATGCTGTAACAAACTCTTCTTCTGTGGTAACACTTACTTGCTGCAAAAGTACCAACAAAGCAAAGCTGAGTACAGGGTGTACTCCGCAAGACTTATGGCTGGTGGGGTTACTTTGCATAGAGCTATCTTTCTTTGTAAAAGAGGTAGGAGAAGCTCGACTAGGTAGAATATTTGAAAGGGGATAAGAAAGCGATATCTCTAGCTTTGATCTTCTTTTGATATCCACCAAATCTTTAACAACTAAACCTAACAACTAGGATCACCCTCTCGATCCCTGAGGAAGCATCCTTAAGCACACCTCACATCTCTTGTCAAGTTTTACGATTAGGTTATTCTTCTCTATGATCTTAGAATCTGTTCTCAAGTCGTCCATAACCGTGGACATAGCTCTTCGAAAAGATTATTACCCTGTAGGGGTGCACAACTTTACCCACACGTACCAACCGATTATTAGTGCCAGTTAACATTATCCCTCTTCCTTGGAAGGCCGGCAGAGAGTGGTTGACCACGACCTTTACCTTTCTTTCGTCGAGACCATGAGTCACGCCCTAAGGAGATGCCGCCATAACGGGTCAAGTCCCGAAGTCGGTCCCTAGAGATGTGCGCAGGGTTCAAGATTACGGAGGCCGTGCCTCTCTTGTTCTCGGCCACGCTTACCTACCTGTATGAATGCACCTCCTCCACCGCCTTCGAGAATAACCAGAATGCATATGTCGAATGGAACGCCCGAACTATGTGACTCATGGAATCTACTAGGCAAGTTAGTTGGTCGAGGGGGGTTTCCAGGCCCCCGTGTGGTTGTATGCTCGTCTTGGTTCAAGAGGCAAGAACTCAGATCCTAATGGTGGCAAGTATGGGACTGCAAAAACCACAACCCACCGTGGCCTCCCATACAAGCCTTAGCATGTTTAACTCACATCTCTGATCATACCACATCATCCTGTCCAACTAGGTTCATTCATATCTCTGATTCATCAACCGGATGGATCAGCGGTAACAGCTAAGCATGGCTAAGCACAGACGAATATAACAGCTCTAGCGAAGCTCATAAGCCAAACCCTAGTTATGCTAGGAGCAGTGGATCAAGGAGTATAGGCTACAAAGGTAACATGCATCAGATAGGATTACTCTATTTATCGATAAAAGACTTTGGAATCATATGCACATGACAAGAATGAAATACTTTGAAATCATAGGATTATATCATGTGTGGGGCTATGCTTGCCTTTACCTGTTGATACCCAACTAAGTAGATCTTTAGGGTTCATCTACTTGGAATCATTCGTCGATATCCTTCGATGGTGTTAATCTCGGTCTTCGATCTTGATCTCGATATCGTATTCTACCAGGAGGAGGAAAATACCGGAAAGAGACGCAACAATCAACACATGGCATTGGTGCAATGCTCAAGCAAGGATGATGATATGATAAGTTAAATAGAGTGGAATGTAACCCTAAGGCATGCTTGGCCATTTTAAATAGTGTCTGAGGGATACAAACCCTAGAATAGGGGGAACCTCGGAATCACCTATGGGGTTGCTACTGTTCTTCTAATTAAACTTGTCATTAAAGTTGTTGATCGATGCATGGTTATGAGTCTAGTGTGTAGATCTTATTTTTCTAAACATTTTGTATATTATTTGTATTTTTCCGACTTAAAATGAATTAGTTATGATTTTCCCGATTTTAATTAATTTTAAAAGATTATTAAAACAATTAAGCATTTTTGGAATTTATTAAATTATTTTCCAATTGGCCCCACATGTCAGACTTTTATTAGTTTCAGAAATCATTTCCAAAAAGAATAAAACCTGATAGACAGAGCCCACATGGGATATTTTTATTTTAGAAAATAATTACAAATCATTTAATATAAAAAGAAAACGTGGATTATTGCGTCATGCTGGTGCCATCATGACGTCAGCACGGCATCACCATGACGTCAACCCTGGCACCACCTGCAGATCGAGGCCGGGAACTGTGCTAGGGCGATGTGGGGCTGCGGGAGTGGGTGCGTTTGACGCGCCAGACAGGGGACGAGCCAAAGGGTGGCGGCACCGCTGTGAAATGGTCGCCGGAGCGACATCCATGACGATGGCCGACTGTGGCGCTTGCAATTGATCGTCGAGGAAGCAGGGCAGAGCGAGAGAGGAGAAGAGGGATGTCGCCTAAGCAACAGTAGCTCACCCTGGTGGTGTTTATGGTGTCGGCAAGGAGCGAGGAGGCCGGAGTCGACGGCGAGCAACGGCGACCGGCATCGGGAACCTAATGATCATGTTGATGCTGTACTAACTTGATTCTCACAAGAGCTACCTCTTGCTGCTTTGATCCTATTTTGTAGCACCTAATGATCATGTGGTAATACCTAACGGTTAATCTGATTAAATCATGCAGAGCACCAATACACAACATTATGTATATCTTTCATTATTAGGTCATGAACAAATGATATTTCAGGCTAGCGATGCTTAGGAATGAATACAAAAATTTGCATTAGCAGTAAAACGGAAGTCATTGATGCATGATCATTTTATTATTGCTGAAGGAAGCATAGCTGCAAATGGATCACACCTCCAGTAAATAGACACTGACATTGCTTGTGAGATCATGGATGTACTAGGTTATATTTACTTGTAACTAAAACATACAGATACTTGCATTGATATATTTTTTGCTTCACTTACTTTGATTTCACAGATTTGATTGACAAAGCCCTCGACTTGAGATGGGGTAGGAACCTATCCTCTTAGTTGATTCTTCATAGAGTCACTCTATATGATGGACCATATTTCAGTAAGTTCCTTCCTATGTTCATTGGGTCCTTTTGAAAGTTGAAACAATATTGTTTAACAAAGGGATCCCTATACTGCAATCTTCGAGGCTTCATTCTTTGACCTTTGTATATGCATATTCTGTTGTCTCCAGTAGAAATAAACAAGCTCCCTATTTTTACTGAATCTGTGAGGTTGCTGAAAACTGACTGTGAATAAGGAGTAGTTGAACTGTTGTAGGAGTAATACAAATTTTTCTCTGTAATATAGAGTTCTGTCAATTAAGGAACATTACAAAATCTATGAGTAGTTGAACTACTAAAAGAGTAGAATTAAAGGATATAAAAAATGATCGAGAAATAATGGCTTGAGTTTATTTGATATCAAATGATCAACATGGAAATATTGGAGTCAAATTGTCTCTTTCTTTTCCAATCAAAATAGAGTAGAAACCATGTGTACATCTCATTGTTTTCAGATTAGTCTTCTCTGTGTACCAAATCAGTTTATCATTTCTTCTAAACTTAGAAGCATTTTTATTCATGTTAATCTAGACTTGTATGCGACATCTATCTCGGAACAGATACTTGAATGCTTTTGTTCTCTTTTTGTGGATGTGTTAATGATTATACATATAATCTGTGGTGCTTTTGCATGTTGACCAGATACAAGAACTTCAAGGAAAGGAAAAAGAGGATCCTTGTGGCCACTGATCTAGTTGGCAGAGGAATCAATATCAACCGTGTCAACATTGTGATAAACTACGACATGCATGACTTAGCTGATACATACCTATATTGGGTAAGCATCCTAGTAGCGTGTTTGAACTGCCTCTTGTGACCCTGATGCTAATCTAACTGTACTGACTAACTGTTGGTCTATTTAGGTTGAAAGGGCTAGGCGTTGCGGCAACAAGGGGCTTGCAGTAACCTTTGTTTCCTATGCCTCAGACTCTGATGTACTTAACCAAGTATATGATGTGCTTTGATGTCCTTTTTAGTTTTCGGTTTGTTTGATTGTTGTGTGGTGGGAGGTGCCTAAAGAGTGTTCTTGTTTTATGTATGCGTGAAGGTGCAAGAGAGGTTCGAGGTAGACATAAAGGAGCTACCTGAGCAGATTGACACTTCAACATACAGTAAGCCTTCCCTCCCTAATCTTGTTGTGTTCATCTAAACTTTGTTTGGAATGTATGGGCTGAACCGGGTTAATCTTCCTGTGCTTCGGTGCCGTCATAAACTTATGCGCAGCGTGGGATGAAGGAAGGTGAAGATGGCACCATGCATTTGTTTTCCAATCAATGTATCACTTTCTTATAAGAATGCGTAGGAAATCTGTTTATCATTTTAGTACATTGAAAAAATAAATGTAGGCTAGAGGAATAAACCTTGTTCTTCATTGTAATAATCTATACCTAGTTTTCTGATGTGTAGAAAATCTGTTGTGATTTTCAATGCTATGTCAAGAATTGAATATCTAGCCTTTCATGAATTCATTGTATGATTCCATGAGCATTATATGGTGCTTACATGTTTTTGTGCCTCTTTTTGCTATGATAAGTATCAATAGTGGTAGCTCTCATGACGCTTGTAATTTTTCTGTCTCATATATAGTTCATAACAGTGGTATCATATATCTTTGTGATCTACAACACCAAATATTTGAATTTGGGAAACATTACTAGCTTGATAAATTGTGCCCCATTAATGTCCTGCTAGTACAAATCAAAGCATCTAGTCTATTGGATTATCATACTTTCAAGCTTTTATGGAAATTTAACTTACCACTGGTATGTGTTGTTACTTATTTATCCAATTGATATCGCTTATGCTTGCTTTTCTCTGCTTTCCAGTTTGACAGAATGCCATGTGAAGAAGTATTTTAGGAAGTTCTTAGACAATATCTATGTTAGCGACAAGGGCATCATTAAGGGGTAGTGAAATTGCTCATGTGTTTGGTTATCTTTTATGATCTGCTATGTCTTGTGTGATAGTGATCTAGTGTATGTGGAATTATGTGATAATTGAGTTGAAATGCTGCATTTTAGACTGTCTTGATGCTGTGTAAATTATATTATTGGGAATATTTCTTTTGTTGTTTAAATTGTATGATTGGAAATATTGCTAGCCTGGTTTGATTATTTCATTCTATTAGAATGGCCTCTCCTTGATCTACGAAAGGCTATGACCGAGTCAATATTATGCTGAAACGGATTGTACAAAGCTAGTTGCCCAAAACTGAAACGGACCCTAAATAGGCCATGACCCTAAAACAGACAAACCTTACAAAGGCCATGGCCCAAAAAATCAAATGGACCTTACAAAGTCAACGACCCAAAAAGAGCAGGAACATAAATGGCCAAGGCCTCGAAAATAAAATGCTAGATTTATTGGGCTTGGTCCAAGTAAGCGACCAGAATGGACTGGGCTGACTTCGATTTAAGACGATTTAATTTCGTCATAATTTTTCCACGTCGGACCAGCCACGTCAGATCTGACCTGGCCTGGCTAGATGGTCTGTGATGATATTGAATCGTCATAGAGGTTATGACGATCCAATATCGTCATAGACGGTTATGACGATTTTACTGAAAACATCGTTATAGTTCATTTGCGACGCCCAACTTTCGATGATCTCAAAATCGTCATAGAATCATCATAAACGGACTACTGTGACGATTCTGTGACAAAAATGGAGGGTCATATATAGCCAGATTCCTTGTAGTTGCAAAAGCTCTATCAGACTTGTTCCTCCTTAAGGAATGTCTAGTTTTGTCCGTGCTGAAGAAAGATAGTGTTCCCTTCGTGGATATGTTATCTTCCCTCGCCTTTGATTTGATTTGGGTTATCGTCAAATCACACTTAGTCCTAGGGACTATCCTAATGATGTATTTACTCGTGATGTTTCACCTGGGTACATCTTCATGTCCTTTGGTCTAACCAGTATTGTTGTTTTGTTCATACCACATGTGAGTCTATCCTCTTGGAGTATCATGATAAGTTTGTTATTGAGCCCATCGATGGCATCCTTATCCTCCCCAAGATAGACATGATTCATATGGAACATTTGGCATTAATGCTAGAAAATTTTGAGAACCGTTGCCGTGTTCTCTGGAAGTATGTGTTCTAGTTGTGAGAAGTGCCTTTCTTTGATTCACGGGCAATTGCTGAAAGATGTCGCCATGGATTCAAGAAGAGTGATTTTTATTTCCTAGAGAATCATTTCAAGTCAGTCAAGCATGTGTGAAGTATTCTTGATATGGTAGGTTGATGTCTGCAAGTGCACATATAGTTTGTAGCTAGTTTCTAAGTCCAGATATCGATCCCACAGGGAGCCCGAAGGTAAGTGTTTATTGGTGAAGTCTCTATCACACCCAAAGTTGTCACAAGTCTTTGAGTGAATTGTCTGCAAGTGTTGAAATAAGAATGGGGTTTTGATTAAATGCGATAAATTTAAATAGAACTAGAATGTAAACTTCAGAAATAAAATGCATACAAGTAAAGAATGACTTTGTTTGTTGGTTTCTGCAGATGGTGAAAGAAGGCGTGGGGAAATTCAGTTCATGGTGATAGTGAATGTGCCAGGTGGACGAGCATGAATGTAACGATTATAATCTTATAGATATATGTGTAGGCGAGCAACCCATAATTAGCCGAAACTCCTCTTGCTAGATTTCATCACAACTACAATAATCCTACTAGCCTGCTACCAAAACCATGGTAAGACACTAGATGATTAAGACCCTTCAGGTCGCTTAGTGATTAAGCTCCTTGGATCTGACTAATGCAATAAGCACAATGGTTACTCGTTATCCTCGAGTCAACTAGCTTTCCATTGATATCCCTGTGTCACCCAGGGGCCGCCGGTCCACTAGCGAGCAAGATCTTATCTGTGTAGAACAAGGTATCATGTTGTCTGGGCCCTTAATTGGACAACAAGAATTAAGCATTCATCAAATAGTCAAGAACACATAACATAGTAATTAGAATCAATCACAATACTAATGGAAAATATATGGATGCACATCACATCTCACCAATCCCCTACATCTCACACGCCCAAGGGAATTACTCAGACATGAGAGAAGAACAGATCATCAATATAATCAAATAAAGGGAATTCATCTTGGTATTACCGTGGAGATCCACAATAAGAATAGAAAAATATCCAACACATTTCAAGATGGGAAGAAACAATCTCAAACCCTAGTCTTGCAAGGTGGAGATCCCTCTCTCTCTCTCTCAAGTACAAGTAGTGGCTATGGAGGTGTATTGGCTAGGAGGTCGAAGATCATGGAGCGACATGAAGAATCTCTTCTCCTTCTTCTCTGGATCCCTTCTTTCTCCCTTCTGCATGGTGTGGCGGCTGCTGCTTGTGTTTTCGTCCCCTGTCCCTTCATGGAAGTTGTCCCTTTTTACAAGACAGAGGCGGCAACAGCTATACGACAGGAACTATACGGGCATTCCCACCGTATAGTTGGTCGATAAACTGTCTGTAAGCTCCCCTCACGTGCTTCCAAATTGGCACTTCCTTGTTTCTCCAGAATATTGTATTTCTCTAGTTAAATCCTTCTATGGATGTCCAGAACCTGAAACACACATTAAAATCCAAGTTTTCTTCGTTAACGAAGTATTAGCGTTAGGTAAAGCCATAAAACGATCAAATCTGGAAGAAACCCATCAATAAAAACCATAAAAAATGTGTCGAATATCACATCTATCAACTCCCCCAAGCTTAGATGTTGCTCGCCTCGAGTGACAATGAAATAAGGAAGAATAGCAGAGATTCGAAAATGAGAGTAAAGGAATTTACAAGTTTGAATTGGTGTCAAATTCTTTTCTTCTCAATTCCTACAATCTTAAATATGATCATACAAGTCTTCACAAGATTGCACTGAGTCCACTTCCTAACTACGTATATCTTGCTAGCAAGGTGAGACAAATTCTTTTGGTGCCTCTCTTTGTTGAGAGATGGATTTTTTGTGCTCTTGCTCAATTAACCAACTAAGAGTACTCAAGTTGGCATCGAAATATTTAATTTAAGAACAACTCATCTACTCCCATGTCAAAATTTCAAGACTCTCAAAGCACCTTTATCTTTCATAGAGAAATCATGCCACTATTTTTAACATGTTAATTGGGGTTGTGTTATGCACTCGTGACAATGCCAATAAATAATGTTGAGCAATAATGGGTCAGAGGAGTATTACAACTTCACTTGGAATGTGAAACTATGAGGAGACTAAATTTTTTACACATCATAGCATTGTTGTTACAGACGTTTACATAACTCAATAGCCAAAATCAAGTGGTATCCCACATTTAGATCGTTCGTTGGCCAGCGGAGTTAATAGTTCCCCATGGAGCACGGCAGAGTTGTAATGACACGCGTAAAGCAATATCTTATGGTAATTATTAGAAAAGGTAGTGGCATAATTTCTACTACTTTGAAGCATCCATTTAATCAAACAATTTCAATCAAGGGTACTATTGAGTCTATTTATATTAAGCACAATTGGGATGGAGTAGTTCTAAAATCAAATTCTTTTGAGCTAAACATGGACTCAAGTAATCTTTCAAATGCTTTTTATTGTTGTAAAAATGTAGGAAGTATTTTAACCAAGTTCATTGCTCATTGTTTCAAAGCTAAAAAGGAGACACTAGCAAAGGAATAGAATTTGTAGGATAGCAAGCTAAGTGGGGAGTGACTCCAGTGCAAGCAAGTAAATATTTGTAGGAACAATTTAAGGTTACAAGGAGTGTGATGAAAGGAATGTGATACCTCCTCTTGCTTGCTTTGTTCTTGTATTCGAGTCGAACCTCTCCTATATTTCCATACTGCTAAATCACCTGAAATCAAGCAATCTTCAAGAGAAACAAAGAAACAAACTTGCAAATAAGATTACAACTAATTGTTTTGTATTTTTGGTTTAGGGATGCAAGACTGAAAATAAACATGCAATTTTTGAAGAAAATAAACCAAAGAATAAATAAAAACATGAATGTAAAGTTTTGGAGGTTTTCAAACCTCCCCCAAGCTTAGTTGTTGCCATGCTCAGTTGATGACATCATTTGGCGGCTGGTGCGGGTATTGCTGGTAGAAGTCAAGGAAGTGAGTCATGAAGTGACTGAAGTTGTGAGTCAAAGTGTCCACATCTTCATTCACATCCTACATAGTGTGGTCGATCTCCCCAATGAGCTGGTTGAGCTGCTGGAACTCCTAATAAGGGATGTAGTTGTACCCCTGCTATGGCTGGTTAGGCCACGGTTCCTAGGCTCCTCCTGGCTGTTGCTGTTGGTATCCTTCCCAAGCAGGGTTGTGCCCATGCTCTCCCTCCTGCTCCTGCTCCTACTCCTGCTCATCCTTCAGCCCTTCATCTTCCTCCTCCTCGGCTTGATACGCGGCCAAGATCTTCATCACTTGGTCCTTGGTGAGGATCCAAGTGTCCTTTCCCACAATCGAGAAGGCCTTGGGGCATGGCAACTGAACCTGCTCAATCTATGTATCATTAAGATAACTAAATTGATACGCTCGAAACCTTTGATTTGCATGGTAAACACCAAGGAAGCCACAAGCAGTCAAATATTTGACATCCATAAGTTTGGAGCCATCGACATGCTACATGACATGTAGTACAATGTTCAATGCATAGGCAAGGTTGGTTACCAATCCACCAATGCGAATATCACCTTTGGTCTTGTTGCTCCGGTGGCGGAAGTGCTGGATGAGTAGAGCCACAAGACAGGGGCTTTGCGTGGCATTGGGGAAGAGGGCCTTGGTGATCATTGCCATGTCCGCATTGGCCATGGAACCAGTATCACCCCTTCCCAACATTGTGTTGGCGAGGAACAAAGCAAAGTAGCGAATGGTTGGGTTCTGAATGGTGGACATCTTCTTCAGATAGAAATGACTGCCAGCATTAACAGAAACAACCTCCCAGGTCTCTCTACTCGTGACGCTATAGAGGTTAGTAATATTTGGCTCCCCCGTGCGAGGGAGACTAAAGGAATCGCAAAATTGTTCGAAGGTTATATCATAGTGTTGCCAATTCATGTTGAAGTTGATAGTGCACATGTTACCTTTCTCCTTGTGGCCGTCATAGAAGGAAGCAAGGAACTCATGGGTGAGCTCGGCATAGGTGTCGTGGCTTGCGAAGCTGATCATCGTCAACCCCGACCTGCTGCACATGAGGCCAAAGTTCGTCTTCAACCCCGCCGTGGTGAGAAAGTTGTGGTCGGCCAATGTGTGGGCATCACCCTCCTTGATGTGACAATGTCCATCTTGGAGTTGCGCGGGGCTCAGGATCCCGTACTCGAACAGAAAAGGCTACCGATTTTGTTCATCGTGATGCACTAAAAAAATTTCACCATAAAACCTTAGGCATATAGTTTATATATAATATACGAACGATTCTACATGGAAAAATTCAATCCTAACGTGAGAAATTAATAGGGAAAAGTAAATAAGCTTGACTTCATCCACTAGATCAATGTGAGAGTTTCAACCATGGAAATATGAAAATAAAGCATGAATAGGGAGAGAAACATACCGATATGTTGATTCCCCCACTCAAATGAACGAAATCCGCAAAGAATCAAGAGTTCTAGGTGGATTTTGAGAGGTTTGGAGGAAGACCTAGCCGTCCTGGTGCGATTTTGTGGTCGCACCGGACTATACGGCCAGAGCTATACGGGCGGGTGATGGTGCTCCACCCGTATAGTTGCGGTGATGCCACCAACTAGGGTTTCTTTCTACAGGGAAACAACTATGTGGGCGCAACTATACAGCCTGATCAAATTTATCCCGCCGTATAGTTGGTCGTTAAACTATCTGCCTCTTGAGATAAATTTCTAAAACTTGCATCGATATCTATACGGCCGGAACTATATGGCCGGATTTTTTATTCCCGTCGTATAGTTGGTCGTTCATCTCTTAGTACCTTTGGAATAAAATTGTACAAAGGCATCGATATCTATACAGCTGAAACTATATGGCCGGAATTTTTATTCCCGCCGTATAGTTGTTTGTTAAACTGTCTGTGCCTTCGAAGAAATTTTTTTGATAGCAAAGATAACTATACGACCGGAACTATATGGCTAGAAATTTTATTCCCGCCGTATAGTTGGTCGTTAAACCATTAGTAATCATCAAAAAAATTCTGTTTCTTCGAGGATACCTTCTTATTCCATAACTTAGAGAAATACAAAGTTTTTAACAGAAAATTGATAGTAAAAACTATCCACCAACATTAGCATATTAAAAGTAAAATTTTAGCTCCTATAAATAGAAAAATCAAACTTTTATTCTAATTATTATTATCTATTCATTCAATCGATATTTCTACTACTTTTTGACACCTGCATCTTCACGGGCGCGCTTCCGCAAGAATGTCTATGAAAAAGTGGTGGGAATACGATGAACTTTTTATTCTCTAATCTACTAAATTGACAAAAATGGGTTGACTCCCATTAAGCTTTTATTAAGAGTTGTTGAATAACTTAAGCTTTTCTCTCTTCTCGAATTCTTACCTTTGGTTGCCCTTTATCAATGGCACTTACCACATGAACTCTTTTTACCGATGGAACATATCTTTCCCCTGCCTCTAGCTTCTTTGGAAAATACCGGATGATTTCAGCATCATTGTCGTGGTATTGTCGAGGAGTACGCCATGGAGGGGTCCTCACAGTGCGTGTTTAGAGACGTGGGGTAAGGCGGAGAGTTGGTGGGTACGAGGTAACACAACTTTTTACCCAGGTTCAAGTCCCACAACGGTGGCGGAACTCTACTCCTGCTATAAATCACTATAATGGCAATACACCGAGTTACAGAGATGGTTTTGTATGCGAGCGTTGCACGTTGTACGCAGTAATCTAAGAGGTTCTTTGTTATCGTTGCCCTAAAGGCTCCCGCAGGCCGGCTTATAAAGGCGCCAAGACCTAGGGTTTATAGTGAAAGATCCTTGCCGGACAAGGTAAAGAGTCCTACACTAATACGTACTAATATTCCGTGTCTTGTACTCCAAGGCTCCGAGTATGTCGGTGATTCCTGCGTAGCCTTCCTTTATCCGACATGGGCCTCCCTTCAAGATCCGTCTAACTGGACCGCCCAGCAGGCCATAGGCCTTGCTACCAACTATGGGCCACCCGGGTTAGGTGGATTGGTGACATGCTATGAGGGTACCCATATAGCATATCCCCAATAGTAGCCCCCAGAGGACTTTAAAATCTTGCGCTGTCTTGCATGTTGATCTCTGAATATCCCGTCTAAGTGATGTCGGCAATCCGTCAAGCAATATCTCAAAGGTCTCCCAAAGAACCCTGCAATCCTCTCCGACGTTGCAATGTAGCCGGAGATTCCTTGTGTCTTTGTTTCCAGAGTCGGATGATCTCTATATTTGATGGAATCTTCGGACGTGACCCTTCACTGCAACTGTTAGAAGGATGATGTAGGGTACAACCTACGCGACCGCGAAACTCACAGAAGCAGATAATTAATCATCAGGTATTTTTACGCGCGCGAAATCTGAAATGGTGGAGCGGCAAAAGACGGAGGACGTGGCAAAATTACTGCGCACGTTCACTTCCACGTCGGCAACGTTCCATCCATCAGATCCTTTTGCACAAATCTTGACGCGAGGTTTATATATTTCCACCACGGTCAATTTATTTCTTTTTACCCGCATTCGCTTCCCAGTCTTTGTCTTCCTCCAGCCACACGACCGTTCGAGCTCTTCTGCGAAAACCCTAACCAGAGCCTTTTTTCCTCCATCTTCCCCTCGTTGTAATGGCCTCCAGCAGCTCTGCTCCTTCCACGGTGGTGATTCCTGAGGCTACGACGGAACCATCCAGGTAGTTATTGTTCCGCCAGAAGGGGTGGTCATTCCCGTCTCCGCCGTGACAGAATCCGTCGGTGATGACCAAGAACGAGCGTCGCCCAAAACCGCTAAAGAAGAGAGCTATTCCCACAAGGGGATGTGGAGAGGCTCTGATCTCTCCACTGAAGATCTGCAGGAGCTGGTCGCCGAGGGGTATCTCCCTGCGGTAGAGAAGTTAGTCCCTTCCCCCTACCCAGAGAGAAGGTGTACCTCAAATCTCAGCTGGTACGTGGCGTAAGCCTGCCAGTCTCCGACTTCTTGGATGTCCTCCGGCACTTCCGGGTACTCCCCCACAATCTCTCTCCCAAGAACATTCTAGTCCTTAGCAATTTCGTAGCTTTGTGTGAAGGATATCTAGGGATCAAACCTAGATTACATATGTTTATATATTTCTTCACCGTCAAGAGAGAGTCCGTAGAGTCCAAGGATGAATTCCGGACCTGCAGAACCATTAGCTTTAAGACCCGGCCTAGCCGACACTTCCCCGACATCGTAGGGCACGAGTCTTGCAAGAACTGGCAGCGCACATATTTCTACAGGCCAGATGTCCCTCTGCCAGACCGTCTTGAGACCTACCCCGACTTCGTCGACGGAGCTACCACCAAAGTGCTTGCATGGCGGACCCCAGCCTCTCTTCCTTCTGACAACGAAGCCAATCGCACCGTAAGGCAGATCGAATGGCTCATAGATGGAGGTCTGATTGGCTTGGACCTTGCCATGTGCTGGTACGTTAGGCGGATCCAGACTCTGCAGCACCGCACCGAGCTGATGTGCAAGTATAGCCAAGGCAAGAGGGATCCCATGCGAATTTCGCGGGATAACTTCTCTCCTGACTCCATCAAGCTTCAGCTAAAGGACGTCGTCAGGGTGAGGGACAAGAAGCGGGGCTTCAATATATCCTATGACATGTTCGACTGCGGTACATGCCTAGAGGTAGTTTATGTTTCCTTTGTTGCATGTTACAGGCTCTAAGGTTTTTCCGACTTTGAAGTTGTCTGTCTAACACTCCTCTATATCCCAGCTGGCAACCTTGGTAGCGGATCAAATGGCCTCCCAGGTCTACAATCCAAAGCTGAAGGATATCCAGGTGGTGTCCGACGATGACGCCCCCAAGGATCAACCAGCTCCAGCAGAGCGAAAGCGGAAGAGCTCCACCTCTAACACTTCTGCCGAGGCCAAGAAGAAGAAATCGAAGAGTGGAGTCTCCAAACGTTCCGCTACCGCCTTAGAGGCAGAGAAGAAGAAGAAGTCCACCGGCATTCCCCTCACCAAGGATCTTGTCGTGGAGTAAGTATTTTCATTCTCCGGCTTGTATTTTTTAGCTCACACCTTTTTTCAACTCTTGTACTTATACTTTGTACGTTAAAGGAGGAAAGCCGATGTTAGTTTGAAGCGATCCTCCAAAGATGTTGGAGGGTCAAGAATATTCGTGATATGCTGACCAAGGGTCTGTCCGCCAAGACCTCTCCCGCCACCGCTCTCCTACTCCTGCCACCAAACCTTCCAATAGCCCCGCTGGGCCGTCATCCCCCGTCATCCCTGAGACCTCTGCCATGGAGACAGATATCAATCCAATTCTTGACGTCTCAGGCTCTGTCGAGGCAGACATTGCTCCCAGCGGCCAGGCAACACAGGAAAGCACCTCCTCTAAAGTGGTTGAAGCTCCAGCTAAGGATGCCACCGAGAAAGGGAAGTAAGTGGTGGAAGAGGTGGATGTGGAAGCAACGATTGAGGCGGGAGCCTCCAAGTCGTCGTCTGCTTTGAAAGTGCAGGAGACAGCTAGGGCTTCATCCATGCCTCCGGCTTCGACCTCTCCATTGGCTGCGACTCCTCCGACGTTGAGCCTAGATGACCTCATCAAGCAGGCCGACTCAATCTATAAGAATGCTCGGACCTTCCATGATTCCTATGCTCATCTGACCAACAATCTCAGGATCATTGCCATCGTAAGTTTTTTGAACTTCACTTGCTTTAGTTTTTATAGTATATCCCACTGTAGCTCCCGAGCTCTTAGGCGGATAATCCAATAGTTATTGGCCTGAGTGCTCGAGAGAACTAAGAGCAGAATTTGTCTGTGTAGCCCACGAGCGTTTAGTTGAAACTGGATAGTTTCGACTAGATGCTCTAGAGAAACTAGTTTACTTTAAAATCATGTACTATAGCCCCCGAGCCTTTAGTTGAAACTGAATAGTTACGGTGAGATGCTTTAGAGAAACTAAGCATGTTTACATCTTGTGCGGAATGAGAATAAATGGAGGATAGTCGCCAATGAGAGGTTTGTTGCTCTTCGGAAGGAAATGGACCTTGAACAGGGTAAAACCAAATTCCTGAAGGAACAGATCAAAAATAGGGTAAAACCAGAGGTTTGCTTTTCTCATTGAATCATTTCTTTCGTCTTCTGATAGCACTTTCTGATATCCGTCTTATAGAAGCCATTGCCATGGCCAAGATCATCATCGAGCAATCCAAGCATATTCAGGAGCTCGATGATGAAAGCAAAATTCTGAATAAGGACCTGGCCGAGGCCGTCAAGGGCCATGAGGCGATGATGAAGGCTATGCAAGAGTCTGTGGACGACAAGATGAAGCACCTAAATGATGAGATTGCACGGCTCAAAGACCAGAACCAAGCTGCCAAAGAGCAGAATACTAGGAGTCTTGAGATGTTCAAGTCAGTCCATAAGGAGCACGATGACTTGGCGGAGACATGCAAGCAAGCGGAAACGAGCATCTTCTGTAACGTTTCTCCATCTTGGTTTTTTCCTGTAAGTTAGATAACCATTTGACTGTTTATACTCATGGTCCTTATATGTTTGTGCAAACCACAACTCCCATTGGCTTAGCCAACTTGGGTGAGGGTGCACCGAGTCCCAAGGAACGCATGATTCTTGCCGGCAACTTCGTCCGCACCGCCATCGCCCAAGCCAAGGAGATAGCTCAACCTCTAGGAATCAATATCAAGGCGGCAGACTCAGCGGACAAGTATGTGGAAATCCTATGGCGAGCCCCCGAGAAAATCAAAGACTAGAAAGCCTCTTTTGTCTGGGCTGGTGATAGGATGACCCTGTCCTTGGGCAAGGCTCACTATGACAATGCCGACATCGACTTAGTGACCTCCGGCATGCCCAAGCTGGACGAGGAAGGACAAGAGATCGATAGCGATGCTATTTGGAACTCTCTTGTCGGCTTCGATACCAAGGTTGCCAAGATGATCAAGGCTCTTCATGCCTGCCGAGATCCTGGATGACGATATGGCCTCTTCTGAGTCTAGCCCCTCTCCTTCAGAATTTGACGAGCTCTCCCGGCCTAGCTCTCCTGATGATGCCCCCACGAAGCCCCCCTGTAGCAGAGCCATGAAAAACAATGTCTATTTAAATGTGTCTCTACAAAATGTATGTGGAAAAAACTTATGTTTGTCTAACGCGTAAAAACTTGTATTCAAGCTTCCTACAACTTATCTGCTTCCAGCATGTGTATATATATTTTAAGCAAGTGATGGCTAATCCATTATTCCGGTTCGTATGCTTGACCTATCGTGAGACGGAAGACTCGCGGCACAGAACTTAGCTCTCAAGCGATGATGCTTAATAGCACTGTCAAGAAACTAAGAACAAAATCGCCGGCTTTGAGTGCCGAAAAGTCACTACTCCGGAATCCACATAAAAACTTCAAAAAACATGTAGACCAGAAAACTTAAGCTAACGCACGTAGGCGGAATTTTCACAAGGGCAAATGCAACCTTGCGCATAATGGGTTTATATGATCCAAGAATGAACAACTAAAGGAGGTAAAAGACTCAGGGAATATGAGTGAACTAGATGCTTTGTTTCATTGATCACATAAGAAACTTATTACATAATATAAATGTGCTAAGTGTAAAAGGGACGTAGTTGTGCTATGTTCTATGGCCAATCTGTCTCCGAGTAATCATCATCAGAGTCATGTTGCTCGCGCTTCGATTTTTTGGCCTATCTTTCAACTCACGAATATCGACAAGGTAATAGGAACCATTGAGCAATGATTTGCTTATGATGAACGGTACTTCCCAAGGAGGGGATAATTTGTGTGATTTCTCCTACTTTAGTCTAAGCACCAGATCCCCTTCTTTAAACGAGCGATGCTTTTCACGGTGGCTATGGTAGCCGTGTAGCTTCTGCTGGTAGACGGTAGATCTCTGGCATGCCAGCACGTGTTGTTCTTCTAGTAGGTCCACATATAGTCGTCTGGATTCTTCAACGTCGTCCTCCTTGTAGGCGGAAAATCTTAGTGCACCGTGGAGGATGTCGGATGGGAGAACTGCTTCTTCTCCATAAACCATGAAGAAAGGAGTCAAGCCGGTGGATCTGTTGGGTGTTATTCGTAAACTCCACAAGACAGATGGTAGTTCCTCCGCCCAGGTTCTAGCTGCTCTACGTAGCGGTTCCTCCAAGCATCGCTTGATTCCGTGCAGAATTAGTCCATTGGCCCTTTCAACTTGCCCATTTGACTGTGGATGTGCCACAAATTCTTGGTCAAGGCAGATGCCTTTCTCATGACAGTACTCCTCAACTTCTCCGAGAGATAAATTTCTGCCATTGTCGGTGATGATGCTATGTGGGAGAACCAATCTCACCACTAGATCCCGGAAAAACTTTAGGGCTATTGCCCCATCAAGCTTTCTAATGGGTTTAGCTTCAATCTGTTTTGTGAATTTTTCCACTGCTACTAGCAAGTGTGTGAATCCAAAGGGTGCTGTTTGCAAAGGCCCCACCATGTCCAGCCCCAGACTGCAAACGGCAAAGTTATTGGTATTGTTCGCAATTCTTTAGCTTCAACATTTGGTTGTCTCGCATAAAATTGACACCCAAGGCATGTTTGTACCAACTTGTCAGCGTCCGCCTTGGCAGTTATCTAGTAGAATCCTTGCTGGGAGACGCATTGTAGGAAGACTCTTGTGGTACTTCTTTTGTATAGTTGGCCATCAATAATGACGTAGCATTTTACTCTGTGTACTATTTGCCGGCTTCGACTTCGTCGGCGTGTAAAGTTCCGTCTTGTACATAATCCATGAACGGCCTCGTCCAAGCCAGAGAGGTCACTGTTACTGTGTTAACAAATGATTCCACTCTATCCGGGTTGTCGGGGTCCGCTCCCTTCACGGATGGAGTCCGTAAATGCTCCAGGAAAACGCCTGGCGAAATTGGTTAACGAGTTGATCCAATCTTTGACAGCAGATCTGCCGCCTCATTATCTTCCCTTTTGACGTACTTGACTTTGTAGCCATCGAAGCACTTTCCTATTTCGTCTACTTCGTATTGATATGACGCCATCATAGGGTTCCGCGCGTTCCAGGTGCCAGCTACTTGCTGGGCAACCAAGTCGGAATCTCCACAGCAAACTGTGCGCTTGATGTCAATATCCATGGCTACGTGAAGTCCGTGAATGAGGGCCTCATACTCTGCCATGTTATTTGTAGCGTTGAAGTGGATCTGCAGGACATATTGCAACTTCTCTCCTGTTGGCGATTGCAGTAATACGCCAGCCCCCGAGCCATTGAGTAAATTTGATCCGTGAAAGTGCATGACCCAATACTCTGGCTCTAGTACAGGAGTGTCTTCTGGCAGTTCTGTCCAATCTGCCAGAAAATCCGCCAATGATTGTGATTTGATAGCGTTGCGTCGCTTGTAGGTGATGTCGAAGGCAGCAAGTTCAATGCCCCAATTTTCCACTCTCCCTGCAGCGTCGTTGTTGTTGATGATGTCAGACAGTGGAGCGTTGCTCACAACTATGATGGGGTGCTCCTGGAAATAATGCCTTAGCTTACGTGAAGCAAAGAAAACTCCATAGGCTATCTTCTAGTAGTGTGGGTAACCCTGCTTGGATTTCGTCAAGACCTCGCTTACATAGTAAACGGGTCGCTGAACTCCGTATTCGTGCGTTGGTTCCTTGCGCTTACTCGGTTGGTCACCGCCATGTATACTAACATAGGCTCCCTTGGCACTGGTGCTGCAAGTATAGGTGGGGAGGAGAGTATTCTATTCAACTCCTGAAGTGCTGCGTTAGCTTTGTCCGTCTATGTGAATTTGTCCGCCTTTTTGAGAAACTTATAGAGCGGCATAGCCTTCTCACTAAGTCGGCTGATGAACCGGCTTACTGCTGCAATGCAGCATGTGAGCCGTTGTATGTCCTTCAGGCATGTCGGACGTTTGATGTCGAGGATGGCCTTGATTTCCCTAGGTTCACCTCGATTCCACGATGCGAAACGATGAAGCCCAACAGTTTGCCGGATGGTACCTCGAAGACGCACTTCTTTGGGTTCAGCATCATGTTGTATTTCTGGAGATTGTCGAAGGTTTCCTGCAAGTCAGCCATAAGATTATTTGATTTCTTTGACATTACCGCAATGTCGTCCACATAGGCGTGTACGTTGCGACCTATTTGGTCATGCAGTCAATATTGCATCGTCCACTGGTATGTGGCACCAATGTTTTTCCCAACCCAAAGGGCATCGTGACTAAGCAATACGTGCCGTAGGGTGTGGTGAACAAAGTGGCCAATTGGTCTGACTTTCGCATCCGGATCTGGTGGTATCCTGAATAGGTATTGAGAAAACACAGAAGTTCCAAGCCAGCCGTCGAATCAATGACTTGGTCAATGTGAGGCAAAGCAAATGGATCTTTCAGACGGGCTTTGTTCAAGCTAGTGTAATCAATGCACATTCTTAATTCATTGGTTCCCTTTTTGGGGACAAGTACAGGATTTGCCACCCAGTGGGTGTGAATAACTTCTTGGATAAAGACAACCTTAAGTAACCTAGATATTTCATCACCAAAGCATCGTAGAGGTTGTTTCACCGGTTTGGCATTAGGATCAATATTCAAGCTATGCTCAGCAAGTTCCCTAGGTACACCTTTCATGTCGGCAGGTTGCTAGGAAAATATGTCCCTATTCTCACGGAGGAACTCGACGAGTGAGCTTTCCTATTTGGGATCCAGGTCCATGCCAATGGCGGTGGTCTTGGAGGAATCACCTTCGACAAGCTCCACCTACTTGGTCTCGATGGTGGCCTTAAAGGCGGGTTCGGCAGCAGTGATACGCTTCTTCGAAGCCAGCATCTTTGAGGCATCGACCTGTTTCTGGATCTCCTTGAACTCCTCACCATAGGGGACTACTTCGGCGAAGGCGGCTTCGCTGAGCTCGCACTCCCGTGCCTTGATGAAGCTTCCGTCAACGGTGATGACACCATTTGGTCCGGGAATCTTGAGTTGGTTGTACACAAAGCATGGCCTTGCGAGGAAGGAGTGGAAGATGTCGCATCCTAAGATGACGTGGTACACGCTCTTAAAGGGCACAACTTCAAAGGTCATGCGTTCTTGGCGTTAATTGTTTACATCGCCAAAAGCGACCGGAAGGGTGATGCAGCCCAAGGAATTTGCTTGTCGGCCAGGGACAACCCCGTGGAACACGGTGTTGCCCTTCCTTAGCCGGGTCTCCGTCAAGTTCATCTTGTGCCGTGTATCTAGGTACATGATAGTGATGCTGCTTCCACTGTCCACGAGGCACTTGGTGAACTCCGTGCCGTCAATCAAGGGGTTGATGACCATGGCATACTGGTTCTCCATTGGGATGAATTCTGGATGATCTTTCCTATCCCGAGTAATTGGATCTTCTGACCACCTGACGTACTAGGGAACCGGAGGGAGGGTAGCCATCAGTATCCTCAGAGAGGTTTTCTCGGCCCGGACGGTTGGGGTGCGAAGGAAGGTGTGGTAACATGGAGCCTTCTTTTCGAAGGGATTTTTCCCTTTATCCTCTCCCTTGTTGGAGGATTTTGGGTCCACGTCCTCGTCCATATCACTTGATTCCTTGGGTTCTTCCTCCTTCTTCCCTTTGCCTTTTCTACGGGGTCTGTTTTTCCGACTTTGCTTGTAGCCGGACTCAGGGTCCTCCTTGAGATCATTGACAAACTTGCCCCTGTGATTGATGTGGGTGGATTTGCCATTGGCATCGAGATGGACGAAACATGGCATATCGCGGTACTGTTCGTACGTTTGGGGAATGCGGTGCGCTGAGGGTGTAGTGTCACTCCTCTACTAGCCACTGCTAGATCCCCAACCATGTCCACGTTGTCCGCCATTGCCTCTGCCAGTGAATGTTGTGGCGACCATGTCGACTACTTGCTTCTCTTTGGGCGGATTCTTCCACTTGTTATTGTTGTTCTTCCTGGCCTAGGTAGGGATTTCTATCGCCGGCAATGATCCATGCGTGTCATCATTAGCAGTGGCGAACTCACTAGCCATGGCGATCATTGCGTTGAGGTTGAGGTCATTGTTGTCTTGATTGCGCTTCAACGTGTGCTGGAGCAAAGTTCCCTTCTCCAGACCATCAATGAAGGCGGCCATAGCAGTCTATTCGTGCACCCCTACGCGTGAATTTTTCATATCTAGCCAGCAAGAGAGGTAGGCACGGGAGGTTTCATCCTTTTCTTGCACACACCGCTATAGGTCTCCGACAGTGCAGTGACGTTTGTACGTACCCTTGAAATTCTTGGTGAACGCTTCATGCATGTCCAACCAATTGCATATTGATTTCTCCAGTTAGTCCTTGATCCATTGTCGGGCCATGCCGGTCAACATGAGTGGGAGGTACTTGACGGCGACATTGGGGTTTCCCCCTACGATGTGGATTGCTTCGATGTAGTTCGGCAACCACGTTGCTAGCCTGGCGGTGCCATTATATGGCTTCATGGTCTTGTCTATCCGGAGGCCCTTGGGGTAGGTTTTGGCCCGTATGATTGGTCCAAAACAACGTAGTCGAAGGTATGGGAGCTCCCGAGCTTCTTGGATCTTGTCTAGCCGTGTACGTGCATCATATGGCTCTGGCTGCTTCCCTTTTCCATCATAGGGAGGGGAATTGTGGCGTGATCTATGAGATCCACCGTGTCCTACACCATCATGGTTGCTAGGTGGCGATGGCGGTGGTGGAGGCGGTGGGTTAGCTTTGTCGGTGATTGGTTCAATGAGAAGTCCGCCGTAGATTTCTTTGTCGGTGGGAGTGGCTAGTGGGTTGCCAGCTGCAGACATTGACGGTGGCATTGGCAGATGATTCGATTGTCGGGCCGTTTTAGGGGTCGTGGTAAGTTCCTGCGCCGGTGGAGGGCAGGTAACCGAAGGAGGCAGAGCCTTGGCCACAGCCGGAGGCTCGGCAACTTTTTTAGCTGCTGCTGCTCTAGTGACCGCTGGCGTGGGCGGAGCTCTCTCACGTTCCTGTTCTTGTCCGTCTTATTCCATCACTCTCCCAATGGTGACTAGCACCTGGTGGGAAGTGTTGGTCCTCTTAAGGCGCTCCTCCTTCTTGATCTCCTGCTCGATCTCCCTCATAACAGCGTCGTATTCCTCTGAGTTAGCGGCCGAGACACCAGCATCTCATATTGATGTCGGCGTAAAGCGCGTCGAGGACGGAGTCAGAGTTGGCCTCGATGTTGGAGATGGCAGAGGTGGAGGGTGATGGGGGCGGGCCGTTGTTGCTTTTTCCTATTCCGGCTATGACGGCGGTTGCCGCCATGCTACTTCGTTGGCATCCGCGTATTCGTTGACAACGGCAACCATCTCACCAAGGGTTAGAGGACCTGCGGCTTGCCGTCTTCGGAGGGTATTCCGGAGGAGTCTTCTAGGCGTGAGCCCTTCCATGAAGTGGTATACAAGCTCATCGGCACGGTCGCCCTCTAGGGTTTCCCTTACCCTCATCCATCTGGCAAGGTATTCACGGGGAGGTTCTCCATCCCTTTGAACGCATCTGGCTAGATCGAAGATGGTGATGACATCGACAAAGTGTGACCTGCGCATCTCTAACGCTCGGGGAAGCCAAGCGGATTTGCGGGGTCCTTCCATCTTTATATCCTGCATAGGGGCGGTTTGGGTGGGCATTGAAATTTCCTGATCCGAGCCACCATACTCCAAAGAGAGGAATGTCCCAGATCCTTCCGCGAACGTATCCTGCTCATAGGCGGTCCGTGCGGGGCTTGACGAGTTTCTGACTTCCTGGGAGCTAGGACCCGAGTCAGTTTCACCGATGAAGATGTGGATGTCTCTGAAGGGGATGACGGAGCAGCACGTGGGGTTCGTCTTCACCGGCAACCAAAACTCATCTGGAGGGATGATCAGGACATTGCCGGAGAACAGAACGTGACCGATGGCTACGGTATCGCTGATTCCCGCGAAGAGATTGGACCTCACCCGGTGTAGAGCTCGAAGCGCCTCTTGCCCCATGGTGGGCGCCAACTGTCGTGGTATTGCCGACGAGTACGCCATGGAGGGGTCCTTACAATGCGTGTTTAGAGACGTGGGGTAAGGCGGAGAGTTGGCGGGTATGAGGTAACGCAGCTTACCCAGGTTCAAGTCCTGCAACGGTGGCAGAACTCTACTCCTGCTATAAATCAGTATAATGGCAATACGCCAAGTTACGGAGATAGGTTTGCTCTGCGAGGCGTTGCGTGTTGTATGCATCAATCTAAGAGGTTGTCTGTTATCGTTGCCCTAAAGGCTCCCATAAGCCGGCTTATAAAGGCGCCAAGACCTAGGGTTTATAGGGAAAGATCCTTGCCAGACAAGGTAAAGAGTCCTACACTAATACGAACTAGTCTTCTGTTTCTTGTACTCCAAGGCTCCGAGTATGTTGGTGACTCATGCGTAGCCTTCCTTTATCCGGTATGGGCCTCCCTTCAGGATCTGTCTAACTGGGCCGCCCAGCAGGCCATAGCCCTTGCTACCAACTATGGGCCACCCGGTTTAGGAGGATTGGTGACATGCTATGAGGATACCCATATAGCATATCCCCTACAATCATAAACATTGAAGATTATCTTCCATTCTGCACAATCTACTAAGACTCCTACAGTACTGAGGAAGGGTCTTCCAAGTATTATAGATAATCTTTCATCTTGTGGAATTTCAAGAATGATAAAATCAGTGGGAATAACATGTTCGTCTATCCTAAGTAAGACATCCTCAATCATACCAACAGGTTGTTTAGTGGACTTTTCAGCCATCTGTAAAGTTATATTAGTAGGAGAATACTGCCCTAATCCCAATCTTTTATAAAGGGAGTATTACATTACACTAACTCCTGCTCCTAGATCACATAAGGCATTATGAATATCTGTTTTGCCTATCGAGCATGATATAGTTGGTATTCCAGGATCTCTAGACTTAGATAAAAGCTTCCCGTTAGTAGGGTAGCTGGTTACCATATCAACAGTTTTAGTTATTTCTTTCATTCTACTAAGAATATCACGAAGGAATTTACCATAAGTAGGGACTTTGATTGCATCCGCAAATGGAATTTCCAGACGAAGATCACTAAGTTTCTTTGTAAAAGAATTATAAATTACCTCATCCAGTGCTTCTTTTTTTGATATGGGCAAGGAAGCTTTTTCTCACCTGACTTACTCTTGACTTTTACCTTTTTCGGGGGGTCAGGCTATTTTGTAGCTTTATTTTGTTGTTGCTTATTGCTTTTCTTCTTCTCTAATACAACAACTTCATCTTCCTTACTTGTTTCTTTATCTTCTCTTGGATCAACTGTTTCTGCATCAGAGTCATAATGATCTTCATGTGCATCATTGTGATCCTCCTGGGTTTGCTCTTCCGTACCAGTTTCATCTTGAGGATCCACCAACGTATCATCTTCTTGACTTGCTTCAAGCAAAGATTTTTCCTTGCGCTCTTTTTTAGCTTCGTATTCCGGTGGTCCTAAGGGTCCTGTAATAACTGCTCCCCTTCTTATGACAACATTAGTAGAAACAGAAATATCTTTATCATCACAAAGAAATTTTTTATAACAGATGTTATTTGTTCACATTGGGTTTCAATCATACTAAGATACTTATGAAATAGTTTTATTTCTTGGCCAATCTCATCATAATTTTCAGTGAGTTCTTCCAAAATCTTTTTGTGTTTTTGGAAATGCTTATGCAAGTTATTATGAGATTTTACTTGTCAATGTTTTAATTCTTGAAAAACTTTTATAATTCTACTAGGGCAAGTTCAGAAGGTATACCTTTTTCTTTCATAGTTTTACGTACCTCAGGCATAAGATCAGGAGTTATTCGAAGCATCCCTTTTTCCGGCTTAATGCCAAAATCAGGATTATATAGAGAATCATTCTTAGCCCTAGTAGACATTAATTTCAAACATTCTTTAATAGTTAAGGTATTTATTGATCCTCCTGCCGAGAAGTCAAGCAGTTCTCTACATTGAGTATTGATACCATGGTAAAATAAATGGCAAATTATTAGTTCAGAATAGCCATGATTAGGATTACTATTGATCATCCCAAAGAATCTTTCCCAACCTTGTGGGTAGTTTTCTCCCACTTTCTGACTAAAGTTGCATATGCTCTTTCTTAGTTCAGTTACCTTTTAAAAAGGAAGAAACCTGTTTATGAATTTAGTAATGTAGTTTTCCCAACTTTTAATGTAATGGCGAGGGAGAGAATATACCCAGTCTAGAGCTTTACCTTTAAGAGACCATCGAAATAATTTAAGACGAGAGAAGTCTCTTGGCAAACCTTTTGGTCCAAGCGATGTTATCACATCGTCAAACTCTCTTATATGCCTTCCTGGATCTTCATCTTCCCTTCCACTGAAAGCATTTTCCTGATTTTTTTAATAATTCCACCATCAAATCGATATTCTCTAACTCCAGGATTAGGAAACTCTATTGGTTATTTAAGAAATTCAGAACTTGGAGCACTGTATTCCCTGAGAGTTTTCTCGGGTTTCAGAGGAGTTGTCTTGTAAATTGATATGATTTCCATAATATCACTCTGGTTTTCAACTTCAATTTTATTTGATCTTAAATTGTTTTTCAATTATTTTTCGCGCCTCTGAGCAGGCACTCGCTCAATATAATCTTGCAGGTAGGTCCTACCAGAATGTGTAGACCCTTTGTCTCCTAAGGAGACATTTTGTAGTAGCAACACCTGAAATGTCAAAAGACAAACACTTAGCGCTTAGCTTCCCGGCATCAGCGCAAGAAAATAGCTTAATGTCTGCAAGTGCACAAATCGTTTGTAGCTAGTTTTGAAGTTCAGATATCGATCCATAGGGAGCCCAAAGGTAAGTGTTTATTGGTGAAGTCTCTGTCATACCCGAAGTTGTCACAGGTCTTTGAGTGAATTGACTGCAAGCGTTGAAATAAGACTGGGGTTTTGATTAAATGCGATAAATTTAAATAGAAATGAAATGTAATCTTTAGAAATAAAATGCATAATAGTAAAGAACGACTTTGTTTGTTGGTTTCTGTAGATGGTGAAAGAAGGCATGGGGAAATTCAGTTCATGGTGATAGTGAATGTGCAAGGTGGACGAGCATGAATGTAACGATTATAATCTTATAGATATATGTGTCGGTGAGGAACCCATAATTAGGCGGAACTCCTCTTGGTAAATTTCAACCCAACTTCAATAATCCTACTAGCCTACTACCAAAACCATGGCCAGACACTTGACGATTTAGACCCTTCAGGTCGCTTAGTGATTAAGCTCCTTGGATCGAACTAATGCAATAAGCAAAGTGGTTACTCGTTATCCTCGAGTCAACTAGCTTTCCATTGATATCCATGTGTCACCCAGGAGTCACCGGTCCACTAGCGAGCAAGATCTTATCTGTGTAGGACAAGGTATCATGTTGCCTGGGCTCTTAATTGGACAACAAGCATTAAGCATCCCACAAATAGTCAAGCACACATAACATAGTAATTAGAATCAATCACAATACTAATGGAAAATATATGAGGGACATCACATCTCACCAATCCCCTACATCTCCCACGCCCAAGGGAATTACTCACACATGAGAGAAGAACGGATCATCAATATAATCAAATAAAGGGAATTCGTCATGGTATTACCGTGGAGATCCACAATAAGAATAGAAAAATATCCAACACAATTCAAGATGGGAAGAAACAATATCAAACCCTAGTCTTGCAAGGTGGAGATCCCTCTCTCTCTCAAGTACAAGTAGTGTCTATGGAGGTGTATTGGCTAGGAGGTCAAAGATCGTGGAGCGAGATGAACAACGTCTTCTCCTTCTTCTCCGGATCCCTTCTTTCTTCCTTCTGGATGGTGTGGCAGTTGCTGCGTTGTGTTTTCGCCCCCCGTCCCTTCACGAAAGTTGTCCCTTTTGACAATACAGAGGCGGCAGCAGCTATACAACGGGAACTATACGGGCATTCCCGCTATATAGTTGTTCGTTAAACCGTCTGTGATCTCCCCTCGCGTGCTTCCAAATTGGGACTTGCTTGTTTTCTCTAGAATATTGTATTTGTCTAGTTAAATCCTTCTATTGACATCCAGAACCTAAAACACACATTAAAATCCAAGTTTTCTTCGCTACCGAAGTATTAGCATTAGGTAAAACCAGAAAACAATCAAATCCGGAAGAAAACCATGAAAATTGTGTCGAATCTCACAGCTATCATAGATGATACCTTTCCATCTCGAGAACATCCCCTGAGCATGCTAAGCCACTGATGATTTGTCTTGGGATAGAAGAACCCCTACAAACTTTAGTATTTTCGTAAATGTTGCCAACAAGGATTCAGTTGTGTTCCATAGCAAACACTTTATGCAGGAGCAGTTATCTTTTGGATAACTTGTTAACACATGGGTGTCGCAACCTAGCTCATCTTTTGTAGCTTGACAATGTAGTACATGTCATGAGACTCTAGTAACTTCACCTTTGTTGTAAATGTTGCAACCTTTCTATTCGGACATGCTGAGTTTGAAGTACCATTCCACCTAACCAAAGCTAAATCTCAAGCAGCAATGATGGTTGGTGTTCTTCAAGGTTTTTGACGTAGGTCTCTTTGAAAATCTGAAAAGATTGATGTAATGGTTAACACAATTAGCCAAAAGACCTCTTGTCACGTTCTCTTGAATCAGCAAATACAATCACTCCCCATGAGGAATCTTCTATGATTTTTTATAGGAGTTATGCTCATGGTTTCCTTTGTATCTGAAGTCCGACCTTTACTTGATGTCCGCTTTCTCGAACATCAAGGAGAACATTTAAAGTAGAGTTGCTAAATATCTCTTTTCGATCCTCCATACACTTTTATGTTGGGAAGCATCTTCTTGTGCCAATTAACTGAAGTTTGCGAATGAAGTTTCTTTTTCCTCGTGTCATCAGGAATTTTCTTATATATTCATCTTAGTGGTGTAAAGTGATATCATGATCTTTAGCAAAGATTTTGATAGACCTGGATGAATAGAGAGTTTCCTTCGGTTCCCCTAACATGTTCGAAGTGCGACTATGGTTTTGATAATCAATAGTTCCTCTTGTTACATGTTCCTAGTGACTCTTATGAGTCCTCTCCACCAAAGCAACCTTTCTGTCTTGACCTTCTGTCGAACTAAGAGTGATCCTTCTATATCAAAAGTAGTTCAACAACTTGGTTATCCGTTTATCTATGCCCTGGAAGCTCTACTTAAGTTGTATAGTAGAGGTTCATCTCTCGAAGTCTATGGTCGTGTTCTTTCCATTGTACACTGTACTTTTCAGAAGCTAAAACCTTCTGAAGTTCCTTGGTCTCAATCCTTATGAATACCAGCTATTCTAACAACTTGAAACCTTATATTTTGTTTCCTCTATTACCTTAACGTGTTTCATGCTTGTTAGCTCCAGAGATGTTATGAAACATCTATCCATGAGTTGACCATGGGATACTTTGTTTGTGGTTTTGTGTCTTTCCCTCTCTTCTCTGGTGTGTGTAGCTACCTTGAAGAAAATGAAGCGCTTCATTCATTCAATAATGGTGGCGTAGTTCAACCTCTTGGAAGAGATGGTCAAAGTTTAGTGTAACCTTGTTCCTTCTATCTTCCTACCTAGGAATCTCGGGACGAGATTCTGTTAAGGGGGATAGATCTATAACACCCTAGTTTTAGTTAATCATAATTAGGGATTTGATTGTGCATTCATGAGCATCATAAAACCCTTCCAAATGGTTTTGAAGATTTCAAAATCTACCAAAAATAGTGGATCCCAATGGATACAAGGGCCCTGCAATATTTTACATATTTTATACACTCTATGGTATTTTTGGAATAACCAAAATCAGAAAAAAATTGAAATACAAATGGAAAAGAGAAAAACAGAAAAGGAAAACAGTTTTACAGAAAAAAATAAGGGAAAACCCAGCTACCCAAGCCGACCCATCTCTCTGGTGATGTTATCGGTATTCATTCCTCCGGTCATTGCCATGATACCCTTGGTCTTGTTGATGCTGATTATTCACCTGATGCACTACATCCCTTCTCTCATGGTTTTCATACCTCGGTGGAGGTGGAGGCAACGTCAGTTGTTGTCCATTCCCCTAGTGAGCTGCTGCTTTCGAGGTGCATCGTTCTGAGGTGCTTCGTGCCGAGGTCCATCATGCCAAGGTGCTTCATGCCGAGGTGCCTGAGCATTCCCCAAGCGACCCTGATCTATCTTCCTCATCCATTCACATTGCTGAGTTATATGATTCGCTGGGTTATTCGGACCTGGCGTGTGGAACTTGCACGGCTGATCCAGCATAGACTCATATGTGTATCTCAGCCAATCCTTTCTTTCTTGCCACTATTTCTTTTGTTCTAGCATCCAGGGTTTCTTGCCTTCACCCTTTTGTTGTCACTATTGCCCTCTAGTTTTCTGACGCTGGCTGGCATCAGCATTGGGCTGATCCTGATCCACCGCTTCCACTTGCTGTGAGCTGTACCAGTAATCTAGCCGATCATCTCTTCTTTTACCTCGAAAATCATTCCTCTGGGATGACTCGAAACCATCTATGTTGTAGTACTCCTTATTTGACTCACTCTACATTAGCCGAGGTTGGGTTGGATCACCCAAGGCATACGAATCAGCGCCCCTAATCATTTCTGCCAAGGTAGTTGGCATATATCACTGCAACCTCTACAACAACATACTCCCATACCTATAACCTTGGGCGCACCATGCAATATATTGTGATTCAATTACCCCTTCATAGGCGTTGCGCACATTGCACCACCGAGTCAAGAATTCTCGGTCTGACTCATTCGGTCTTTGCTTACATAGTGCCAAAGTTGTGGCCTATTCGGTCTCTTGTACGTGCTTAAGAAGTTGCTGATGAATAGTTCCTCAAAGTCTAACCAGCAGTTAATACTTCCTAGCGGCAAATTGTTCAACCAGACCCTTGCTAGCCCCTCCAACATCTGTGGTACATATCTCACAGCCCATCTCAAATTGCCCGTGGCAATGTTCACTATTGTTGCATAATCAATGAGCCAATCATCCGAATTTGTGATGTCGTCATACATCTTTGTCCCTCAGGCTAACTAAAAGTTCGCCACAGGTGGTTCTCTCATGATCCGAGGTTCAAAGCATGCTGGAACCGGAGGACCTTGTACCTCAATCATCTTTGACCTATAAATCCGGTCCAACTTCAGTCTTGCATCATCCGACTACAAATTCCTATTCCCCAATCTTGATCCAATCACATGGTGCTCTGGTCTAGGAAATCCAGCATCAACCATTGCCGAGTAACCATAATTGTATCTATGTTAACCCGGACGAGCATATTGCTGCTGCATTGCTCGGCCAACACTTCTCTCCTGCCGAGGTGCATATTGTTGCTGCTGTTCCATAGGTGCATTTTGCCCTGCTCCCGCCAAATTACGCTATCCGACATTACCATTGACAGCATTTCCTTAACCGGCATTTCCTTGGTCGCGGTTACCTCAGCCAGCTTCACCCCAGCTAGAACTATGACGATCCTCATCAACTTGCACTGCGTTTCCTTTCCCTGTCCTTACCGGGTCATATGGGACGATCTGTTTGTATTTTATCCCTAAGGTTACCACATCCTCCCTTCTAGGGCCGTCATGAGGTGACGATGCAGCCCCAACAGACTTCACCAGGTTACCCCTCACCGAATGAACTAGGTGAGATCCTCCTGGTATTGCCGAGTTTGCTTTGAGTATCTTCTCATTCTGCTTATTCGCCACTCTCACCAAATGGTTTAATCTCTCCTGCTGCCTCTCCCAAGCTTCTCCGGTTAGACCCTCTAACTTGGATGTTGCTGCCTCTGCAGCCCTAAGGTTCTTTGTCGGGATACTATACTTCTCCATCCCTGTTGTTACTAGTGTAGCTGTCTGCCCTGGCTTAGGAACATACTCCTTGTCAATCTCAGTGATCAAGTTCCTACCTCTGATTTTCACTCCATCTATACGGTTTGCCTTTGCATACTCACGCAAAGTGATGTTCAGTGACTGCTGTAACTCAGCAACTTTCCTTGCCCCAGCTAGCATTTCTTGCCTAGTCTCCTCTAGCTCGGCATGTGCCTGAGCCAGATCTACTACTGGTGCTATGAGAGTTGCTAAGATATATATTGGCTACTCCAGTACATTCTCTAGCCTCTCTAGTGGAGGGAATCTAGATCTTGCCTGCTTCGGCGCAGCGTATGGATCTGGCGCTGGATCCTTTCTTGCTCTTACATCTGGCGCCCTGATCATGACCTCAGTGCAACTAGCAGGGCGAGTGATACGAGAGTTGCACTGACAGGTGGTTCGCCTCCCTCGACGACGTGCTACGGGTGAACGCAGGACTCGTCGACGCCTATGTAGATCTTGTGGGTGCCAAGCTTGATGAAGAGGCCGTTGCACGGTGGAGGGAGCCTGCCGAAGCTACCAATGTTGTCGCTGATGTAGTCCAGCGCTCCAAAGCGCTAATCAAGCCTGGAGATGATGCGTTCGCCGGTGCCGATGATGTTCCCCATCCGTATCTTCACTCCTGCTAGCGTTGCTATCCCGATGGTGGGCGCCAACTGTCGTGGTGGTCGTAGGGCAGATGCCATGTATAGGCTAAAGATGGGGCCAATGTGCACTAGAGGAATCCAGGGAGGGATAGTGTGGTGATTCCACACACAAATGTTTGTATTTCACTTTGAACGATGGTGGATCACAAGGGCTCCTTGAGCTGTTTGTGGGAAGGAGCCTATTGCTCTTACTGCCCACAACTACCTCTCTAGGGTTTTTCCTTAGTAAAAATGGCCGATCCTCTCTATGGTGGTCCTGCCCCTTCTTATATAATGGAATCTAGGTTACAACTTAGGGAATACGTGGAGGCATATTCTCCAAATATGCTCCTCCCAAGATAGCAAAGCGGTGATCCTCTTTTCTCTATCTAAGCTAATCCGGACTCTGGGCATTAGTCTCTCTGATCCCCTATGCAGCGTGTCGTCATCCGACATTGTTGGCGTCAGCCGACATTGGCTACGTCACCCTTGTCAGCCACTTCCTGCTAGTCCTCTCCTCTATCTGCTTTGCTCATGCTACAGTGGAGAGAGAAAACCTTTGACCAAGAAGATTCCTTCCTTCCCTTGAAAGCCACGTGGTAACCCGACTCAGTCCTAGTTAACTCAGCCTTGTGGGTACCTGCAAACAAGTTACAAAGAAGCTAACCGACATACGCTATATGTCGGCCAAGATAGTGTTAGACGAATATCCTTCGTGCCGGGTCACTAATGGCTCTGTGTATGGCGCCAGAAAAATGCTAGAGCATGGTTGATGTAGAGCTCGTTGGGAACCCCAAGAGGAAGGTATGATGAGCACAACAACAAGTTTCCCTCAGTTATGAAACCAAGGTTTAATCGAACCAGTAGGAGCATGGAAACACCCCAAATGTGTTGCTAGCTGAGCCTTGGCAGGGCGCACTACCGGTGCTAGTAAAAACGTGGAGACCTGCACAACACAACCACAGAACTTTGTCCCCAACTTACGATGAGGTTGTCAATCTCACCGTGTTTTGCTGAAAACAAAGGATTAAATGTATCGAATGGAAAGAAGTAAAAGTTTGCAGAAAGTAAACACAAAGAAGTAAACAATTTGTAGATTGAATGTAAAAGACAAGGACCGGGATCCATAGTTCACTAGAGGTGGCTCTCCTTAAGATAAATAACATGCTGGGTGAACAAATTATAGCAGGGCAATTGACAAACATCGAGAAAGCAATACATACATATACTAATCATCTTGACTCCTTTGAGACTTGATTGGGCATTACAACATTATACATAGACCTCCATCCAACTGCATCTATGACTAATAATCCACCTTCAGGTTATCATCCGAACCCCCTCTAGTATTTAGTTGCAAGCAACAGATTATTGCTTTACGAAGTGCGTGTAAAGTAAACAATATGATTGTTCTATGAACAAAGGATTGTTGTTTTCTCCCTACTAGCAACAGCACATCTAGTACCTTAGATATTTATGTCACTTCCCCAGATTACCAGAGGCATGAACCCACTATCGAGCATAAATACTAACTCTTGGAGTTGCTAGCATCTACTTGCCCAAGATAGCTACTAACAACGGAAAGCATGCAAGATCACAAATAACAAAGACATGATAGAATCAATAATCAATCTGAAATAGCATCTCAATATCCATCGGATCACGCAAACACGACATGTAGAATTACAAATAGATGATCTTGATCATGAACGGAGCTCACAAGATCTAAACATGAAAGCACAAAGGAGGAGAACCAGCCATCTAGCTACTACATGGAACCAGCCAGGGGCCACCACACCACCCCCTAGTGCGGGCCCAGCCTGGCCACGCGACCAGGTGGTGTGGCCGGCCTCTGGCCCTTCTTTGTCTCGTATTCTGGCACTTGATGACTTCCAGAAAAATAGGCACTTTGGCTTTTGTCCCGTCCAATTCCGAGAATATTCATTTTCTGACTTTCCTAGAACCAAAAACAGCAGAAAATAGGCAGCTGGCACTGTGGCTCTTGTTAATAGGTTAGTCCAAGAAATCATATGAAAAGTACTCCAAAGTTGGAACAGAACACAAGAAAGTGGATAAAACCAAGCAAGGAACATCAAAAATTATATATACGTTTGCAATGTATCAACATCCCCAAGCTTAACTCCTGCTCGTCCTCGAGTAGGTAAGTGATAAAAAGAAAGAATAATTTTTGAGGTGACATGCACCATCAAAGACTTGATCAAAGTATTTGTAAAACATTCAAAGCTGGGATCATGGTACTTCAATCATAACATGAAAGACAAAGTTCTAGCAATAAGACAAAGAAACTATGATGTAACATGAAAAGGCACAAACAAAAGACTCATGAATAACAATGCTTTGCAAGACGTTTGTTTGTTTCACTTAAAGAAAACATAGCATAATAGCATTCAACTTGTCCCTCATAGAGTAGCAAATATAAATGCATAGGACACCTTCAAAGTTCATAAGAGTGACTAGATACAATAGTTTAAAACAAGCAATATCAAGTTATGCATCAATCAACTAGTCTTGGGACAATGCACATAGAACTAAGAATGGCCACTATGCTCTCAAAGTAGGTGCATAAAGATAGAAGGTGGAGACTCAATATAATGGTGGAAGAAAGGCCTTTGTAAAAGGAAGTAGGGATTCAAGTCTCATAAAGAGCTTCCAAAAATTATGGTACTTATAGCTTTCAGCTCTGATTGCCCCTATCATAAGCATCTTGAAGTGATTAAGGTTAAAGTGAACAAACTAGGGTGTACATGTTTGGCGAAGTATAAGTTAGAAATCTCATGTCCCTTGTATGTGAGGGCCGCTCCTCATGCTACTCAAGTTTAGTTACCGGTAAGTTCTTGTCATTATAAGTACATGTGTATCATAGAGAACCGCCAACGGGGTACCCCTTGCCCGATGATACGGAAGAATCCCCATATCAAAATGACAAGGCAAGCAGACAACGAGCATCTCAGCATCCTTCTTATTTACCATGGGAATATGGTGCTTTTTTCTCTCTTTCCTCTTTTCATAGTATCTCTTTTTTTTCTCTTTTTTTTCTCAATACAAGACTCTTTTTTTATAAGAAGAATGCTTCATAGACAGCTCATTATGGTTACGCTACAGGTTTCCACCATGTCAGCATGGATTAGACCAGCGGCCTAGGCGTTTCTCTAACACATATACATAACTCCATGGACTTACAAGCTCCCCTTTCATTTCACACCGACGACATCCATATACAAAAGAGCATGATATCAACTAGGTACAAGTACCAAGTGCAATGTTGAAAGCATTCCCCATGAAAGCATGGTTCTGCTAATCCCCAACAAATAAGTGGAAGCATATACAACATAGAAGACATAATGGTTCATGTTTATTAAGGGCAAGTAAAGTAAAGTGTGCCATCAAGTTCGTGAGAGCTTTAATCACTAGTTTTCTCATAACAAGTTTAATTTGGAAGGTAAACAAAAGCATGAATATACTTGGAATAGAATAAGCTAATAGGTAGGTATGGTGGACTCTTTGGAATAACTTGGTTTAGGGAGTTGGATGCATGAGTGGAACTCATACTTTGTTGTGGAGGCTAGCAAAAGACTGGGAGCGGAGCAATAATGGCCATAATCATGCAGAGCGACAAAACATCATTGATCAAAGCATAAAGTGATACTACAAGTTGAAAACTAAAGGATCATAAAGGCTATGGTGACTTTAGATAGTCATAACATGGTGTGAGCATGTGCCAAGTCAACCCAAATAAAGCATCAAAGGAGAATACCACTATACTATGCTTTAATATGTTAAAACAACGCATGATTCATCCAAGGCACATTAATCAATCTCAATTGTTTATAGCAAGTCATGCTACAACAAAGACTACTAAGAATAAATCCAAAACAATATCAAGCATGGCATGACAAAGCATAGGCCACAGTCAAAAACAAGCTCTTTTTACCACATAAGCATGAACTTTCCTACTCTTTTCCAAACCAAACCAAACTATTTGCAAACTAATGTATGAAAGAGGGGGTCGAACCAATTTATTCATAAAACTAAGCAAACAAAAGCAAACGAATAACCAAAACGAAAACGAAAAAATAAGACGCTCCAAGAACAACACAACTGTGCATGAAACAATAAAAATGAAGCGTTTGGAAGAAACCTTGGATTTTTATTGATGAAGAGGGGGATGCCTTGGGCATCCCCAAGATTTGACGCTTGTACTTCTTGGATATTTATTGGGGTGACACGCGTGGAATCCCCAAGCTTGAGCTTTAGTCCATCCTTCATCTCATTACTCATTCCTTCCATACACCTAAAAATTTTCCTTCATACAAAACTTCACACAATCTTTATTAGCAACATTCGTGCACTCAAGATAAATAAGTCTTAAGGTTCAGTTATAACACCAAATAAACTTCCATTAGAACACTAGCTACTGTAGAACTTCCCTCAAAAAGCTCAATTCCCCAAAAGAACTCAAGAAGGAACCAACAAGAAGCATGCAGAAAATGGCAGAAATCTGTCAAAACAGACCAGCAGGTAAAGACGAATTTTTTCGAAGACCTTCTGTTGCTCAAATCAAAAAGTGTTGAACTAACAAAAGTTATATAACAACCTGGGGCAGAAGCACAAACATTCACGCCTCAAAAAGACGTTCAGAGATTTACATGAATTTTTACGGTGAAGCACAGAAATCTGTTTCGGGGTAGCAACTTTTCCAATCATTACTTCTCTCTCATTAGAGGTTTCTGTTGGCACAAAAAAAGCAAAAAAAGGACAAGGGGAGGTTTTTACTGAAGTAATAACTTCCAAGACTCATCTAAAACTTTTGGGTTATCTCCCAATAAGTACTTTTCTTTAACGCCTTTAAGTTAGGCATAAGAAGCAAGAAAAAGAATCAAGTGTTCTCAAATGAAGAAGCATCAAGACCAAATTTCTTGCCCTTACCTCTCTTACTTTTATTCTTAACGTTAGGGAAAATATGATTGTTTGGTGGATAAGAAAGGTGCATGGTCCCCTTTCCCACATCTATTATTGCTCCAAGGAGTTCTAATAGGGACCTTTCAAGTGTAATTTGTTCTTTTCCTGCACATTCAATAACAAGATAATTAGTAGAAATCATTTTCCCAAGGATCTTTGTAAACACTCCTTCAGCTATTCCAAGAGGTAATATGGTAGTATTATTAGCAAGAGATATTTCTTTTACTCCTTCAGTAAGCCCCCAAGTATTCAAAGATTCATAGATCTCTTTGGGCATAAGACAAAATTCAGACATGATATCACAGCGGGCTTGAAAAATTTCAGTGTATCTCAATCTTTACTATAGGGAGCCGGTTTGATGGTTTAGAATTTATTGGAACATAATTGCGATGCTCCCTAAGCATATTATAGCAATTTTCTAAACTAGTAGTGCTAGTCTCAAGAGTGTTCAACCTAGCAAATAGTTTTGCAAAAGAAATATCAGTCTGGCTAGGCAAGTTGTAAGTGAGGATCAATTTCTTTATAGCATTAATAGCATCATCCTCATTACATTGGAGGAAATCTCCTCCCACAACAGCATCTAAAGCATATCTATAGCAAAGAGCACTCCCAAGGTAAAAACTGCTAAGGAACAAGCTTTGAGTCATTTTAGGCTTAGTTTTTTCATGTAAATCAGAGATTCTAGACCAAGCTTCCTTAAAACTTTCCTCAATTCTTTGTTTAAAAGTGAAAATCATTTCCTCGGGTGACATAGTGACTGGAGCAAGGCTAGACATAGTGACAACTTAAGAAAGGAACTAATTTTTTTGTGTTTTTCAAATAAGAAAGCAAACTAGTAAAACTATTTTTTTGTGTTTTTTGAATAACAAAACAAGAAAACAAAGCAAAAAGAAACTAAGCACAACAAAAATAACAAAGTAAAGAGATTGGTTATGAGGGAGTCCCCTTGTGAAGATGTCCTTGACTCCCCGGCAACGGCGCCAGAAAAATGCTTGATGGCTCTGTGTATGGTGCCAGAAAAATGCTGGAGCATGGTTGATGTAGAACTCGTTGTGAACCCCAAGAGGAAGGTATGATGAGCACAACAGCAAGTTTCCCTCAGTTATGAAACCAAGGTTTAATCGAACCAGTAGGAGCAAGGAAACACCCCAAAGGTGTTGCTAGCTGAGCCTTGGCAGGGCGCACTACGGGTGCTAGTAGCAACGTGGAGACCTGCACAACACAACCATAGAACTTTGTCCCCAACTTGCGATGAGGTTGTCAATCTCACCGTGTTTTGCGGAAAACAGAGGATTAAACGTATCGAATGGAAAGAAGTAAAAGTTTGCAGAAAGTAAACATAAAGCAGTAAAAGATTGTAGATTGTATGTAAAAGACAAGAACCGGGATCCATAGTTCACTAGAGGTGGCTCTCCTTAGATAGATAACATGCTGGGTGAACGAATTACAGCGGGGCAATTGACAAACACCGAGAAAGCAATACATGCATATACTAATCATCTTAACTCCTCTGAGACTTGATTGGGCATTACAACATAATACATAGACCGCCATCCAACTGCATCTATGACTAATAATCCACCTTCAGGTTATCATCCGAACCCCCTCCAGTATTAAGTTGCAAGCAACAAATTATTGCTTTACGAACTGCGTGCAAAGTAAACAGTACAATTGTTCTATGAACAAAGGATTGTTGTTTTCTCCCTAGTAGCAACAGCACATCTAGTACCTTAGAGATTTCTGTCACTTCCCCAGATTACCAGAGGCATGAACGCACTATCGAGCATAAATACTAACTCTTGGAGTTGCTAGCATCTACTTGGCCAAGATAGCTACTAACAATGGAAAGCATGCAAGATCTCAAATAACAAAGACATGATAGAATCAATAATCAATCTGAAATAGCATCTCAATATCCATCGGATCCCTGCAAACACAACATGTATGATTACAAATAGATGATCTTGATCATGAACAGAGCTCACAAGATCTAAACATGAAAGCACAAAGGAGGAGAACCAGCCATCTAGCTACTACATGGATCCGTAGTCCAAGGATGATCTAGTCACGCATCACACCGGAGGCTTGCATGGTGATGAAGAAGGCCTCCAGGGTGAATTCCCCTCTCCGACAGGGTGCCAGTAAGAGCTTCAGATCCCTCCCGATCTAGGGATGGAGATGACGGCGGCTACAGACTCTTTCGTGGATTTTTTGATCGGGTACTTAGGGGTTTCGCCCCGAGGGCAATATATAGGAGGAAGGAGAGGCCGAGGGGGTGCCAGGGATGGCCTCACCACCCCCTGGCACGGGCCAGGCTGGGCCACGCGGCCAGGTGGTCTGGTGGCCCCCTGGTCCCTCTCCGTCTCGTATTCTGGCACTTGATCCCTTCCGGAAAAATAGAAACTTTGGCTTTTATCCCGTCCAATTCCGAGAATATTCATTTTCTGACTTTCCTGGAACCAAAAACAGCAGAAAACAGCAATGTACAATCGTGGCTCTTGTTAATAGGTTAGTCCAAGAATTCATATGAAAAGTACTCCAAAGTTGGAACAAAACACAAGAAAGTGGATAAAACCAAGCATGGAACATCAAAAATTATAGATACATTTGCAATGTATCAGCCGGCATCTGGCCCTTCTCCGTCTCATATTCTGGCACTTGATGACTTTCGGAAAAATAGGCACTTTGGCTTTTGTCCCGTCCAATTTCAAGAATATTCATTTTCTGACTTTCCTGGAACCAAAAACAGCAGAAAACAGGCAGCTGGCACTGAGTCTCTTGTTAATAGGTTAGTCCAAGAAATCATATGAAAAGTACTCCAAAGTTGGAACAAAACACAAGAAAGTGGATAAAACCAAGCATGGAACATCAAAAATTATTGATACATTTGCAATGTATCAGTCACTCCGTAAGTTGGCCTGCCTTGAGGTGACTTGGCCAGCTTACGCTTTGACCCTACCCGGGTAACATGGCCTTTATACCTCGGCGTGACCCTACCCGCGTAACACGGCCTTTATACCTCGGCGTGACCCTACCCGCGGTTGGAGGACGAGATAGCATTGGCTGGAAGGTGATAGGGTTGGAGGACGAATTTCTCAAAGAACTTCATGGTGAAATCACTAATGGGGAGACCAAACCCACGGGAAAAATGGGAAGCGAAGACGATGTACTCACCAACCTTGAGTTGGGAAAGAGCTTGTCGCCGGGGAGCCGCCAATCCACCTCCGGCAGAATCCACCGAGTCTGGTGGAGCCAATCAATCTCTGCCTTAGTCAAGGAGGAGCCATGTTAGGAACCACGTTCGGTGGGGATTTCCTATTCTTCAGGCTTGGCAGTGACAATGTCATGGGAATCCATCTCCTCGGAGCTGTCCTCCATCGTAGTACTACCGGCAGAGGTTCTGGGTCTACACTGGCGTGGACCCGTGGCGGCAACATAGAGCGGCGATCGGGTTGAGGAAGTGGCGGATAATAGCGATCAAGCGTGGCGACGGTGCTAAAGGAGGAGAGAGGCAACACGGTCGCGTGGTTGCGAGGTGCAGCAGCGACATCATAGCGAGGAAGATTGAGCGGGGAGGTGAAAGTGAAACAACGGTTCCCCCCGCTCCCCAATTGAGAACCGACGCATCGTAGGTCGTTGAATCAGTTACACCCACGACGTCCATAGTGTGCACATGTATCTCGCAGAGAGTAGAGGAGATCGTGCCACATAGCTAGTTATAGTATATAAATGCACAGCTAGATCGTACGAACCGTAGACGAAAACAAGGAGTTTGCGACAAAGTGATGGGTGCCAGTGATAGCTGGCGTAGCGTGATAGAGAACAGTGTGACACGTCATGGCTAGGCCCAAAAAATTAGGTGCAACATCATGATTGCCTGACCTGTAGGATAAGATAACTTAAAATAAGGCAAAACTAAGGAAGTCGGGTGGTTCGAGGAAGATAACCCAAGTATGGAGGAGAGACCTAGCAGGAGATACATATCTAAAAGTCGGTTTTGGCGAGGAATCACCAATTGATGGAGGCGAGTCAAAATCAAGATCAACCAGCATGAGGATATGTCGACAGTACGGGAGATGTTCTACATGAGTTCAACCTATTGTTGCCTTTTCAGCTAGTGCTGCTAAGACCGCAACAGCTTTGGGGAATAATGTCGGGGGTGGGGGGATGACCCCTGGTAGGGTCAAGCTATGGTATAAAGATAGGGTTGACCAAGCCTAAGGTTGAATATTGTGGGTCGGCCGACATAGGCCGGGATACCCAAGCCGGGTCAAGCCGGCATACATTGGACGACATACTTGGTATGTCAGCATAACTCGTACACTGTTTCTTCTGCATATGTTCCTCCAAGACAAGTTATCTTGGTCAAGGGGACCATAGGGGTTTGCATACGCCAGGAGGGTGTATGCCGGCCTCGAGGTCAGCGCCTCTATCTCTCCGAGGATTCCTGGAAGAGACAAGCTCAAGTCAAGCAAGCCCCTAAATCCCGGAATAAGGCCATGCCAAGTGTTTCCTGGAGGAGACAGTGTGAAAGCGCTAATGGTCTTAAGGGATGGGCGCGTCAAGTCCCATCGAGGGTATCCAGGGGTGACCCCACGATGGGAAGACCATCTAGGCCTAGGCAACGACTTTGTGCAGCATCTACAGAGAATATTCATGCCACCTCAACCCTAAGTGTATCATAGGCACACCTTTATAAGGTGTGCTAGGGCCTCTGAGAGGAATGTCGGTTCATTTGCTTACTAGTTCATCCTGGGTAGTTCAGAGAGAAGCAGAGGCAGCTTCTTCTTTTTCATCTTGCATACAGCTCAAGGAGCGATTGTAACTTGTCCATTGGTCATATTATGAGATCTAGCATGCAAGAGTAGGGTTTTATCTCACTAGGAGAGCCCTAAACCTGGGTACATCATTGTTTTGTGTGTATTCTATGTGCGGTATGAACCACGCTATCCCTCCTCGGATCCACTAGCGCTCATCCGGCCCCTACTTTAGCCATCCCATGGCATCTGTTGTGACACCACCACGACATTACTAGTAGCACAATGACCTCTATGTATGTGTATATTTGGTTCTTATACTTTATATCATGTAGAAGTCAACGTTTATTAGCTATACCTAATACTTGATTTTTTGCTAACATGGTCTAAATAAACGTTTGAGAAGATTCTAGAATGATGGAGAAGTGTGTTATGAGGTTTCTTCATAGCATTCATTGTTCTAAAGACTATCAATAGTATCTTGTAGATGCTAGCTAGAATGGAAAAGAATATCCAATGGCTGGCAATGTTGGGATTCATGAGTCTTGATCCAAAGGTCAATATTCAAAGTTATTCGTACACTATATAGTGATAATCGTAAGACTAGTACCTTGTTGATGAAATGCATCGAATGCGATGGGACGTATCAAATAATGTATCCTTTGTCCACCGTTTAGTAGTACCGCGAGTGGCGATCCTTTGAATAACCTTCACTCCTGATGTTTGGGAAGGAAGAGAAATGTTCCAACGGTTGAATTTTACTGATTTTTTCCTTAGATCAAGACTTTTACATTCTAGAATCTACAAGATTCTGTTAATAGTCTTTATCACAATTAACTCTATATATAAATAAACCTCAAAACACACTTATCCATCATTCTAGAATCTTCTCTATCATTTCTCTAGACCATGCTACCATAATTTTCAAGTATTAGGTAGCTAATAAATGTTTATTTCTACATGATGATATAAAGTACAAGAACCAAATATACACCATACTTTATAGACATGGCTGGGTTTTATAATTATTTTGAGATTTACCTATTGTAATTTTATATAGTGATATTATGTCATACTTCTGTTTATTACATGAGTCTCACGTGCAAGGCATCTGCAACTTACTGGTACTACTAGGAAGAACATGGATTAGCTCCACGATGGAGAAGGAGCAGGACACGACTACTTCTCATTGCTTGAGTTTAGGGTCCTTTCTGCTAAATGTATGGACTTGGGTATAATTTTCATTTTTTGAGGTCCTTGGTGTAACATGTACAAATCCGTTGACCATGTTAATTAATTTAAGAATCTCGCTCCCTCGGGTCATACCCTAGCCAAAAAAAATAAAGTGCCACCACCAGGTTTTTAGAAAAATTGGGGACAATCTTTTCTTACAATTCCCTAGTATTAGCACATTTCAAGATTCCCTAACTAACTACACTCAGTTAAATGACTTTATGTCGATTTGAAGAAATTGGGTCAAATTTGAACTCAAAGTAAGCGCGGTAGATTCCTCTTGCATTTTCCAAATGTCATTTGACGGGACCCATGTCTATATATCAAGCACCACCGAGATTTTAAAAAAATGCAACTAACTTCGTGCTAAGAATCTGCATACCAACGAATTCGATCCAGTTTTGCAAACATTCAAATAAAAAAAGAAAAAACAAAATACTTTTCCCATGACATCCTCTTATCTGTAGTACTTGCTTTGAAAAATAAGATGCATATATTTTGACAACTTTGAATAGAAAGAACTAATTTGGCCGCTTCACAATTTTGGCATACGGTGTATGAACATTCTTGGGTTTTGACCTGAACGGTCAAGGTCATGACCATATTGACATCGTAGTTTATGATACAGTTCCCATATCTGGTAGAGGGCGTATCTTCTTGTACTAGAACTCCCTCTGTCCCAAAGCTTAAGTTTTTTGTGTTGAAAAGTCAAGCTATGGAAGGTTTGACCAAAAATTTTGAAAACATTATCCAGAACTATGATATTATACTAGTAAAAGGCACGTCCTACACACATACTCCCTCTGTTTCAAAATATAAGATTTTTTAGCTTTGTGAAGGGAGTGTATCTAGACCTTTTTTGGTGTGCAGGTTCACTCCAAACCTAAATGAACCTACACACTAAAAGAGGTATAGATACCCTCCTTTCACAAAGCCAAAACATTTATATTTGAAAAGCAAGAAGTATATACTGTATGAAATGTGATTTAACAAAAAATAAGTTATTGTTAACCAACATTCTTGTTAGATAAAAAAGACATACATTAAGTATATTAATAATAACTATCTATACATATTGAGAATACATGCTATAGTGCTATGGATATTTTTGGGAGGGGTGTGACATGATGTTTCGAGAACATGATGGAGTTTTCTCTATGTACTATTCAACATGAATCTCTATGTACTGTTCAACATGAATCCAGCTGCTCTGAACCAATGGATCTAACATTCCAATGGTCGGGATTGGTGCAATGTATCCAATTCAAAACTGCTCCATTATAGTAGTAGATATATAGTTACTTAAAAAAATCATATTTACAAGTTTCTAAAAAATGAAAATAGTTTTATACATAATCATGGTTGTATTCTACAAGTATGCAAAACCGTAACACGAAATTATTTTTATTTGAGGGCTACATAAGAACCACAAAACTGGATAAAGTTTTGTATTTGAAAAAAACATGGACAGATCTAGAATTTTGTTATTTTTTGTGTAGCTCAGAATACAGAGAATTTGAAATACTTTGCACTTCGAGAGAAAATCATTAACAACTCCCTTTGTTTCAAAATATAAGATATTTTAGCCTTTTTAAACCCATATATCTAAACGACTTTTAGTGTGTTGGTTTGGAACAAAATGGGTGAACCTATACACTAAATTGCGTCTAGATACATGTGTTTTAGAAAAAGCTAAATCATCCTATATTATGAAACGAAGGGAGTACATCTGGGTATATTTAAAAAACTCATAAATAAGATTTTTGATTTTTTAAAGGTCCTCTAGAGCCAAAAATCTGCAAAATAGTGTAGATGATATAGATCTGAGGAAAAATAATATTATCAATATCCAATCCAGAAAGGATTATAAAAGTATCAAATTAGTAACAAATCCCATTGTTTGTTGGTTCGGTGATAGAGAGAGAAAAATGAAAAAATACTACATATATGCACTCAGTAGGATCCATATAATTAGTTCTTTAATCTACCCAATTATCCCTCAATCCTCCTGCTAGGTCATCTTCCTTGTCATGAATACACGCTCGCTATGCTGTACCATGGCCCACATGCATCAGCCTCTTTTCCGGAGAATGGCTACGCGAATAAGTGAGACGGTTCTAGAACATTAGGAGACATATCTGACATACTATTCTGTAACACCCTCGCCTGATAAGACTGAGTTCCTGTGTATAGTGCCAATCCCTGGATCGGTTCACTGGCACACATAGTACAGATGTGTCAACACCCAGATTTTTAATCCCAGATGCCTATTATGCCATACATCGCAATCCCAGTATAACCATTTTTGCGAGACATAACAGAATTGGTACCACAGTACATCATCCATTACAAACCATAATAAAGGTATTACAAATAAAAGATCTCATGATCCAGTCTTAATACAATCAAAGCAGCGAAAAGTAAACGTAGTAGGGGCTCCATCTTCAGGGTCACATGCAATGCCGACGATGGGAGATGATCCTAGTTGACATAGACCTCTTGTTATCCATCTTCCTGGTAGTCCTCATCATAGTCTGGTGATACATTGCAAATGTATCTATAATTTTTGATGTTCCATGCTTAGTTTTATCCACTTTGTTGTGTTTTGTTCCAACTTTGGATTACTTTTATTATGATTTCTTGGACTAAACTATTAACAAGAGACACAGTGCCAGCTGCCTGTTTTTGGTTCCACAAAAGTCAGAAAATGAATATTCTCGGAATTGGACGGGACAAAAGCCAAAGTGCCTATTTTTCCGGAAGGGATCAAGTGCCAGAATATGAGACGGAGAGGGGCCAGGGGACGGCCACACCACCTGGCCGCACGGCCAGGCTTGGCCCGTGCCAGGGGGTGGTCTGGCCGACCCCAGCACCCCCTCGGCCCCTCCTTCTTCCTATAAGTTGCCCTCGGGACGAAAACCCTAGGTACCCGATCAAAAATCCACGAAAGAAGTCTGTAGTCGCCGTCATATCCATCCCTAGATCGGGAGGGATCTGAAGCTCTTCCCGGCACCCTGCCGGAGAGGGGAATCCACCCTAGGGGCCTTCTTCATCACCATGCAAGCCTCCGGTGTGATGCGTGAGTAGTTCATCCTTGGACAACGGATCCATGTAGTAGCTAGATGGCTAGTTTCTCCTCCTTTGTGCTTTCATGTTTAGATCTTGTGAGCTCCGTTCATGATCAAGATCATCTATTTGTAATCCTTACATGTTGTGTTTGCGGGGATCCGATAGATATTGAGATGCTATTTCAGATTGGTTATTGATTCTATCATGTCTTTGTTATTTGAGATCTTGCATTCTTTCCGTTGTTAGTATCTATCTTGGCCAAGTAGATGCTAGCAACTCCAAGAGTTAGTATTTATGCTCGATAGTGGGTTCATGCCTCTGGTAATCTGGGGAAGTGATAGAAATCTCTGAGGTACTAGATGTGTTGTTGCTACTAGGGAGAAAACAACGATCTTTTGTTCATAGAACAATTGTATTGTTTACTTTACACGCAGTTCGTAAAGCAATAATCTGTTGCTTGCAACTTAATACTGGAGGGGGTTCGGATGATAACCTGAAGGTGGATTATTAGTCATAGATGCAGTTGGATGGCGGTCTATGTATTATGTTGTAATGCCCAATCAAGTCTCAAAGGAGTCAAGATGATTAGTATATGCTTGTATTGCTTTCTCGGTGTTTGTCAATTACCCCGCTATAATTTGTTCACCCAGCATGTTATCTTTCTAAGGAGAGCCACCTCTAGTGAACTATGGATCCCGGTCCTTTTTCTTTACATACAATCTACAATCTTTTACTGCTTTGTGTTTACTTTCTGCAAACTTTTACTTCTTTCCATTCGATACGTTTAATCTTTTGTTTTCCGCAAAACACGGTGAGATTGACAACCTCATCGCAAGTTGGGGACAAAGTTCTGTGGTTGTGTTTTGCAGGTCTCCACGTTGCTACTAGCACCGGTAGTGCGCCATGCCAAAGCTCAGCTAGTAACACCTTTGAGGTGTTTCCTTGCTCCTACTGGTTCGATTAAACCTTGGTTTCATAACTGAGGGAAACTTGCTGCTTTGCTCATCATACCTTCCTCTTGGGGTTCCCAACGAGCTCTACATCAACACCACGCACCAAGCACTTTTCTGGGTGTCGTGTATTGAGCCATCATCTAGCCACGGGAATAGCCAAGGACACACCCATGAGTACTCTTTAAGTACTCGCAAACTATCACTAACAAGTAAGGTAGTTCTAGTAGGAATCTTAAGCTCTAGGTTTATTTTCAAAAAGGGAGGTTTATTTCATACTGAGTTCAGAAGTAAAGAAAACTAATTTAACTTTCTATATCACCTAAGTGGGAACATAGTTTTCATATCCACAATCCTGTTGTGATCAAGACAAAGTCATAGTTCAATTCACAAGTCATTTCGAATAGTTTGACACTCTACAGAGGTGGTACACTTTCACCAAAAAATTTGATACATAAGTCAGGGATAACCCTGAATCATCGTACTTAGTATGCAGATAATGAATCCTAACCTTTCAATTAAACACTCTAGTATAGGCACCTCCCCTACGAGCTTGGCCTCCCAGCCATGGCCATCTACCATCCTGGGCACTGCATAGGTGTACATTCATCAAGAGGTAGCCTCAGCTCAACCTCTTCCGCAAGGGAACCCATACTAAGGCATATAAACTTGCAGTTAAGCCATACCCAATTCAGGTATTGTGGTTGTACGGTAAAAATTGGAATGGTATCGCATCCAAACCCAACCATTAGTTTTTATAAAGGGCCAAGGCTCATGCCTCAACAATTTCATCATCAAATCATTTTGTGTCCATAACACATGTCAAAACATTTCAATAGAATGAACCATCATTCCAAGGTTTTCATAATCATTTTCACCAATTATTCCCATCTAAAGTGATCAACTTTTATGCTTAGCACTAGCCACTAAAGTTGAGGGTATTCACTAATGAGGGGTGCTAATCAAGTGTAACTATCCAGCTCTAGTTTTATTCTTTTGATGGCATCTAAGTATAACTATGTAGGCTTAGTTTTATACTCTTTATGGTATCTATACTATTTTTCCAATACTCACAATTTACTAACTAAAGGTAAAGAACTTTGGTAAAAGTAAAAGAATAAAGCTTGCAAGTAAAATTTGGGTTTGGTGTAATCAAAGTTTTATAACTAAAGCATGCCTCATGCATCTGGCATAGGTTATCAAGTTTTCAAGTGTTAGCTTGCATAGTTCTAGCTTGCCTTGAGTAGTGTAGTGGTTGAAGTTCTCTTTTTCTTCTTCTTGGTATTACTCCTCCTCCTCGTATCCCGGGTCGGTACTATCATCTATAAATGAATACGGGGTACACAATCACCAAACAATACTTAACTACTTCTATTTAGCACACTAAGGCTCACACATGATGATCTAGCATCATCACAATCATCACATGAAATAAAGACCTAGTCTTATCTTTCTTATTTTAGAAAAGTAATTTCTACTCATTGAAATTACTTAAGATTTAGTATTCTCCAATTAAAATATGGGATCATGTGGACACATGTCATCACCACATATTCTAATACTTGAGAATGTGATTTAAAGTGGTGGTCACATTTTATAAAGTTTAAAATGACTATTTAATACAATTAAAGTGACTAGAAATGCCTATATAGCATTATTTTAGTACTAGTCCAAGTTCACTACATGTAAACCTAAATATTTTTACATATTCAAATAGATCTTGTCAAATATGATTTTTGAAAAATGTTTGAAGGTGGAAAAACCTCTATCTTGTTATTTTTACTATAGGTTATCTATAATTTCAAATAGTTTGAATCCAATGGGCTTGTATAGATAATTTGAATACCTTTCTAACAAAATTGGAATCATGCAATTTGGTTCAGTGAATCTCTTTGAATTGATTTTTGAATCTACTGACAGAATCAAGTTTTAACTAAAATGGAAAATTTTCTATTTGAATCGATGGGCTCTGCGCGGGAAACTAACTAGGCCGGCCCAGCTGCACTGCGCTAGCGCAGCGGGCTGCTGACTGGGCGGTCCCACTAGTCAGTGACTCTATCTAACCGAAATGGTATCTTTCAATCTAGGTCGTGCGATTAGACTAGGATCTAACGGCTGAGGTGCATCGTCTACGACGAACAGCTCCAGCGAGACTGAACCCTAACGGCAATAGTGGGGGTCGTGTGAGGCTCACTTGGGCTCTAGCTAGGGTCGGCGATGGGGGCGAATGGGGTTGTCGTTGACAGCAGTTCGAGGCGTGGTCACAGTAGCTCCTAGGATGGCTCCAATCGACGGCGCCCTTCCTTCACTGTAGCGGCGGACTCCGGCTAAATTCCGGCGGGCTGGTGCTCCCCTTGCTCCAGGGAATGGTGTGGGAGGTTCTGTGAGGTGTGGGGACTGGAATGGTGTGGAGAATGAGGGCTAGGGTGGCCTCTATTTATACATCGGTGAGAGGGACAGAGCGGGATGGCTCGGGCTCATCGGTGACGGTGATATAGGGGGTTTGCGGCATGGATGAGGTGAAGGAAATATGCCGTGAGAGGCAATAATAAAGTTGTTATTATGTATTCCTTGTATATGATAGATGTTTATTTTTCATGCTATAATTGTATTGATAGGAAACATCAATACATGTGTGTTTAATAAACAAAAGGGTTCCTAGTTATGCCTCTCTTATAGACTAGCTTGTTGATTAACAAGATGATCAAGGTTTCCTGATCATGGACATTGGATGTTGTTAATAACAAGGTCACGACATTTGTGAAATGATGTGATGAACATTCATACGAAGTATAGCATTACGATCAAGTCATTATGTTTATATTGCTATAACATCATACAAAGTATTCTTAGTCCTTAGACCATGAGACCATGTTAATTGCTAACACCGGAAGAGTATCTTGATAACATCAAACATCACACCATAACAGGGTGACCATAAAGGTGGGTTCAGTGCTATGAAGGTGTTATGTTGAGGCTCATGGATCAAGAGTGGAATTTTTCAATCCCGATGACGGATAGATATACTCTAGGCCCTCTCGGTGATATCACATTAAGATAGCTTGCAAGCAAGTGATGTGATCACTAGAATGTTATATCACAGGAACAAGAAAAGAGTGCATGTCGGTAACGAGATCAAACTAGGTATTTGGATACCGATGATTGAATATCGGACATGTATTATATCATGAGACAATGGGATTAAATTGCTGACGTTAAAGGTTCTCACGATCATAGAAGTCATCGTTGAATATGCAGGAGTCGATGGATCTCGTGTCCCGCTTCGATTATTGATCTGAGAGGAGTCTTAATCATGTCTGCATTATTCGCGAACCGTAGAGTGACACACTTAAGGGTTGCCGGAAACCATTTAGGAGCACATATGTTCCAGACAAAAGGTTTGCAAAGCGCAGGAAATGTTTCGATAGAAACAGGAATTGTTTCGATAGAAACCGGAATTGTTCGTGAAATTGCAGAAAGTGGTTCTGCATGTGATATTGAAATGTTGCAAGGGGTTTTATGTGAATGTTTTTTAATTAAAGTAATTAACAAAATTCTGAATAAAATAAATAAAAGAGTTTTATTAATTGAGAGTTGCATTTAATTTGGTGGAAATTAAATACATGTGAGTGGGATTTTGGGTGGAGGCCATGTTTATGTGAGTGGAGGTTCACCACATGAATGAAGGAGCGGAGGAGTCCCCCCCCTCATGCGCCGGCTATGGGAGGGGAGGGGTCTCCCTCCCTCCTATATAAAGCCCCCCTCTCCCCTCTCACAAAACACACCTCCTCGTGAAGGATCTCTCTCCCCCTCTAGATATTCCTCCATGGTCTCGGATTAGCGAGATACATGTTCCCGGTGGCCTTGCATCTGGAAGGAGTTGCTGCTTCCGCTGATTCGCTGGAGCAAGGAGGTGGAGGTTGTCCGGTGTCTTGAACATGTGTGCGAGGACGGATGCGCTGCTGATTTGCGGCGCTCGGACTTCCACACGATCTTGAGATCGGCAAGCGTATGACTACATCAACCACGAGTTCCTACTAGTTAACAAAACTCGTTGTCTTCGAGGGTAAGTTCTCCATGGATGTATGTCCACCCGTTGCTCTGTATCTAGTAGATAGATCTTGGCGTATAGTTCTCATCGTAGGAAAATTTTTGTTTTCTATGTTGTGGACCCAATAGTGGTATCAGAGCCTGATCTATGCTAGGTGCTTTGCACGGGTAGTACACATATGTTTATATGTGGGCGATGATGATCATGTTATTGCATCTTCTATGTACTTTGGATATTGGTGGCATAGTGGGATGAAGTGGCCCGGACCAACCTTACATGTCATCGTACATGAGACCGGTTCCACGACTGACATGCAACTAGTTTTGCATAAGTGGCTGGCGGGTGTCTGTCTCTCCTACTATAGTCAATATCTGATTTACAACGATTTGCTAATAACTTGGTTATCCTCGTTGTGGTTCATGTTCGTAGGTATGACCGGTTCTATCTCCGAAAGCCCTAAGCCACGTAAAACTTGCAATTGATAAATTAGAGGCGTCTAGTTTAGATCGTTGCTAGGCTAGTGTCTTGATATGGTATTGTTGTAAGTAGATGTATGATAGATACTCTTACAACTCACTTAACGTGTAAGTTCCATAGACCTTGGCCTTACACACAAAGGAATGATAGAGATCATACCACGATGCAAATGATAGAGATCAAATGCATGGACCATATCACCTCAGTTCACGCATTAGATGTTAGCATCTTATATTGCTAGTTTGGCGCTTTTGGTAGCATTATAAGATGATCCCTCATTTCGATATCAAGATAAAATGCGGTCTTCCTTAAGTATGCACCGTTTTGTGGATCGTGTTTTGAGGCATCACGTGATGATCGGGTGTTCTCGACTCTACGCTTTCATACAATGGGTGTAAGACAGTTTTACAGACGTGAATACTAAGGTTCTTACTTGACGAGCCTAGCATGTACAAACATGGCCTCGGAACACGGACCGAAAGGTTAAGCATGAGTCATATAGTTGATATGATGCCCATATAGATGCTCGCCTTTGAATCTACACCGACTCACGTGATGATCGGACTTGGTGTAGCGGATTTGGTTCATGTAATCACCAAAAGGACACGAGGGATGTCGTTTTTGAGTGGGAGTTCATTAGTAATTTGGATTAGTTGAACTCTATCTATCATAAACTTAGTCTAAATATATTTTACAAGGTTCTGTTGTAGATGGGACCACCTTCTTTTAATTTCAATGTGTTCATGGAGAAAGAGAAGCTTGCTGCGAATGGTAGCAACTTCACCAACTGGGCTATGAATTTGAGGATTCTCCTCACTGCTGCACAAAAGCAATATGTGCTAGAGGCGCCGCTAGGCCCCCCACAAGCTCCTGATGCCCCTGACGAGGAAAAGAACGTCTATATAACTCGTCAGGAGGACCACAACTTAGTTCATTGCGGCATACTATATGGGCTAGAGCCAGAACTTTGAAAACGTTTCGAAAATGGCAATGCCTTTGATACCATGGGAGAATTGAAAATGATTTTCGATACCCATTCTGCCGTAGAGAGTTATAATGCTTCTGAAAAGTTCTTTAGCTGCATGATGGAAGAGAACAACTCTGTTAGTGAGCACGTACTCAAAATGTCTGGGTACGCCGATAAGCTTGTGTCCTTGGGAATAACGATTCCCATTGACTTAGGCATACATCGTGTTCTCCAATATCTGCCACCTAGCTACAAGAGCTTCATGATGAACTATAATATGCAGGGCATGAAGAAGTCTCTTCCCGAGCTTCTGTCAATGCTTAAGACTGCAGAAGTGGAGATTAGGAAAGAACATCAAGTGTTGATGATCAATAAGACCACCGGTTTCAATAAGGACAAGAAAGGCAAGCAGAAGGGAAAGAAGGGCGGAAAATCTGTTGCCGCGCCTAAAAAGAAACCCCGAGCTGGCCCTAAGTCTAACACCGAGTGCTACTATTGCAAGGATGGCCATTGAAGCATAATCGCCCCAAGTATTTGGCAGACAAGAAGGCCGGCAAGGCAAACAAAGGTATATGTGATATACATGTTATTGATGTGTACTTGACTAGTACTCGCAGTAGCACCTGGGTATTTGATACGGGATCAGTTGCTAATATATGTAACTCGGTTTAGGGGCTGCGGAACAAGCGACAACTAGCAAGGGATGAGGTCACGATGCGGGTCGGCAATGGATCAAGAGTTGATGTGATCGCCGTCGAAACGCTACCTCTCCATATGCCGTCGGGATTAGTTATAAACCTGAATAATTGTTATTGGGTGCCTGCACTGAGCATGAGCATTGTATCCGGATCGTGTTTGATGCAAAGTGGTTATTCGTTTACGTCTAAAAACAATGGTTGTTCGATTTATATGAATAATATCTTTTATGGTCATGCACCTGTGTTGAATGGTTTATTTCTGTTGGATCTCGATAGTAGTATTACGCATATTCATAATGTCGATGCTAAAAGGATTAAACTTGATAATGATATATCTGCATATATGTGGCACTGCCGTCTAGGTCATATTGGCGTTAAACGCATGAAGAAACTCCATTCTAATGGACTTTTGGAATCACTTGATTTTGAATCATTTGAGACATGTGAACCATGCCTTATGGGCAAGATGACTAGAATGCCGTTTTCCGGTTCAATGGAATGGGTGACAGATTTATTGGAAATCATACATACTGATGCGTGTGGACCAATGAGTGTGTCGGCGCGAGGTGGATATTGTTATTTTGTTACTTTCACGGATGATTTGAGTAGATACGGGTATATCTATTTGATGAAACATAAGTCTGAAACCTTTGGAAAGTTCAAAGAATTTCAAAATGAAGTGGAAAATCATCGTAACAGAAAGATCAAATTTCTGCGGTCCGACCATGGAGGAGAGTATCTTAGTTATGAGTTTAGCACACATATTAAAGACTATGGAATAGTTTCACAACTCACGCCTGCCGGAACACCACAACGTAATGGTGTGTCAGAACGTCGTAATCGTACTTTATTGGATATGGTTCGATCTATGATGTCTCTGACTGACTTGCCACTGTCATTTTGGGGTTATGCACTAGAAACCGTTGCATTCACTTTAAATAGGGCACCATCTAAATCCGTTGAAAAGACACCGTATGAATTATGGTTTGGAAACAAACCTAAGCTGTCATTTCTTAAAGTTTGGGGATGCGATGTTTATGTGAAGAAACTTCAACCAGATAAACTCGAACCCAAAGCGGAAAAATGCATCTTCATAGGATACCCTAAGCAAACGATTGGGTATACCTTCTATCACAGATCCGAGGGAAAGGTCTTTGTTGCCAAGAATGGATCCTTTCTTGAGAAGGATTTCTCGCGAAAGGTGTGAGTAGTCGGAAGGTAGAACTTGAAGAGGTTATTGAACCTTCTCTTCATGAAATGGCGAGTAGCGCAGCACCGGAAGTTGTTTTGGAGTTGAATTCACCTAATGAAGAGAGAGCTAATGATATTGATCATGAAACTCCGAAAGAGGACACTACCGAACCTCGCAGCAGACACGTGACACGCCCTGAACTGTACGGCAATCCTGTTATGAATTTCATGATTGATGAAATAGATGACCCTGCGACATATGAAGAAGCGATGATGCACCCTGATTCCAACAAATGGCTAGAAGCCATGAAATCCGAGATGGAATCCATGTACGAAAACCAGGTTTGGACATTGGTGGACTTACCTCACGATCGAAAGGCCGTTGAGAATAAGTGGATTTTCAAAAGAAAAACTGATGCTGATGGTAATGTAACCATCTATAAGGCTCGACTTGTCGCAAAGGGGTTTCGACAAATTCAAGGAGTTGACTACGATGAGACATTCTCTCCCGTAGCGATGCTTAAGTCAGTTACGATTATGTTAGCAATTGCTGCATATTTCGATTATGAAATATGGCAGATGGATGTCAAAACTGCGTTCCTCAATGGTAATATTGAAGAAGAGTTGTATATGATACAACCTAAGGGTTTTGTCGATCCTAAGGATGCTGATAAGGTGTGCAAACTTCAGCGATCCATCTATGGACTGAAGCCAGCATCCCGGAGTTGGAATCTCTACTTTGATGAGGTGATCAAAGAGTTTGGATCTGTCCAAACTTATGGAGAGGCTTGTATTTACAAGAAAGTGAGTGGGAGCAATGTGGCATTTCTGATATTATATGTGGATGACATCTTATTGATTGGAAATGATATAGATCTTTTAAACAGTGTTAAAAGTTATCTAAACAGCAAATTTTCGATGAAGGACCTTGGTGAAGCTTCATATATATTAGGCATTTAAATCTATAGAGATAGATCAAGACGCCTAATTGGGCTATCGCAGAGTACATACCTTGATACGATATTAAAGAAGTTTAATATGGACAGAAGTAAGAAGGGGTACTTACCTATGTTGCAAGGCAAGACATTGAGTAAGACTCAAAGTCCGGCTACGGCGGAAGAAAGAGAGATAATGGATAAGATCCCCTATGCCTCAGCCATAGGCTCTATAATGTATGCCATGCTATGTACAAGACCTGATATGGCACATGCTATTAGTTTGACTAGTAGGTACCAATCTGATCCAGGTTCAGAACACTGGATAGCGGTCAAGAATATCCTTAAGTACTTGAGAAGAACTAAGGATATGTTTCTTGTATACGGAGGTGAAGAAGAGCTAGTCGCTAAGTGTTATGTCGATGCTAGCTTTGCAACTAATCCGGATGACTCTAAGTCTCAATCTGGATACGTATTTCTCTTGAACGGAGCAGCAGTTAGTTGGAGGAGCTCCAAACAACCTGTGGTGGCTGGATCAACGACGGAGGCGGAATATGTTGCTGCTTCAGAAGCGGCGCAGGAAGCGGTTTGGATGAAGGAGTTCATAACGGAACTAGGTGTGGTTCCTAGTGCGTTGGACCCGATTGTGATCTATTGTGACAATAATGGAGCCATAGCCAACGCTAAGGAACCAAGGTCTCACAAGAATTCCAAGCATATTAAGCGCCGGTTTCACTCCATCCGCGAGCATGTCAAGGATGGAGATATAAAGATTTGTAAAGTGCACACGGACCTGAATATAGCAGATCCGTTGACTAAAGTACTCCCTAGGGCAAACATGATCAACACTAGAACTCCATGGGTGTTAGATTTATCACTATATAAACTAGATTGTTGTCTCTAGTGCAAGTGGGAGACTGAAGGAAATATGCCCTGAGAGGCAATAATAAAGTTGTTATTATGTATTCCTTGTATATGATAGATGTTTATTTTGCATGCTATAATTGTATTGATAGGAAACATCAATACATGTGTGTTTAATAAACAAAAGGGTTCCTAGTTATGCCTCTCTTATAGACTAGCTTGTTAATTAACAAGATGATCAAGGTTTCCTGATCATGGACATTGGATGTTGTTAATAACAAGGTCACAGCATTTGTGAAATGATGTGATGAACATTCATCCGAAGTATAGCATTACGATCAAGTCATTATGTTTATATTGCTATAACATCATACAAAGTATTCTTAGTCCTTAGACCATGAGACCATGTTAATTGCTAACACCGGAAGAGTATCTTGATAACATCAAACGTCACACCATAACAGGGTGACCATAAAGGTGGGTTCAGTGCTATGAAGGTGTTATGTTGAGGCTCATGGATCAAGAGTGGAATTTTTCAATCCCGATGACGGATAGATATACTCTAGGCCCTCTCGGTGATATCACATTAAGATAGCTTGCAAGCAAGTGATGTGATCACTAGAATGTTATATCACAGGAACAAGAAAAGAGTGCATGTCGGTAACGAGATCAAACTAGGTATTTGGATACCGATGATTGAATATCGGACATGTATTATATCATGAGACAATGGGATTAAATTGCTGATGTTAAAGGTTCTCACGATCATAGAAGTCATCGTTGAATATGCAGGAGTCAGTATGGATCTCCAGGTCCCGCTTCTGATTATTGATCTGAGAGGAGTCTTAATCATGTCTGCATTATTCGCGAACCGTAGAGTGACACACTTAAGGGTTGCCGGAAACCATTTAGGAGCACATATGTTCCAGACAAAAGGTTTGCAAAGCGCAGGAAATGTTTCGATAGAAACAGGAATTGTTTCGATAGAAATCGGAATTTTTTCGGGTGAAATTGCAGAAAGTGGTTCTGCATGTGATATTGAAATGTTGCAAGGGGTTTTATGTGAATGTTTGTTAATTAAAGTAATTAACAAAATTCTGAATAAAATAAATAAAAGAGTTTTATTAATTGAGAGTTGCATTTAATTTGGTGGAAATTAAATACATGTGAGTGGGATTTTGGGTGGAGGCCATGTTTATGTGAGTGGAGGTTCACCACATGAATGAAGGAGGAGAGGAGTCCCCCCCTCATGCGCTGGCTATGGAGGGAGGGTCTCCTCCTCCTATATAAAGCCCCCTCTCCCCTCTCACAAAACACACCTCCTCATGAAGGATCTCTCTCCCCCTCTAGATATTCCCCCATGGTCTCGGATTAGCGAGATACATGTTCCCGGTGGCCTTGCGTCTAGAAGGAGTTGCTGCTTCCGCTGATTCGCTGGAGCGAGGAGGTGGAGGTTGTTCGGTGGCTTGAACGTGTGTGCGAGGACGGATGCGCTGCTCATTTGCGGCGCTTGGACTTCCACACGATCTTGAGATCGGTAAGCGTACGACTACATCAACCACGAGTTCCTACTCATTAACAAACTCGTTGTCTTTGAGGGTAAGTTCTCCATGGATGTATGCCCACCCGTTGCTCTGTATCTAGTAGATAGATCTTGGCGTATAGTTCTCATCGTAGGAAATTTTTTGTTTTCTATGCTGCGGACCCAACATGAGGGTAGGGGTTGATGCGGTGATTCAGGATGGTCGTCGTGCGAGTGATGACGCGGAAAGGGTCAGTCAAGAATGGTCGGGAACGGTCGGTTCTCTGGGCGGAAATGGCGGCGTTCGACATGGTGCACAGTGGCTACGGTCCACGCGGCGGCGAACAGGCATGTCTGGGGAGGTAGCTAGGGTCATGGCGAGTGCGGGCACGCGTGGTGAGGGCAAGGCGCGACGTGTGCACGCATGTCGGCTACCGCGCTCTTGCGTGCTCTCGGCATGGCGAGCAAAGAAATGGGCGCGGCGATTGTGGGTGGTCCACGGCTTGGCTCTGGTCTAGGGGTGGACAGAGGGTGGCGGTGGACGGTCGCATGTCTCCTAGTCGTCGTGGGAGAAGGTGGCGCTGGCTGCTGCGAGCTGTCCATGGTCGACCGGCGCGGTGAGTGTCGTGTGGCACTGTATTGGTGCAAAACGGCCAAGGGGGAGCGTGTCCTGCGCTGCTAGGTGTTGGGGGAGACCAGGGGAGTGAAATGGGGACAATTGGGGTGATCAATTACTGCTTACAACAGTGGAAGTTAGGCTAGTGTTTTCTGTGTCTGCCAAGTGCTCGACCAAATAGCCGCATGAACAGAAGATTTGAATTTTTGGTTAAATTTTGGTGAGTGTGCTTGTCACATGCTTGAGTGTCTATGGTTGCTTGGAAAAGTCAAGTGGAAATGGTTTGAGTGGTTTTTGCAAAATGGTGATCTATGCATATGAACTTGATTCAATTTTGAATTGTCCTTTAAATAGCTTTGGAAATTGTTTCTGTTTGTTTGTAAAGTGGGCTTGGGTTCACTTTTACTTGGTATAGCAAGGGGTGAAAAGAATTGAGAAAGATTATATTAGAAATCTTTTATTAGAAACACCCAAAGTGGCCTAGTGGTTAATTTTGGTGAAAATGCCCATTTGCTTATTTGATCCATATTTGAATTTATTTTCTTTTGATTTTGTTTGTAATTGGCCTAGAATATGTACTATTCATCTTTAAACCATTCCTTATCATTTGTAGAAATCAAACATGGCAATTGCACTCATTCATACACTAATTCAAAACACACATACATTCATATTAGATTTAATAATAAAAGTTTTTGTTAACCCTAAACTTGGGTGATTAGAACTTGATTAATGTTTTTGGGGTGTTACAAACCTTCCCTCCTTAAACAAAATCTCGTCCCGAGATTTAAAAAAAACTAGAAACTAAAGAGATTTGGAAACTCAGTCCTAATGTAATCTTCTCGCTGCCAAGTAGCTTCTTCTTCAGTATGGTTGCTCCACTAGATTTTGAGAAACTTGATACTCCGGGTCCTGGTGGTTATTAAGGCTTCTTCCAAAATACAAATGGGTACTTCATGATAGGTTAGATCCTTGTTGATCTCTATGGCTTGGTGGTCGATGTTCTTGAACACTTCGGTCTTCTCCGGAACTTCTAGGCATTTGCGAAGTAACGAGATATGGAACACATCATGTATGGGTGACATCTCCTCTGGCAGTTCCAGTTGATAAGATACTTCTCCTCAGTGATTGAAAATCTTGAAGGGTCCAATATATCTGGGGGTTAACTTCCCTTTTAGTTGAAAACGTTGCATTCCTTTCAAGGGTGATACTTTGAGATACACAATATCTCCGACATTGAAGGTCTGGTCTCGACGTCTCTTGTTAGCATAACTCTTCTGTCTAGATTGGGCGGTCTTGAGGTGTTCACGTACTTTGTGAACCTTCTTTGCGGCTTCTCGTAGAATGTCAGGTCCAAAAATCTGACTCTTTCCTACTTGCGACCAATTCAAGGGGGTACGACACTTCCTTCCATACAGAAATTCAAAGGGGGCCATTTGCAAACTGGCTTGATAACTATTGTTATATGAGAACTCTATGAAAGGCAGGCAATCTTCCCATTTTGATCCATATTCTAGCACACAAGCTCTCAACATATCTTCTAAGATTTGCTTAACTCTTTCAGTTTGTCCATCGGTTTGCGAGTGATAAGCTATGCTGAAGTTTAGCTTAGTTCCTAATCCTTCTTGGACTTTCTGCCAAAATCTTGAGGTAAACTGGGTTCCTCGATCCGACACTATGGTCTTAGGGGTTCCATGCAAACTGACTATTCTAGCTATGTACAGCTCTGCTAGCTTCAAACTTTGGTAGGTGGTCTTGACAGGTATAAAATGGACTACCTTGGAGAGTCTATCAACTATGACCCAAATAGAGTCATTTCCCCTACTAGATGTAGGCAAACCGGTGATAAAATCCATTCCTACAGAATCCGATTTCCATTCCGGAATCTGCAATGGTTGCAAAAGTCCTGCGGGTCTCTGATGTTCTCCTTTGACTCTCTGACAGATATCACACTCTGGCTTCTGATTTCTCTCTTCATCTTGTGCCACCAAAATTGCTCCTTCAAATCCTGATACATCTTCGTTCCTCCGGGATGGATAGAATAAAGAGTATCATGAGCTTCGTGCATAATGACTTGCTTCAACTCTTAATCTGCTGGTACACAGATACGTCCTTTGTACCACAAAACTCCTTCTTCATCTTCGGTGAATCCGGGTACCTTCCCTATACTGATACAATGCTTGATTCCGTCGATACATGCATTTCCTTTATGCGCTTCCTTGATCTGACTGATCAAAGTGGGTTGAAGTTCAATACTGGCTAGGAACCCTTTGCTAACTAGCTCCATTCTAAACTGCTCCAACTCTTCATGCAAACTTGGCTGGGTTTCTTTTATCATGGTGTTTAATCTACATGGCAATCTACTAAGAGCATCCGCTACCGCATTTGCCTTACCGGGGTGATAGTGAATGTCAAGGTCATAATGCTTGATTAACTCTATCCATCTCCTTTGCCTCATATTCAACTCCGTCTGGGTGAAGATATACTTCAGACTCCTGTGATCCGAATAAATCTCACAACAGTTACCTATAAGGTAATGACGCCATGTCTTTAAGGCTAAAACTAGAGCTGCTAGTTCTAAGTCATGGGTAGGGTAGTTTTGCTCATGCTGCTTCAGTTGTCAGGACAGATATGATATGACTTTACCTTCTTGCATCAACAGACATCCGAGACCAATCTTGGGTGTATCACAATATACATCAAAAGGCTTCTTGATATCCGGCATAATCAAAATTGGGGCTGAAATCAATCTCTTCTGGAGCTATTGAATCCTTCTACGAACTTGCGGTAATATCCCGCTAATCCGAGCAATGCGCGGACTTGGGTTTGAGTGGTTGGGGCTTTCCATTCTTTAACATCCTTAATCTTGGCAGGATCAACAGTGACTCCTCCTTCTGACAAAATATGTCCTAGGAATCCTACTTCTTTTAACCAAAACTCACATTTGCTAAACTTGGCATACAACTGATGCTCTATAAGGGTTTCAAGGATGGTTCTCAGGTGTAGCTCATGGTCTTCTTCTGACTTGGAATAGATTAGAATATCGTTGATAAAAACAACAACAAACTTATCCACAAAGTTCATAAAAATCTTATTCATGAGATTCATGAAATAAGAGGGGGCATTGGTTAATCCAAAAGACATGACAGTATACTCATACAATCCATATCTGGTGGTGAAGGCAGTCTTTGGAATATCCATTGCATGAACCTTGAGTTGATGATAACCAGTTCTAAGATCAATCTTAGAAAACACTCTGGCACCAGTCAACTGGTCAAACAGATCCTCGATCTTCGGCAGTGGGTACTTGTTCTTGATGGTGACATCATTCAGCTTCCGGTAATCCGTGGACAAACGGTTACCTCCATCTTTCTTATCCACAAACAAAACAAACGATCTCCATGGCGATGCACTTGGTTGAATCAAACCTTTTCTCCAGCATAGCATCAAGTTGCTTCTTCAGCTCCACTAATTCCGATGGGTTCATACTATAAGGTCTCTGAGCTATGGGTCCAGTTCTAGGAACTAGTTCAATGGTGAACTCCATATCCCGATCAGGGGGCATATCGGGCAATTCATCTAGGAACACGTCAGGGTATTCACAGACTACTCTGACTTGGTCTAGGGTTGGTTGGGCTAGACTCTGTTGCATTTGAATTGACGAGGCAATGTCTCATATACATGCTCTACTGATACTCTAGTGCTACTGGTCATGGTTATGGCTTTCTTGGCACAGTCGATTAATCCTTTATGTTTCGACATCCAATCCATTCCTAGTACTACTTCCAAACCTTTGGTTCCAAGTACTATTAGATTAGCATAAAAATCTATCCCATGGATTCTGATAGGTACAACCTTGCAAATTTTTCTAGCTTTGGTGGTTGAACCAGGTATTTGAACTATCATAACATGCTTCAATTTTGTTGGTTGAATCTTACTTGTGCATGCTAATTCTTCTGTAACAAACGAGTGCGATGCTCCATAATCAAACAACATTCTTGCAAGTACTCAGTTAATAGAAAACATACCTAGCACGACATTTGGCGCTTCTTGAGCTTCTTCAGCATTCATGTGGAATCGACGCTATTGCGGTTGAGCGAGTTCCCTAGGGCAAATCTCCTTCCAGGCTGAACACGGCGTTGCTTCTAAGCGGGTGCATTCACATTGGTGGCTGCTGCAAGCTTCTTGGGGCACTCGTTGGAGTAGTGACCCTTGACTCCGCATTCAAAGCAATTAATCTGGGACTTGTCTTTTCCTGCGATAGGCACAACATTGCTTCTAGTCCTTGGGGCAGTATTGTTGTTGTTGGACTTGGCAGTGCACGGTTGAAGTTATTGTAGTTGCCGGGGTTATTGTTGTGGTTTCCTCCAGACCCTGGGTTTCCTCCTCCACGGTTGGGATAGCTTGGACGGGACATAGGGGGTCTGTTGTTTCTTGGGGCATATCCTGTAGACGGGTTGGGGCGATACTTCTGGGTATGGTGGGATCCAGGCTAGTGCATCATGCGACGCTTGCGGTTGTCATTGGCTTGGTTGATCTTCCCTTCCATCTGAATGGCAGAGTCCACTAAAGCTTCAATATCATCTAAGGGAATGTTAACTAGGACGGTTTGCATCTCATCATGTAGTCCGTTCAGGAATCTCTCTTTCTTCTTTGCTTTTGTGTCAATCTCATCAGGGGAATATCTAGCTAGTGGCAAAAATTTGTCACGGTATTACACCATAGTCATCCTGCCTTGTTTTAAAACTCTGAACTCATCCCTCATCCTCTTTATCAGACCTGGGGGCACATGAGTCCTGCTGAACTTGAGTTTGAACTCATCCCAAGTCATCATCTGGCCTACATTCATGGTATGGATGCTATTCCACCAGGCTCTTGCATCACCTGCCAGATAATGGGTGGCAAACAGTAATTTTTCATTGGCCTCAACTCCTGCAACCTCTAAGTTGTTCTCGATGGTTTGTATCTAGTCATCAGCATCTAAGGGCTCTTCAGACTTACTAAAGATAGGGGGTTGGTATTCTGAAAGTTCTTGAGCTTGGATCCATGGTTATCCTGGTTTCCGTGGCCTTGATTATTGTGAGATATCTAGGCTATCTGTTGAAGAGTGGATAAGTTGGCTTAACATTCGGCTCTACTAGCTTCACGCTCAGAAACTAACTTTGCAGAATCTGCAGCATTGGGTCCTGAGATGAACTGCTTCCTCCGGGATTTCCACGAGTCATCTGAAGATTGAGATACATAATGAGATAAGAGGGAAATCTCTAAGGTTCATGGTTTTGTTTCAAAAGCTTTTTAAACTTTTAGTTTGACTCAGGTTTTGCAAACTAACAACTTCCTCTCATTCATTCATTCCAAGCACACAATACAAACATACACCACAATACAAATAGAAAATAGATTGTTTTAAGAACTATTCTGCGAAACTACGATACAGTGGGACCAGATACAACTCATTCCTACGGTAGTGCGGAAGTGCATCTAATCATAATCAATGAAGTCGGAATCATCATCATCAGTGTGGAACTCCATGGCATCATCCTCCAGGTAGTCATCATCATCACTGAGGTAAGATTAGAGATCTCCACAGATATCTTTACCTTCCTCCTCCTTCGCTTCAAGCTGGATCTCTTGTTCACGGATGGTATTCTCAAGAGTGGCCACCTTCTTGCGAAGACGATCAATGATGTGATCCTTCTTGTCACGCTGACGATGAATTGATTGGTGCTCCTTGGCAAGGATGTCGAGGGTCTGATCCTTCTTAACTACAATGGCATGGTTTTGGTTGGCATAGGCACGGGGGTTGTCCAACTCCTGCTGTCTATCATACAACATGAAGTCTAGATTATCCACTTGGTGCTTCAGCTCCTAGTGTCCTTGCATCTCCAAGGGCATTTCCATAGAATCATGCCTTGTGTAGTGAGCAAAGCGAGTTCCCTAGATCTAGTTGATGTTTTGCCCACACAGATGGACATGAGCTTCTTGCATAGCCCTAGCTAATCCATCTAGCCAGTTGTTCTCCAGAACGCTGAATTGGATCTTCTCCAAAGTGGGTTCTTCCATCTTGCCACTGAGATCTGCAATTATCAGCCATGATAGCTCTCCTCCTTGCTGATCATTGAGTTGGGCACCAAAGAATTCTGGGTGTGGGCGCTCAAGATACTCTACGAGTGCATCTAGATCCCTCTCAAAGATCAGGTGACCTCTGTTACCCATCTAGTAGAACTTGCTATACTTTACCTCCATTGATAAGAATTTAGGATGAGTAAGTTAGTGGGGTGATCAAGTGTGTCAAATTTTATGTATGTTTACAAGAATTTTGAGGAACATGAATTTTTTGAAAGAATCTTCAAGGATAAGAGTGGGAATAGGTTTTCATAAATACTCACTTCTTTTGTTTTGAAACTAAGTTTTTGTTCAGACGTCCATTCTAACTAGGGTCTCCTATGGTCAGGATGGTCTGATACCAACTTGTCAACACCCGAATTTTTCATCCCAGATGCCTGTTATGCCATACATCGCAATCCCAGGATTGCCATTTTTGCGAGACATAACAGAATTGGTACCACAGTACATCATCCATTACAAACCATAATAATGGTCTTACAAATAAAAGATCTCATGATCTAGTCTTAATACAATCAAAGCAGCAGAAAGTAAACATAGTAGGGGCTCCATCTTTAGGGTCACAGGCAATGACGAGGATGGAAGATGATCCTAGTTGTCATAGACCTCCTGCTGTCCATCTTCCTAGTAGTCCTCCTCATAGTCTAGCCACGGGAATAGCTAGGGACACAACCATGAGTACTCTTTAAGTACTCGCAAACTATCACTAACAAGTAAGGTCATTCTAGTAGGAATCTTAAGCTCTAGGTTTATTTGAAAAAAGCCAGGTTTATTTCATACTGAGTTAAGAAGTAAAGAAAACTAATTTAACTTTCTATATCACCTAAGTGGGAACCTAGTTTTCATATCCACAACCCTGTTGTGATCAAGTCAAAGTCATAGTTATTTCACAAGTCATTTTGAAAACATCTGACAATGGAACAGTATGGCCACTCCAATAGTCCATGACCGTGGACGCGGCTATTCGAATAGTTTGACACTCTGTAGAGGTGGTACACTTTCACCACAAAATTCGATACACCCGTCAGGGATAACCCTGAATCATCATACTTAGTATGCGGATAATCGATCATAACCTTTCAATTACACACTCTAGTATAGGCACCTCCCCTATGAGCTTGGCCTCCCAGCCATGGCCATCTGCCATCCTGGGCACTGCATAGGTGGACATTCATCACGAGGTAGCATCAGCTCAACCTCTTCCGCAAGGGAACCCATACTAAGGAATATAAACTTCCAGTTAAGCCCTACCCAATTCAGGTATTATGGTTGTACGGTAAAAATTGGAATGGTATCCCATCCAAACCATACCATCAGTTTTTATAAAGGGCCAAGGCTCATGCCTCAACATTTTCATCATCAAGTCATTTTGTGTCCATAACACATGTCAAAACATTTCAACAGAATGAACCATCATTCCAAGTTTTTCATAATCATTTTCACCAAGTATTCCCATCTAAAGTGATCAACTTTTATGCTTAGCACTAGCCACTAAAGTTGAGGGTATTCACTAATGAGGGGTACTAATCAAGTGTAACTATCCAAATCTAGTTTTTATGCGGGTATTCACTAATGAGGGTATTCACTAATGAGGGTATTCACTAATAATGGGTGTTAATCAACTACTTGGGCCTAGTTTTATACTCTTTATGGTATCTGTACTATTTTCCAATACTCACAATTTACTAACTGAAGGTAAAGAACGTTGGTAAAAGTAAAAGAATAAAGCTTGCAAGTAAAACTTGGGATTGGTGTAATCAAAGTTGTATAACTAAAGCATGCCTCATGCATATGGCATAGGTTGTCAAGTTTGCAAGTGTTAGCTTGCATAGTTCTAGCTTGCCTTGCCTTGAGTAGTGAAGTGGTTGAAGTTCTCTTATTCTTCTTCTTCTTGGTAGTACTCCTCCTCCTCGTATCCCAGGTCGGTACTATCATCTATAAGTGAATACAAGGCACACAGTCACCAAACAATACTTAACTACTTCTATTTAGCACACTAAGGCTCACACTTGATGATCTAGCATCATCACAATCATCACATGAAATAAAGACCTTGTCTTATCTTTCTTATTTTAGAAATGTAATTTCTACTCGTTTAAATTACTTAAGATTTAATATTATCCAATTAAAATATGGGATCATGTGGACACATGTCATCACCACATATTCTAATACTTGGGAATTTGATTTAAAGTGGTGGTCACATTTTATAAAGTTTAAAATTACTATTTAATACAATTAAAGTGACTAGAAATGCCTATATAGCATTATTTTAGTACTAATCCAAAATCACTACATGTAAAACTAAATATTTTTACAGATTCAGATAGATCTTGTCAAATGTGATTTTTGAGAGTTGGAATCAACTCAAAAGCATTTATGGTTGTTTTTTGAAAAATGTTTGAAGGTGGAAAAGTCTTGGTCTTGTTATTTTTACTATAGGTGATCTATAATTTTAAATGGTTTGAATCCAACGGGCTTGGATAGATAATTTGAATACCTTTCTAACAAAATTGGAATCATGCAATTTGGTTCAGTGAATCTCTTTGAATTGATTTTTGAATCTGCTGACATAATCTAGTTTTAACTAAAATGGAAAAACTCTATTTGAATCGACGGGCTCTACGCGGGAAACTAACTAGGCTGGCCTAGCTGCACTTCATTGGCGCAGCGGGCTGCTGATAAGATGGCCCTACTAGTCAGTGACTCAATCTAACCGAAACGGTATCTTTCAATCTAGGCCGTGCGATTGGACTAGGATCTAACGGCTGAGGTGTATCGTCTACGACGAACAGCTCTGGCGAGACTGAACCCTAACAGCAACGGTGGGGGTCGTGTGAGGCTCACCTGGGATCCATCTAGGGTCGGTGATGGGGGCGAATGGCGTTGTCATCGACGGTGTTTCGAGGTGCGGTCATGGCAGCTCCTAGGATGGCTCCAATCGACGACGCCCTTCCTTCACTTTAGCGGCAGACTCCAGCTAAATTCTGGCGGGCTGGTGCTCACCTTGCTTCAGGGAAGGGTGTGGGAGGTTTGTGAGGAGTGGGAAGTGGAATGGTGTGGCGAATGAGGGCTGGGGCAGCCTCTATTTATACACCGGCGAGAGGGACAAAGCGGGATGGCTCGGGCTTGTTGGTGAGGGAGATACATGGGGCTACGGCATGGTTGAGGGTAGGGGTCGATGTGGTGCTTCAGGGTGGTCGTCGTGCGAGTGATGGAGCGGCAAGGGTCGGTCGAGAATAGTTGGGAATGGCCAGTGCTCTGGGAGGAAACGGTGGTGTTCGACACGGTGCACAGTGGCTACGTTCCACGCGGCGGTGAACGGGCATGGCTGGGAGGTAGGTAGGGTCACAACAAGTGCGGGCACGCACGGTGAGAGCAAGGCGCGGCGTGTGCACGTGTGTCGGCTGCAGCGCTCTGGCGCGCTCTCGGCAAGGCGGGCAGAGAAATGGGCGCGGCGATTGTGGGTGGTCCACGACTTGGCTCTGGTCTAGGGGTGGAAAAAGGGTGGCGGTGGACGGTCGCCTGTCTACTGGTCGTCGTGGGAGAAGGCGACGCTGGCTGCTGCGAGCTGTCCATGGTCGACCGGCACGGTGAGCGTCGGGCGGTGCTGTACTAGTGCAAAACAGCCAAGGGGGAGCGTGTCCTGTGCTGCTAGGTGTTGGGGGAGACCAGGGAGTGAAATGGGGACAATTGGGGTGATCAATTACTGCTCACAACAGTAGAAGTTTGGCTAGCGTTTTCTGTGTCTGCCAAGTGCTCGACCAAATGGCCGCATGAACACAAGATTTGAATTTTTGGCTAAATTTTGGTGAGTGTGTTTGTCACATGCTTGAGTGTCTATCGTTGCTTGGAAAAGTCAAGTGGAAATGGTTTGAGTGGTTTTTGCAAAATGGTGATCTATGCATTTGAACTTGATTCAATTTTGAATTGTCCTTTAAATAGCTTTGGAAATTGTTTCTGTTTGTTTGTAAAGTGGTCTTGGGTTCACTTATACTTGGTCTAGCAAGGGGTGAAAAGAATTGAGAAAGTTTATATTAGAAATCTTTTATTAGAAACACCCAAAGTGGTCTAGTTGTTAATCTTGGTCAAAATTACCATTTGCTTATTTGATCCATATTTGAATTTCTTTTCTTTCGATTTTGTTTGTAATTGGCCTAGATGATGTAGTATTCCTCTTTAAACCATTCCTTATCATATGTATCAATCAAACATTGCAATTGCACTCATTCATCTGGCCTCCATTCATGGTACGGATGCTATTCCACCAGGCTCTTGCATCACCTGCCAGATAATGGGTGGCAAACAGTACTTTTTCATTGGCCTCAACTCCTGCAACCTCTAAGTTGTTCTCGATGGTTTGTATCCAGTCGTCAGCATCTAAGGGCTCTTCAGACTTACTAAAGATAGGGGGTTGGTATTCTGAAAGTTCTTGAGCTTGGATCCATGGTTATCCTGGTTTCCGTGGCCTTGATTATTGTGGGATATCTAAGCTATCTGTTGAAGAGTGGATAAGTTGGCTTAACATTCGGCTCTACTAGCTTCACGCTCAGAAACTAACATTTGCAGAATCTGAAGCATTGGGTCCTGAGATGAACTGCTTCCTCCGAGATTTCCACGAGTCATCTGAAGATTGAGATACATAATGAGATAAGAGGGAAATCTCTAAGGTTCATGGTTTTGTTTCAAAAGCTTTTTAAACTTTTAGTTTGACTCAGGTTTTGCAAAAAAACAACTTCCTCTCATTCATTCATTCCAAGCACACAATACAAACATACACCACAATACAAATAGAAAATAGATTGTTTTAAGAACTATTCTGCGAAACTACGATACAGTGGGACCAGATACAACTCATTCCTACGGTAGTGCGGAAGTGCATCTAATCATCATTTATGAAGTCGGAATCATCATCATCAGTGTGGAACTCCATGGCATCATCCTCCAGGTAGTCATCATCATCACTGAGGTAAGATTAGAGATCTCCACAGATATCTTTACCTTCCTCCTTCGCTTCAAGCTGGATCTCTTGTTCACGGATGGTCTTCTCGAGAGTGGCCACCTTCTTGCGAAGACGATCAATGATGTGATCCTTCTTGTCACGCTGACGATGAATTGATTGGTGCTCCTTGGCAAGGATGTCGAGGGTCTGATCCTTCTTAACTACAATGGCATGGTTTTGGTTGGCATAGGCCTGGGGGTTGTCCAACTCCTGCTGTCTATCATACAACATGAAGTCTAGATTATCCACTTGGTGCTTCAGCTCCTAGTGTCCTTGCATCTCCAAGGGCATTCCCATAGAATCATGCCTTGCGTAGTGAGCAAAGCGAGTTCCCTAGATCTAGTTGATGTTTTGCCCACACAGATGGGCAGGAGCTTCTTGCATAGCCCTGGCTAATCCATCTAGCCAGTAGTTCTCCAGAACGCTGAATTGGATCTTCTCCGAAGTGGGTTCTTCCATCTTGCCACTGAGATCTGCAATTATCAGCCATGATAGCTCTCCTCCTTGCTGATCATTGAGTTGGGCACCAAAGAATTCTAGGTGTGGGTGCTCAAGATACTCTACGAGTGCATCTAGATCACTCTCAAAGATCAGGTGACCTCTGTTACCCATCTAGTAGAACTTGCTATACTTTACCTCCATCGATAAGAATTTAGGATGAGTAAGTTAGTGGGGTGATCAAGTGTGTCAAATTTTATGTATGTTTGCAAGAATTTTGAGGAACATGAATTTTTTGAAAGAATCTTCAAGGATAAGAGTGGGAATAGGTTTTCATAAATACTCACTTCTTTTGTTTTGAAACTAAGTTTTTGTTCAGACGTCCATTCTAACTAGGGTCTCCTATGGTCAGGATGGCTCTGATACCAACTTGTCAACACCCGAATTTTTCATCCCAGATGCCTGTTATGCCATACATCGCAATCCCAGGATTGCCATTTTTGCGAGACATAACAGAATTGGTACCACAGTACATCATCCATTACAAACCATAATAATGGTCTTACAAATAAAAGATCTCATGATCTAGTCTTAACAAAGCAGCAGAAAGTAAACATAGCAGGGGCTCCATCTTTAGGGTCACATGCAATGACGATGATGGAAGATGATCCTAGTTGTCATAGACGTCCTGCTCTCCATCTTCCTAGTAGTCCTCCTCATAGTCTAGCCACGGGAATAGCTAGGGACACAACCATGAGTACTCTTTAAGTACTCGCAAACTATCACTAACAAGTAAGGTCGTTCTAGTAGGAATCTTAAGATCTAGGTTTATTTGAAAAAAGCCAGGTTTATTTCATACTGAGTTAAGAAGTAAAGAAAACTAATTTAACTTTCTATATCACCTAAGTGGGAACCTAGTTTTCATATCCACAACCCTGTTGTGATCAAGTCAAAGTCATAGTTATTTCACAAGTCATTTTGAAAACATCTGACAATGGAACAATATTGCCACTCCAATAGTCCATGACCGTGGACGCGGCTATTCGAATAGTTTGACACTCTGTAGAGGTGGTACACTTTCACCACAAAATTCGATACACCCGTCAGGGATAACCCTGAATCATCATACTTAGTATGCGGATAATCGATCATAACCTTTCAATTACACACTCTAGTATAGGCACCTCCCCTATGAGCTTGGCCTCCCAGCCATGGCCATCTGCCATCCTGGGCACTGCATAGGTGGACATTCATCACGAGGTAGCATCAGCTCAACCTCTTCCGCAAGGGAACCCATACTAAGGAATATAAACTTCTAGTTAAGCCCTACCCAATTCAGGTATTATGGTTGTACGGTAAAAATTAGAATGGTATCCCATCCGAACCATTCCATCAGTTTTTATAAAGGGCCAAGGCTCATGCCTCAACATTTTCATCATCAAGTCATTTTGTGTCCATAACACATGTCAAAACATTTCAACAGAATGAACCATCATTCCAAGTTTTTCATAATCATTTTCACCAAGTATTCCCATCTAAAGTGATCAACTTTTATGCTTAGCACTAGCCACTAAAGTTGAGGGTATTCACTAATGAGGGGTACTAATCAAGTGTAACTATCCAAATCTAGTTTTTATGCGGGTATTCACTAATGAGGGTATTCACTAATGAGGGTATTCACTAATAATGGGTGTTAATCAACTACTTGGGCCTAGTTTTATACTCTTTATGGTATCTGTACTATTTTCCAATACTCACAATTTACTAACTAAAGGTAAAGAACGTTGGTAAAAGTAAAAGAATAAAGCTTGCAAGTAAAACTTGGGATTGGTGTAATCAAAGTTGTATAACTAAACCATGCCTCATGCATATGGTATAGGTTGTCAAGTTTGCAAGTGTTAGCTTGCATAGTTCTAGCTTGCCTTGCCTTGAGTAGTGAAGTGGTTGAAGTTCTCTTATTCTTCTTCTTCTTGGTAGTACTCCTCCTCCTCGTATCCCGGGTCGGTACTATCGTCTATAAGTGAATACGAGGCACACAGTCACCAAACAATACTTAACTACTTCTATTTAGCACACTAAGGCTCACACTTGATGATCTAGCATCATCACAATCATCACATGAAATAAAGACCTTGTCTTATCTTTCTTATTGTAGAAAAGTAATTTCTACTCGTTCAAATTACTTAAGATTTAATATTCTCCAATTAAAATATGGGATCATGTGGACACATGTCATCACCACATATTCTAATACTTGGGAATTTGATTTAAAGTGGTGGTCACATTTTATAAAGTTTAAAATTACTATTTAATACAATTAAAGTGACTAGAAATGCCTATATAGCATTATTTTAGTACTAATCCAAAATCACTACATGTAAACCTAAATATTTTTACAGGTTCAGAAGATCTTGGCAAATGTGATTTTTGAGAGTTGGAATCAACTCAAAAGCATTTATGGTTGTTTTTTGAAAAATGTTTGAAGGTGGAATAGTCTCGGTCTTGTTATTTTTACTATAGGTGATCTATAATTTTAAATGGTTTGAATCCAACGGGCTTGGATAGATAATTTGAATACCTTTCTAACAAAATTGGAATCATGCAATTTGGTTCAGTGAATCTCTTTGAATTGATTTTTGAATCTGCTGACATAATCTAGTTTTAACTAAAATGGAAAAACTCTATTTGAATCGACGGGCTCTACGCGGGAAACTAACTAGGCTGGCCCAGCTGCACTGTGTTGGCGCAGCGGGCTGCTGATAAGATGGCCCTACTAGTCAGTGACTCTATCTAACCGAAACAGTTTCTTTCAATCTAGGCCGTGCGATTGGACTAGGATCTAACGGCTGAGGTGTATCGTCTATGACGAACAGCTCTGGCGAGACTGAATCCTAACAGCAACGGTGGGGGTCGTGTGACGCTCACCTGGGATCCATCTAGGGTCGGTGATGGGGGCGAATGGCGTTGTCATCGACGGCGGTTCGAGGTGCCGTCACGGCAGATCCTAGGATGGCTCCAATCGACGACGCCCTTCCTTCACTTTAGCGGCAGACTCCAGCTAAATTCTGGCGGGCTGGTGCTCACCTTGCTTCAGGGAAGGGTGTGGGAGGTTTGTGAGGAGTGGGAAGTGGAATGGTGTGGCGAATGAGGGCTGGGGCAGCCTCTATTTATACACCGGCGAGAGGGACAAAGCGGGATGGCTCGGGCTTGTTGGTGAGGGAGATACATGGGGCTACGGCATGGCTGAGGGTAGGGGTCGATGCGGTGCTTCAGGGTGGTCGTCGTGCGAGTGATGGCGCGGCAAGGGTCGGTCGAGAATAGTTGGGAATGGTTAGTGCTCTGGGAGGAAACGGTGGTGTTCGACACGGTGAACGGGCATGGCTGGGAGGTAGGTAGGGTCACAACAAGTGCGGGCACGCACGGTGAGAGCAAGGCGCGGCGTGTGCACGTGTGTCGGCTGCGGCGCTCTGGCGCGCTCTCGGCAAGGCGGGCAGAGAAATGGGTGCGGCGATTGTGGGTGGTCCACGACTTGGCTCTGGTCTAGGGGTGGAAAAAGGGTGGCGGTGGACGGTCGCCTGTCTCCTGGTCGTCGTGGGAGAAGGCGACGCTGGCTGCTGCGAGCTGTCCATGGTCGACCGGCACGGTGAGTGTCGGGCGGCGCTGTACTAGTGCAAAACGGCCAAGGGGGAGCGTGTCCTGTGCTGCTAGGTGTTGGGGGAGACCAGGAAGTGAAATGGGGACAATTGGGGTGATCAATTACTGCTCACAACAGTAGAAGTTTGGCTAGCGTTTTCTGTGTCTGCCAAGTGCTCGACCAAATGGCCGCATGAACACAAGATTTGAATTTTTGGCTAAATTTTGGTGAGTGTGTTTGTCACATGCTTGAGTGTCTATCGTTGCTTGGAAAAGTCAAGTGGAAATGGTTTGAGTGGTTTTTGCAAAATGGTGATCTATGCATTTGAACTTGATTCAATTTTGAATTGTCCTTTAAATAGCATTGGAAATTGTTTCTATTTGTTTGTAAAGTGGTCTTGGGTTCACTTTTACTTGGTCTAGCAAGGGGTGAAAATAATTGATAAAGTTTATATTAGAAATCTTTTATTGGAAACACCCAAAGTGGTCTAGTGGTTAATTTTGGTCAAAATTACCATTTGCTTATTTGATCCATATTTGAATTTCTTTTCTTTCGATTTTGTTTGTAATTGGCCTAGATGATGTAGTATTCCTATTTAAACCATTCCTTATCATTTGTATCAATCAAACATGGCAATTGCACTCATTCATACATTAATGCAAAAAACACATACACTCATATTAGATTTAATAATAAAAGTTCTGGTTAACCCTAAACTTGGGTGGTTAAAACTTGATCAACTTGATTAATGTTTTTGGGGTGTTACAAGATGAATACCAAAGAATATAACTATGCATCATAATTACATCGAATGATCTAGAATTTGCAATTATTACATAATGCATAGCCCAAAGGCTAGCTCAAATAGTTCAATATCATGCGGAAGCATAAATACATAATAGGCTCCATCTTCAATTGCGCCACAAGCGAACAACTATTGAGTGGAGGGTGGCAACCTATAAGATCAATCAGAACAATCGGAACAATAACCTGCAACATGAAAGGTTGCAAGCCAAAAATTAGTTAATGCTTTGAATGTATTGGCAAGTGGAACTATGAGACAAACAACAAGACTAATATCTACATGCATATCTAGCTTGTGGGGTTCAGGCATAGTTGCAGAAGCGAAATACTTTATCGTATCATTTGTAAATCATTTGTCAAGCATTTGATGTTCATCACACAACCCAATTATGTTTCAACCACATGTTCTAGCAATTACAAGTTAGAATGAATGAGAACATGTCATAGCACCCATAATTCAGCAACTCGAACGTCCATTACCGGGGACACGGCTAAGTACTTAGTTTTACACCCTGCAGGGGTTGTACACTTTACCCATATGACCTGGTCGACCCGCTCGTACCATGACACACATTTTGAGTCATGATAGGGAAAATTCCAAGAAGAGATAATTCGGGAAGTAGCTCCACAAGCCCATCCACGCACCGTACCAACCTATCACATTCACTACATCTCTGGATATGAAGAGCTCGAGTCACCACGACCTACTAAGTCCATCCAGCCACCCATAACTCATTGGCATATGGCTGTACACATAAGCTACCAAATCAAGACACTAACCATTTCTCTGAAACCTGGGTGGCCATCCACAAGTGATATACTCGGGTTAACCATAGACATGGGTCCAGTATTCACAAACCAAGCAATTACCAATTCCACCTAGAGAGTTCATTAATTAAGTTGTTTTAAAATTTTCCAAACACATACTTTCAAAACAATCTTTATCATGGTGTATCCCACCCTCGTCTACATAAGCACAACTAAGCACAACTACTTATGGTGACTCACCTAACAAGGAAGGTTATGACCATAATAGGATATAGTATAGCAATAAATATAACTTGTAAAAACAAAACAAAGCTACAATGCATATAGAAAGTAAATAGGACTTTTATGAAGCTCCACTTGCCTTGGTAGTTGTCGGAGTCAAGCACACAATCCGAACAATTGCACTGGTCACAATCCTCACAATCTACACGAAAGTAATTCAACCAAATAAACAACAGATAGAGATCAAACAAGTGCAACAAATGCACGCATGATATTTTAACAAAAGTTTCAGTAGCTTATTAATGTTCTCTAATCAATATATCTACTAATTGCATGCATGGAAAACATTTAATGCGTTGAACACAATTTATGCAATTTAGAGAACTAATTATTAGGCTTTTAATCAAAATATTGAGCCTCTGATGTTAACATTGTTGTGAATTCATGAAAAAAATATACTGGATACACAATACGATTTAGAGTCAGGGGCAAAAAGAATCATGCCAAAAGGACTTACAGATCTTTTTAAATAATTAAAATACTATAGAATGCATTTTAATATGTCAAACATTATATGTACTATAAACTAGTAATTTTTTTTCCAAATCATGTTCTCCTCAATTTTGTGAATCCAGGGGCATATCATTTGTATTTTTCTGATCTGTAGTTTATTTTATAATCACGACAAATACTTACAGTAAATGTCAGATCCAATTACATATTAATATTTTACCCAAAATTATCTTTTCAATGGAATATTTTACTAGGAATTTTTGAATTTAAATACAATTTCTGCATATTTATCTATTTTCTCGAACAGAGGGAATATTCCTGGAATATGCTGCTGACGCGGCAGAACAAGTGGCAGCTCATCATTGGCCGATACCCCTTGGCCTGTTCATCTAATCTGCACTGTTGCATCAAGATCCAAGGGCTAGGAAGCAGAGCTTCCTGAGCTCACCGTGGTGCAGCGGCGGACGGCGGCGGCGGCTCTAGCGACAGCCTTCGGCAGTGCTCCGGTGGTCGCCGATGATGGTGGCGTGGTCCATGTGATGCGGGCGGGGACGACGACCTCCCTGGCGACTAGTTCGCAGTGGCCTGCTTCCTCTATCGACGCTAGCGGGCGGACGGAGGGCTTCAGGGGACATGGCTCCAGCGTACTCTCCAGCGAGGAATTGCCGGCGGTAGGAGGCTCTGCAGATGGGGGAAAAAGCATGAGGCAGTGCGGCACAAGGAGGCAAGGAATGTAGAGAGAAAAGGAGGGCATGCGTGGTTGGATGGCGTCGGCGTCGAGCTCACAGTGGCGGCGGACGGCCGCGGGATCGGGAAAACTCTGTGGAGGCGGCAAGAGGTCAAGAGGTTGCGAAAAAAGAGAGATACGGAGAGAGGGGTATTTATGGGGGAGGAATCGTGCACGAGGGGGCACGGGAACGAGCAAATCACGGCGGATTCGGCGGGGAATCGATCAGGATCGATGGCGTCTCTGTTGCGGTCTTTACGCGTGAGGAAGGAGACGCTGCGGTGGGCCCCACACGTCAGTGGGGGAAAGGGGAGGCGGGCTGCTAGCAGGTTGGCTGCTGCTTGGCAGTCAGGATGTGCGTGCCGGGAATCGGGTGATGGTGTAGCGCGGCGCTAGCTAGGTCAGGTCGCGATGAGCGTTGCTGGTTGCTCCGCGTGGTGGAGATCGAGCGTTAGCTAGTAGAAGGTCGGCCCAGTTGGTCGGTCCGATTAGATTAGGTTTAGTCTTTTTTTCCTTTTTCTTTTTTCTATTTTCTTATTTAGAAATCCTTTCGTAACTTTTTGTTTATAACTCCAATTGAGATGATTTTTGTCTTCAAATTTTTCTAAAAATAAGAGGATCATCATAGGATTCTTTTTGTCAATAGTTTGACTACTTTTGAATAGTGATTTTATAAATGCGCATATAAACCTTTGTAGGAGCCTTTTAGTGAGTCAAAATAGGGTTTGAACATAGGGTTTTGCAATTCAAATTTTCATGAATGCAAATGATGCAATGCGAATGAATTTTTTAATAGTCCCAAATTTCTGAAATCTTGGGATGTGACAGACTAACCCCATAAAGATGAATCTCGTCCTCGAGATTCGAAATGGCTAGCAAGGTGTGGGTGGTATACTCGAGGCAAAACGCTTAAGAGAATTGCACTTGGCATCTCCAAAGATAATTATTGTTCTACATCATATCCTTGTTCTTTCAGAGTGTGGTGCCATACCAATCTTTCAAAACATGATTCTAACCTTCCAATCGAAGCTAGAGTTGCATCTAAACCATGTGAATCCAATATAATTAAGCCAGTGGGGAAATTTGTGTGCTACTAATCTCCAGGATTTAATTATGGCATTATGTACTAGCTATCTATCCTTCTCCTGTGAGTTCACCTTAACACATCCTCTAAGTAGCTCCATATGTACCTATTCTTATCCATGAATGCCTCGATATAAATAGATACAGTGTACCAATATTGAAAAATTGTGAGTGTGATGCATGAATTGATCAAGGGCTTACCAGTCACACGACCTAGCTTATTGAGTGTTTTCCCCATGCTCACTTGGTACCGTGAAGCTCCTTCTCTGGACATTTATTGGCATAATGTCCCAACTCGTCGCCCTTGTAGCAGGTGATGGTACTGAGATCCCTTATAGGCTTCATATTGTCAGTGTATCTGTCAACACCCGGATTTTTAATCCCAGATGCCCGTTATGCCATACCTCGCAATCCCAGGATTACCATTTTTGCGAGACATGACGGATTGGATATCATAGTACATCATCCATTACAAACCATACATAAGGTTTTACACAAATAAGGAACTCAGGATCCAGTCTTTAATACAACAAGCAGCGGAAATAAATGATAGCCTAGCGGTGGGGTCCCTCTTCAGGGGCATAGGCAATGCTGACGAAGGCAGATAGTCCTAGTTATCATAGCCATCCTGCTGACCATCATCTTGATAATCTCCTTCATAGTCTGGCCATGATAATAGCCAGGGACAAAAGCCATGAGTACTCTTTAAGTACTCGCAAACTAGTACTAGCAAGGGTTATGATTCTAAGTTAAAGTACTGAAATGAAAGAATAACTATCAAGTTAAGTTTGAAACCTAAGCTGAGTTCTGAAACAAGAAAAGATAAAATAAAAGTCTAGAATCACTTAAGTTGGGAAGCTATTGTCATCTACACAACACTGTTGTGGTCAAGTCAAGGTTCATCATTCATTTCAAGTTATTTAGAAAACATCTGACAACGAAATAGTATGGCCATCCCAACTGTCCATAACCACGGATGCGGCTATTTTCGAATAGTTTGACACTCTGCAGAGGTGGTACATTTTCACCACAAGATTCGATACATCTGTCAGGGATAACCCTGAATCATCATACTTAGTATGCAGATAATCAAACATAACCTTTCCATTACACACCCTAGTATAAGCACCTCTCCTATGAGCATGGCCTCCCAACCATGACCATCAGTCATCTTGGGCACTGCATAGGTGGTCATCATTGAGAGGTAGCCTCAGCTCAAACCCCTCTCGTGAGGGAACTAATACTAATGCATATAAATTTCCATCTAAGCCTTACCCAATTCAAGTAATGTGGTTGTACGGTAAATTTGGAATGGTATCGCATCCGAATCCAACTATCAGTTTTATCAAAAAAGTTAAGGCTCATGCCTCATCATTTTCATCATCATAAACCAATTGTGTTTCTCAACACATGTCAAAACATCTCAATAGAATGACTCATCATTCCAAGGTTTTCATAACTCATTTTCACCAAGTGTTCCCATCTGAAGTGAATCAAGTTTGATTTATTCTAAAACACTAGGTTAAGGGTGTTCACTAGGGTGTAAAGGTGGGATCAATCTCATGCCATAGAATGACATCTAAGAGTTTCTAATTAGGTCAAGTTTTATACTCTTTATGCTACCTTCAAAATTAATTAAAGAACTTGGTGTCACCAAGGGGGGGGGGGTGTGATCAAAGTATGCTTAATGCATCTTTACTAAACTATCTAGTTTTATTCTAGCTTTCTACAATAGCTTACTAAGACATGTTTGCAAGGGTTAGCTTGCCACTAATAGCTTGCCTTGGTTGGTGTAGTGGTTGAAGTTTTCTTCTTCTTCTTCTTCTTGGTAGAACTCCTCCTCCTCGAAGGCTTGGTCGGTACTATCGTCTAGAAATACATAGGGAGGGCACAATCACCAAACAATACTTAACTTAGGCTAAGTAGTATTCTAAAGCACACAATTGATGATCTATTATCATCACAAACATTACAAGTTTTAATTCAATAGTTTTAATCTTTTTATTTTAGAAAAGTAATTTCTACTCATTGAAATGTTAACTAAAATTTAATATTCACCACCAAAATATGAGATCATTTGGACACATGTCCTCACCACATATTCCAAAGGTGGGAATGAGATTTAAAGGTTGGATCAATATTACTTTAGTGTAAGTTTATTATTTAATGATTTCAAGTGACTAGAAATGCCTATATAGCATTATTTTGGTACTAGTCCAAAGTCACTGCATGTAAACCTTAATATTATTACATATTTGGATAGATATGATGAAATGTGATTTTTGAGAGTTGGAATCAACTCAAAAGCTGACTTGGTTGATTTTATAAAAATGTTGCAAGTTGTAAAAGCTTCTGTCTTCTCATTTTTATTAGGAGAGATCTATAAATCTAATTGAATTAAATCCAATGGGCTTGGATAGAGCATTTCAATACCTTTCAGAAAAAATTAGTTTCATGCAATTTGGATTTGTCAAACTCACATAATTGATTTTTGAAACACAAGACAGAAACTATATTCTAGCTAAAAAGAAAAATCCTAATTTGAATTTCCAACGCTGAAGGAACGAAATGGGTCGCCCAGTCGCTGTCTTGCACAGTGGCTCAATGACAGGGGGTCCCGCTTGTCAGCGGCACTTAACACGCGAAGTGGTACAGGCGAATGGTGGCCGTGCGATCTGGTTCTAATCCAACGGCTGAGGGTCATCGTTGACGTTGGGCAATGCCGGCGAGACAGAACCCTAGCGCGACCAGTGGGGGTCGTTAGGGGCTCACCGGGGTTCAGGCGAGGGTCGGCGAGGCGGGCGAACGACGAAGTCGACGACGGCGAACCTCCTGGTACCGGCAGCTTCTCCTGGGGCGGCCTCGATCAACGGCGCCCTTCTCCTCCCGAGGCGGCTGCTGTACCCGGCCGGTGCTTCGGCGGCTCCGGCTGGCGGTGGGGAGTGAGTGTGAGAGGTGGTGAGTGAGATGGTGTGCTCAAATCGGCTGGGGGTGGCCTCTATTTATAGTGGCGAGAGGGGACCGACGGGGCGCACGGTGAGCTCGTCGTGGTCGATGGTACCGACGGCTATCGGCATGGGCGACGGTAGGGGCAGTGCGGTGCTCCCTGGCGATGCTCAACGACATGGTGGCGAGACGTGGGGCGGTGCGGTTTGGTCTGGAACACGCGATGCTCTGCGCGGCAGAGGCGGCGTCTTTGACGACGAGCGGTGGCTGTGCGTCATGGGGGCGTGACGGGATGTCTGGCGGTCTCTGGTCGGTGGTGATCATGTATGCAAGCGGTAGCGGCGCAGTCTGTGGCGTCGGTCGAGGTGGCGCTCTAGCGCATGCTCGGCATGGTTCTTTGGCGGGCTGGGCGCGTCCGTGCGTGTGTGGTCCAGGGGTTGGCAAGGTTCGGGCGCTGGACAGGGAGTGGCGGTGGACGGTGGGCTGCCTCCTAGACAAGGTTGGCACGGCTAAATCTCCTCCTAGCTTGCTGTCTCCACTGGGGTGGCATGGTGAGCTTCGGTTGTTCACCATTGATGTCATTGCCCATCTTACAGTGAGTCTAGTGCTTGGTTTAACTTGCTAGATGATCTACTGAGATGGTTGTGAGCTAGAGAGGGAACAAGTTAGGCTTCAATCACTGCTCATAATAGTGTTTGGTTTTTGTTTGATTTGTGTCTCGCCACATTGCTCGATGAAATGGCCGCAAGAACTCAAGTTTTGAATTTTGAAAAGATTTTTGGTGGGTGTGCTAAGTTGGTGCTGGTGAGTCTGCAGATGCTTGGGTTTTGAAAGTTGAGCTTGTTTGAGTGGTTTTTGAAAAAGTGGGATCTTCCCATATGATAAAGATTCAATTTTGAACTGTTATTTAAAATAGTTTACAGAAGGTTTTTAGAAGATCAAAAGGTGGGCCTTGGTACCTCATTATGTGTGCTAGCAAGGGGTGCAAAGATCAAGAATTGTTTCTGTTAATTTTTTAGTACTAGGAATAGCCAAAGTAGACATGGGAGTTAATTTTGGCAAAATGACCATTTCTCCATTTTAAATCTTTTTGATTTGATTTTCTTTAGAACAAGTTTGGGAATGATGTAGATGATGTTTAAATCACCTAAGAAACATTTTACAAGCATTGGATCACTTAATCATGGCAATTCAAACAACTCCTATTTAAATGCACATAATATGAATGCTTTCATTTTAAAAATGGAAAAGTTTTTGTTAACCCTATTTTTGGATGATTGGATCTTTGATAAACTTGGATTGAAGTTTTGGGATGTTACAGTATCTGTCTTTCTTGTTTCCTTTGCCCTTCTTCTTTTCTGGACAATGTGACGCATAATGCCCTGTCTCATTACAATTGTAGCACAACAACTGGCTAATATCTCTCGCATGGGAGCTGTGGTAGTTCTTCCTCTTCCTAGGTCTCCCTAAGTCTAGGAGATTTCTTAGTTCTTCTTCTTTGTATTTCACCACAAATTTAGGAAATCTTTCTCGTTTCTTGGAGCAGTCACTAGAGATATGACCTTCTTCTGCACATGAGTAACAACACTTTGTGGTCACAATTGATGCAGCCTTATGAGGCATGACTGAGTTTGGCCTCCGCCATAAAGCTTGATTCTTCGTGGCTCTTCTTGAGGGCTTGATACATTCCATTCTTGACTCCTTTATTAGCTCGTTGTAACATGGGGTAAAGGTGAAAACCAACAGGGACACGATCGTTCCCTTCACATAGAAAGCAAGTGAATTGGGATGTGGGACACTCTCCAGCTGGATGGCTTCCATCACAATAGGAGCACTGATCCTGATGCTCCTTGTATGTGTGTCCTGGGTCTCCACGGACTTTGCAATATTGAAGTTCCTTCAGAACCTCTTCTTTAGTCGTTGATGCTTGGGGATATAACAAGGTCGCAATATAACTTCATCGAACTCCTCCCAAGTTATTTTTCTGTTGTAGATGGATCTATGCATCCTCCATCAAGTTGTATGATGCAAATTCACATCATCTATTGCATGACGAGATGCCTTGCTAAGAGCTTCAATGTATTCCAAAGCTTTCCTTGGCATAGATTGTTGAATCCTTTCTGGCGTGAGTTCATGACTTCGGATGAAACATGTTCATCAAGAAATGCTTTCTAAAGCATGTTCCATGTTACTTATACTATGGGGTGAGTGACTTGATATTCATACCACCATTTTGCTACAGATCCTTCCAATAAGTGAGTGGAAAACCTCACCTTCTCTATATCTGTGCAGCCAACAATCACTAGGCTCATGTTCACTCTTTGCAACCAATTATCTGCCACAGTAGGATCATAGAAGCTTGAGTATGTTGGTGGTCTGAGCATCAGAAAATTGCTGAGTAGGTCCTGCTGAGGCGATGGATTGTTGTTGGCCATGAACTATGTCATCACTTGTGCTTTATGTGCTTGTGCTGCCATGATATTCTCCATCTCAATGGATTGACGACGGGGTGGTATCTATTGGGACAACATAGACGAGTTATAGATAGAAAGAATAGAGAAGTACTACTACCCATAACTATATGAAAAAATCAATTGACACACAAGCAAACAATCATTACAAACAACACTCGAGCTGTAACACCCTCGAATCGGCCCTATGCAAGTTTTAGCCCTTTCCACCAAACCCGCATAGAAACGATTCAAGGATGCCCACCAGGCACTTTCGTGCGGGTGGAAAACGAAGTAATACCATTACACAACAGTCATCGATAGGACCCAAAGAACTGATATATATACAACAGCGACTCAACGAGTCAAGAATACAGATATACAATACAAAGATCCAAATCACCTTGAAATCGATACAACGTCCGAGTATGGACAAGAAGCAAATTGGGCTAAGAGCCCTGAAGAATAACCAATGGCGTCGATAACCCTGCCCAAGCCAAGCTAAAATGGTAACCCTGCTAACGACGTCGATCTCAAACCTGCTAAAACAAAAGGGGTGCCGACAAAGGGCAAAAGAAAAAAGAGGAGCCTCGGTACTGAGGCCAGTACACGGCGAGGCTAGAATTCGGCGGCTCTCGCCTACATAGGTATGGTGGACTGAAGCGGCAGCGCAACATGCACTAAACAACCTATAGAGACTCGATTCAACTGTTGGCTATTAGAGAAGGATAAGAAAGACCTATTCGGATCCAACCTGATAGTAACACCAAACATACCCATCCTGGCATTTTCCCCCTCGAGACCAAACGAGGAAGTCAAACCGAGGAACTCACACAGTTGGCAGTTTTACTCATTCCGTTATAGTGTTAGCACTTACTGATCAGATATAGATAGCATGAGTCATCCTGAAGCATAAGTGGTGGGCAGTTTTAATTAACCATTCTGGTGTAGTAGGAACATTTACTAGTTAGATACAATTGTTCTGAGGAATCCCAAAACCCAGCAGTTGTTGGCACTTTTATCACATTCCATTGAAGTTGCAATACTTACTAGGCAGATATAACAAAACAACCCAGATCCAGCAGTGTTGGCATTTTTAATATCCATTCCGTTATAATAAAGCTAATTACTAGTCACATATTAAGTCAAATTTATAACACTACTTTAGTTATGCTTGTATATCATCGAGATACTGTGCTCCAAGTCGTCCATAACCGCGGACACGGCTTTCAGAAATATTTACCGTGCAGGGGTGCACAAATCGCAACACACACACGATCAACCTCAGAAAAACCAAATCAAAACCCAACGAGGCTTTCACGACAAAGCAATCACAGGATTCATAAAATATTTCAGGGGGGGCCACCACACTAAGCTACCCGCAACAAAGTTGGCCGGCTCTAGAACGGACCCAGGGTTTGTGACAATGGCTGTAAATGACTGGGAACCCGAAAGTGTGACTGGGCTTGTCGATACCGTGAAAACATTCCACGTTCCAAAACAGTACAGGTTCTCCACGCACAATCGTAAATAAAGCAGTAAAGCATGGCATAAGTACAAGATAGTAATAAAGCCCCAAACTACTTGTGGCTCCGAGAAATAAAAAATGAGTCAAGCTCTGGCTAAGGGGGATTCATAGAGTCTCCCGGATGTGGATAGTGCGAATAGTCAAGGAACAGGTATCAAGTACTCGGGGTCCTACGGGACACAAGTGAGCATGGAAGAACCAAATAACATCTATTTCCCACCGATGCCTCTGCAGTTGTTATATCTAGCATTTTAATAGTTGTATTTAAAGTCATGATCATCTCCACCATTAAGCATCTCCACCATTTATCATGTGTCAACTTGCCGTCAACGGTGAAACGGCAACGATGCGAAGCAACACATAAGCAAGCAACTACGACTCGCAAGGCTGACTATCTATCAAACAACAGGCAATAGGATGTGTAAATGGCAATATATAGGCTGCAAGGAGTATAAATGGTGCACGGAAACTAAAGCATCGCAACACAGATAACAATAGATCAACAGGAGGAAATAAAGACTATAAAAGCAAAATAGGTAGAAAGGGGGAGATGCTCGCCTGGGCAAGACTGGGATCGAGGTTCGGACTCCGGGGTTCAGGGTCTTCGGATCTGTGAAGGAGATCATGGCGTTCCGAGGAGAAGATCTTGGCGTGCCGAGGGTTCAGTCTTCGAATCCCAGGAAGGAGGTCTTGCGGTTTTCTGTGAAGGTGATCTTGATGCTCGGTGCCCGTGAAGTAGATCTTGTCGTCGCGAAGATCTTGTCGGGTCCACGTATCGGGTCGGTCTTGGTGTTCGAGATGAAGAACTTGGCGTTCCGGTGGAGATCTTGGCGGTCTTCGGATCCGGGTCTTGGTGTCCGTGTAGGATTTCTTGCCGATCTCCTCGGAATTTCGAGGGTACATCTTCACGCGTCGATGGACTTCGAGGACTCGCCAGGCGGATCAATGATGTAGGTCTTGGCGTCATTTGTTGAGGTTCTCGGGTGTCGGTGTCGGACTCGGGTGTGGCGTCGATGGTCTTGTGGTTCCATCTTGGTTTGTCGGTGTCGGCCTCGGTTCTTGACATTGGTAGGTCTTGGTTCGGCATGGATGGTTCATCGAGGTCAATCTTGGCGAGGTCTTTGTACAACTTGTCGTATTGGGTCGATCTTGTCTGTCGGGGGATCTTGTCAGGAACCCCACATACTCACAATATATCAGGTAGCCTCCAGCTCGCATAGCCAAACAGCTCGTGGGACATCGATTAGCAGAAACACACAGGCAAACAAGGACCTGGGGAAGCGAGGTTGAAAGGGACCATGCAGAGGAAGCACGGCAGGTAGCTGGGGTCGAGGTGGAGACGGCCAGCAATGGAGAACACTGGAGAGGATGCTCCTGCACAAGTAGGGGCGTGCATGCTGAGGAGGCCGAGCCAAACTCGAGCAGAGGCGAGACAAGGCCCAGGTCGACGAGGTGGGGACGCATGACGCGGAAGCCGAGGGTCGCGGATGCCGATGTGCAAAGAGGAGGGCCCACTAGGCAGGCGGGCATGGCGGAGGCGCCGCCGAAGGTGGCGAAGACGAGCGCGAGGCGGCCGACACGCCGAAGGACGTGGGTGTCAAGGAGCTCGGGCTCGAGGGTGTTCGAGACGACCGCCATGGACGGCAAACAGAGGACAACCACGGGGGCACGCGGTGTAGCGGGGACATGGCGGTGGCGCCTAGGATGAGGCGACGGACGGCGGGGTTACGCGAGGCCGAGCGACGAGGAGTTTGGCGGCGCGGCGGAAAGGAGTGAGATGGAGGGAGGTAGACATGGTGGTGGCCGGGCTGCTGTGGCTGCCAGGAGCGACGAGGACGGAAAGGACACGTGCGGCAGCGCGTCACAGTTCCGGTGGACGGGGAGGCGGGGGTAGGTGGGAGAACGCGAGGAAGGAGGCGAGATGGGCGCATCGATGTGAGAGGCCGAGCGCGTCACGACGCTAGGGTGGGGCCAGGCTCGCGTGGAGGAGACGCGAGGCAGGCGAGGATCCCGATGTGGGGAGCGTGCGTGAGGAGAGATGGGGGCGTGGGGCCTTGGCGATGCAGGGTGGGGATTGGTTCGAGCGGGGCTGGGGCTGGTTGGTGTGGACCCGCCTGGTCGGGAAGAGTGCGGTGGGGAGGTAGCAGGTGGCCTGGTGCATGCGTGTGGCATGTGTGTGTGTCGCATGTTGTGTGGGGTGTGGGGTGTTGGGTTTGGCTCGACACGCGCGGGAGGATAAGGTGGCGAGCGGTTGGCGATGGAGGGGGATGGGAAGGGTAGGGTGTGGTTGGGGTAGGTAGGAATTAGGGTTAGGCTAGGTTTGGGGTTTTGTTTGTGGGGTGGTAGGTGGCGGTCGGCTGGGCCTTTTGGGCCTGGCCGGCGGCTGCCTCCCCCACTAAAATATTTATCTCTATTTAATTTTTAAAATATTTTTATAAATAGTTTTTAGACGAATAAAAGATCCAGATCAGATCGAGGTTTTTATTTAAAGTAAAGACGGGGGATGTTTAGAAAACATAACTAGGCTTTTAGAAAATAGTTTTAGAAAAACAAATGCATGATGACATGACGATGCTCAAATGCAACGTGGCATGATGACATGAGCATGCGCTCATGTTGATGCGCAACACAAAAACACAACGATTTTCTAGTACTAGTTTGAGCGGGATGCCACAATTCGACACCACTAACAAGGGATCTCGCCCTCGAGATCCGCCTCATGGTACCGGGAAGAAGGTCGGTGATCTGAATATTCTCGCTTCGTGTAGATTCTCGCGACACCACTAACAAGAGGTCGTTGTCCGTGATCGCCGAGAGAACACTCCGGGGACAAAGGCGAAGGTGGAGGTATCAACAAATAAAACCACCTCTAACTTCGATAGAAGGAGAGAAACGATGCTTTCTAATCCACTTCAATGTACACGATCAAATAGAGTGAGTAGTTGGCATGGGGGCCAATCCATCACGCACCCAAACTATTACTCAGCACAATCAGTAGAAAAGCGTGCAACCATTCTCGGAATCAGACTGAAGATCTCGACAATCGAGGTCGGATACAAAGGAGCGATGCAGGCTCTACATCGGATTTGGCGTAGATGATATCGTCGCGTTGAACACACTGGAAGGCACACGGAGGAGCAAAGAGAAGTCCAACAGATGAAGGATTCCTCGGATAGCACGAAGACCGGATGTAGAAGCACCATTACCAAAGAAGGAAGCGAAACCCTGAAGGTACGACGGAAAACCCAACCACGAGAATTCCTGGACTCGAAGAAAAGATAAGAGAACAGATCCAAAACACGTAGAGGTAAGAGGAGAATAGCAGAGGGTAAGGAGTAAAAGCGGACCTAATCAGACCTATCCAACCGATGTTGTAAAATAGTTTTGACACTCTACATCGACCGTTAGCTAGGTTATCCTACAGGCTGGACTTGTGGGGTATCACAACTGCTTAGCTCTGATACCACTCTATAACACCCTCGAATCGGCCCTATGCAAGTCTTAGCCCTTTCCGCCAAACCTTCATAGAAACGATTCAAGGACGCCCACCAGGCATTTTCGTGCGGGTGGAGAACGAAGTAATACCATTACACAACAGTCCTCGATGGGACCCACAGAACAGATATATATACAACAGCAACTCAATGAGTCAAGAATACAGATATACAATACAAAGATCTACATCACCTTGAAATCGATAAAACGTCCAAGTACGGACAAGAAGCAAATTGGGCTAAGAGCCCTGAAGAATAACCAATGGCGTCCATAACCCTGCCCAGGCCAAGGCAGAAGGGTAACCCTGCTAACGACGTCGATCTCAAACCTATTAAAACAAAAGGGGTGCCGACAGAGGGCAAAGGAAAAAGAGGAGAGTCAGTACTGAGGCCAGTACATGGCGAGGCTAGAATTCGGCGGCTCTCGCCTACATAGGTATGGTGGACAGAAGCGGCAGCGCAACATGCACTAAACAACCTATAGAGACTCGATTCAACTGTCGGCTATTAGAGAGGGATAAGAAAGACCTATTCGGATCCAACCTGATAGTAACACCAAACATACCCATCCTGGCATTTTCCCCCTCGAGACCAAACGAGGAAATCAAACCGAGGAACTCACACAGTTGGCAGTTTTACTCATTCTGTTATAGTGGTAGCACTTGCTAATCAGATATAGATAGTATGAGTCATCCTGAAGCATAAGTAGTGGGCAGTTTTAATTAACCATTCCGTTGTAGTTGGAACATTTACTAGTCAGATACAGTTGTCCTGAGGAATCCCAAAACCCAGCAGTTGTTGGCACTTTTATCACATTCCATTGCAGTTGCAATACTTACTAGGCAGATCTAACAAAACAACCCAGATCCAGCAGTGTTGGCATTTTTAATATCCATTCCGTTATAATGAAGTTGATTACTAGTCACATATTAAGTCAAATTTATAACACTACTTTAGTTATGCTTGTCTATGATCGAGATACTGTGCTCCAACTCGTCCATAACCGCGGACACGACTTTCAGAAAGATTTACCCTGCAGGGGTGCACAAATAGCAACACACACACGATCAACCTCAGAAAAACCAAATCAAAACCCAACGAGGCTTTCACAACAAAGCAATCACAGGATTCATAAAATATTTCAGGGGGCCACCCCACTAAGCTACCCGCAACAAAGTTGGCCGGCTCCGGAACGGACCCAGGGTTGTAACAATGGCTGTAAACGACTGGGAACCCGAAAGTGTGATTGGCTTGTCGATACCATGAAAACATTCCACGTTCCAAAACAGTACAGGCGCTCCACACACAATCGTAAATAAAGCAGTAAAGCATGGCATAAGTACAAGATATTAATAAAGCCCCAAACTACTTGTGGCCCCAAGAAATAAGAAATGAATCAAGCTCTGGCTAAGGGGGATTCATAGAGTCTCCCAGATGTGGATAGTGCGAATAGTCAAGGAACAGGTATCAAGTACTCGGGGTCCTACGGGACACAAGTGAGCATGGAAGAACCAAATAACATCTATTGCCCACCGATGCCTTTGCATTAGTTATATCTAGCATTTTAATAGTTGTATGTAAATTCATGATCATCCCCACCATTAAGCATCTCCACCATTTATCATGTGTCAACTTGTCGTCAACGGTGAAACGACAACGACCCAAAGCAACACATAAGCAAGGAACTACGACTCGCAAGGCTGACTATCTATCAAACAACAGGCAATAGGATGTGTCCATGGCAATATAGAGGCTGCAAGGAGTATAAATGGTTCACGGAAACTAAAGCATCACAACACGGATAGCCATAGATCAACAGGAGGAAATAAAGACTATAAAAGAAAAATAGGTAGAAAGGAGGAGATGCTCGCCTGGGAAACACTGTCGAAGGTTCATATCCGGAGAACTTGTCGATACTCGCATTAACTCATCGGCCTAATCCGTGAAGAAGCAAACACTAGAAGAAACATCGGATGCAATATTTAATACTACGGCAGAAGATCCGGCATGCTTATGATATGATGCATGGCATGGCACAGATGCGGTGCAATTAGGCCATATTAAGCGGAACCGAGGTCCCGACAATTAATTAACAGGTTCAAGTTATTTACCTACCCCGCAAATTAAATGTTGTCTTAACAAGGCAAAGCATGGTATCGGTTCTCTACACAAATTTAAATGGAGTCCGGAATAATACAAAAGTATCCCGCATATTGACTCCATATTTAATTATGAGGTGAATCGGCATAATGCCCCCAAACCACAAACAGGTATGCATGTATGAACAATTTATCATGCGACAGTTTATAATGTCATATTATAAAAATAGGGGCTTAGGGTCACACATCTGGGTTTGAAGATCTTGGGTTCCAGGGGTTCAGGGTCGGGTCTCAGGGTTTGACGGGGATCGAGGTTCAGACTCCGGGGTTCAGGGTCGTCGGATCTGTGAAGGAGATCATGGCGTTCCGAGGAGAAGATCTTGGCGTGCCGAGGGTTCGGTCTTTGAATCCCGGGAAGGAGGTCTTGCGATTTTCCGTGAAGGCGATCTTGAAGCTCGGTGCCCATGAAGTAGATCTTGTCATCACGAAGATCTTGTCGGGTCCACGTATCGGGTCGGTCTTGGCATTCGAGATGAAGAACTTGGCATTCTGGTGGCGATCTTGGCGGTCTTCGGATCCGGGTCTTGGCGTCCGTGTAGGATTTCTTGCCGATCTCCTCGGAATTCCGAGGGTACATCTTCACGCCTCGATGGCCTTCGAGGTCCATTCGGCGGATCCATGATGTAGATCTTGGCGTCATTTGTTGAGGTTCTCGGGTGTCGGTGCTGGACTCGGGTGTGGCATCGATGGTCTTGTGGTTCCATCTTGGTTTGTCGGTGTCGGCCTCGGTTCTCAACATCGGTAGGTCTTGGTTTGGCATGGATGGTTCATCGAGGTCAATCTTGGTGAGGTCTTTGTACAACTTGTCGTATTGGGTCGATCTTGTCCATCGGGGGATCTTGTCAGGAACCCCATGATACGTCCATTTTGCATCACTGTTCTATGTCTTAATTCACTATTATTCATTGATATATTTCGTATTGAGAGGTGATACTTATGTTATTTCATCTATTTTTGCATGGTTGATGACTTTTGGAGCATGGACCACTGCAGTCAGGATTCTGATGGAAAAGGTGCTGTTTGGAGGCAAAATTCGCGAAGATAAGAAAATCCGGGAAAATATACGGAAAATCCTATTTTTCCAGAAGACTCAGGATGCCAGAAGATGGAGTGGAGGTGGGCCACAGGGGGCCCACACCACCCCATGGCGCGGGCAGGCCTAGGCCGCGCCAGGGAGTGGTGTGGCCACCCTGGCCCACTCCAGCCTCTCCCCTCTGGCGTATATCATCCCCCCAAAACCCTAAGACTCGAGGAGCAACCACAGAAAGATTCCACTGCCTCTACGGGGCGGAAAACACCGAGAGAGAAAGATCTCTCCGGCAGACAGATTTCTGCCGGGGGAATTCCTTCCCGGAGAGGGGAGATCGTCGCCATCAACACCACCATCAAGATGGACTTCATCGGGATCATCATCATCATAATCACCACCATCATCACCCTCAGCACCCTCATCACCATATCCATATTGCTGTAACAATTGCGTTGAATCTTGCATAGTTCATAGGGGAAACTTTCCCGGTGTTGATTACTCTTTGTAGTTGATGCTATTGAGTGAACCATTAAACTATTGTTTATGTTCAGATTGTTATACATTATTATTCCATCTCTGATCATGATCCATATGATGTCTTGTGAGTAGTTCGTTTCGTTCTTGAGGACATGGGAGAAGTCTTGTTGTTAGTAGTGGAGTTGCGTTGAGAAAGATTCAATAGATTGTTATTTAAGTTGTGGTGTACTTCTTCTAGTGGTGTCATGTGAACGTCGACTACATGACACTTCACCTATATGGGCGTAGGGGAATGCATTGTGTATTTGGCTACTAATCGTAGGGACTGCCGGAGTGACAGAAACCTGAACCCCCGTTAGGAAACCATTGCACAAGGGACGTAAGGGTCTTAGAGTTTAAAGCTGTGGTTAGATTTCTACCTTAATTACTTTATTGTACTTACGGATGTTTGCAAGGGGTATAATCACTAGTATGTATTAGTGTTGGATGGGGTGGTACATTAGCATAGGTTCACCCACACAACACTTAGCAAGCTAAAGAAGATTAATCGACTATATAAAGCGAAAGCACTTGACAGTCTTCCCATGTGTCCTCGAGAATGTTTGGTCATCTATAGAAATACAACCGGCTTGTCCTTTGCTGCATAAAGGATTGGGCCACTTGCTGCATTTATTCCTACTGTCTTTTATTTACTCGTACTTTGTTTACTTTCTTTATCGAAAACCCCTAAAAATCCGTTTGTTAAGTATTTGCAGAGAATTCATGATCCATACCACTAGCCATTGGGTTCGACACTCTTACTTATCGAAAATACTGCGATACACCCCCTATACTTGTGGGTCATCACCCCACATACTCACAATATATCAGGTAGCCTCCAGCTCGCACAGCCAAACAGCTCGTGGGACAACGGTTAGCATAAACACACAGGCACAAAAGGACCTGGAGAAGCGAGGTTGAAAGGGACCATGCAGAGGAAGCACAGTAGGTAGCTAGGGTCGAGGTGGAGACGGCCAGCGATGGAGAACATTGGAGAGGATGCTCCTGCACAGGTAGGGGCATGCATGCTGAGGAGGCCGAGCCAAACTTGAGCAGAGGCGGGACGAGGCCTAGGTCGAGGAGGTGGGGACGCACGACACGGAAGCCGAGGGCCATGGATGCCGATGTGTGAAGAGGAGGGCCCATGAGGCAGGCGGACATGACTGAGGCGCCGCCGAAGGTGGCAAAGACGAGTGCGAGGCGGCCGGCACGCCGAAGGACGTGGGCGTCAAGGAGCTCGGGCTAGAGGGTGTTCGGGACGAGCGCCATGGACGGAAAACAGAGGACGACCGCGGGGGCGCGCGGTGTAGCAGGGACATGGCGGTGGCGCCTAGGATGAGGCGACTCCGGGCGGCGGGGTTGCGCGAGGCCGAGCGACGAGGAGTTTGGCAGCACGGCAGAAAGGAGTGAGATGGCGGGGTAGACACGGTGGTGGTCGGGCTGTTGTGGCTGCCAGGAGCGACGAGGACGGCAAGGACGCGCGCGGCGGTGCGTCACGGTTCCGGTGGACGGGGCGGCGGGGGTAGGTGGGAGAACACGAGAAAGGAGGCGAGATGGGCGCATCGATGCGAGAGACCGAGCGCTTCATGATGCTAGGGTGGGGCCGGGCTCGCGTGGAGGAGACGCGAGGCAGGCGAGGATCCCGATGCGGGGAGCGTGCGTGAGGAGAGGTGGGGGCGTGGGGCCTTGGCGATGCGGGGTGGGGATTGGTTCGAGCGGGGCTAGGGCAGGTTGGTGTGGACCCGCCTGGTCGGGAAGAGTGCGGTGGGAGGTAGCAGGTGGCCTGGTGCATGCGTGTGGCGTGTGTGTGTCACGGTTTGTGTGGGGTGTTGGGTTTGGCTCGACGCGCGCGGGAGGATAAGGTGGCGAGCGGCGGGCAATGGAGGGGCTGGGAAGGGTAGGGTGTGGGTTGGGGTAGGTAGGAATTTGGGTTAGGCTAGGTTTGGGGTTTTTTTGTGGGGTGGTAGGTGGCTGTCGGCTGGGCCTTTTGGGCCTTGCCAGTGGCTGCCTCCCCCACTAAAATATTTATCTCTATTTAATTTTAGAAATATTTTTATAAATAGTTTTTAGACGAATAAAAGATCCAGATAAGATCGAGGTTTTTATTTAAAGTAAAGACGGGGGATGTTTAGAAAACATAACTAGGCTTTTAGAAAATAGTTTTAGACAAACAAATGCATGATGACATGACGATGCTCAAATGCAATGTGGCATGATGACATGAGCATGCGGTCATGTTGATGCGCAACACAAAAACACAGCAATTTTCTAGTAGTGGTTTTAGCAGGATGCCACACAAGCCAAAATAATTTTGTTTATGTTCCATAAGTTTTATTTAGTGGCATACCATCCACAAAATAGTTTCCTTTTCATTAAAAATTGTTTGGGGGTGAACCAACAATCTTGAAAGCATTGGACAGAATCTGTCCTGAAACTACAGCAGTATTCACGATTTTTTCTGGACACCTTAAAGTAGTCAGGAATTTTTGCTGATATTTGTGCTTATACTAAAGAAGATTATGAACCGTTTCCTAAAATATGAGCTTAATCCGAGCTACCAGTAAGAAATGAAAAATCATGCGATATAACTGGTCAGGCAGAAAACTGGAGCGAAATTATCATGAATTTCTAATCAAAACCTTCATTAACATATTATGAAAACTATTAAAAATATTCTAAAACTTTGGGGTATCAAATAGCACAACCTAAACACAATAAATTAACTATCACACAAGTTCTTGCAATGAACGATTGCTGGATCTAAACGAAATCCTATTGAAACTATATGGCGGACATCATCTAACTATTCTTTAATCTCGCACTTCCTAGCACGAGTGTTCATCTACAAGTTTTTTAACAAGATGATATTAGAAAAGAAGGATCAAGGATTACAAGAATCTAATAAGTAGAAAATTAGATGTTCATCAATAGCAAGGGTCCTCCTATATTTCAAAAGAGAACAGTATGAGAATTGAAGTGATAAGAAGATACTAGATAGAATTGTAAGATGATAATAGATAGAATGAAATAGTCCTTATAATTCATATGGTTTTCTATTCCAATCTTAGGTCACGATCCTATAGTCAACACACTGCTCTGATACCATCATGTAACACCCTCGCCTGATAAGGTTGAGTTCCTGTGTATAGTGTCAATCCCTAGATCGGTTCACTAGCACACACAGTACAGATGAATACCAAAGAATATTACAGTGCATCATAATTACATCGAATGATCCAAAAAATTTAATTATTACATAATGCATAGCCCAAAGGCTAGCTCAAATAGTTCAATATCATGCGGAAGCATAAATACATACTAGGCTCCATCTTCAATTGCGCCACAGGCGAACAACTATTGAGTGGAGGGTCGCAACCTATAAGATCAATCAGAACAATCAGAACAATCAGAACAATAACCTGCAACATGAAAGGTTGCAGCCAACGAGTGGTCAATACTTTGAATGTATTGGCAAGTGGAACTATGAGAGAAACAACAAGACTAATATCTACAAGCATATCTGGCTTGTGGGATCCAGGCTTAGTTGCAGCAGCAAAATACTTTATCCTATCATTTGTAAAGCATTTGATCTTCATCACACAATCCAATTATGTTTCAACCACAAGTTTTAGCAATTACAAGTTAGAATGAATGAGAACATGTCATAGAGCCCATAATTTAGCAACTCAAACGTCCATTACCGGTGACACGGCTAAGTACTTAGTTTTACACTCTGCCAGGATTGTACACTTTACCCATATGACCTGGTCGACCCGCTCGTACCATGACACACATTTTGAGTCATGATAGGGAGAAGTCCAAGAAGAGGCAATTCGGGAGGTAGCACCCCAAGCCCATCCACGCACCGTACCAACCTATCATATTCACTATATCTCTGGATACGAAGAGCTCGGGTCACCATGACCTACTAAGTCCAATCACCCATAACTCATTGGCATATGGCTGTACACATAAGCTACTAAATCAAGACACTAATCATTTCTCTGAAACCTGGGTGGCCATCCACAAGTGAGATACTCGGGTTAACCATAGACATGGGCTCGGTATTTACAAACCAAGCAATTACCAATTCTACCCAGAGAGTTCATTAATTAAGTTGTTTTTAAATTTGCCAAACACGTACTTTCAAAACAATCTTTATCATGGTGTATCCCACTCTCGTCTACATAAGCACAACTAAGCACAACTACTTCTGGTGGCTCACCTAACAAGGAAGGCTACGACCATAATAGGATATAGTATAGCAATAAATATAACTTGTAAAAATAAAACAAATCTACAATGCATGTAGAAGGTAAATAGGACTTTTATGAAGCTCCAATTGCCTTGGTAGTTGTCGGAGTCAAGCACACAATCCAAACAATCGCACAGGTCACAATCCTGCCAATCTACACGAAAGTAATTCAACCAAATAAACAACAACACATAGAGATCAAACAAGTACAACAAATGCACGCATGATATTTTAACAAAAGTTTCAGTAGCTTATTAATGTTCTCTAATCAATATATCTACTGATTGCATGCATGGAAAACATTTAATGCATTGAACACAATTTATGCAATTTAGAGAACTAATTATTAGGCTTTTAATCAAAATATTGAGCCTCTTCTGTTAACATTATTGTAAATTCATGACAAAAATCTACTGGATAGACAATACGATTTAGAGCCAGGGGCAAAAAGCATCACGCCAAAACGACTTACAGATCTCTTTAAATAATTAAAATACTACAGAATGAATTTTAATATATCAAACATTATATGTACTATAAACTCGTAATTTTATTTCCGAATCTTGTTCTCCTCAATTTTTTGAATCCAGGGGCATGTCATTTGTATTTTTATGATCTGTAGTTTATTTTATATGAATTAATTGCTCAAAAAAGGGTCTTAAACCATTTCAATTATCACGACAAATACTTACAGTAAATGTCAGACCCAATTACATATTAATATTCTACACAAAATTATCTTTCCAATGGTATATTATTTAAAATTTTTGAACATGTATATATTTTACTATGAATTTTTGAATTTAAATACAATTTCTGCATATTTATCTATTTTCTGGAAGAGAGGGAATATTCCCGAATAGGCTGCTGACGTGGCAGAACAAGTGGCAGGTCATCATTGGCCGATACCCCTTGGTCGGTTCATCTAATATGCACCGCTGCATCAAGATCCAAGGGCTGGGAAGCAGAGCTTCCTGAGCTCACCGTGGTGCAGCGGCGGATGGCGGCGGTGGCTCTGGCAACGGCCTTCGGTGGTGCTCCGGTGGTTGCTGACGATGGTGGCATGGTCCACGTGATGCGGGCAGGGACGGCGAGCTCCCTGGCGACCAATTCACGGCGACTTGCTTCCTCTATCGATGCTAGCGGGCGGACGGAGGTCTTCAGGAGACGTGGCTCCGGCGTGCTCTCTGGCGAGGAACTGCCGGCAGTACGAGGCTCTGTAGATGGGGGGAAAAGCATGAGGCGGTGCACCACGAGGAGGCAAGGATTGTAGAGAGAAAAGGAGGGCACGGCGTGGTCGGATGTCATCGGCATCGAGATCGCAATGGTGGCGGATGGTGGCGGGATCGAGAAAACTCCATGGAGGCGGCAAGGGCTCAAGAGGTTGCGAAAAAATGAGAGATACGGAGAGAGGGGTATTTATGGGGGAGGAATCATGCATGAGGGCGGACATGAACGAGCAAATCGCGGAGGATTCGGCGGGGAATCGATCGGGATCGATGGCGTCTCCGTTTCGGTCTTTACGCGTGAGGAAGGAGACACTGCGGTGGGCCCCACGCGTTAGTTGGGGAAGGGGGAGGCGGGCTGCTAGCGGGTTGGATGCTGCTTGGCGGTGTTGTGGCAAGGCTGGGGGAAATGTGGGCGTGGTGTAGCGGCGCTAGCTGGCTGGCCAGATCGCGCTGAAGGCCATCTGGTTGCTGCGCTTGGTGGAGAGCAGGCGTTAACTAGTAGCGGGCTGGCCCAGTTGGTCGGTCCAGTTAGGTTAGGTTAAGTCTTTTTTCCTTTTTATTTTTTTTGTTTTCTTATTTAGAAATCCTTTTGTACCTTTTTCTTTATAACTCCAATTGAGATGATTTTTGTCTTCAAATTTCTCTAAAATTAAGAGGATCATCATAGGATCCTTTTTGCCAATAGTTTGACTAGTTTTGAATAGTGATTTTATAAATGCGTGTATAAACCTTTGTAGGAGCCTTTTAGTGAGTCAAAATAGGGTTTGAACATAGGGTTTTGCAATTCAAATTTTCATGAATGCAAATGATGCAATGCAAATGCATTTTTTAATAGACCCAAATTTCTGAAATCTTGGGATGTGACATATTCACAACGAATCCCATTGTTTTCAGCTATTGGATTTAGAAGACCAAGGACTAATATTGATGCGTTAGACCCAATTCATAACTGGCACATTATATAGGGGTATAGATAGATACCATGTGAAAATATGTTTCATGACGTATCAAATAGTATGAATTTCTTAATATAAATATTAATATTTTCTCTAAAACTTGGTCAAAATTGACATAGTTTGACTTTTATAAAAACACTAGTATAAGCCTTAAGCTCTGGGATGGAGTACTAAACAGTAGTACCTCCATCCCAAGGCTTAAGGCCTATTTTTTTGGAAAGTCAAACTATGCAAAGTTTGACCACGTTTATAGAAAAATATATTAATATTTACAATATGAAATATATACCCTTCGATACAACAAGAAACATATATTCACATGGTATCTACTAATATCATAGTTCTTGATATTTTTTTAGAAGTTTGGTCAAACTTTTCATAGCTTGACTTTTGAAAAAAAAATCCTTAAGCTTTGGGATGGAGGTGTAGTACATGGCTAGAAATGGAGGAAAAAAACAAAGATCAAGAGGAGACTATGAGCTCAGAGAATAAAAGGGAGGCAGCGTTCGAAGGCAGGGTGACAGGGTGGTAGAAGGCGGTGCAATATCAAAGCAGAGTTATGATGGGTTCCTGATATCATGTACTAATACAGCCTTTACAACATACACACTCTACCATTAGTAGTAAATTTTAGGACTTATGTGCATGCAAAACAAAATTATTTTTTCTCTCTCATTCACTGACTCTCACCATCCATTTATTCTCGGCACTCCCTCGTCCATAGTGAGGGGTTGCGCTGTGTTGCGCACGTGTGTCTTGGTATGGCGGCTCAGCTATGTCTCTGGCGTGTCATTGGTGTACATAGGAAGGAACCATTTTGGGCAATGGTAGAAAAAATCAGTAGAATTCAAACTTTAGATTTTTTCTCTTCCTTCCTAAACATCGGGATTGAAGGTTATTCAAAGGATCGCCACTCGTGGTACTAAATGGTGGAAAAGGGATACATTATTTGATACGTTCCATAGCATTCGATGCATTTCATCAACAAGATCTGCCAAAAGTGAGCAGTGCGCTATTTTATTTTGTTATTAAGAAGGTACTAGTCTTACCATTACCACTATATGGTGTACATGTACCTTTGAATATTGAACGTTCGATCAATACTCACAAATCCCAACATTGCCAACCATTGGCTCTTCTTTTTCATTCTAGCATCTACAAGATTTTATCAGTAGTCTTTAGCACAATGAACTCTCTACCGAAACCTCAGAACACACTCCTCCCTCATTGTACTACTAAGTTGCAAGTGCCTATGCACATGAGAATCAGATAATAGAAGTATGATATATCATTTTTTATATAAAATTATATTAGGTGAATCTCAAAAAATAATTATAATTTCGAGCCCCGTCCATAAAGTATCGGGTGTGTTTGGTTCATGTACTTTGTATCGTGTAGAAATCAACTTATTAGCTACCTAGTACTCGACATGCTCTAGATACATGACGAAGAAGATTCTAGAATTATCAAGAACTGTGTTTTGAGGTTTCTGAATAGCATTCATTATACTAAAGACTATCAATAGACTCTTCTAGATGCTAGATAGAAGATCCAATGGTTAGCAATGTTGGGATTTGTCAGTCTTGATCCAATGGTAAAAGTTCAAATTATTCATGCACTATATAGTTGCAAGATGAGATTATATAATAGGTAAAGCTAATTAAAAAATTATAAATTTGATCGACATCTATAATGTATGGGTGTTTATTTGGTTCTTGTACTTTGTATCACGTAGAAGTCAACGTTTATTAGCTATTCCTAATACTTAATTTTTTTGGTAACGTGGTCTAGAGAAACGTCTGAGAATATTTTAGAATGATGGAGAAGTGTGTTCTGAGATTTGTGCATAGCGTTCATTATGCTAATACTATCAATAATATCTTGTTGATGCTAGCTAGAATGGAAAAAATATCCAACGGCTAGCAATGGTGGAATTAGCGAGTCTTGATCCAATGGTCAATAGTAAAAGTTATTCATACACTATATAGTGTATGATACGATACAGAAATATTCTTTGTTGTTTCTCTAGATGTTTTGAAGAGTCTATTGATAGTCTATAGTACAATGAATGCCAAACATCGGTACGAGAATTTTCAAGTATTATGTAGCTAATAAACATTTATTTCTACATGATACAAAGTACACAAGAACCAAATATACACCCATACTTTATAGATGTGGCTCAAATTTGTAATAATTTAACATAGTGATGATATGTCATTCTTCTATAAATTATGTGAGTTTTACGTGCAAAGGCAAGTGCAACTTACTCATCCTACTAGGAAGATCATGGCTCACCTCTAAAGTGGAGAAGGAGCATTACCCGACTACTTTTCCTTGTTTGATTTCAGGATCCATTGTGCTATATGTATGGACTTGGATGTATTTTTCTGTTTTTAGGTCCTTGGTGTAACATACATGTACACATCTTTTGACCGTATTAATTAAAGTGTCTCGCTCCCTGGGGACATAACCTAGTCAGAAAAATAAAGTTCCTCCACCCGGTTTTCAAAAAAAAGTGGACAATATTTTCATACAATTCCTCTAGTCTAAGCACATTTCAAGCTTCCCTAGCTAACCGCGCCCACTTAAATGGCTTTAACTCGATTTAAAGAAATTAGGTCAAATTTGAACTACAAGTAAGCGTGATAGACTATTGATTTTTCCAAATGTCGTCAGCATGTACCCTCGGTGTCAATATATATATCAAGGACCACCGAGAGTTTTGAACAATGGAACTAACTTCATGCGAAAAATTTGCATACCGATGAATTCGATCCTGTTTTGAAAACATTCAAATGAAACGAAGAAAAATAAAATACTTCGCCGTGGCGTCCTCTTATGTGTACCACTTTCCCTGAAAAATGAGAAACATGTGTTTTGACAGCTTTGAATAGAAAAAGTGTTTTGGCTGCTTCACAATATTGGCATACAGTGTATGAACATTCCTAGTTTAGACCCGAACGGCCAGGGTCATGACCATATTGACATCACTGTTTATGATAAAGTTCCCACATCTGGTAGATGGGTGCATCTTCTTCAACAAGATCTGCCAAAAGTGAGCAGTGTGTTGTTTTCTTTTGTTAAGCTAGCACTAGTCTTACCATTACCACTATATAGTATATGAATTATTTTGAATATTGACCATTGGATCAAGACTCGCAAATGCCAATATTGCCAACCATTGGATCTTGTTTTCACTTCTAGCATCTATAAGATTTGGCTGATAGTCTTTAGCACAGTGAATGCTATGTATGTAGAAAAACCTCAAAACACACTTATCCATCATTCTAGAATCTTCTTGGTCGTTTCTCTAGATCATGGTTCTTGAATTTTCAAGTATTGGGTAGCTAATAAACGTTTATTTATTCATGAAATAAAGTCCAAAAACCAAATATACACTCATACTTTAGAGATATGGCTCAAATTTATAAATGTTTTGAGCTTTACCTATTATAATGTTATATACTGATGACATGTCATGCTTCTGTATGTTATGTGAGTCTAACATGCAAGGCACGTGCAACTTACTGGTACTACTACGAAGAGCATGGCTCAGCTCTGCGGTGGAGGAGCAGGACCTGACTACTAATTTTCATTGCTTGATTGCAGGGTCCTTTGTGTTAAATGTATGGTCTTGGATGTAATTTTCACGTTTTTGAGGTCCTTGGTGTAACATGTACACATCCACTAATTGTGTTAATTATTGAAGCATCTCACTGCTTCGGGACATACACCAGTCAAAAAAATAAAGTGCCACCACCCGGTTTTAAAAAAAGGGGACCATGTTTTGTTACAATTCCCTAATCTTAGCTCATTTCAAGCTTTCCTATATATTAGCTAACTACGCCCGCTTAAATAACTTTATATCAATTTAAAGAAATTAGGTAAAATTTGAACTACAAGTAAGCGCGATAGATTCTTCTTGAACTTGCAGGAGATCCAATAGTTAGCAATGTTACAATCTTTCAATCTATATCTGACGATCGAAGTTCAAAGTTATTCGTGCATTATATGTCTTACTAGTAAGTTGCAGATGCCTTGCACTTGATAATCAAATAGTAGAAGTATGACATATCATTTTTTATACAAACACCCCTAGTTTTGGCGGTGAACCGTTTCCAAGCCCTCTGGAGACATTCCTGCATGTCCGCCCACTTTTCTAATGGTGTGCTTTTCGAGTCCAGGACTTTTACTACTCCGGTGTCAACTGAAATGATTAAAAGAATATAGTGGAAGCTTGAAACACTAACAAAATATAACACGAGTCAATTATACGTTTAACATCGAGTAATCGAAAATAGAATGTGTACAAGATAGTAACACTCACGCACCGTTGTAAGGAAATAGTATTTCCCTTCTGTTGCTGAAATACTTCAACGCTTTGAACAAGTTATCCTCTGTCTCTTTGGGATTTGTTTTTAGAGTAACTTCATGAACGAAATTACAGTCAACAAACCCAAGGTCAAAGATTTGTCCTTTGTTGCATTCTTGAATCTTCATTCTGCATATATAATTAGTATAGTGATTAGTAAGATTATACAAGCAACGAATGAGAAGAGCTAGAAAGACTTAATTACAGAAATTAATAATACTTACAAACAATAGGCACTGACGATAGCTTTGTCGAGGGCGTCTTGTTGGTAAAACTGAAATAATTCTGGAAATTCAATCAGTATGAAGCCATCTCCATGACCGTAATGGTGGTGTTTATATGCAACATAGATCCAGTTTTTGGAATCAGCACAGGCTTGGACGTACCATTTATGCAATCTTCGCATTTTTGTTGGTAGATCTTTGACTAACTCGGGTTTGACGAGAGGAGCCTCGTACTGGTACACGTATGCTGTTTCTTGGTACCCCTCGAACTCATGCATACGGCTCATGTACTCAGTAATAGACAGTCCATATAATTGGGCTTTTTCTCCGTACAGTCGAACAAACTCTGGATCAATGTTCGGATCATGCCGCTCCTGGATCATCCACTCATTGGTATCGTACACTTTGAGCAGTTCGATCGATTGATTTTTCTGTTGTCCGAGCTGGACAACTTCTTTCCCGACTCTCCGCTCTTTTGCCTCATCTGACTTGGTAATAGAGCGATTATAGTCTGATGTGAGCGCTATGGGTTGGTGAAGCTGAATCTTAAGCGCGATTGCTTTGGCTTTATCTTTTGCGGTGATCGGGAAAAATGCCTCTATCGGCTTTTTCTTGTTAGCCATGTCAATCTTTCACTTTTCATAATAGGCAGCTGCGGCCGCATCAGTTTCCTCATCTGTCTTCTCGCAAGGTAGCTTATTCATATTCTAACGAGGTACTTTTGGGAGGGCCGATAGCTTACGTTTCGGTGATCGGAACGTGCTCTTGCTGCTGCTGGTGGTGTTTCCCCCCTTAGTATACTTCCGCTTTTGTCTCTGAGTCTCAGGGGACGGAGACGGCTGAGGCGGCGATGGCGACGGCTGAGGCAGCGATGGAGACGGTTGCGCTGAGCGGTGAGGCGGTGAAGGTGACGGTTGCGCTGGAGAATGGTGAGGTGGCGGCGAAGGTGGATTGCTGCTCTGAGGAGTGGGTGGCCTTAGCGGCACATAATTTGGAAGCATGATGCGCTCCTTTAGCCATAGAATAGTCCCCCCTTTGGCTTCTCCTAGTTGAGTCAGCTCCATATCTTCCCTTGCAGGGTGGTCTAGCTTCAGCTCCACAAAATCTTCCTTCACCTCATCCACCATGATGACAGCGTACCCTTTTGGAACCGGTCTGCAATGCCATGTTGGGTTAGGCCCAATTGGTACCGCCATGCCGATCGCCGCCGTCACCCTTAAGTTCATAACCTGCACCTTTAGCTCACAAGCTGTTGTCTCCATGATATCATCCACTTGGTAGCGTTTAGGAGGAGATGTCTTCAGTGCATCATCATCAACATCATGGAGCTGCGTGGAAGCGACGCTGCTTTTCTTATTCGATGGGGCGTCGGTACCCTCGAATGCAGCTTCTACCACGTGCCGCTGAGATTGGCTGGTAGTACCCTGCTGGCTAAGTATGTCGAGTTGATCCTGGTGCCGCTTTAATAGTTCTTCTACATTAGCAGCCGGTCTGCAGCGGCCGCTTTCTCAGCTGCCTCCCTTTCCTTTCTCCTCTGATGGCTTTTATCGGGGTATCTCTTCATTTCCGGGGGAAGGCAACCTTCCACGACTTGGAGCCTGGTGTGCCTCGTGTTCGTACGTCATGTTCAGGATTTTTAAGGGCCCATGTGAGCTCGTTGTTCTCTCTATCGGGAACGAATCGTCCCGTTGCAACATCATCTGCTGCATTTCTAATATCGTCGATGGGCAGTAGGGGATCATCTTTGTGTTTCTGATTATATATTGCCCTCCCTTCTTTGTCCAACGTGCCCACATGGCCGCAAAACCAGTTTCTCGCCCGTGGTGTCCATGTTGCGGGCTCTGGTCTGATCCCGGCAGCTATGTAATTGACCTCAAGTGCATCCCACTTAGGCATGCAACAGGCGTAGCCAGCAGGCCCCATGTTATGATGGTATAGTTTCTTAGCAGCATTCTCCGTATTTATCCTAGACCTTTCCTTAGCTTTCTCCGATGTCTTGTAGTTCACAAAATCCTCCCACTCATGTCTTAACTTAGCATAGCCGGCTTCATCGAAATTCGGAGTCTTCTCTACCTTGACAAAGTTATGGTACAGTTTCTTCTTCCAGTTCTTGAATGCATCGGTCATCCTGCTGAGAGCAAACTTCTTGACTCTTTGCACAAGCTCCCTTCGTGCTCTCTCCTCCTCATCTGGAGTCACATCTGGTTCCGGCAGGAGGAAATTAGTCATGAGCTTGTCAAAAAGCTTATATTTGGCGTTGTCGCCGACATACAGGACTCCACCGCCGCTTGGCCGATTCCATTCTTGAACGGTGATCGGGATGTAGTCCCTCACAAAAACTCCGCATTGCTTGACAAATTTTCTTGCGACATCGACGGGAGCTTGCGGTTCGCCATCTATAGCGACCACGTCGATCCTATACCTCACAGTGTCATCCAAATTTTTTGTTGGGCCTCGTTTCGTTCTTACGGAAGAAGTTCTCGATCCGGAGGGCTAGAATAAGAAAGAGTGTTAATATATGCATGTATATATAGACATCATCATTTTAATTACAAAAATACATATATAGACCTCGCAGGTGTTTGCGAGATTTAAGGTTCCGCCGGAGCCGTCGCCTTCTTCCTTATTGGCTTCTCCCCTGTCCCAGGCTTCGGCTTCTACCTCACCGGAGCCGTCTCCTCGGTTGAGAGACTCATCTCCCTGACCGGAATCGTTCAGAAACTCACTCGCGACATCGATATCAATATCGATATCTTCATTTTCGCAGATCATCCCTTGGAGGATGTTTTCCTGATGTGTTGGATCCATACTATCTGCAAGTTCAACAATCAACACATGGCATCGATAATGATATGACAAGTTAAACATAGTTGAAATTTAACCCTATGGCATGCTTGGTAATTTAAGTGGGATCCGAATGGTCCAAACCCTAGTACAGGAGAGACCCCGAAATCACCTACGAGGGATTGATTTCAATCTCTTATTAAACTTGTAATTAAAGTTGTTGAACAATGCATCATTATGAGTCTGTTGTGTAGATCTCATTTTTCTGAACATTTTGATATATTATACTATTTTTCTGACTTAGAAATTATTAGTTATTGAATTTATAAGATTAAACTCTTTTCTGAAATTATTTAAACAAATATTAAACTTTTACTACGTCATTATGACGTCAGCTCGGGGTGGGGTTTTTTTCTTCTCCACGGCTAAACTAGCCACAGAGACTGACGCGGGGGCCCCAGCCACCTCAGATGCCACGCTGGCAGGGCTTGGTTAGCGCCCATGTCACGCACACGCGACGCCACGTCAACGCCACCGTGCGCGCCACGTAGGCTCGCCGGCGAACTGCCAGGCAGTGGTGGAAGACGGCGGAGAGAAGGGCGCGGGGTGACGCCACTGTCCCGGTTCGAACCAGCGTGTCGCGGGCTACCTAAAACGGGTGGCGTCGCTACGGGAGGTGCGCCGGAGCAAGCCGTTTGACGGTGGCCGGCGGCCGGCGGCGGCAGGTGCTCGTGGGGAGGACGATACAGTGAGGGAGGGAGACGTAGGAGTGGTGCTGGAGCACCAGTGGCTCACCAGGAGGCCGATAGAGGGTGCGGCGAGGCCGGAGGAGGCAGGGCGCTGCCGGAATCTGTGGAGAACGCGGCGGCCGGAGTCGGGGAAGATGGGGTCGATTGCAGCGAGGCGTAGCTTCCTTGCCTGCTCGCGGCGGCGGCTAGTGGCGCTCGGCGAGGGGTGTCGACGACGTGAACCGGCCGCTCTGGATTTGGGCACCCTGCCGGCGTGATTTTGCTCCGCCGCAAATTTTCCTTAGCCGCGCGTCGATGTGCTTTGTGACTTGGGGGAGTTGGGGAGGAGGAAGGAAGAGGCTGTTAACTGTACAGATCATTGGTCCCGGGTCATCCCAATAACTGGGACCAAAGGACCAACGGTCCCGGTTCGTGCCACTAACCGGGACCAAAGTTCTGGAGCATGAGCGTTGCTGTGCTGCCACATGTACGGCCTTTGGTCCGGGTTAGTCCAGCCATCCGGGACCAAAGAATCAACGGTCCCGGCTCGTGCCAACAACCGGGACCAGTGGCGTGTTAATGGAAGCACACGCATCCAGGGATCATCGGTCCCGGTTTGTGGGACGAACCGGGATTGTTGACCCGTTTTTTCAGATTTTGGCAAACCTTTTGGTCTTTCGGCCATTTTCAAATTTGTTTTTCTTTAATTAATAAGATGTTTCAATTTAAGATGATTATTTATTTGGAATTTTAAAAAACTTTTAACAGGAAAAGTGCTTCAATTTAAATAACTAATCAAAAACCATTATCTGTTTTCAAATATTTTTATTTGAACTATACAATTGTACTATTTACAATTAAAATTGCTTTAACAAAATATTTATTGCATAATTTGGAATTTTAAAAAACTTTTAACAGGAAAAGTGCTTCAATTTAAATAACTAATCAAAAACCATTTTCTGTTTTCAAATATTTTTTTTTGAACTATACAATTGTACTATTTACAATTATAATTGCATTAACAAAATATTTATTGCATAATTTGGATTTTAAAAAACTTTTAACAGGAAAAGTGCTTCAATTTAAATAACTAATAAAAAACCATTATCTGTTTTCAAATATTTTTATTTGAACTATACAATTGTACTATTTACAATTAAATTTGCATTAACAAAATATTTATTGCATAATTTGGAATTTTAAAAAACTTTTAACAGGAAAAGTGCTTCAATTTAAATAACTAATCAAAAACCATTTTCTGTTTTCAAATATTTTTATTTGAACTAAACAATTGTACTATTTACAATTATAATTGCATTAACAAAATATTTATTGCATAATTTGGAATTTTAAAAAACTTTTAACAGGAAAAGTGCTTCAATTTAAATAACTAATCAAAAAACATTTTCTATTCTCAAATATTTTTATTTGAACTATACAATTGTACTATTTACAATTAAAATTGCATTAACAAAATATTTATTGCATAATTTGGAATTTTAAAAAACTTTTCAAGATTTGAACTACAAGTACATGATATAATGCTTGTAAATTTTTAAAAAAATCATTTATAGGTTCACAACATGCTATTTCATCAGAGATCCACTTCAAGCTTCATGCCCGCCGTTTTGAATATAGTTTGAAACGGGCATAAGAAATTCAAAAATGATACAAACAATGTGAAACCTTCGCGTGGTGTCATATTATGTGTCACAGTTGCAAGGAAAAATATTGAACTTGAAAAATTGCAAACAACATAAAAAATCCTTCACAAAATGACCTATCATGTTCGAGGTTTCATGGCATTTAGGTCAAACCACCAATGTTATGGCTAGAATCAGGGCATAGTTTGTGATAATGTGCCCATACTGTGCACACATGTGCATCTTGGGAGGGCTTACGATGTTGCAGGAGGAAGTTTTCCCTTTCGACACACGAAAAAGCCAATTTCCATTTTTGAGGTGCCGAAATCGGGGTGTTCTGTGAAGCAACCACCAAATTAAAGTTTGGCATTGGTACCAAACCATTTTTAAAAAATACTATACCACCTTATATGGACAATTTCCCAACCGGTGTATCAGGAACCTTTCTGTCCATCCCTCATGAAAAAGACAAATTCCTGCCGAATCGGTAGGAGGTTGCCAAAATTTGAACTACAAGTACATGATATAATGCTTGTGAATTTGAAAAAAATCATTTATAGGTTCACAACATGCTATTTCATCAGAGATCCACTTCAAGTTCAGCGAGGCTCAGCCCCAGGCTAAGAAGCTTCATGCCCGCCGTTTTGAATATAGTTTGAAACAGGCATAAGAAATTAAAAAATGATCCAAACAATGTGAAACCTTCACGTGGTGTCATATTATGTGTCACAGTTGCAAGGAAAAATATTGAACTTGAAAAATTGCAAACATCATAAAAATCCTTCACAAAATGACCTATCATGTTCGAGGTTTCATGGCATTTAGGTCAGACCACCAATGTTATGGCTAGAATGAGGGCATAGTTTGTGCTAATGTGCCCATACTGTGCACACATGTGCATATGGGGTAACCTTTAGTCCCGGCTGGTGGGTGCAACCGAGACTAAAGTTGTCGGTGGGATAAGGACGCGTGGGTAACCTTTAGTCCCAGATGGTGGGTGCAACCGAGACTAAAGATGCTGGTGGGATAAGGACGAGTGGGTAACCTTTAGTCCCGGCTGGTGGGTGCAACCGAGACTAAAGATGCCGGTGGGATAAGGACGCGTGGGTAACCTTTAGTCCCGGCTGGTGGGTGCAACCGAGACTAAAGCTGTCAGCGGGATAAGGACGTGTGGTGGACACACTGCTCGATGAGATAAAGCATGTAGCGCACGACGCCCTTTCGGAGGAACAAGACAAAGTAGAAGCGGCGCCGTACCTATAAAAGGACCATCGATACGCCATGGCAAGCAGCTCAACAAGCCAACATAGGTAGAGAGAGTTTCATCCTCATGGATGGAGGGTTGGGAAATCTCCCATGGCGGAGCTTCTCGAAGATGTCGTTGGTGCACACGCCCTACGACATCTTCGGAAGTTCCACCTCGGAAAAATTTGCCTGCAAGCCCGTGAAAGACTCCATCTCCTCTATCAGTGTTAGCGAAAGGGTTGGGAAATCTCCCGTGGCGGACCTTCTTGAAGATGTCATTGGTGCACACGCCCTACGGCATCTTCGGAAGCTCCGCCTCGGAAAAATTTCCCTGCAAGCCCGTGAAAGACTCCATCTCCTCTAACAGTGTTGGGGAAAGGGTTGGGAAATCTCCCGTGGCGGAGCTTCTCGAAGATGTCGTTGGTGCACACGCCCTACGGCATCTTCGGAAGCTCCGCCTCGGAAACATTTCCCTGCAAGCCCGTGAAAGACTCCATTACATAAAGTTTCGATACATCACATAAAGTTTCCATACATCACATAAAGTTTCCATACATTACATATATTTACATAGGGTTTAGGGTTTAGGATACGAATCCTTCGTTGCGTATGACGAACCCTTGCCTATGATCGGTTCTTAGGCCGTAACCATGTAGCATCTTCCTTGCTTAACGGGATGCTTGGGTCAGTTTTCACGGTGAAGGGCGGAATTTCATCAAACTTATCATAATCTGCTGACATGTCTGTCTTGTCCTCGACTCCCACGATGATTCTTTTCCCTGAAAGAACTATGTGACGCCGGGGCTCATCGTCTGATGTATTCGTTTCCTTATTTTTTCTTTTTTGCAGTCTAGAGGACATGTCATTCACACAAAAAACCTGAGCCACATCATTGGCTAGGACGAATGGTTCGTCTCTGTAACCAAGATTCTTGAGATCCACTGTTGTCATTCCGTACAGCTGGTCTACCTTTACCCCTTCTCCATTCATGTTGACCCAACTGCACTGAAATAATGGGACCTTAAAAGTAGGTCCATAGTCAAGTTCCCATATCTCCTCTATGTAACCATAGTATGTGTCCTTTTTCCCATTCTCGCATGTTGCATCAAAGCGGACACCACTGTTTTGGTTGTTGCTCTTTTTATCTTGGGCAATCGTGTAAAATGTATTCCCATTTATCTCGTACCCTTGGAAAGTCAATACAGTCGCAGATGGTGTCGCGGCCAACAAGTAGAGCTGATCTCCAATAGTGGTTTCATTCATGAGATGTAATTGCAACCAAGTGCCGAAAGTCTCCATGTGATTTTTTTAATCCAGTAGTCATCCTTCCCCGGGAACTTGGAGTGTACAACATTCATGTGTTCCTCGATATACGGAGCCACGAAGGTAGAACTTTGGAGAACTATGTAGTGTGCTTGATTCAAAGAATGTCCGTCCCTAAATATCATTGCTTTCTTTCCTAGCGTGCCTTTTCCACTCAGTCTCCCATCATACCGTGATTCAGAACACCAATCGGCTTAAGGTCGGGAAGAAAGTCTACATGTAACCCAATGACCTCCTCTGTTCCATAGCCCTTGGAGATGCTTCCTTCTGGCCTAGCACGGTTACGAACATATTTCTTTAAGACTCCCATGAACCTCTCGAAGGGGAACATATTATGCAGAAATACATGACCGAGAATGTAAATCTCATCGACTAGGTGAACTAAGAGATGCGTCATAATATTGAAGAAGGACGGGGGGAACACCAACTCAAAACTGACAAGACATTGGACCACATCCTTCTGTAGCCTTTCCAGACTGTCTCGATCGATTACCTTCTGAGATATTGCATTGAGGAATGCACATAGCTTCACAATGGCTAATCGAACATTTTCTGGTAGAAGCCCTCTCAATGCAACCGGAAGCAACTGTGTCATAGTCACGTGGTAATCATGAGACTTCAGGTTCTGAAATTTTTTCTCTGCCATATTTATTATTCCCTTTATATTTGACGAGAAGCCAGCCGGGACCTTGATACTGTAAAGGACTTCAAAAAAGATTTCCTTCTCTGCTTTGGTAAGAGCGTAGCTACTTAAGTATTTACGTCCTTTATCAGTATGCTTGTTGTGTGGGTCTTTGATACGTTGCTGGTCCTCCCATGCTTCTGGTGTATCTTTTGTCTTCCCATACACGCCCAGGAAGCCTAGCAGGTTCACACAAAGATTCTTCGTCACGTGCATCACGTCGATTGAAGAACGGACCTCTAGGTCTTTCCAATACTCAAGCTCCCAAAATATAGATTTCTTTTTCCACATGGCCGTGTGTCCGGTAATGGGGTCTTTCGGAACAGATTGACCGCCAGGACCCTTTCCAAAGATTACTTATAGGTCCTTCACCATACCAAATACATTAGCACCTTTAGGGAGCTTAGGCTTCTTCCGGTAATCTGCCTCACTGTTGAAATTCTTGCCTTTCTTTCTTACTTGATGATTGGTCGGAAGAAATTTATGACACCCTAGGTACACAACCTTCTTACATTTATCCAAATATGTACCTTTAGAATTATCTAAACAGTGTGTGCATGCATTGTATCCCTTGTTTGACTGTCCTGAAATGTTACTAAAAGCAGGCCAATCATTGATGGTTACGAACAACAACGCTCGTAGGTCAAATGGCTCCTGTTTGTGCTCATCCCACACCTTTACACCTGGTTCTGCACACAACTGGAAAAGTTCATCGACTAATAGCCTTAGGTACACATCAATGTCGTTGCCAGGTTGCTTCGGTCCTTGGATGAGCACTGGCATCATAATGAACTTCCGCTTCATGAACAACCAAGGAGGAAGGTTGTAGATACATAGAGTCACTGGCCAGGTGCTGTGACTACAGCTCCGCTCCCCAAAAGGATTCATGCCGTCTGTACTTAGACCAAATCATAAGTTCCTCGCGTCACCTACAAAGTTCGAGTACTTTCTCTCGATGTTTCTCCACTGCGACCCATCGGCAGGGTGTCTTAGTTTCCCGTCTTTCTTACGCTCTTCTTTGTGCTATCGCAACAACCTAGCATGCTCTTTCTTTCTGAACAGACGTTTCAACCGTGGTATTATAGGAGCATACCATATAACCTTAGCAGGAACCCTCTTTCTGGAGGGCTCGTCATCGCCCTCAACATCACCAGGGTCATCTTGTCTGATCTTGTATCGACATGCATTGCATACCGGGCATTTATCCATATTCTCGTACTTCTCACCGCGGTACAGGATGCAGTCATTAATGCATGCATGTATCTTCTCCACATCTAATCCTAGAGGGCAGATAGTCTTCTTTGCTTCGTACGTTGTCTCGGGCAGCTCGTTATCCTTTGGAAGCTTCGGCTTCATTATTTTCAGTAACTTCTCAAATCCCTTGTCAGTTAAGCCAGTCTCTGCCTTCCATTTCAGCAGTTCAAGTGTGGTACCGAGCTTTGTGCTGCCATCTTCGCAATTTGGGTACAACAACTTTTTGTGATCCTTTTGCATGGCCTCCAACTTAAGCTTCTCCCTTTCTGTATCACATTGTTGCTTTGCATCAGAAATGACCGGACAAAGACCATCAGCGGGCTCATCTGATGCCCGTTGTTCTTCTTCATTGCTGCCTCCCTCTTCTTCATTGTCTTCCATTGCAGTATCACCGTATTCTTCAGGGGACATAGGATAGCTGTCATCATCCTCCTCTTCTTCATTTTCTTCCAGCCTAACCCCTCTTTCTCCGTGCATGGCCCAACAATAATATCCGGGCATGAAACCTCTCCGAAGCAGATGGCTTTGAAGGATTCTCGGGGCAGAGTGCTCCGCCACGTTCCGACAGTCGACGCAGGGACAAGGCATAAAATTATCCACTTTGTTTGCCTTAGCAAAATCGATAAATTTATGGAGGCCTGCAATAAAATCGGAATGGCGTCGGTCGCCATACATCCATCGCATCCGCGCATCGATCTGCGTCATAATAATTAACCATTACAATAACATCGTGAATAGTAAAATGACCACCCTACATGGACAGATGCAATATTTTTGTATCACTTACAGATAAAGAAGATAAGGTTGCTACCTCAGCCGAGGATACCGTGTTGTGCAAACTAAAGTGTGGCTCGGACATTTCGTCGAACACCTTGTGTGCAATCAAAGAAAAAAAGCTAGCACCCACTCCTCACACACAATCCAGCAAAATTTGGTGGGCAAAGGGCTGGGCTTATATATAGCCAGGGGAGGGTTTTTGGTCCCGGTTATTGCCATGACCCAGGACCAAAGCCCCTCCCGTGCGACACGTGGCGGCCCAACAGCTCGCACCCTACCCAGGTCATCGGTCCCGGTTGATGGCATGACCTGGGACTAATGACTTCGGTGGGGGGCGCGCTGCTGGGCCGCCACGTGTCGCGCGGGAGGGGCTTTGGTCCCGGGTCGTGGCAATAACCAGGACCAAAGCCTTAGTCGCTTCGCCGTCCACGTGCATAAATACGAGGCCAGAGCGCTCGCTTTCGCCATCGCCTCTGCCTCTCTGCAGTCCCTCTCCACCCCACCACTTTGCCTCTCCACCGCGCCGTCGTTTCGCCTCCCCTCCCTCTCCAATCTCCACTGCGCCGTCATGGAGGTGCCCACGCTCAACCACTACGAGGCGGCTGCGTTTGCGATCTACGGCATCCTTGCGCCGCCGCGCGTGACCCTTCCCGCCGGATTTCGCATCAGCGAGGGGGGTGTGCTAGTGGCTCCGTTCCTCAACCCCCGCGGATACGAGATGGAGTACGTCATCGCGGAGCGTCGCCGCCAATTGCCCGCGTGCATTAGGGCGTTGCCTCGGTACGCGGCGGGCAGCGAGTATTGGGCCCGGCTGTTTAAGAAGGAGGGGAAGGCCAAGCTTGGCAACCGTTTCGTGGACGGGCGTCTGGTGCACCCGGATCGCCGCAACCAAGAAGGGCGGAAGTTGTTCTGGTCCGTCCCTGGACGGACCATCTACACCGCCATCGACGCTGCTATGCGCGTAGACGAGCTCCGTCTCCCGAACAACGCCGAAATCGTGGAGATTTCATCCGACGACGATGAGGAAGCCGGCGGCACGGAGGACAACGGCTCGGAGGACAGCGGCAGCGGAAGTGTTGTCGACTAGAAATTTATAAAGTCCCATCTTTATTTGTATGGAAAAATTTGTGGTCGAATAATAAAATGTCTCAATTTAGACCTTTGTCTCGATTAATTCGTGAAATATTTGTTTAAAAATAGTGATCAATTCAATTTCCATCTCAAATTAATTTCTGCGCCAAATTAATTTACATTAATTCCTGGACTGATGACCGTCGCAGGGTTTTTGGTTCCGGTTGTTGGCATGAACCGGGACCAATGCCTCGCAGAGAGCCACGTGTGCATTGCGGGGTCATTGGTCCCGGTTCGTGCCATAAACCGGGACCAATGCTTACAGATGAACCGGGACCAATGCCCTGGCGGCATAAACCGGGACCGGTGCCTGGCATTGGTCCCGATTACGAAAACGGACCGGACCAATGAAATTTGGGCGTTGGACCAAAGGCCCTCTTTCTACCAGTGACAGTACCATTGTGCCTCTTCATGCATGTGCGTGTCTGGGATACATGAACGGATCTGGCCTTTATTGTCTGCCTCTTCCTACACGTTTGATTGACGTGAGCATGTACCACGACTTGTACCTCTTCATGTTTGATCAAAATATGCTATGTGCATGTCTTGTTAGGTGACAAATAGTTTATGTAACTTTGATCTGGCCTTTAATCCCAACCGTTATTCTTATGACCAATGGAGCTTGTAATTTTGGATTATGTGGATGAACGCGGTGGCTTTATTTTCTAATTGCAGTAGGCATTTGATTGAGGATATCAACTCTTTTTGCCTATAATTACGTGCAAAAGGTATATCTACACCCTCTCTCCTCCTTAAATTACATGCCACATAAGCATTTTGCCTAGTATGCCGCGCTAAGAAACGCCATTATCAAAGGCCTTAATTATCGAGTACAACTTCACATGCTAGTTTATCGTCAGACCTCATAGTAGTTTGATCCACTTGCAGCACAATGGGTCTGACTTTTTAGAGGGCTGGCGAAACAGAAGAGGTAAGTACTCCCTCCGTTCCCAATTAGCTCGCGTTATGGGATCAGTCAAAGTCACCAACAATAAAAAAATTACCATCCATAATTTTTAATGCATAATATGAAAACATATTATATGAAAATTCTAGTACAATAGTTTTTATATTATTAATATTATTATTTTAAATATATGATTAAAGTTTATAAAGATTGACTTTGACTAAACCTAGGATGCGAGGTGATTGTGAATGGAGGGAGTACGCACATATATACCCTGCCCAACAGCTAACAATCTGTCTCGCGCCATAATCAATTCCATTTTGCATCACGATGAATCATTTGGTCAATGGCTTTCCGAAGGCATGAAGCCTATCCAGATTTTCCTAAAGACAGGAGGAGAATTGCTTTTGTTTTCTCCTGCTTGTGAGGCGCCTGAGCTGGGACAGCTCTCATTCATAGTAGAATAGAACTCTCGAATTCGTCCCGCTATATAAATATAGCAGCTACACGGTACAACGAGAATGTCGGGGCCACAACACAACCAAGCCTAACAGAAAAGAAAGAGAACAAAAGAGAAACAAATGCCAATATTGGTAGATCGATGAAACGAAGGCGGCCCTCTGCTGCTGCGCCCTCCGGAAATGTGCCACCACGCTTCTGGCAATCCGAATCACCGTGTACCAAGCGACACCTCTAACAAGGAATGCGACGATGATGCCACTGCTGCTCGGACTGGTCCTAGGGTTTTCCCCGGTACACGGAGGGGGGGGGAGGGGTTCCCAACGCCCTTCAGGAAGGAGACACCACACCCGCAGGCGTCACCGCGTTAGTGCCAGACGAGGCTGATAAGGATTTCTCCCAGCCCCAAGGAACCACCGCCCCGGATGGTCCAAAGTGCTCCACCTAACCAAGGCCAACCAACACGCACCACCACGGTAAAGGCGCCAACTTCAACATCATCCTATGGGCATCGACGCGAGGACTTAATGTCCGAGCAAGGGGACAGTGTTACCGGGGGTAGTAGCATCGCAGCCGCGCTGGAGAGGACTACCTCCACCGCCGTGGCACCAGCAGACCGAACGCGGCAACAAGGGCACACCAGGTCTTGGCCCAGCCGGGCCTAGATAGGCCCGCAAAACCCCCGTCGCCACATTGAAGCAAGGGCAGCTGTGAGTGGCGCCACCATCCCAGACCCTCTGTCCTCCTCCTCTTCCTGCAAGAAGCACAACCACCGTACTCAGAGAAGAGGCCCGCCTAGACCCAGACCGGGCCCAAAGGGGCCTAGATCTGGGGCGAGCAAGCTCCGCCGGACGCCGTACGTCACTCCACCCTGCAGCCAAGCATCCGCACCACGAAGCCTCCACCCAGCCCGCCTGTAGGAATCACGTCGCCAAGCTGTACCTCCGCCGCCGAGATGCTCCATTGCCGTCCAGGGCCACCGCCGCCATCCATGCGTCGGGGAAAGGAGGTTTTTAATCTGTGGCCACAAAGTTGAGATGCCAAGGCATAGAGGGACCCGAGTTTCTTGTAATCGGATTGCGTTACCCACAGTTGGTGTGCCAAATTCTTAGAGAGTCTTTTTTGGCACGAATTCAACATAACGTTTGAATACAAAATATCAGGCTAACGCCCGTCAAGTTGGGCCCCTCCTGTCAGTTTTGACCGTTATGTCGATGTCGTCATGGCTGCCATATAGACTTGTAGCATTGGAGCCTGCATCCATTCCTCGTTACGCCGTCTTCTTCTTCCCCGAAGCAGCGATCTATGGTTGCGGCCATGGCACGGATCTGGGACACCATTTCCTTCGGCGGTGAGATCCGGAACATGGACAAACCTTCTCGGACCCGCTCCCCTCCCCATCCCAAATCAGAGCTCTCCCTCACCATTGCCGCACCCATGGCATGGCATTATTCTTGGGTGAGATCAGTCACCATGCCGAACCTGCTCGGTCCTGTTGTCCTCCTCCCAAATCCGAGCTCAATTTCGCTGTGGTCAGACCTACCAACAAGGTGAAATTCCATCCAGTTTTCTTCTTATGATTGTGGTAGAAGAACATGTACAAATATGTTGTTTACTAGATTTTAATTTGAAATTAGTATCTCCATGATGAACAAACAGAGAGAACCTAAATGGAATGAAGATGAAGACCATGGTTTGTACTTTGTATTGCATCAACAAGGGCTCATTGATGAAGCATCTTACCAAGAGAGTGCAGTTCATCAGCCATTGCCAAAAATATGGGAACAAATCCGTGAGCGATTCAATGTGAATACACGAAGAGAAGCTAGATCCATGTCATTAATCATGAATAGGTGGCACATTATAGTGATGCGTTCAAATGTGTGTACACCATGTATCATTCATGACAATAACACTATCGGCAATGTTGCTAGTTGTTTGTATGAGCTATTCATTTTATATGCTGATGACACCTTACTTTCCTGGATAGTAATCTTGAAACTCTAATTAACTTGAAGTGGTTGTTATCCTGAGCAAAATGTCTGGTATGCACATTACCTTTGTATGTTCTATGCTGCAATTCAATTATTAAGGGCAGGGAAAGAAAAGTTGGGCTTCACTGAATATTACATAGTTAGGCCTAACTTAGTCTTACAAACATAGTATTAACTTGTTCTTATACAAGCAAGCAAAGCTTAGTCTTACACGGATAAGTGTAACCGAGTCTTGATGAAAGAAGCATTTACTTTCTAGAACTAGGGGAAACTAAAGATAAAGATAAAGATAAATGGTTCATCGGATCTACTAGTTGAGAACTAGGTCCCTAGAGCTGGTGGTGTCGTCGGCACGAACCAGAATGTTGCGTTTGGCCGTCTCTCATTCTCTATCAAATTTTACGACACCACTGATGAGCCAATGGCAAGGCCCCCCTTGACATGCATTCGACTCTAGGTTGGATCTGGAACAAACACACAGTCTGCTATCAACACTAGAAGTGCTGGCAGCTCAGCAACAAGACCCGCATATTCTTCCTAGACTCCGGCAGCAGCCTTAGGTTATTCGCCGTCAGGACCAGCAGCAGCATAAGCAAGTATTTCGTTAGCTTCACTAGCAGCATCAGCTCATTCTTAGTCAGCTCCATCCCCCCACCACCACCACCAGCATAGCGGGAGCCGAGCTGCGTGAGAAATTATAGGTTCAACAGCTTCAGGGGCTCCGCGGAAGAAAGGGTAGTTGATCCAAAGAAACACAGATTGTCCCTTCAGATTATCGACTCTGCTCTAGAATTGTTCTACTGGGTCTTTGGATGGACATGTGGACCTTGAGAAAATGTGACACCTCTGAAAGAACATTTTATGATCCCTTGTGTTTTGTGTGTTGGATAACAATACCGTGGAATTTCTCATGTGCGCTAAGTGCTGCAGGTAAGAAATCGTGTGGTTGGGGGCCGAATTATCGGCCCCCATCAAGAGCCGGATAATCCGGCCTGACCCTCTTGGCCAGAGATGGTCGCGTGTGAGCTTCTGTCTGGGGGCGGATTTTCCCGCGGACAATCCGTGCCTGGGGCGGATTTTTTTCCCCAGCTGGATAATTCGGGCTACTCTTGAGCCGAATAATCCGGCCCCTAGGAGAAGTGCCCAAGGGAAGATCGACGCGAGTCTCTATCTAGGTGCGGATTTTCCCCCGGACAACTTGAAGTTGGGGAGGATTTTTCCCCCAGCCGGATGATCCGGCCCTCCCCTTGGGCCGGATAATCCAGCCCCCAGGAGGAGCTGCCAAGGATGGTTCAGCGCGAGCTTCTGTTCGGGGGAAGATTTTCCCCTGGATAGTCCGAGTCTAGGGCAGAGTTTCCCTAGGCCGGATAATCCAGCCGTCACTAAAGCAGGATAATCCTGCCCCAGCTGACTCCAACGGCTCAGTCTAGAGAGAGGGTATAAATGTCCCATTTACCCCTCCTATCAGATCTCTTGATTCAGTCAAAAAATTTCTGGCCTGTTGAAAAAGCTCTCACTCAAGAACTCTCACTTCAACCACCCAAAGGCTTCGATCTTTGGGGGAATTGAAAGAGGGGACTTCATTCATCGTCATCACGAATCAAGCGCTTCAACTCCTCTCCATTCACTTGGAGAATTCTCGATCTTGTATTATTGTTAATATCTAGATCTTGGTTTCAATATTGATAACTATTGTTCTTGTGGCAGCTTGTTGTCGTTATGGGAGCCTCCAATTCGGTTGTGGAGTTGTGCCCCGCTAGTTGTGTAAAGGCATCAGATCCCGCATCGAAGGGTTCCAATAGTGGAAAGGTGGATCAGGCCTTTGGTGGCGAAATCCATCGGAGAACAGGGTGAGGCCTATTATGGTACGGTGGTCTTAGTACCGTCCACCCCTCCAATGCATATGTACTTCCCTTAACAAGGAAGGAACTACGGTAAAACAAATCCTATGTCTCTGCATGCTCCACTACGGTTTCCTTGTTCCTCACTCTTACCCGCCTTTACTCGCTAGTAGTTAGGTTTGCATATAGGGAAATTCTACTTAGTTGCATATCTAGAGAATTAACTTTTGTGTCAAGCCTAGAATTTAAAAAGTATTAAAATTTGAAGTAGCACCTATTCACCCCCCCTCTAGGTGCCCATACGATCCATTTCAATTGGTATCAGAGCCCCAGCTCTTTATTCAGGCTTAACCGCCTAAGAGAAGAATGGGTACTAAGGAAAATGGGAATGAGGCCATGGACAAGGTCACAATGGATGACCTCAAGACGTTGTAAACAACCTTGTTGAAATCCTTTGAGACCAAGATGGAAGATATGTAGCAAATGATTGCTCGCCTCACATCATCTACAACCCCATCTCCATCTTCATATGAGGCCAGCACTCCTCTATCTAAGGATAAGGCTCATGCCGAATCTAAGGAAGATGAGGTGGTAGGTGAGAAACATAATGGCTCCTCCTCCAAGAAGGGAAGTGGTAAGGAGGATTATAGTGCGGTCCCTCACCTATATTCTCCCGACCCACCTATCCCACATCCTCATATAAACAATACGGGTGATCCGTCCAAGCTTACTGCATCTTCATTTAATCAATGGCAATTCTCGATGAAAGCTCATGTATGCAGTTCGTCAATTGAGCTTTGGAGGATCATTGAAGATGGTCTTCATATTAGAGACCCTGCCAACTTGACTAGAAGAGAAGTTGTGGACAGTCAACTAAATGCAACGGCTCTTCACATGATTTAGCTCGGAGTGGGTCCCAAAGGCATGCCACATATTGATTACTTCAACACCGCCAAAGAAGCTTGGTATGCTCTCACCGACCTATTCATTGGAAATGAAGGCATGAGAAGAAATAGGTATGATGCTCTTAGCAATGAAGCTGAAGGATTTTACATGTTGGATGGTGAGGACCATGAAGACATGTATAGAAGGCTCAAGAGCATTGCAACAACATTTAGAAAGCATGGAGCCACTCACATTGATGATGCTTGGATCAAAAGAAAATATGTGAGTGCCCTCATGCCATTTGAGCCAACGGACTTGAGGTGTTTGCAAGGTAGACATAACTACGACAAAATGACTTCCAATGAAGTCATGCAAGAAATGGTGGCCTTCAAGGTTGCCACCAAGAATGCCGAAGACGCTCATTCTCGACCGATTGGAATGCAAAAGGGAGTTAATGTTGCTCTAAAGGCCAATGTTGTTGAACACGATGAGGATACAATGCTGTCTCCATGGGCTGGCCCGAGGAGGTCAAGCGTGCTCATGGTGAGTACATGGCCTTGATGTCTACGCACTTGTATTCTTGTAGACAGTTGTTGGGCCTCCAAGTGTAGAGGTTTGTAGAACAACAGCAAGTTTCCCTTAAGTGGATTACCCAAGGTTTATTGAACTCAGGGAGGAAGTGGTCAAAGGTATCCCTCTCAAGCAACCCTGCAATCAAGATACAAGAAGTCTCTTGTGTCCCCAACACACCCAATACACTTGTCAAGTGTATAGGTGCACTAGTTCGGCGAAGAGATAGTGAAATACAAGTGGTATGGATATAAGACAATGGTGCCAGAAAATACTTTGATGGCGTGGAAGATACTAAAGATAAACTGAAATAAAGATAGCAACAAGCAAATATGTAACAGATCTAGTTGCAAATGGTATTTCAATGCTTAGAAACAAGGCCTAGGGATCATACTTTCACTAGTGAACACTCTCATGTAAATATCTTCTCTTCATGATACTACTCTGAACTACTCTCCGGTTGGACACTCTAATCCATGGTAGGGCTATAACAGCACACCTCAAAGTTCACTTTCCCCATCTAGATAACCCCACACTGTCACCTTGAGCTATAGATGGTTCAAACAAACACCACAATTTCATAGAGACATCCTACTCCAAATATAACTCATAACAAGTATTTCTAATCTCTAGTCTAAGTGCCACCATGGTGTGCACACTGTCACTTTCACACACGTGGGGAGAGCAGAGATCTATTAAAGCACTTGAGTAGCAAGGTAGATCTACTTGATTACAAAGCTCATGATCACAATATGATCATGCATAGAGAGAGATGAACACATAGCTACTGGTAGAGCCCTTAGCATCGAGGAAGAACTACTCCCTCCTCATCATGGGAATCAGCAACGGTGATGGAGATGGTGGTGGAGATCGATGGAGATGGCTTCGGGGGCACTTCTGTCCCCCGAATCTCCCCTTCGGTGGCGGTGGAACTGCGGAACTTCTCGTGGTTGGAGGCTCAGTTCTTTAGTGTTTCTGCATTGGAGGGATTTTATAGGCGAAGGGGCGAGGTCGGTGGCCGGCCAGGGGGCCCACAGCATGCCCTGGGGGGTGTGGCCGCCCTGTGGCCCCCCTTCATCTCTCCTTCGGACTCCATGTGTCTTCTGGTAAAATATTGACTTTGGCTTTTGTCTCGTCCAATTCCGAGAATATTCATTTTCTGACTTTCCTGGAACCAAAACAGCGTAAAAGCAAATCGCTGTGGCATCTTGTTAATAGGTTAGTTACATAAAATGTATAAAAATACTCCAAGGTGTGGACAAAACATAAGAAAGTAGATATAAAACAAGCATGGAACGTAAAAAATTATAGATACGTTTGCAACGTATGAGGCCTTCTACGCAAGGAACTTGTGGAAGGACCCAGCCAAGGCTAAGTCTAAACTTGAGCGCAAGAATGGGTCAAGTGGGCGAAGAGAGAATGACCCAAAACTGAGGACCTGCTACAATTGTGGGGACCAGTTGCACTTTGTGGCTGAGTGTCCATATCAAAGTAGAGAAGACAATGGGGGCAGGCTCATCCTCATAGAAAAGTCCACGGCACCTCGAAAGAAACCATTTATCAAGAAGAATGGCCCTTACAAGAAGCAACCCAAGATTGTCTTGGTGGCACAAGAGGAATATTCTTCTTCAAGTAAAGACGAAGAGGATGAAGATAGCTATCGAGAGGTGGCTACTATAGCCACCACATCTAGCCCCACATCGCTCTTGGACTCGCCAAACGAAAATGTCATCAACAACAATGTCACTTGCCTTATGGCAAGAGGGTCCGAGGTATCATCTTCTATTTCTTCATTTCCTAAGACTACTATAAATATGGATATGGATGATCATACTAGTCTTAAGATAAAAGAAGAAGTTATTTCTGTGGACAATTTTTTCAATAACTTGCAAGGTGAGCACAAACTTCATTTTGATTACCTTATGAGTCAACTTGCTCATTCCGAAGAACTTCTCGGAGAGAAGGGTAGAATTGAAAGAGAAGATCCCTTGGATATAGCCTCTTTGAAGAATGCTCTAGAGGAAGAAGAGGAAGCTCGAGTATCTTTAGAGGAGAAACTCGAGTCAATTGAGGATTCCCATGAAGAGGTTGTTTCCCAGCTCATAAAAGAACGCGACAATGCTCTCTCTGATGTAAATAAACTAAATAAGGAAAAGGACTGACTTTGGGGCTACTCATTCTAGACTCTCAGAGAAGTTTGAGAAACTTGGCATTGCCCACAAGGCATTGGAGAGAGAACATTCTACTCTAAATTAGTCTCGTGCTCAGCTCCAAAATCAATTGGACAAGTATGATATGCCCAGCACCTCCACTCCATCGTGTGGACATGAAGATATTATTGAAGAAAATGCAAGACTAAAAGAAGAACTTGTAAAGGGGTCTCAACCTAAAGGTAAAGAATTCCTACATGAGATTATGAGCAAGCAAAGGACAAACAATGGAAAAGAAGGCCTTGGTTATGTTCCCAAGACAAAGAAGAAGAAGAAGAATAGCAAAACTTCTCAAACAAAGACAAGCACCACAACGAATGACAAGACTAACTATGTTGGTTTTGCAGGGACTAATAATCCAAATTATGAATTATTTTGGGATTATTATGGTGATGTCTATGCTAGCTATGTTGGTCCATTCGATGGTTACATTTCTTGGCCTATTTGGGTTCACAAGACCCTTGCCACTAACATGAGAGGACCCATTGAAAAATGGGTAACTAAAACCGAGAAGTAACTTTCTTGCAGGGTTATGCTTCCGGTGGGTCCAAATGGGTGCTCGATAGTGGGTGCACTAGTCATATGACCGGAAGCAAGGAGATCATCTCGGAGATGCGGCCAAACCATGATCACATAACCGTATCCTATGGTGACAAGTCAAAATCCAAGGTATTGGGTCTTGGCAAAGTTGTGGTTGCTCACGATATCTATCTCGTGGACATCATGCTTGTTGAGACCCTCAGTTACAATTTACTTTCTATTCGTGCCCTTGGTAAGATGGGCTTTCCTATTTTTATTGATGGTGATTTGGTGGTACTCTTGTGGAGCAAGTCTCTAAAGGTCGCTTTTGTTGGATATGTCGAAAATGACCTGTATGTGGTGGAATTTTCGGGGAAAACCACTACAGGCCTGATGTGTCTTTTCAGAAAGGCCGACGTGGGCTGGCTATGGCATAGACAACTATCTCACGTCAATATGAGAACTTTTCAAAGTCTTCACAAGGGTGGCCACATTCTTGGACTAATAGAAAATGTTTCCTTTGACAAAGACCGTGTTTACAGGGCTTGTGTTGAAGGGAAGATGCATGACTCTGCCCAATGACGGAAGACTATTATTTCATCAAAGAGGATTTTGGAGCTCCTTCATGTGGACCTCTTTGGTCCTCCATCTCATGCAAGCCTCGGTGGGAAGAAATACTGCCTCGTAATTGTTGATGATTATTCAAGATATACATGGGTCTATTTCTTCAAGTCGAAGAGCAAGACTCAACAAACGGTCATCGACTTTGCGAACGAGGTTCAACGTCAATACAACGTCCCTATTTTGGCAATTAGAAGAAATAATGGCTCCAAGTTCAATAACTACACTCTGAATGAATTCCTAAGTGAAGAGGGGATAAGACACCAATATTCCGCTGCATACACCCCTCAACAAAATGGTGTAGCCGAGAAGAAGAACCGGACCTTAATGGATATGGCAAGACCTATGCTAGCTGAATTCAAGTCACCCTATAACTTCTGGGATAAAGCAATTTCTACCGCATGCCACTCTTCCAACCGGCTCTACCTCCACAAAATCTTGGACAAGACACCTTACGAAATACTTATCAATAACAAGCCAAATATCTCCTACTTCCGGGTATTTGGTTGTAAGTGTTTCCTTCTTATCAAAGGAGTTCACCGAATCCCACACTTATAGAGTCTACAGTAAGCTCTCCAGAACTGTTGTAGAATCTTGTAGTGTGGTGTTCAAGGAAAATGATGGCTCCCGTGCGGGGCAAGTTGATGTCTGTGATGCAGATGTTGAAATACCCCAAGAATCCATAAGAAGAATGGGCGTGGGATTTTTCCGCCCCATTGAGGAACCCCTTGTGGTGGATCAGGAAGGACAGTGCTCTACCCAAGTAGAGCCCTCATCGACACAAGATCAATATGCCCCAACCGCTGGAGAAACTTCTACACCAACACCACAAACTTCTGAAGCTCATCAATCAATTGCTCCAGAAAGCTCCAGGCCAGATTATCCGATGGACACCGGATTATCCGGCCAACCTTCCTCATCTGGAAGAGGTGAGAACAATGATGTAGAATCTGCTGTAAGTCCCAGGCCGGATTTTCTGGCCGACCCCGGATTATCCGGCCCCTCTCCAGTTCGAGACAGAACCATGCAAGATAGCAAAGATGCACCAAGTTCTCCTAGGCCGTATTTTCCGGCCACCTCCTCGGCTGGAGTATCCGGCCCTGTAAACCCTAAACAGTAGTAGCCTCCTATTATGGATGCTAATCTAAATCAAGGGCAAGATTCGTCACCTTCTATTACTGCTGATCAAGCTGGAGATCAAGGCCAAGCTAATAATTCCAAAGAAGACTCAAATGATGAAGTTATTCCTCGAAGAGACAACAAGTTGATTGAACTTCATCGCAAAGCTCGTGCAGATAGGAATCTTGAATTAAGGGGTCACACCCTTGACAAAGTTGTAGGAGATCTCAAACGAAGGGTGTCCACGAGAAGGGAGCTTGCAAGCTTTGGTGAGCACCAGGCTCACATATCAATGGTGGAATCCAAGAAAGTGTTTGAAGCCCTTGAAGATCCAGACTGGATTGTTGCTATGCATGAAGAGTTAAATAACTTTGAGCGCAACAAGGTCTGGAAATTAGTAGAGAAGCCCAAGGATTGCCGAAATGTTATCAACACAAAGTGGATTTTTAATAATAAGCAAGATGAGAATGGCATTATAGTAAGGAACAAGGCAAGTCTCGTGGCACAAGGTTATTCCCAAGTTGAGGGCATCGACTTCAGAGAGACTTATGCTCCAGTGGCTCATCTTGAGTCCATCCATATCCTTCTTGCTTATGCTGCTCATAATAACTTTAAATTACAACAAATGGACATTTAGAGTGCTTTTCTTAATGGTCCTCTACATGAGTTGGTATATGTAAAGAAACCCCCGAGGATCCTAACTTTCCGAACCATGTCTACAAACTCGATAAGGCACTCTATGGCCTTAAACAAGTCCCATGTGCGTGGTATGAGCACCTTAAAGAGCTTTTGCTATACCGTGGCTTCGAAGTTGGGAAAATCGATCCCACTCTTTTTACTAAGAAGGTTAAGGGGGAGCTCTTCATATGCCAACTATATATAGACGACATCATCTTTGGCTCTACTAATAAAGCTTTTAATGATGAATTTTCAAAGCTTATGACTGACAGGTTTGAGATGTCTATGATGGGGGAGTTACGGTTCTTTCTTGGATTTGAGATAAAACAACTTAGAGAAGGAACCTTCATAAATCAAGAAAAATACATCCAATACATGCTCAAGAGATTCAAGATGATGGATCTTAATGGCATCGCCACCCAGATGCAAACTAAATGTCATCTCGAACTCAATCCCCACGGAAAAGATGTGGACCAGAAGGTATAATGGTCCATGATTGAATCTCTTCTTTACCTCTGTGCATCTAGAACCGATATTGTGTTGAGTGTAGGTGTGTGTGCAAAGTATCAAGCGGCTCCTAAGGAAAGACACTTAGTGGCGGTCAAGAGAATCTTCTGATATTTGGTTCATTCCCCTAACTTTGGTCTCTAGTATCATAAGGGCTCCATTTTCTCTCTATGTGGCTATACTAATTCAGATTGGGCTGGTGACAAGCATGATAGGAAATCAACTTCTGGATCTTGCCAATTATTGGGAAGATCCTTGGTTTGTTGGTCTTCAAAAAAGTAGAATTGTATATCTCTCTCCATCACCGAGGCTGAATATGTGGCTGCTGCTAGTGCATGTACACAATTATTATGGATGAGGCAAACTTTAAAGGAATATGGTGTCATTTGTGACAAAGTGCCTATTTTATGTGATAATGAAAGTGCAATCAAAATTGCGTACAACCCGGTGCAGCACACAAGGACAAAGCATATTGAGATTCAGAATCATTTTATTCGGGACCATGTAGCTCGAGGTGATATTGATCTATGTTTTGTGAGCACGAAGAACCAACTTGCTAAAATTTTCACGAAGCCACTTGATGAAGCAAGGTTTTGTTACTTGAGGAATGAGCTAAATATCGTTGATTCAAGGAGCTTGCCTTGATTACCCATGCACTCATTCTTATATCTCCCCCTTTTTGGTCTAGGTGTGGGCATGGATATAGGGTGAGTGTGGTCCTGATTGATTGGGATAACCCTCCCCCATAATGCCAAAAGCAAGTAAAATCATTCCTCTTAATATCATTTTGTGATATGTGAGCTTTTTGATGAGTATTGGTTACAAAACCAAGATATATCTTCGTGGTGTCATACCATGCACTCCAACAAGGTGGGCTCAGCCACCGCCCTCTTCCGTGTGAAGAGTTGGTTCTATATTGATCTTTTTGGCTATTTTTACTCATCTCTTGTTCTTATGGAAATCACACTCAATTTTGGCTTTTAGTTGATTTGATTCTTGCAATCTTGAGTGTGTAGTACCATCTCAGTTTGGTTGTCTAATCCGAAGCCTCTCTCTATCCCTAAGACATCTCTTCTAGCACACAAGTCCATTGTTCATACTTGTGGGGGTTTTGTTTGGGGACGCGCGGGCCTGAACCTATGTGTAACAGAAATTCAGAATTCAGGCTGGATAATCCAGCCAAAGTGTAGGCCGGATAATCCGGCCCTGGCGGTTGCTGTCTGTTAAGAGCTGGGCATCGGGGGGAAGTTCTCACAAAGAGTAGTTCTTCTCCCCCGACCCCTCTCCCTCTTCCCACCCGCCGCATGCCGCCCCAACCCTCCCCGGAGATTTCCTAGCCACCGAACTGTCCGTTCCTCCCCCGGATTTTCTTCCCCGCGCCTCCGGGTACCTTCTCCTCCGCGTTCTTCCTTAAATGAGTGAGGGTAACTCCCTCTCTCCCCATCTTTTGAGTTGATGTGTCACTTGTCGGTTGAACATGGACTAGAAGGTTGTTATTTCGTGTAGAGATTGTAGTCTTGTAGTTCCTAAGTCTGATCTATGATTTTCATTCAATCTATGCGGATCTGAGAATTTCTACCAGGGCCGGATTATCCGGCCTGACAGAGTCAAATCTGCTTCAGATTTCTATGGATTTTTTGCATCATGTATGTTTGGACTATGGACTGTTTGCCTACTATTTCTACTTTCTCTGTCGGACTTGTGTGTGTGCTTATGTCGTGGTGGTGTCACGGCAGATGCCATGGATAGGCTAAAGGTGGGGACTAATACACGCTAGGGGAATCCAGGGAGGGATAGTAAAGTGATTCTCCACACAGAAGTTTGTATTGCTTTCCTTCCAAAATTACAAGTGCTCCTTGAGCTGTATTGGCGAGACGAGGAAGAAGGAGCTCTCTTACTCTCACCCACAGTTCACACCTAAAACCTTAGCCCAATCAGAATAGAAGAAAACCCAACCCCTTCTACTAAAACCCTAGCCCCCCTTATATAGAGGGGGCTTGGTCTCTGCCTAGGGCATACGTGGAGGCATATTCCTAAGAATATGCCTCCTCTCAAAGTGGTAAGCCGACCGGGGTGCTTTTCCTCCGCGTCACACATGCTTTAGCTACGTGAGCCTCTGCGGCGCCCGCGTCAGCCGACATGGGCATCGTCACCCTTGTCGGCCATGACCCGGTGGTCCTGCCCTTGTTTGCTTCGCTCATGCAGTGCGTACCGGGCCTTCTTTTTGACCAGCGAGATTCCTTCCTTATCCCAGAAGCTAAACGGGACCCGGATCATAGTAGATTCGGCTATACCTTTCGACTTACTCCTTAAGTCGGCTGAGATAATGTTAGGCGACCCCCCTGGTCTGGGTTACTCCGTGATCTGGCCTGCTTTGAGGTGACCTGGCCAGCATCCGCTTTGACCTTGCCGAACCTCGGCTAACTCGGCCTTTATACCCCGGAGTGACCCTACCCGGGGGTATCCCCCCAACATTAGTCCCCGAAGCTGGTGCGGTCTTAGTTTCCTTGGCCGCTAAGGCCACATCAAGTTCATTTATGTTCGAGCCTTGGACGTTATTTCTGAGTTAGCTCTTTATCTCGGATTATATGGATTTACGTTCCCTTCGCACGTTCCAAGTTTTCACTTGCCGGCCGGGTTACCACTTTGACTCGGATCTCATGGTTTTACTTTCCCTCTGCACATTCTAAGTTTTTACTTGCTGTCCGGGTTACCATGGTTCGATCCGGGCCTTGTTTCCTTCTCTCATACGCCAACCCACGTGGAGGCTACTCATTACGTTGTCTTATTTTAAGGGCCTGCACAGTAACTGCCGCAGTAATTGTCAGTTATCACTGTGGGAGGGTCACGTCACGCCTGCCTCCTCGTTTACCGCATCAGTGCGTCACATCATGGGATTGCCTCTGCCCTGTGGCCCTTAGTGTGGCTCCTCACTAATTGGCTGAGGCAGGTGATACACGGCCACACCATGTGGCTCATTTGCAGGACGCGATCCCACTCACCCCTTTAGGGAGTGGTTAAATAGCGGAGGGGCGCACCCCTTAGGATTTTTTCCTCTTCTGCGCCCCTCTGCCCGTTGCTCTTCCTCTTCGTCTTCCTCGTGACCGCGTTGCCGCCAGTGCTCCTAGCAACAGCGCCACCGCCGCACTTTCCCCGTGCCTCTGCGTCACGGCCACCGCTGTGCAACTCCCTCGCCACGGGTCCTCGCCAATCCAGGCCTTTGACCGCTGCCGACGCTAGCGCCAGTGAGGGTAGCAAGTACGAGATGATGAAGGAGGAGCTCGTCGTCTCCGAGCAAGAAATGCAGGAGGACACCGCTGCGGCGAACCGTGGCGCATGGGCCAGGTCTTGGGTCTGTCAAGATGACCTTGATTGGCTTTACCGGACCAGACGCATCCCTGCCGGCGTCGTCGCTCGTCTCCCCTCTGCCGAACTGTCCCCCTCACCCAATCCGGGTGAGTTCGTCGTGTTCTTGTCCCACTTCCAATGGGGTTCGGCTTGCCGGTGAGCGACTTCTTCTGGGATTGGCTTAGCACCTACAAGCTGCAGCCGCACGACCTTCCAGCCAACGCTATCACTTCTCTCTCTGCTTTTGCTTCTACGATCGAAGGCTACTCCGGACTGTGGCCCACGAAGGAGCTGTGGATCCGGTTTTTCGGCCTCCGTCGTAACGTCATCCCCAACATCCAAGTTGAGTTGGAGGCAAGCAACTCACCCAATTCGGAGCTGCGTCCATCTCACCCCGGAGGACTTCCGTTTTCCCCTGGGTCACCAGGCTTGACTCCTGCAAAGGATGGGCCCGTACCTTCTTCTATGTCCGGAATACGGGCACTGAAGATTTGATTCGGTTGCTCCCCTATACTTCGGGTCCACCTAACCCGGAATTTTGGGAGGAGATCTCCAAGAAGCCCACGACCTTGGCCAACCAGGTTAACAAGAGGTTCGTGGAACTGAAGAAGCTCGGATTGCGCAACGAGGATGCTATGATCACGTTCGTGCGCAACCGAATCTCTCCCCTCCAGAAGCGCACCCACAAGGTGTGCCACATGAGTTTCGGCCACGACCCCAACCGGACCTCCTCCTTCGAGCTGAGAAACACGGAGATTTATCACCGGGTTAAGGCTCTCTTCACCACCCACAAGAATTTCTCCGCTGAGTGGATGTGGGGAATTGAGCACTTTTGTCATGACAGGCTCCCTCCCGCGGTAAGCTTCGCGGGGCAAACGTACTTCGGATTAAATATATGTCAGTTTTTGTTGTATTTTTGACTCTGTTCTTCATTCTTTTTCTCAGCTATTCCTTTAGCAGACCCTTGAGGATGGCACGGATCCGACCCTTAAGTGGGGTCCACACCGAGAGACCCCGGATGAGGAGGAGCCGGATTAACTATCACTAACAAGTAAGGTAGTTCTAGTAGGAATCTTAAGCTCTAAGTTTATTTGCAAAAAAGCCAGGTTTATTTCATACTGAGTTCAAAAGTAAAGAAACTAATTAAATTTTCTACATCACCTAAGTGGGAACCTAGTTTTCATCTCCACAACCCTGTTGTGGTCAAGTCAAACCCATAGTTCAATTCCCAAGTCATTTTTGAAAATATATGACAACGGAACAGTATGGCCACTCCAAATGTCCATAACCGCGGACGCGGCTATTCGAATAGTTTGATACTCTACAGAGGTGGTACACTTTCACCACAAAATTCGATACATCCGTCAGGCATAACCCTGTATCATCATACTTAGTATGCGGATAATCAATCCTAACCTTTCAATTACACACTCTAGTATAGGCACCTCCCCTATGAGCTTGGCCTCCTAGCCATGGCCATCTGCCATCCTGGGCACTGCATAGGTGGTCATTCACATTCACGAGGTAGCCTCAGCTCAACCTCTTTCCATGATGGAACCCATACTAAGGCATATAAACTTCCAGTTAAGCCCTACCCAATTTAGACATTGTGGTTGTACGATAAAATTGGAATGGGTTCATAACATCCGAACCCAACCATCAGTTTTTATAAAGGGTCAAGGCTCATGCCTCAACCAGTTTCATCATCAAATCCTTTTGTGTTCATAACACATGTCAAAACATTTCAATAGGATGAATCATCATTCCAAGGTTTTCATAATCATTTTCACCAAGTATTACCATCTAAAGTGATCAAATTTTATGCTTAGCACTAGCCACTAAAGTTGAGGGTATTCACTAATTAGGGGTGCTAATCAAGTGCAACTATCCAAATCTAGTTTTTATGCTTTTGATGGCATCTATCCTATTTTTCGAATACTAAAAAATCACTAACTAAAGGTAGAGAACTTTGCTAAACATAAAAGAATAAAGCTTGCAAGTAAAACATGGGATTGGTATAATCAAAGTTGCATAACCACAGCCTGCCTAATGCATCTTGCATAGGTTATCTTGCAAGGATGGCTTGCATAGTTAACTTTGTAGTGTTAGGATTGCCTTGAGTAGTGTAGTTGTTGAAGTTCTCTTCTTCTTCTACTTATTCTTCTTCTTCTTCTTCTTCTTCTTCTTCTTCTTCGTAGTACTCGTCCTCCTCGTATCCCGGGTCGGTACTAGCATCTATAAATGAATACGAGGTACACAACCACCAAACAATACTTAACTACTTCTATTTAGCACACTAAGGATCACACTAGATGATCTAGCATCATCACAAACATCACATGAAATAAATACCTAGTCTTATTTATCTTATTTTGGAAAAGTAATTTCTACTCATTGAAAATACTTAAGATTTAATATTCTCCAATTAAAATATGGGATCATGTTGACACATGTCATCACCACATATTCTAATACTTGGGAATGTGATTTAAAGTGGTGGTCACATTTTATAAAGTTTAATATTACTATTTAATAAAATTAAAGTGACTAGAAATGCCTATATAGCATTCTTTTAGTACTAGTCCAATGCCTAAAGGTGGAAAAGTCTCTGTCTTGTTATTTTTGGTATAGGTGATATATAATTTTAATTGGTTTGAATCCAATGGTCATGGATAGATAATTTGAATACCTTTATAAAAAAATGGAATCATGCAATCTCTTTGAATTGATTTTTGAATCTATTGACAAAATCTAGTTTTAACTAAAATGGAAAAAGTCTATTTGAATCTACGGGCTCTAGGCGGGAAACTAACTGGGCCGGCCCAATCTGCATAGCGCGGCACAGAGGGCTATTGACAGAACGGTCCCACTAGTCAGTGACTTATTCTAACCGAAACGGTAAGTTTCAATCTGGGTCATGCGATTAGACTAGGATCTACGGTTGGGGTTCCTCGTCTCCGGCGAATAGCTCCGACGAGGAACGAACCCTAACACGATGGTGGGGGTACGTGGGTGCTCACCAGGGCTCCAGCTAAGGTCGGCGATGGGGGCGAACGACGTTGTAAACAACGGCGGTTCGAATGGTGGTCGCGGTGGCTCCTAGGGTGGCTCCTAATTCCGGTTCCTCTTATCCTCTGCAGCGGCGGGCTCCGGTGAAATTCCAGCGATGTTGTCCTCGCCTTGCTCCGAGGAGAGGTGTGAGAGGTGTCTGAGAGAGAGGGGAGTGAGATGGTGTGGCGAATTAGAGCTGGGGTGGCCTCTATTTATACATGGGTGAGAGGGGCAGAGAGGCATGGCTCGGCCTCGTCGGCGACGTTGATATAGGGGGTTATAGGCATGGCTGAGGGTAGGGGTCGACGCGGTGCTTCAGGGCGGCCGTCATGCGAGTGATGGCGCGTCAAGGGGTGGTCGAAAATGGTCGGGAACAGTCCGTGCTCTAGGCGGAAATGGCGGCGTTCTCGACGGTGCACAGTGGCTACAGTACACGCGGCGGCGAACGGGCGTGTCCGGGGGTAGCTGGGGTCAATCTGGGGTCACGGGGAGTGCGGGCACGCGCGGTGAGGGCGAGGCGCGGCGTGTGTGCATGTGTCGTCTGCGGTGTTCTGGGTCGCTCTCGGCATGGCAGATAGAAAGGTGGGCGCGGTGACCACGACCGGTCCACGGCTTGCCTGCGGTCGAGGGGTGGACAGAGAGTGGCAGTGGTGTGGCGCCTGTCTCCTGGGCATCATGGGAGAGGGTGGCACGGTCTGTGGAGAGTAGTTCTTGGTCGACCAACGTGGTGAGCTTCGGGCGGCGCTGCACTAGCGCGAACGGCAATGGGGGAGTCGTCCACTGTGCTGCTAGGCACTGGGGGAGACAGGGGGAGAGAAATGGGGCACTAGTGGCGATCGATCACTGCTCAGGACAATAGAAGTTAGGAAGTGGTTTTTCTGGTGTCTGCAAGGTGCTCGACCAAATGGCCGCATGAATTCAAAATGTGAATTTTTGGATGAAATTTGGTGAGTGTTCTGAGTACTTGCTTTATAGTCTAAGGATGCTTGGGTTTGCCAAGGTGAATTGATTTGAGTGGTTTTTGAAAAATGGTGATCTATGCATATGAACTTGATTCAATTTGGCAATGTCTTTTAAATAGGTTTGGAATTTGTTTCTATTAGTTTGTAAGGTGGGCTTGGGTCCACTTTTACTTGGTCTAGCAAGGGGTGAAAAGAATTGGGAAAGTTTATGTTAGAAATCTTTTACTAGGAACACTCAAAGTGGTCTAGTGGATAATTTTGGTCAAAATGACCATTTTCTTATATGATTCATATTTGATTTTCTTTTCTTTTGATTTTTTTTGTAAATGGCCTAGATGATGTAGTATTCATCTTTAAACCATTCATTATCATTTGTAGCAATCAAACATGGCACTTACACTCATTCATACACTAATGCAATTCACACACACTCATATTAGATTTAATAATAAAAGTTTCTGTTAACCCTTAACTTGGGTGATTTAGAACTTGATAATCTTGATTAATATTTTTGGGGTGTTACAAACCTTCCCTCCTTAAACAAAATCTCGTCCCGAGATTTAAGAAAAACTAGGAACTAAAGAGATCTGGATACTCAGTCCTAATGTAATCTTCTCTCTCCCAAGTAGCTTCTTCTTCAGTATGGTTGCTCCACTGAATCTTGAGAAATTTGATACTCCGAGTCCTGGTGGTTCTGAAGGTTCATTCCAAAATATGAATGGGTACTTCACGATAGGTTAGATCTTTGTTGATATCTATGGCTCGGTGATCGATGTTCTTGAACACTTCGATCTTCTCTGAAACTTCTAAGCATTTGCGACGTAATGAGATACGGAACACATTATGTATGGCTGACATCTCCTCCGGCAGTTCCAATTGATATGATACTTCTCCTCGGTGATTCAAAATCTTGAAGGGCCCAATATATCTGGGGGCTAACTTCCCTTTCAGTTGAAAACATTGCATTCCTTTCAAGGGTGATACTTTGAGATACACAAAATCTCCGACGTTGAAGATCAGGTCTCAACGTCTCTTGTCAGCATAACTCTTGTAACATCCCAAAACTTCAATCCAAGATTATCAAGATCCAAATCATCAAAGTTAGGGTTAACAAAAACTTTTCCAATTAACATTATTAAAGCATTCATATGTGTGTGCATTTAAAATAGGAGTTGTTTGAATTGCCATGTTTGAGTGATCCATTGCTTGTAAAATGATTCTTAGGTGAAATAAACATCATCTAGATCATCCCTAAACAAATCCCAAAGAAAATAAAATCAAAATGAATAAAAGAAGCAAATGGTCATTTTTGCCAAATTAACTATCATGCCTACTTGGGATATTCCTAGTACTCAGAACTTAACAGAAACAAATGTGGATCTTTGCACCCCTTTATAGTACACATAATGTTGTACCAAGGCCCACTTTATGATCTGCCAAAAACATTCAAACACTAAATTTAATTGACATTTGAAAATTGAATCTATTTCATATGGGAAGATCCCACTATTTCAAAAACCACTCAAACAAGCTCAAATTTCAAAACCCAAGAACCCACAGAGTCTCAAGCTTATGCCTAGCACACCCACCAAAAATCTTTTCAAAATTCTAAAAGAAAGTTCTTGCGGCCATTTCATCAAACACTTGGCAGGCATGAATTACACCTAGTATTTAGCTTACTGTTTGCAACAGGGTTTTGCCCCCAAATGACCCCCATTTAATCCCTCTGTTCCCTCTTGATCTAACCAGGCCCTTAGCACCCATCCCCTACCCCCTAGCAGCCATGCCATGCTAACCCGAGCACCTAGTCGCCGACCAAACCTTGCCCCACTGCAGCAGACCATCTCCCTCTCTCGCGCCATGTCTACGAGCTAGCCAGCACCAAACCGCCACCCTTTGTCCCCTCCCTGAGCCAGGCCAGAGCATGGACCACCGCCAAACCGCCGCGCACTGCCTGTCTGCGCCATGCCAAGCACGCGCCAGAGCGCCGCGCCCGACACACGTGCACAAGCCGCCGCTCGACCGCAGCCCGCGCCCACCGCTCCGCCATGACCCCAGGGACACGCCAGACATGCCCATTCGCCGTCCAACGCCCCACAGCCACCGCTCTCCGTGGACACCGCCGACTTTGCCGCTCAGAGCGCCAGCTCCGCCCGACCGCATACCACCGTCCCTAGTCCCGCATTGATCATGTAGAGCACCGCCAAGAGACCAGCGACCGCCCCCTACCTCGCACCACGATGCTAGCATGTTGTGCAACCCTCGTCGGAGCCCCTCGCCCATCCCTCTCGGTCGCGTCATTGTCCTATAAATAGAGGCCTTCCCTGGCCATTTGCAGCACACCACTCACCTCCCCTCACCTCACTGACCATTCCCCACCTCTAGCCGGAGCAAGGCGGGTAGCCGTTCGCCGGAATTGCACGGAGCAGGCCGCCTTTGGAGGAGAAGGGAGCCGCTGATTGCGACCACCCCCGGAGCTGCCTTGACCGTCCCTGAGCTCACTGTCGACCACCAGTCTGTTTGCCCGCCTCGCCGTCGTTGCTGGAGCCCTGGTACGCCCCCTATGCACCCCCACCGAGCCGCTAGGGTTAGAGTTCACCGGCGACCAGTTTGTCGTTGACGACGATCCCCAGCCGTTGATCCTCGTTCTAATCCAACGACCCATATCGCCTCGTACCGCTTCACGCGTTATGAGCCGCTGACCGGTGGACCCCCCTGTCAGCTGAGCCTCAAGGCCAGTGTGTCACTGGTCGGCCGTTAGCCTCATGCACCCATTTAGTTTTAATTAGGATTTTTCTAATTTACTTTAAACCTAGTTCTGTCCCCTAGTTTGAAATTCAATTCAGAGAGATTTATAAATCCAAATGGAGTGATTCCAATTTTGTTAGAAAGCTACTGAAAAGGTCTACCCAGGCCCGTTGGATTTAATTCAATTAGACTTAGAGATCTATCCTAGTAAAAATAATAAGACAGAAGCTTTTGCACCTTGCAACATTTTTATAAAATCAACCAAGTTATCTTTTGAGTTGATTCCAACTCTCAAAAATCACATTTAACCATACCTATCTGAATATGTAATAATATAAAGGTTTACATGCAGTGAATTTGGACTAGTACCAAAATAATGCTATATAGGCACTTCTAGTAACTTTAAATCATTAAATAATGAACTTAAACCAAAGTAATTGTGAACCAACCCTTAAATTACATTCCCACATGCTATAATATGTGGTGATGACATGTAACCACATGATCCCATATTTTAAGTGGTGAATATTAAATCTTAGTTAATTTTCAATGAGTAGAAATTACTTTTCTTAAATAAAAAGAATGAAACTAGTTAATAAACCTTGTGATGCTTGTGATGGTAATAGATCACCAATTGTGTGCCTTAGAGTACTAATTAGACTAGTTAAGTATTGTTTGGTGATTGTGTACTCCGTATGTATTTATAGAAGATAGTACCGACCAAGCTTACGAGGAGGAGGAGTTCTACCAAGAGGAGGAAGACAACTTCAACCACTGCACCAACCAAGGCAAGCTAACACTTGCAAGTGTTATACTTAGCAAGCTACTATTAGCAAGCTAGGCTTAAACTAGATGGTTTAGCAAAGATGCCTTAGGCATGCTTTGGTTAAACTACTTTGACTATTCTTTACCCCAAGTACTAATTTCAAGATTTTTTTCCTTTACTTTACACAAAGTCCTTTACTTGTTTTGAAGGTAGCATAAAGAGTATAAAACTTGACCTATTTAGATAACTTTAGATGTCATCCTATGGCATCAGATTGATCCCATCTTTCCACCTTAGTGAACACTCTTAACTTAGTAGTTTAGAGTAGATAAAAATTTGAGTCACTTTGGATGGGAACACTTGGTGAAAATGAATTATGAAAACTTTGGAATGATGAGTCATTCTATTGAGATGTTTGGACATGTGTTGAGAAACACAAATGGTTTATGATGATGAAAATGTTGAGGCATGAGCCTTAGCCCTTTTATAAAACTGATGGTTGAATTCGGATGCGATACCATTCCAAATTTACCATACAACCACAATACCTGAATTGGGTAAGTCTTAGCCGGAAGTTTATATGCATTAGTATTAGTTCCCTCGCGGGAGAGGTTTAAGCTGCGGCTACCTCTCAATGTTGTCCACCCATGCAGTGCCCAAGATGACTGATGGTCATGGTTGGGAGGCCATGATCATAGGAGAGGTGCTTATACTAGGGTGTGTAAAGGAAAGGTTATGTTTGATTATCTGCATACTAAGTATGATGATTCAGGGTTATCCCTCACAGATGTATCGAATCTTGTGGTGAAAGAGTACCACCTCTGCAGAGTGTCAAACTATTCGAATAGCTGCGTCCGCAGTTATGGACAGTTGGAATGGCCATACTATTTTGTTGTCAGATGTTTTTAAAACAACTTATGAAAGGAATGATGAATCTTGACTTGACCACAACAGGGTTGTGTTTATGACACTAGCTTCCCAACTTAAGTGATTATAGAACTTTATTTTATCTTTCTTTACTTCAGAACTCAGCTTAGGTTTCAAACTTAACTTTATAGTTAAACATAGAGTTAACACTTTAACTTAGACTATATTACTTGTTAGTGGTAGTTTGCGAGTACTTAAAGAGTACTCATGGCTTTTGTCCCTGGCTATTATCACGGCTATACTATGAAGGAGACTATCAGGATGATGGCCAGCAGGATGGCTATGATAACTAGGACTATCTACCTTCGTCAGCATTGCCTGTGCCCTTGAAGATGGACCCCACTGCTATGCTTATCTTTTATTTCCACTGCTTGTTGTATTAAGACTGGATCATGAGATCCTTATTTGTGTAATACCTTATGTATGGTTTGTAATGGATGATGTACTGTGATATCCAATCCATTATGTCTCACAAAAATGGTAATCCTGGGATTGCGAGGTATGGCATAACGGGCATCTAGGATTAAAAATCCGGGTGTTGACAACTCTTCTGTCTCGATTGGGCGATCTTGAGGTGTTCACGGACTTTGTGAACCTTCTATTCGGCTTCTCGTAGGATGCCGGGTCAAAAAATCTGACTCTCTCCTTCTTGCGACCAATTCAAGGGGGTACGACACTTCCTTCCATACAGAAATTCAAAGGGGGCCATTTGGAAACTGGCTTGATAACTATTGTTATATGAGAATTCTACGAAAGGCAGACGATCTTCCCATTTTGATCCATATTCTAGCACACAAGATTTCAACATATCTTCTAAGATTTGGTTGACTCTTTCAGTTTGTCCATCGGTTTGTGGGTGATAAGGTGTGCTAAAATTCAGCTTGGTTCCTAATCCTTCTTGGACTTTCTGCCAAAATCTTGAGGTAAACTGGGTTCCTCGATCCGATACTATGGTCTTAGGGGTTCCATGCAAAGTTACGATTCTAGCAATGTACAGCTCTGCTAGCTTCAAACTCTGGTAGGTGGTCTTGACAGGTATAAAATGGGTTACCTTGGATAGTCTATCAACTATGACCCACATAGATTCATTTCCCCTACCAGATGTAGGCAAACCGGTGATGAAATCCATTCCGAGAGAATCCCATTTCCATTCCAGAATCTGCAATGGTTGCAAAAGTCCTGCGGGTCGCTGATGTTCCACTTTGACTCTCTGACAGATATCACACTTGGCTATGTAGCTTCTGATTTCTCTCTTCATTTTGTGCCACCAAAATTGCTCCTTCAAATCATGATACATCTTCGTTCCTCCGAGATGGATAGAATAAAGAGTATCATGAGCTTCCTCCATAATGACTTGTGTCAACTCCGAATCTGCTGGCACACAGATACGTCCTTTGTACCACAAAACTCCTTCTTCATCTTTGGTGAATCCGGGTACCTTCCCTGTACCGATACGACACTTGATTCCGTTGATACTTGCATTTCCTTTATGGGCTTCCTTGATCTGACTGACCAAAGTGGGTTGAAGTTCAATACTAGCTAGGAATCCTTCGCTAACTAGCTCCGTTCTAAACTGCTCCAACTCTTCATGCAAACTTGGTTGGGCTTATTTTATCATGCTGTTTAATCTACATGGCAATCTGCTAAGAGCATCCGCTACCACATTGGCCTGGCTGGGGTGATAGTGAATGTCAAGGTCATAATCGTTGATTAACTCTATCCATCTCCTTTGCCTCATATTCAGCTCCTTCTAGGTGAAAATATACTTCAGACTCTTGTGATCCGATTAAATCTCACAGTGGTTACCCATAAGGTAATGACGACAGGTCTTCAAAGCTAAAACTGCGGCTTCTAGTTCTAGGTCATGGGTCGGGTAGTTTTGCTGATGCTGCTTTAGTTGTCTGGATAGATAGGATATAAATTTGCCTTATTGCATTAATACACATATGAGACCAAGCTTGGATGCATCACAATACACATCAAAAGGCTTCTTGATATATGGCATAATTAGAATTGGGCCTGAAATCAATCTCTTCTTGAGCTCTTGAAAACTTGCTTCACATTTGTTTGTCCATTCAAACTTCTGTTCTTTCTTCAACAATTGGGTCATTGGTCTTGCGATACTCGAAAATCCTTCTACGAACTTGTGGTAATATCCCGCTAATCCGAGAAATGCGCGGACTTGGGTTTGAGTGGTTGGGGCTTTCCATTCTTCAACATCCTTAATCTTGTTGGGATCGACAGTGACTCCTCCTGCTGATACGATATGTCCTAGGAATCCTACTTCCTTTAACCAGAACTCACATTTTCTAAACTTGGCATACAACTGATGTTCTCTAAGGGTTTCAAGGATGGTTCTCAGGTGTATCTCATGGTCTTCTTATGACTTGGAATATATTAGAATATCGTCGATAAAAACAATGAGAAACTTATCCAGGAAGTTCATAAAAATCATATTCATGAGATTCATGAAATAAGTGGGGGCATTGGTTAATCCAAAAGACATGACAGTGTACTCATACAATCCATATCTGGTGGTGAAGGCAGTCTTTGGGATATCCGTTGCACAAATCTTGAGTTGATGATAACCAGTTCTAAGATCAATCTTAGAAAACACTTTGGCACCAGTCAACTGGTCAAACAGATCCTCTATCTTTGGCAGTGGGTACTTGTTCTTGATGGTGACATCATTGAGCTTCTGGTAATCCGTGCACAAGCGGTTACCTCCATCTTTCTTATCCACAAACAAAATAGGCGATCTCCTTGGCGACTCACTTGGTTGAATCAAACCTTTCTCCAGCATAGCATCACGTTGATTCTTCAGCTCCACTAATTCCGATGGGTTCATACTATAAGGTCACTGAGCTATGGGTCCGGTTCCAGGAACTAGTTCAATGATGAACTCGATATCCCGATCTGGGGGCATACTGGGCAATTCATCTGGGAACACGTGGGGATAGACTCTTGTTGCATTTTAATTGATGAGGCAGCATCTCAGATACATGCTCTACTGATACTCTAGTGCTACTGGTCATGGTTATGGCTTTCTTGGCACAGTCGATTAATCCTTTATGTTTTGACATCCAATCCATTCCTAGTACTACTTCCAAACCTTTGGTTCCAAGTACTATTAGATTAGCATAAAAATCTATTCCATGGATTATGATAGGTACAACCTTGCAAATTTTTCTAGCTTTGGTGGTTGAACCAGGTATTTGAACTATCATAACATGCTTCAATTTTGTTGGTTGGATCTTACTAGTGTAGGCAAATTATTCTGTAACAAACGCGTGCGATGCTCCAGAATCAAACAACACGCTTGCAAGTACGGAGTTAACAGAAAACATACCCAACACGACATCTGGCGCTTCCTGAGCTTCTTCAGCATTCATGTGGAACAGACGACCGTTGCGGTTGAGCGAGTTCCCTGGGGCAAATCTCCTTCCAGCACAGGTTGCATCTCATCATGCAGTCCGTTCAGGAATCTCTCTTTCTTCTTTGCTTTTGTGTCAATCTCATCAGGGGCATATCTAGCTAGTGACAGAAATTTGTCACGGTATTCCACCACAGTCATCCTTCCTTGTTTCAATTCTCTGAACTAATCCCACATCCTCTTAATCAGACCTAGGGGCACATGAGTCCGGCTGAACTTGATTTTGAACTCATCCCAAGTAATCATTTGACCTCCGTTCATGGTACGGGTGCTATTCCACCAGGATCTTGCGTCACCTGCCAAATAATGGGTGGCAAACAGTACTTTTTCATTGGCTTCAACTCCTGCGACCTCTAAGTTGTTCTCCATGGTTTACAGCCAGTCATCAGCATCTAAGGGTTCTTCAGACTTACTAAATATAAGGGGATTGGTATTCTGAAAGTTCTTGAGCTTGGATCCATGGTTATCCTGGTTTCTGTGACCTTGATTATTGTGGGCCATCTGAGCTACCTGTTGAAGAGTGGCTAAGTTGGCTTGGCGTTCAGCTCTTTATGGTTAGAAACTAGCATTTGCAGAATCTGCAGCATTAGGTCCTGAGATGAACTACTTCCTCCGGGATTTCCACGAGTCATCTGAAGATTGAGATACATGGTGAGACAAGAGGGAAATTTCTAAGGTTCGTGGTTTTGTTTCAAAAGATTTAACTTTGAGTTTTGACTCAGGTTTTGGAAACTAACAACTTCCTCTCATTCATTGATTCATTCATTGATTCATATCACACAATACAAACACACACCACAACACAATTAGATAACAGATGGTTTTAAGAACCACTATGTGAAACTACGATACAATGGGACTGGGTACAACTCATTCCTACGGTAGTTCTCAAGTGCATCTAATCATCATCATCAGTGTGGAACTCCATGGCATCGTCCTCCAGGTAGTCATCATCATCACTGAGGTAAGAGTAGAGACCTCCACGGATATCTTCTCCTTCCTCCTCCTTTCCTTCAAGCTGGACCTCCTATTCACGGATGGTCTTCTCGAGAGTGGCCACCTTCTTGCGAAGACGATCGATGATGCGATCCTTCTTGTCCCGCTGATGAGGATTGCGAGGGTTTGGTCCATCTTGACTGCAATGGCCTTGTTATGGTTGGCGTAGGCACGGGCGTTGTCCAACTCCATCTGTCTATCATACAACATGAAGTCGAGATTATCCACTTGGTGCTTGAGCTCCAGGTGTCCTGGCATCTCCAAGGGCATTCCCATAGAATCACGCCTTGCATAGTGAGCAAAGCGAGTCCCTATGATCTAGTTGTTGTTTTGCCCACACAGACGGGCAAGATCTTCTTGCATAGCCCTGGCTAATCCATCTAGCTAGTTGTTCTCCCTCAAGCTGAATTGGATATTCTCCGAGGTGGGTGCTTCCATCTTGCCTCTGATATCTTCAACTATCAGCCATTGTAGGTCTCCTCCCACATGATCGTTGAGTTGTGCCCCGAAGAACTCCGGGTCTAGGAGCTCGAGATACTCTGCAAGTGCATCTAGATCGCTCTCAAAGATCAGGTGGCCTCTGTTGCCCAGCTGGTAGAATTTGATATACTTGACCTCCATCTATAAGAATTTAGGGTGAGCAAGTTAGTGGGATGATCAAGTGTGTCAAATTTTATGCAAGTTTGCAAGAATTTTTGAGGAATATGAATTTTTCTGAAAGAATCTCAAGGATAAGAGTGAGAATAGGTTTTCATAAATACTTACTTCTTTTGTTTTGAAACTAAGTTTTTTGTTCAAACGTCCATTCTACCTAGGGTCTCCTATGGTCAGGATGGCTCTGATACCAACTTGTCAACACCTGGATTTTTAATCCCAAATGCCTGTTATGCCATACATCGCAATCCTAGGATTACTATTTTTGCAAGACATAAGAGATTGGTACCATAGTACATCATCCATTACAAACCATAATAAAGGTCTTACAAATAAAGGATCTCATGATCTAGTCTTAATACAATCAAAGCAGTGGAAAGTAAACGTAATAGGGGATCCATCTTTAGGGTCACATGCGATGTTGACGATGGGAGATGATCCTAGTTGTCATAGACCTCCTGCTGTCCATCTTCCTGGTAGTCCTCCTCATAGTCTCGCCACGGGAATAGCCAGGGACAAAGCAATGAGTACTTTTTAAGTACTCGCAAACTATCACTAACAAGTAAGGTAGTTATAGTAGGTATCTTAAGCTCTAAGTTTATTTGCAAAAAATCCAGGTTTATTTCATACCGAGTTCAAAAGTAAAGAAACTAATTTAATTTTCTACATCACCTAAGTGGGAACCTAGTGTTCATGTCCACAACCCTGTTATGGTCAAGTCAAAGTCATAGTTCAATTCACCAGTCATTTTTGAAAATATGTGATAACAGAACAGTATGGCCACTTCAACTGTCCATAACCACGGATGCGGCTCTTCGAATAGTTTGACACTCTACAGAGGTGGTACACTTTTACCACAAGATTCGATACATCCATCAGGGATAACCCTGAATCATCAAACTTAGTAAGCGGATAATCAATCCTAACCTTTCAATTACACACTCTAGTATAGGCACCTCCCCTATGAGGTTGGCCTCACAGCCATGGCCATCTTCCATCTTCCATCCTGGGCACTGCATAGGTGGTCATTCACATTCACGAGGTAGCCTCATCTCAACCTCTTTCCGCGAGGGAACCCATACTAAGGCATATAAACTTCTAGTTAAGCCCTACCCAATTCAGGTATTGTGGTTGTACGGTAAAATTGGAATGGTATCGCATCTGAATCCAACCATCAGTTTTTTTAAAGGGCCAAGGCTCATGCCTCAACCAGTTTCATCATCAAATCCTTTTGTGTTCATAACACATGTCAAAACATTTTAATAGGATGAATCATCATTCCAAGGTTTTCATAATCATTTTCACAAAGTATTCTCATCTAAAGTGATCAACTTTTATGCTTAGCACTAGCTAGTAAATTGATGTTATTCACTAATGAGGGGTGCTAATCATGTGTAACTATCAAAATCTAGTTTTTATGCTTTTGATGGCATCTATCCTATTTTTCCAATACTCGAAAATCACTAACTAAAGGTAAAGAATTTTGGTAAAAGTAAAACAATAAAGCTTGCAAGTAAAAGTTGCATAACCAAAGCATGCCTAATGCATCTTGCATAGGTTATCTTGCAAGGATGGCTTGCATAGTTAACTTGTAATGTTAGGCTTGCCTTGAGTAGTGCAGTGGTTTAAGTTCTCTTCTTCTTCTTCTTCTTCGTAGTACTCCTCCTCCTCATATCCCGGGTTGGAACTAGCATCTATAAATGAATACGAGGTACATAATCACCAAACAATACTTAACTACTTCTATTTATCACACTAAGGCTCACCAAACAATCTAGCATCATCACAAACATCACATGAAATAAAGACCTAGTATTATTTATCTTATTTTGGAAAATTAATTTCAACTCATTGAAAATACTTAATATTTACTATTCTCCAATTAAAATATGGGATCATGTTGACACATGTCATCACCACATATGTGGTGGTCACATTTTATAAAGTTTAATATTACTATTTAATAAAATTAAAGTGATTATAAATGCCTATATAGCATTCTTTTAGTACTAGTCCAATGGCATTGCATGTAAACCTAAATATTTTTACATATTCAGGTAGATCTTGTCAGATATGATTTTTGAGAGTTGGAATCAACTCAAAAGCATTTATGGTTGATTTTTGAAAAATGTTTGAAGATGGAAAAGTCTTTGTCTTGTTATTTTGGGTATAGGTGATCTATAATTTCAAATGGTTTGAATCCAACGGGCTTGGATTGATAATTTGAATACCTTTCTAACAAAATTGGAATCATGCATTTTGGTTCAGTGAATCTCTTTGAATTGATTTTCGAATCTATTGATAGAATCTAGTTTTAACTAAAATGGAAAATGACTATTTGAATCTATGGGCTCTGTGCAGGAAACTAACTAGGCCGGCCCAATCTGCACAGCGTGGCGCAGAGGGTTGCTGACAAAACGGTCCCACTAGTCAGTGACTTATTCTAACTGAAACGGTAAGTTTCAATCGGGGTCGCGCAATTACACTAGGATCTACGGCTGTGGTTCGTCGTCTCTAGCGAATAGCTCCGGCGAGGAACGACCCCTAACACGACAGTAGGGGTACATGCGGGATCACCAGGTCTCCAGCTAAGGTCGGCGATGGGGGCGAACGATGTTGTAGACGATGGTGGTAAGAATGGTGGTCGTGGCGGCTCCTAGGGCGGATCCTAGCTCCGGTTCCTCTTCTCCTATGCAGCGGCGGGCTCCGGTCAAATTCCAGTGATATGGTGCTCCCTTTGCTCCGGGGAGAGGTGTGAGAGGTGTCTGAGAGAGAGGGGAGTGAGATGGTGTGGCGAATTGGAGTTGGGGCGGCCTCTATTTATACACGGGTGAGAGGGGGGCAGAGCGGCATGGCTCGGCCTCGTCGGCGACATCGATACAGGGGGCTATAGGCATGGCTAAGGGTAGGGGTTGACGCGGTGCTTCGGGGTGGTCGTCGTGCCAGTGATGGCGTGGCAAGGGGTGGTCGAGAAAAGTCGGGAACGGTCCGTTCTCTAGGCGGAAACGACGGTGTTCGAGATGGTGCACAGTGGCTACGGTCCACGTGCTGGTGAACGGGCATGTCTGGGGGTAGCTAGGGTCACGGTGAGTGCAGGAACGCGTGGTGAGGGCGAGTCGCGGTGTGTGTGCACGTGTCGGCTGCGGTGCTCTGGCATGCTCTCGGCATGGCAGACAGGAAGGTGGGCGCGGCGATCACGACTGGTCCACGGCTTGCCTGCAGTCGAGGGGTGGATAGAGGGTGGCGGTGGTGTGGCGCCTGTCTCCTGGGCATCGTGGGAGAGGGCGGCGCGGTCTGTGGCGAGTGGTTCTTGGTCGACCGGCACGGCGAGCTTCGAGCGACGCTGCACTGGCGTGAACGGTAAATGGGGAGCTGTCCACTGCGCTGCTAGGCACTGGGGGAGACAGGGGGAGAGAAATGGGGCACTAGTGGTGATTGATCACTACTCAGAATAGTAGAAGTTAGGCAGTGTTTTCTGGTGTCTTCAAGGTGCTCGACTAAATGGCCGCATGAATTCAAAATGTGAATTTTTGGATGAAATTTGGTGAGTGTTCTGAGTACTTGCTTGATAAACTAACATTGCTTGGGTTTCCCAAGGTGAATTGATTTGAGTGGTTTTTGAAAAAGGGTGATCTATGCATATGAACTTGATTCAATTTGGCAATGTCTTTTAAATAGGTTTGGAATTTGTTTCTGTTAGTTTGTAAGGTGGGCTTGGGTCCACTTTTACTTGGTCCAGCAAGGGGTGAAAAGAATTGGGAAAGTTTCTGTTAGAAATCTTTTACTAGGAACACTCAAAGTGGTCCAGTGGATAATTTTGGTCAAAATGACCATTTCCTCATATGATTCATATTTGATTTTCTTTTATTTTGATTTTGTTTGTAAATGTCCTAGATGATGTAGTATTCATCTTTAAACCATTCCTTATCATTTGTAGCAATCAAACATGGCACTTGCACTCATTCATACACTAATGCAATTCACACATGCACTCATATTAGATTTAATAATAAAAGTTTTTGTTAACCCTAAACTTGGATGATTTAGAACTTGATAATCTTGATTAATATTTTTGGGGTGTTACAATCACACTCCACGTGTCAAACCATCGCCAGAAAGCCCAACAAAACATAGGAATGCAAGTTCCACATGTAATGGAGCACCTGTGTGACATAAGTTGCACCACCACAGCCACTTGAGTGTGTGTGGTCACGTGGATCAAGGTGGTTTGGAAAATAACACATGCAATGACACTCCATGTGTCAAACTATTGGTAAAAAAACACATACGAAAGCAACTACCACATGTAATGGAGAACTAGTGTGACATAAGTTGCACCATCACACACACTTGTGTGTGTGTGGTCATGGTTATCAAGGTGGTTTGGAAAATAAAACATGCAATGACACTCAATGTGCTAAACCATGGTTAGAAAGCCCAAACACATAGAGGAATGCAACTACCACATGTAATGGAGCACCAGTGTGACATAAGTTGCACCACCACACCCACCTGAGTGTGTATGGTCATGTGGATCAAGGTGGTTTGGAAAACAACACATGCAATGACACTCCATGTGTTAAAGGATGGTTAGAAATCCCAAAAACACATAGGAATGCAACTGCCACATGGAATGGAGCACCAATGTGACATAAGTTGCACCACCACACCCACTTGAGTGTGTGTGGTCATGTGGATCAAGCTGGTTTGGAAAAGAACACATGGAGTAACAATCCATGTGTCAGGGGGATGACTCCTGGATACCCCAACCAGACAAGATGTATGGTAGGCGATTCGCGTCCCGCTACCTTCCAGTAGCCGGACCCGGATAGTTCGTACTGGCTACCATCCAGTAGCCGGAACCAGGAGGAGCGATAAGACTCAAGACGGGCTACATCAGCATATCCGGATGCAATCAAGAGGACACAACGACGTGTTGCACAGTGTGCAGTACTTTCCTGGTACAACGACAAGACCCGCAACTACATGGGCATACTGAAGACTTTGCTGGGTGACGCGGGCTGTGACACCCCCGGGATTAAGGCTAGACAAATTCTAGACCTCTGTCTGATATAAGCCTAACATAAATCTCGAAAACATACAGAGGAAGAATCGGTAACACAAAAGTGACCCTATGACACAAAAGTTATTACAACAAGCTCATAACTGAGCAGAGAACCAAATTATGACAAGCAAAGGTCACTGACCACAACATCAAATAACGGAAGGAAAATTATGCTATTAAGTATAGCAAACTTAACAAATGGCCTAAGAGGTCTGAAGCATAACGATGACGTCCTAATCCATAGATTCCAGGCTGCCGACCGGGAACCCCAAGATACTCGTCGATGTCGATGCTGTAACAAACTCTTCTTCTATGGTAACACTTACTTGCTGCAAAAGTATCAACAAAGCAAGGCTGAGTACAGGGTGTACTCTACAAGACTTATGGCTGGTGGGGTTACTTGGAATAAAGCTATGTTTATTTGTAAAAGAGGTAGGAGAAGCTCGACTAATGGAACCTTCTAAAAGGGGATAAGAAAACGATATCTCTAGCTTTGATCATCTTTGATATCCACCAAAACTTTGTCAACTGAACATACCAACTAGGATTACCCCCTCGATCCCCGAGGAAGCATCCGTAAGCACACCTCACATCTCTTGTCAAGTTTTACGATTAGGTTTAGTTCTCTATGATCATCACATCTGTTCCCAAGTTGTCCATAACTGTGGACACGGTTTTTCGAAAAGATTATTAACCCTGCAGGGGTGCACGACTTTACCCACACATACCAACCGATTCTTAGTGCCAGTTAACAATTAGCCCTCTTCCTTAGAAGGCCGGTAGAGAGTGGTCGAACACAACCTTTACCTTGCTTTCGCCAAGACCATGAGTCACGCCCTAAGGAGATGCCGCCGGAACGGGCCAAGTCCCAAAGTCGTTCCCTAGAGAAGTGTGCAGGGAACAAGATTACGGAGGCTGTGCCTCTCCTGCTCCCGGCCACGCTTACCTACCTGTATGAATGCACGTCCTCCACCTCCTTCGAGAATAACCAGAATGCATATGTCGAATGGAACGCCCGAACTATGTGACTCATGGAATCTATTAGGCAAGTTAGTTGGTCGAGGGGGTTTCCATGCCCCCGTGTGGCTGTACTCTCGTCTTGGTTCAATAGGCAAGAACTCAGATCCTAGTGGTGGCAAGTATGGGACTGCAAAAACCACAACCCAACGTGGCTTCCCATACAAGCCTTAGAATGTTTAACTTTCATCTCTGATCATACCACGTCATCCTGTCAAACTAGGTTCATTCTCAGCTCTGATTCATCGATCGGATGGATCAGCGGTAACAACTAAGCATGGCTAAGCACAGATGAATGTAACAGCTCTATCGAAGCTCATAAACCAAACCCTAGTTATGCTAGGAGCAGTGGATCAGGGAGATATAGGTTACAAAGGAAACATCCATCAGATAGGATTAAACTGACTATTGTAAAAGACTTTGGAATCGTATGCACATGGCAAGAATGAAATACTTTGAAAGATTAGGATTATATCATCTGTGGGGTTTTGCTTGCCTTTGCCTGTTGATACCCAACTGTGGACCTTCAGGGTTCATCAGATGGACTTGTTCGTCGATAGCCTTCGATGGTGTTGATCTCGGTCTTCAATGTTGGACTCAATATTGTATTCTACTGGAAAGAACCAAACACCAAAAAGAAAGGTAAACAACAATCAACACATGGCATCGATGCAATGCTCAAACAAGGATGATTATATGACAAGTTAAATTGTATTGAAATGTAACCCTATAGCATTCTTGGCAATTTAAAGGGGATCCGAAGGGTCCAACCCCTAATTCGAAGAAACCCGGAATGCATAAGAGAGGGGTTATTTTGTTCTTCTAATTAAACTTGTCATTTAAGTTGCTTAACAGTGCATCATTAAGAGTCTATTTTGTAGATCTTATTTTTCTGAACATTTTGATATATTATACATATTTTTCTGATTTAAAATGAATTAGTTATGATTTTTCTCATTTTTAATCCATTTTAAATCATTTTAAAACAATTAAACATTTTTGGATATTATATAAATTATTTTACAACCTGGGCCCACATGTCATATATTTATTCATTTCAGAAACAATTATGAAAATGATCAAATATCTGATAGCAGGGACCCACCAGTCATATAAACTTTACACAAAATAATTACAAAACAAAAGAAAAAGGAATATTGCATCATGCTGACGTCAGCGACGCCATTCCTCCAGATCGAGCGCGGGCGCGATGCTAGGGGCGATGCGGGGACGCGGGGGTGGGCTGGCTCGATGCAAGGCACTGCGCTGGACCGAATAGAGGCAGCGGCGCTCGGAAACGGTCACCAGAGCAGTGTGCACAATAGTGGCCGACGGTAGAGCTTGCAGCTACTCGGTGGAAGAGTGGTAGGGGGCAAGAGGGTGACAGAGGAGAGCACTGTCATGCTCAGGGGCTCACCACGGTCACGATGGAGGGGTCAAAGAGGGTAGGCGAGCTCGGCCGACGAAGAATCGACGATGGCCGGAGTCGGTGAAGAGGTGGTCGGTGACGAGGATTCACAGCTCGCGGGGTAGATTCCTCCTACGAGGATGTTCATAACGACAAGGCGGTCACGATGGCATGCTCAAGGAGGCGCGGGACAACGCGGAACGATGGCAACGAGCGACACCTGCGAGCTAGGGTTCCGAGGATTTGGGGAAAACTGATAGAGAGCACGAGAGGAGGGGAAACGGGTATGGGCAGAGAGAGGAGGGTGCGGTCATTCTTATCCTCACATCCAGCGGTAGCGGTGAGCATCGCAGCGTAGCGGATCGAAGGCATCGACACGGACAACGAGCTGCTTACCTTGTCACAGGAGAAGAAGAAAAAGAAGCACGGAAGAAGGCACGCCACGAAGTTGGGCCAGGTGGGCAGTCTTCTTTGGGTTGCTTCTTTGCTTATGGCTGAGGGTGGGCGGCAGAGAGAGAAGAGGAGGGATGGGCTTCGGCCCAGGAAGATCTAGGGTTCTATTTTTTTCTATAAACATTTCTCTTTTTCTGTTTCTATTTATTTGTTTGTATTTTCAATTCCAAATTTGGTTTGAGCATTTCCAAAATACAAGAACTTTTGGAAACATGTAAAATACTATGGGACCCTTTATAACCATTTGGGTTCCATACTTTTGATCTTTTCAAATATTTCAAATCCATTTTGAATTCATTTGCAAGAGAGGAGGAAACTAGGGTTTATGGTTTTATTTCCCCTACTTATATATATCAATGCACATTTTATTTAGTCCAAAGAGATGCATGCAATGCTCATGATGCACGAACCAACCCTATATAAGGATTACTAAAACTAGGGGTGTTACAGTTCTATCCCCCTTAATAGAATCTCGTCCCAAGATTCCTAGGTAGGAAGATATAAAGAACAGGGTTCTACTAGACTTCGACGATCTTCTGAAAGAGGTTGATCCGTGCAACCATTATTGAATGAATGAGGCGCTTCATTTCTTTGAGGTAGTTGCACACACTTAAGAGGAGAGGGAAGGACACATAACCACAATAGAGTATTTCATTGTCAACTCATGGATAGATGTTTTATAACATCTCTAGCGCTAACGAGCATGAAACACGTCATGGTAAGGAGGAAACAAGAGGAGAAGGTTTTAAGGTGTTGGATAGATGGTATTCATAAGTATTAAGACCATGGAGCTTCAGAAGAGTTTGATCTTCTGAAAAGGAAAGTTTACAATGGAAAGAACACGACCACAAACTTCAAAAGATGAACCTCTACTAACGGCTTAAGTAGAGCTTCCAGGGATACATAGATAGATCGGGAGAACCAAGTTGTTGAACTACTTTTGATACAGAAGGATCACTTCGCTCAACATAAGGTTAAGACAGAAAGGTGTTTTGTGGAGAGGACTCATAAGAGTCACAAGGAACATGTAATAAGAGGAACTTTTGTTTATCAAAACCAGAGTCGCTCTTCGAACATGATAGAGGAACCGAAGGAAAATCTTTATTCATCCAGGATTATCGGAATCTTTGCCAGTGATTATGATATCACTTTACACCACTAAGATGAATCTATAAGAAGATTCCTGATGACACGAGGAGAAAAAACTTCATTCTCAGACTTTAGTCACTTAGCACAACAATATGCTTGCCAACATAAAAGGGTCTGGAGGATCGACCAAGAGACATTTAGCAACACTTCTTTAAATGTTCTCCTTAATGTTCGAGACACGGGACATCAAGTGAAAGGTCGGACTTTGGATACAAAGGGAACCATGAGCACAACTCCTATGGTAAAACATAGAAGAAGCTCATGAAGATTGGTTGTTATTGCTGATTCAAAAGTATATGCCAATAGGCCTTCTGACTAGTTGTGCCAACCATTACATCAATCTTGCCGGATTTTTAAAGAGACCCATGTCAAAAACCTTGATGAACACTAACCATCATATCTGTTTGAGATTCAGATTTCGTTAAGTGGAAAGATACTTCAGACTCAGCATGTCCGAATAGAAAATTTTCAACATTTACCATAAAGGTAAAGTTACTAGATTCTCAAGAGGTGGACTACAATGTCAAGCTCCAAATGAATGAGCTCGGTTGTGGAACCCATGCATTAGCAAGTGAACAAAAGATAATTTCTCCTGAATAATGTGTTTTGCAACAAAACACAACGAAATCCTTATTGGGACGCATTTAGGAGGATATTGATGTTTGTAGGACTTCTTCTCTTCCATGAGAAATTAGCAGTGGCTTAGCGTGCTTAAAGAATGTTCTCAAGATGGGAATGTATTGACCTACCATATCAAGAATACTTCACACATGCTTGACTAACTTGAAATGATTTCCCAAGGAAAACAAAGATAACTCTTCTCGAATCCACGATGACTTCTTTCAACTATTGCACGTGAACCAAAGAAGGTTACTTCTAACATCCAAAACACGGGCTTCAAGATAACACAGAGATGGTTCTCAAAAGTTTACAACATTAATGCCAATTGTTCCATATGAATCTAGTATAGAATGGAGAAGATAAGGATGTCATCGATGGGCTCAATAACAAACTTATCAACATACTCCAAGAATATAGACTCGCATGTGGTATGGATAACAACAATATTGGTCAGACCAAAGGACATGAATATGTACCCAGGTAAAACATCACAAGTAAATACATCATCAGGATAGTCCCTGGGACTGAGTTTGACTTGGCGATAGCCCGAATGAAATCACAGGTGGGGTGATAACATTCCCATGAAGGAAACACTATCTTTCTTCATCGCGAACAAAACTAGACATCCCTCTAGGAGGAACAAGTCTGATAGAACTTTTTTCTTACAACTATCCAAGTTGTTGTCTAAGCTCAACCAACTAGTTCAGGAGTATCCAGTATGGATCCTTGAAGAAAGAAGCAGTTTAAAGAAATAGCTTACTCAAGAACTTGACAACACGGTCATGTGGCAACATGGCGATACTTCTACAAAGACATCCAAAATATCACGGACCACCGATATGTCACTTTGTTCGAGAGGGAACTTGCTTAGTAAGGCAATAAGACATAGTCTTAGAGCTTCGGCACAAACCTAACTCTTTGACTGACGAGAGTGTACCAGAATAACGGACTTGGTAGCACAACAAAACTTCTCTTAGTGATAGGTTAACCATCATGCTAAGAATGACACAAATGTCCTTGTTGAGGTCCAAAGCAATAATGATTGCTAAAAATCTCAGATGGTCACATTATTACGCACACACATCATTCACGAGCACTAATTCTTAGAGTAAGGGTGGGTAAGTATGTGTAGAAGTATCACTATATTAAGAGAATCATGAACTCAGCACGACCTCTTAGTATATAAAGGTGTGATACTTTAAGGTAGAACAGATCAGAAGTTAATCAATGCTTATTGATCTGTGGATTACAACACTTTGACCTGGTCCTAGATATGACGAGGTATTGGAGTTTGTTTCTACTGTCATCCCGAAATGGTTTGTCTTGATGGACCACAAGAATATCTTGCACTAGAAGACACCAATGCACGTTTACTACTTGGCTACCAATTGTTAGACAAAAGTCGGAAACAACAAGGAAAAAGTGGAACATGCTCAGGATGTAATTCCGAAATGTGGATGCATAAGTCAATAATCTTCCGAGGACTAATGCATAGAAGGAAGATGTGGCAGAGTCACGGGTATAAAAGTGAGACTCACGAGGAGATCTTTTTTCGTGATCTATTTGGTTCCATTAAACAACATCTGCCATAGCTATTGGTAGGGGAAGTCGTTAATTGTCACAATTCTATCGCGACAAATACCACAAGCTTGAAGGCTATACTAGAAGATACTAGCCATCCTGAGGTAATATTTGAATATTAACAATAGGGATCAACAAAATGGATCTTGTGTTAAAGATCAGCTTCATGCGCAAGATTCACATCAGCAGAATCCAGCACAATCCGGGATCTTTGGTTCAAGTCCAAGGGTTAAAACCCGAGAAATAGGTAACTACTACTACTTGAGTGAAAACAGTGTACACTACAAGATGGTAATCACGAGGTAGCTTCCAAGAGAAGAAACAACTTCTGAAGTACCCAAACAAATAAAAAGGAGGCACACGAAGTGAATGGAAACCTCGAGACCTAGGACAGATCACTATGGAACCATCAACATGATGTTGTGGACCCGTAAGATAGAGAGGTCATGATGGAAAGGAATCTCTCAACTTAAGAAGAGCAAAGAGAAACAAGGAACACACACACAATTGACTCTAGAGAACTCATCACTAGGTCAACTGGTTAAGAAACGACATGCCAAGAAGGCACCTAATGTTTGAAAGACGAGACGAGATAGAAAAACTTTTCAAAGTCAACACAAGGTAAGATGACCCAGAGTTAGAGCGAAACTAGATAAGGAGAAAAAGAAGCATATTAGAGTTTTAGCAAATACTTTTCAGCTTTCAAATAGTTTTCATAAGCACTAGACTTAACATCAACCAGTAGAGAGGTTTTCCTACAGTCGGTACTGCTCTGATACCAAAACCTGTGACACCCCCAGGATTAAGGCTAGACAAATCCCAGACCTTTGTCTGATATAAGCCTAACCTAAATCTTGAAAGCATACAGAGGAAGAATCGGTAACACAACAGTGACCCTCCGACACAAAAGTTTTTACAACGAGCTCATAACTGAGCACAGAGCCAAATTATTACAACCAGAGGTCACTGACCACAAACATCAAACAATGGAAGAAAAATTATGCTATTAAGTATAGCAAACTTAACAAATGCCCTAAGCGGCCTGAAGCGTAACGATGAAGTCCCAATCCATAGATTCCAGGCTACCGACCGGGAACCCCAAGCTACTCGTCGATGTCGATGCTGTAACAAACTCTTCTTCTGTGGTAACACTTACTTGCTGCAAAAGTATCAACAAAGCAAGGCTGAGTACAGGGTGTACTCTGCAAGACTTATGGCTGGTGGGGTTACTTTGCATAAAACTATCTTTATTTGTAAAAGAGGTAGGAGAAGCTCGACTAATGGAACCTTCTAAAAGGGGATAAGAAAACGATATCTCTAGCTTTGATCATCTTTGATATGCACCGAAAGTTTGTCAACTGAAACTACCAACTAGGATCACCCCCTCGATACCCGAAGAAGCATCCTTAAGCACACCTCACATCTCTTGTCAAGATTTATGATTAGGTTTTAGTTCTCTATGATCATCACGTCCGTTCCCAAGTTGTTCATAACCGTGGACACGGCTTTTCGAAAAGATTATTAACCCTGCAGGGGGCACAACTTTACACACACGTACCAACCGATTCTTAGTTCCAATTAACAATCATCCCTCTTCCTTGGAAGGCCGGTAGAGAGTGGTTAACCACGAGCTTTACCTTGCTTTCGCCGAGACCATGAGACACGCCCTAAGGAGATGCCACCATAATGGGTCAAGTCTCGAAGCCGGTCCCTATAGATGTGTGCGGGGAACAAGATTACAGAGGCCATGCCTCTCCTGCTCCCGTCCAAGCTTACCTACCTGTATGAATGCACCTCCTCCACCTCCCTCGAGAACAACCAAAATGCATATGTCGAATGGAACGCCCGAACTATGTGACTCATGGAATCTACTAGGAAAGTTAGTTGGTCAAGGGGGTTTCCAGGCCCCCGTGTGGTTATATGCTCGTCTTGGTTCAAGAGGCAAGAACTCAGATCCTAGTGGTGGCAAGTATGGGACTGCAAAAACCACAACCCGACATGGCCTCCCATACAAGCCTTAGCATGTTTAACTTTCATCTCTGGTCATACCATGTCATCCTATCCAAGTAGGTTCATTCGCAACTCTGATTCATCAACCAGATGGATCAGCGGTAACAACTAAGCATGGCTAAGCACTGATGAATATAGCAGCTCTATCGAAGCTCATAAGCCAAACCCTAGTTATGCTAGGAGAAGTGGATCAGGGAGATATAAGCTACAAAGGAAACATGCATCAGATAGGATTAAACTGACTATCGTAAAAGACTTTGGAATCGTATGCACATGGCAAGAATGATATACTTTGAAAGCTTAGGAGTACATCATGTGTGGGGTTTTGCTTGCCTTTGCCTGTTGATACCCAACTATGGACCTTCAGGGTTCATCAGATGGACTTTTTCGTCGATAGCCTTCGATGGTGTTGATCTCGGTCTTCAATGTTGGACTCGATATTGTATTCTACTGGAAAAGAACCAAACACCGGAAAGAAAGGTAAACAACAATCAACACATGGCATTGATGCAATGCTCAAACAAGGATGATGATATGACAAGTTAAATTGTATTGAAATTTATCCCTATAGCATGCTTGGCAATTTAAAGGGGATCTGAAGGGTCCAAACCCTAATTCGGAGAAACCCCGAATGCCTATGAGAGGGGTTATTTTTTTATTCTAATTAAACTTGTCATTTAAGTTTCTTAGCAATGCATTATTATGAGTCTATTGTGTAGATCTTATTTTTTTGAACATTTTGATATATTATACATATTTTTTGATTTAAAATGAATTAGTTATGATTTTTCTCATTTTAATCCATTTTTAAATCATTTTAAAACAATTAAACATTTTTGGATATTATATAAATTATTTTACAACCTGGGCCCACATGTCATATATTTATTCGTTTCAGAAACAATTATGGAAATGATTAAATATCTGACAGCAGGGACCCACCTGTCATATAAACTTTACAGAAAATAATTACAAAACAAAAGAAAAAGGGATATTGCGTCATGCTAACATCAGCGACGCCATTGCTCCAGATCGAGCGCGGGCGCGATGCTAGGGGCGATGCAGGGACGCAGGGGTGGGCTGGCTCGATGCAGGACGCTGTGCTGGACCGAATAGAGGCGGCACCCCTCGGAAACGGTCACTGGAGCAGCGTGCGCAACGGCGGCCGACGGCGGAGCTTGCAGCTACTCGGCGACAGAGTGGTAGGGGCAAGAGTGAGACATAGGAGAGCACTGCCATGCTCAGGTGCTCACCAAGGTCATGATGGAGGGGTCGGAGAGGGTAGGCGAGCTCGGCCGATGAAGAATCGACGATGGTCGGAGCCAGTGAAGAGGTGGTCGGTGACAAGGATTCACAACACGCGGGGTCGATTCCTCCTACGAGGATGCTCATAACAATGAGGCGGTCACGGTGGCGTGCTCTAGGAGGCGCGGGACGGCGCGGAACAACGGCAACGAGTGACACCTGCGAGCTAGGGTTCCGGGGATTAGGGGAAAACTGACAGAGAGCACGAGAGGAGGGGAAATGGGTATGGGGAGAGATAGGAGGGTGCGGTCGTTCTTATCCTCACGTCCAGCAGCGGTGGCGAGCATTGCAGCATAGCGGATCGATGACATCAACACGGACAGCGAGCTGCTTCTGCTTCGTGCGAGGAAGAAGAAAGAAGAAGAACGGGAAGGGTGCAGGCGTCATGAGTTGGGCCAGTGGGCCGGCGCTGGGTTGCTTGCTGCTGCTTTGCTGGTGAGGGGTGGCGTAGAGAGAAGAGGAGGGATGGGCTTCGACCCAGATAGATCTAGGGTTCTATTTTTTTTCTATAAAACATTTCTCTTTTTCTATTTCTATTTATTTGTTTGTATTTTCAATTCCAAATCTGTTTTGAGCATTTCCAAAATACAAGAACTTTTGTAAACATGTAAAATACTATGGGACCCTTTATAACCATTTGGGTTCCATACTTTTGATCTTTTCAAATATTTCAAAAACCATTTTGAATTAATTTGCAAGAGAGGAGGAAAATAGGGTTTAGGGTTTTATTTCCCCTACTTATATATATATATCAATGCACATTTTCTTTAGTCCAAAGAGATGCATGCAATGCTCATGATGCACAAACCAACCCTAAATAAGGATTATTAAAAGTAGGGGTGTTACACGGGCATAGTGGCCAGATGCTTACGACAGGCTCGCATGGTGTTCATTGTACCCATGATGACCCCTACTGGATGTACCTCGATGGGATGTAACCATACTGGATACTTGATGACCCACAAGTATAGGGGATCACAACAGTCTTCGAGGGAAGTAAAACCCAATTTATTGATCCGACACAAGGGGAGCCAAAGAATATTTATAATCCTTAACAACTCAGTTGTCAATTCAGCTACACCTAGAAACAATCTTGCTCGCAGTAGTTTTATCATTAGCAACAGTTTTGTAGTAGCAATAGCAAAGTAATAGCAGTAGTAAAAGTAAAAATACAATAGTAACAATTGCAGTAAATAGTAGGATTAAAGCGTGGTAGGCATAGGTATGGATGGACGGGCATTGCATGGACAAGACAATTCATATAACAATCAAGATATAGGACATTTGCAGATAAATAAGGTAAAACATCCAAGTACTAAATAATCATAGGCATGTGTTCCATATATAGTCATACGTGCTCATAATGAGAACTTGCACAACATGTTTTGTCCTGCCAGCCCATTGCAGCGGGGCCTCTAGGGCATCTACTGGCAATTAAGGTTCTCCTTTTAATAGAGCACCGGAGCAAAGCATTAACACTCCGTGAACACACTGATCTTCATATCATAGCCATTCCCTCCGGTTATCCCGATTCTTGTCACTTCGGGGGCTTTGGTTCCGGACAATAATATGTGTATACAACTTGCAGGTAAGATCATAAACAATAATATCCTCATGAATAAATAACATGTTCAGATCTGAAATCATGGCACTTGGGCCCTAGTGACAAGCATTAAGCATAACAAGTTGCAACAAAGTCAAAAAGCACTAATAGATACTAGGCACCATGCCGTAACAATCTGATGCAATTACATGAACAATCTCATCCAATCCCTACCATACCCATAGCCTAAAACGGGGGATTACTTACTCATGGATGGGGGAATCATGGATGGTTGATGGAGAAGCGATGGTGATGATGATGGCGATGATCTCCTCCAATTCCTCGTCCTGGCAGGGTGCCAGAACGGAGTTTCTGGTTCCGAATCACGGTATCTGGTGGTGGCGGCGCAGCGGAACACTATTTGGAAAAACGTCAAACCCCCCATCTGTTTTAGGTTAGAGGGCTTTTATAGGCGAAAGGAGAGGTCGAGGCGGAGTCCAAGGTGGCCACACCACCCCCTGGCGCAGCCTGGCCTAACCCACGCGGCCAGGTGGTGTGGGCCCCTTGTGGCTCTTCTTCGTCTCATCTTCTGGCTCCGTGAGTCTTCTGGTAAAATAGGAGTTTTGCGATATTTTCCGGGATTTTTCCTAAAAGTTGATTTCCTGCACAAAAACGAGACACCAAAGAAATTCTGCTGAAAACAGCGTCAGTCCGCATTAGTTGTATCGAAATCACACAAATTAGAGAAGAAACAATAGAAAAAGTGTTCGGGAAAGTAGATACGTTTTGGACATATCAACTCCCCCCAAGCTTAGCTTATTGCTTGTCCTCAAGCAATTTAGTTGAAAACTGAGTGTGATAAAAGAAACTTTCATGCACACATTTGCGTCATAAGATGTATATATTCCCAGCATATGATCAAATACTTAGGCAATTCATAATAAAGAGTACGAACATAAGTTTACTGAGTAGTCATGCAAGCTATGAAGAGATTCCTACTCATTAATAATGAACAACATGACACATAAGCATATGGAAGATTGTAGTGCTCATAAGAAGATATGATAAAGTGGTATCTCGCTTGCCTTTCTTTGGAGCAAAACATAAATGTCAAGGCACCTCTGAAGTTTAAATGAAGACTAGAAATAAAAATATCAAAGATACAAGTGTCAAAGTTATGTCATAATTAACTGTGGTTTCGGACAAGCACATTACACTAAGAATGACAGTTGTGCTCTCGGGAAAGTGCTCAAAGAATGAGTGGTGACTCGACATAAAAGTGAAAGAAAAGATTTGAAAAGTTTGAAAGGCTTCCAAATATTGAAAGTATGGTACTCATTAGATTTGAGCTCTCATTGATCATAAGCATCTTTAGGTGATTTAAGTTAAAGTGAACAAATATGAGCATATTCTTGACAAGTTATAAGTTGAAAATCTCATGCCCCTTGCTTATGAGTGTTGGACCTCATGCTACTCAACTTTAGTTACGAGTATGTTCTTGTCATTGTAAGTACATGTGTATCAGAGAGAACCGCCAACGGGGTACCCCTTGCCCAATGATACGGAAGCTTTCCCATATCAACATGACAGGGCAAGCAAACAATGAGCATCTCAACAATCTTTTTATTTGCAATTTGTATAGGTTTTTATTGAGGATGCTTCACAGATTGCTCACTATGGTTATGTTGCAAGTTTCCACCATGATTAGGCATGGCTTAGGCTAGCCGCCCAGACGTTTCTCTAACACATATACAAACTCCATGAGCTTACAAGCTCCCCTTTTATTTCACACCACCAGGATCCATAAGCAAAAGAATCATGATATCAACTAAATAATGTGCAATGTTGAAAGCGTTCCACATTGTAACATGGTTCTGCTAATCCACAACTTACAAAGTGCAAGCATATACGCAACATAGATGGGTAGAATGGTTCAAGTTTATTAAGTGCAAGAAAGTAAAGTGTGCTAGCAAGTTTGTGAGGGATTTACTAACTAATTTTCTCATAACAAGCAAACATTTTTATTGGAAGAAAAACAAAGCATAATAAATATGCAAGGAATAGCAATGATGCTAATAGGTAGATATGGTGGACTCTTTTTGACGACTTGAGTTGGATGCACGAGTAAAGCTTATACTCAATACAAGTGAAGGATAGCAATAGAAAGGGAGCGACAATCGAGAGAGCAGTAACTGTCATAATAATGCTTGCGACAAAACAAAATAAATAGCGGCATAAAAGTGACACAAGAACTTTGAGGCAGAATAAATCATCGAGGCTTAACTGACTTTTTGTTTAGTCATATGCATGCGTGAGCATGTGCCAAGTCGATTCAAATAGAACATTCAGAGGAGCATACCACAATGTCATACCAAGTTATGAATAGAACAATGCGAGCAAATAGTTAGATGACATGTTACGAACTAGTAATGGATTGGAACTGATCATAAGAAGGAAAGGACCACTAGGTATCCATTAAATAACATACACCTTACATAAACAGACTAAGCATGCTCACAATGATGAGTATATGTAACAAATTGAAAACAAATAGAGTTCATACCAACCTCTTACCACACCTCGAGTTGTCATAACTCATGATTGCCTTTCACTTGTGTGACTTGAATAATAAGATAAAACCAAACTCCAAGGAATCATTAAGGACCGCTGAACCCTGCAACGAACTTTACAAAACCAGAGAAGAACAACAAATATTTTTGGGTTTTCGAATTTTTAAAGGCAAGAACCGAAGGGAAGAAAAAGCAAAGCAAAATCTTTTTGGGTTTTTTGAATCATCAAATCAAAACTAAAAAGGATGAAACAAACCAAGGCTATGAGATAAAGAAGCAAACAAAGAGAAATAACAAAAATATTTTTGGTATTTTTGTGTTTTGGAAAGCAGAAATAAAACAAAGACAAGAAACTAAAAAGAAAATGAAACATGGATATGCAAAGTACCGATTGAACATGATATGAAGATGAGTGTGATGTCGGTATACCTCCCCCCAAGCTTAGGATTTTGGCCTAAGTGGGTATCAATCCCAAGCTGGCCAGGAGTGAGCGCCTCCATAATATGGCGAAGAAGTGCCTTCATCCTGATATGAACTCGAGGACACCCCAGCGTAGTGCACAGAGTAGTCGTAAGAGGGCACATCTCCTTGGTGCTGCCCGTGGAAACCAAGCAAGCGGAGCTGCTCATCAACCTCCTCCTTGGGACGCGACCATGGCATCCTGCAAATACTAAACAAAGTAGAATGTGGCAAAGGAATTTCCCTCTCATCTCCGTTAGTAAACAACATCCTATAACTAAACTCTCCGTACTAGAGTAGCAGTAACAAAGTGATGTGTTTTCATAGCAGCAAGATCGAGCCTTTGTGGTGTTAACACAGTATCATTAGGATCAGCAGAAAGTTCCAAGGCAGCAACCATGCGTGTGGCAATAATGCCCCCATAAATGGGTCCTCTAGTTGCTAAGCGGCGGGCAATGAGAGAACCAATATTATACTTTGTTTCATTATTAAGAGCAGCAGTAAGAAAAGCTAAATGATAATTGGAAATATTACTAATGTTCTCCCTACCAAGAATGCTAGTGGCAAGATAATAAGCAAAATATCTAAGAGCTGGGAGTTGATTGTTCCTTACCTTCCCACGCTGAGTTGTGTAGTCATCATCATTTGTCACACTTCGGTAGAGCTCTAGCCAATCAGCGGGTTGACCTTGGATCTTCTTCACTGTCCCAGTCATGCCTATGCCTATAATGCTGCAAAATCTTTCCAATGGCATGGTAATAGGCATATTATAAATTTTGAACGAAACAGTTGACCGATAAGGGGTGTTAGTGAAATAAAAACTTTCAACGAATGTTTTGGTGAACACGACATATTGCTCACTCTCATCCTGCATGTAAGTGGTTAGACCAACCCTCTAAACAAGAAGTGGGAAATCATCAAGGATCCCTGCAGCTTGCAAAAAGGAAAAGCAAGGGAAGGTGGATTGATGAGCATCTCCCTCATCCCCTTCATTGCCAAAGTGCGGTGTAATAAGATCTTAATTATAATTTGGCCTAAATTGAGACGCTGATCTTGAATGCCTTGCCCTCCTAGGTGTGTCTGTCTCAAATACTTCCCCAAAAGTATGATTGTTCATCTCTCCTTTTCCTGAAATTTTAGACAACCATCATACAAGTGATTGCAAAGTGATTACATAACGAAAGGAACTACTTATAGGGACTTGTAAGAGGCCTAAACATGCATCAAAACAATTTATCTAAGTATTGAACAAGCATGCAAGCTCACATGACCTGTCACCTACAGTAGCAAAATACTCCAAATCTACTTGGACAAGCAGAGGAGTCACATACCGGAGATTAAATGCGCCAAATCTCAGCAGCAAAGATGGGCTGAGCAAGGAGATCGAAAATCACAAGCAAGAACAGCAAGAACACGTGTTTGAGCAAACAACTTGTGTTCTCTCGGAAGAGAGAAGGTAGTGGAAGGAGGGAGAATAAGTGGAGGGCCAGGGGTGGCCCACACCATGGCCAGGCGTGCCCCTGGTGTGGCCGCGCCACCAGGTGGTGTGCCTGCCTGGTGGGCCCCCTGGGTCACTCCAAGTACTTCTTTGCCCCTTTTTTCATGTAAAAAGTTAATATGAATTTTCTGGAATTTTTCTAGACACTTTATTTTTAGCAATTTTCAGGTATTGCTGAATGATTTTCTGGCAGAAAGAAAATATTGGAATGATGTAATAACAAAACAAAACTAAAACTTCAGAAGTTCTAAGACACTCTATTATGTAAGCAACTAGCAATAGAAATGTAAACTAAGTGAAAGCAAAAATTACAATGGATAAAATAAAAGTAAGCAAGGATAATCATGGTGAAAACATTGTTTTGTTCATTAAAACTCCTTTGTTAACAAGGTTGATCGGGTCTTGTTACCAAATTAAATTTATATGAAACAAAACTTTGCATTTCACTAAATGATTATGTTACCTTAACCTTGATAGCAATGTTCCCAATCATAATAATTTCATAGTTTTCTCGTGGTATGGGACAGTATATTTCTCCAACTTGGATGCCCTCAATATTTTCAATTAAATTTAAGCCATAAGTCCTATCAATCTTCTTGGGGAAATAGACAATATGCTCCTTGTCATTAATATTAAAATTTACCTTTCCTTGATTGGAATTAATGACAGCTCCTGCAGTATTAAGAAAAGGTCTCCCAAGAATAATTGTAGCGTCCCCAACCTTTAATAAGATTGAGTCCCCTGTGTTTACAATGCTAGTCCCTGGATCAATAGCTAGCATCTACAGTTCAGATGTAATATCAAGAAACAAGGGTCATAATACAACTTTATAACCAGGAATAACATAATTTTATTACATCAAACATAGCTCATTAGGCCATTACATTACATTGCAGCAGAATAACTATAGTCATGGGTCCTTCATCTTCAAAGTGCCACAGGCAGATGTTGGTTGTAGACTTTGTAATCCTAATCAATCAATCTTCACTAAAATCAATCAAACCTGCAACATTACAAGTTACAACCACAAGGGTCAATACATTGGAATTGTATTGGCAAGTGATACTTTGGTAGTATAGTGGAGTCTATCATCTATATGCATTTGGCTAAGTGGAGTTGAGGCTTGCATTGCTCAAAATAGATTTTTCCCTATCATTTTGAAAATACTAAGTTTTGTTTGGCAAAAACTTTCCAAGACATCTACTAATCAAAGACTGGAGATCCACTCAGGGCATCTACCAATCAAAGACTAAAGATTTGCTTGGCAAAAACAATTTTCCTCAATCAATGATTTCAAGATCCTTGTACCAAGCCATCTCTCCATCAAAGATTGAAGAATTTCACACAACCCTTGTTCAACCACAAGTTTTATTTTAGAAATTGGAGTGATGAGATTCTTGATTGCTTCCATGTCTTGATGCTCAAATTTTCCTTTTCCAGGGACATGGCTAAGTACTTAGATTTTACACTCTGCAGAGGTGGTGCACTTTACCCACAAGACTTGGTTTCCCAAGACAAAATCTTTCAGAAGCTTTCCCTTAGACCAACATGGACGCGCTCCAACCTATCAATCACTACCACCCACTGTCCATGTGGCTAAGTTCTTGCAACCTATATGATCATGGCAGAGCCCATATTGCCAAGTGGTTGCACTTGAAGCTTCTCAACATTTGACATCTCAAATCTCTTTGTTTCCTAGGTGGCCATCCACAAGTGAGATACACAAGCCAAGTCCATGGCCTTGTGAACCACTCAACATAAACCATTCCTTCCATTTCCACCCAGGTGATTCATTAACTTAGTTATTTTATTAATCAAAAACATAAGTCCTCAGACTTAGAGATTTTTCCATAGTGAATATATACCACCCAAGTTTTCTATTAGCTAGGCTAAGCTTGGTAGTAATAGGATCCTTAACTTAGGAAAATCCTTCTAAGGATTTATCTACTAGTTTTCCTATAGCAATGTCTATACTTAGCAAAATAAAAACCATGCAAGTTTTACTTAGTAAAAACACTAATGCATAGTGAAAATAATGGGACATAGTATGAAGCATCACTTGCCTTTTTGGTAGAGGGTATAGGTTTACTTCCTTGTCCTTGCAACAATCACACTCCTCAAGTCACCACAATTCAATCAAGCAAGGCACAAACTCAATCTACCAATCCAGCAAAACATCACACAAAAAGACAAAGAAATGCATGCAAGCATGCCAAGCTTTGCTTTGTTTGAAAGAGTGGTTCCTAGTGGGTCATAGGCATTGGAATACACCTAATGGTCAATTTTGTAAAGTGGCAAAGTCATGCATGAGCATGCAAAGGTTGGTTCTATTGTAAGGATGGTCTCCACTAGGCTTCTAAACTTTGTAAGTTCCAAATTGGTCATTTACCAAAATGGCAAAGTCATTTGAAAAGAGGGTCTCTATTAGATTTCTAAACTTTGTAAGATCCAAATTGGTCATTTACCAAAGTGGTAAAGTTGTTAGCAAAAGGCTTTACTATAAAACCATTTTCCAACAAAGTGTCATTCTATGTGGTGTAGAAATATTTCTACTAGGGTATTATCCTATAGGTTTCACCAAATGAGTTGCTATTGCAAAACTTGGTGTTTTGGGTCAGTAGGTTTGGTCCAAAATATTTTCTCAAAGTTTTCTTTATGAAAGCATTTTCATAAACAAAACAATGGTTTTTAATTAGCTAGAAATGGACTAAACCAATTAATCCATTCTAAACTTTTCAAAAATCATTTTCCAAACTATGGGTTGGTTCCTAGGGTCAGTAAGGTCACAACAAACCAATTGGCAAAGGTTTTAATCTTAAAATCATTTTTAAATGATTTTTCTAATGTTAGCAAGCACACAAAAGAATCTGCAAAATCAAACAAGCTAACAAATACTATTTGCTAAACTAAGGGCAGGGTTGGTTAGAGCTTGTCTTGCTGAATCCAACGACATCAAATTTGTAAAATTTGGACGTGTGGATCAAAAGATACATGGGATTGAAATTGGCAAAAGTTTCTGTTTTCAAATTCTAATTCAGATCTAATACTGGCCACGCGGCGTGTTTTTACTGGTCGATACCAGTTCGGTGTGGATCGGCAACGTGGAGCGTTAGATCTAAGTTAAATCGTGTGGTCCAGAGCTAGTACTTACCCCTTCGCTAACATTCTATCATATCCGTCAGATCTGGATCCTACGGTTGTTAGCACGCTTGCCAAAGATCGGTGGCGCTGCGCGGCGGCTGACGGCGGCGGCGCTCTGGCGGTGGAGTTCCGGCTAACACAGGAAGCAAGAGAGAGGGAGGAGTGGCTCACAGTGATCGCAAAGGCACGGGGAAGCTCAAAGTGCTGCTGGCTTGACAAGGGGTGCTCTGGTTTAGCCGCGATTCCTCGTCGGAGTTCGTGTTGGCGGCGGTTGGCTCCGGTTGCTGTCGAGGACGTTGCTGTGGTTCTCTCCGAAGCGAAAAGAAGGCTCGGTTAGATGCGCAAGATCGAGACGGAGTCGTGTGCGTGAACGAGAGGGGTCGGGGTGGTCTTGTGCTTACCAGAAGAGTCGCCGGAGTTTGCAGACAGACGGTGGCGCTCAGGTTGACGACGAGGCGTTGCTGCAGTTCACCCCGAGGCAAAACAAAGGCACGGTAAGATACGGGTGATCATGGGGTTCACGTGAGCATGATCGAGAGGTGCTGGGACGGACGGAATTCACCTGGAAGGTTCGCCGGAGAAACGGCAGACGGCGGTGTGGTGCTGTGGTCGTCGTTGTCGAGGCTCTGGGGTACCCGCGGATGAATGGGTGGTATGGATAGATGCGTCTGGATGCGTGGAGTATGCTCGTGTGTTCGGGGAGGCAGGAGGCGGTGTGACTTGGCCGGAATTGCTGCGACAGCTCGTCGGAGCAGAGGGTGCTCGGGGAGGAATTGAGGCGGCCTGGGGGCGAGCTCGGGGAAGGGGTCTGAGGGAAAACGGAGGAGAGAGCGAGGCGATTAAAAGGGCGAGGTCACGGCGAGGTTTAATGCACGGATTAACGCGGATTGATGGAGCTATCAACGGGCAGAAACTGCCGCAGTGAGGAGGGGAGAAGGGTCATGGGAAGAAGAAGGAGGTGGCGGTGGGGTCTTCTGGTCAGTGGGAAAAGAAAGGAGGGAGGGGTCCACTTGTCAGTCTCTTTGCGGGTTGTTTAGTCGGTGAGGAAAAACGGTTCGGGTGTGGGAACAGGTGGGGTCTGTTGTCAGCGAGAGGGAGAGAGGAGGAGTGGGTCCTGGTTGTAGCCTCGAGTGGGTCGGCCGAGTAAGAAAAGGTTTCTTCGGGGGAGAAGATCAGGCTGGACTGGGCCTTAGTGGGTCAAATTTGGGTCAACCTTTTTCTTATTTTTTCTGTCTGCTCTCTTTTTCTTTTTCTAATTCTTTTCTGTTTTGAATTTCAAACAATTATTCAAGCAATCAAACCAAGGTTCAAATCAATTCAAACACACACTCAACTTTACATTTTGAATTTGGTTCTGTTTATTAACATAATCCAGATCTCAAAATAAAATAGTATTTTTTATTTATTTTAGGATCCATTTAATAATTAAATAAAATGGATCTTTAGTTATTATGGTTTGATTTATTTAATAAAATTTCCATTTGAAATCCATTTATTTTCAAAACCAAACCAGAAGGTTTTATTTGAAAAATAAAAGAATACTTGGAAACTTATTTAAATAAATAAATATGTTTTGGTGTTTTAATTAAAATGGGAAAGCCTTTACTTAAATAAAATTGGATATTTAAATCCTTATTATTTTATTTAAATAAACTTTTACTCATTTTATCAAAACAAAATATTTTATTACAAAAGCTTGGCCAAAATTAATTTGGCTTACCTTTTCATTTGAAAACAAAGTCTTTTATTAAAAGATCCAAAATGGTATTTCCAAAACAATTTATTTTCCTTTGATAAATGTTTATCCAAATAAATCCCTTTAGGATTATTTGTTCACCAATTGGTATGGGTTTTGGTAAGGGCTTTATTGGCTTTGGAAATTCAATTTCCGTTATCTCATTATGTTCACAAGATTTTGTCTATGGTTCCAAACTAAGTGAAACCAATCTCTATGGTCCTTTCTTGATCCTTTGAGAATATTTGTTGATCAACTTTGGTATGGATCAAATCCATGGATTTGGAGATACTTTGGAAAATGATTTCCTTCCATTAGGGCTTAGGGATTTGGATTTATTTTCCATGTGTTCAAATTTCCAGATACATTCATTGAGGAATGCATTTCCCTTGATTTGGATTTTTGTTGAATTCAAACTTTTACCAAAGTTTGTTCAAGATGGGATTTTTAAGTTTCCTTTTAGAAACAAAAGTTTCTTTTCACCCTGATTTTCAACAAAGATTTATTTTGTTTATTTAATTTTCACATTACAAGATTTGGAAAATCTTGGGATGTGACAGGCTACCACCCTTAAAATAAATCTCGTCCCGAGATTTGGGGAGGCTAGGGTTACAAGTTGGCTCAAACAGCTAGGGTACTACCACCCTTAAAATTTTTCCAACTAAACTACATCTTGGCTTGCTTGGAATCTTGGAAAACTTCTTCTTGGAAAACTTCTGCATAGTGCCCTTGTTTTCCCACTTGACTCATGGGCCAAGGTTGAGATCCTTCATAGGCTTGTTTATCTTGTTCTTCATCTTTTCTGGACAATTGCTTACATAGTGTCCTGGTTCCTTGCAATTGAAACAGTGGATATCTTGGAGTTCTTTACGTTGCTCTTGTGGACAAGTTGCTACGTAGTGGCCTGGTTCCTTGCAGTTGTTGCACACTACTTGGCCGATCTCTTTATTCTTCGGGTTCTCTGGGCATCCACTGGGGTAGTGTCCCATTTCCTTACATTTACGACATTGCACAAGGCTCATGTCTTGCTTTGGTTTCTTGGGCTTCTTTGATCCTTTGAATTGGGTTGTCTTGTTTGGAGGTATGAGTGGTCCTTTTCCTTTGTCATCAACATTCTTGGCATACTTGGATCCTTCTTGTTTCCTTTGTTCAACAATGGCATAGATGGGGCATTGGATAGGGACATGGTTGTTTCCTTCACATAGGTAGCAAGTAACTTGAGATGTGGGGCATTGGCTAACTGGATGTTCCTCTTCACAATTGGGGCATTGATCTTCATGTTCCTTGGAAGTGTGATCCTTGTCTCCACAAATAATGCAAGCTGGTGATCCATCTAGAATAATATTCTTGTCATCCTTGTTGTCATACACTCTTTTGGGATAGTTTTCTTCCATGCTGATCATTTGATTAGTCACCTTAAGCATCAGTTGGGATTGTTCTTCCAAAAACTTTTGCAAGGTAGGGTCTTTATCACTATTGTTGGCTATGAACTGAGTTGTTAGTTGGTTCAACTGGTGTTGGGTTGCTAGGAGTTCTCTCATGTTGTCCTCTTGGTTGTTGTTGTTGTCATCATCCTTGATGTTGGAGTTTCTTGGAGAAGTCATCTGTTTGGGTTGGAGGGGATTAGAATAGGCAAAAGATTTTTCTAAGGAATCAATCCTAATCACACACATCACAATTTACACAAGCAATGTGCAAGCAATCACAAACAAACACTCCACTCAAACAACAGTTTCAAGCACATACTTAGGCAACAAAATATTTTTGTTACACCACATAAGTTGGTGGGTTTGACTTTAACTAAATTATGGTGGTCCATCTATATGGTTCACTTGTGATCTTTCCATCCTTCTTGATTGATTGTTCTTGCTTGAGATCATGGTTCCTTTGGGAAAAACTCTTGGTCACAAATACTTCAAAGGTGATGATGGTTTCTTCTAAGTTGTGTTTCCTTAATCTTCAAATCTTGAGTAACATTTCTTGCTTCACTTGTAGTCTTTAGTGTTAGCCAAGTCGGAAGTCCTTGGTGAACATGCTGAAAATGCTGAAGTCATTGGAGTTGAAGAAGTTGAAGTAGTCCTTTGCACATGATGAAGTCTTGGGTCATGGGGTAGGCTTTTCCATCAAGTTTTGAAGTAGAAGAGAAGTAGAGTTGAAACCAAAAAATGATTGAGGAAAGAGTTTACAAGATTTGTTTTTATAAATAGTTTTTGGGACAAAATGCAATTCCTATTTTTCTAAGGGTTTTTGTCCAATCCTAGGGTTACAAATCCTACAGGCAACTCAATGCTCTGATACCATTCTGTAGCGTCCCCAACCTTTAATAAGATTGAGTCCCCTGTGTTTACAATGCTAGTCCCTGGATCAATAGATAGCATCCACAGTTCAGATGTAATATCAAGAAACAAGGGTCATAATACAACTTTATAACCAGGAATAACATAATTTTATTACATCAAACATAGCTCATTAGGCCATTACATTACATTGCAGCGGAATAACTATAGTCATGGGTCCTTCATCTTCAAAGTGCCACAGGCAGATGTTGGTTGTAGACTTTGTAATCCTAATCAATCAATCTTCACTAAAATCAATCAAACCTGCAAAATTACAAGTTACAGCCACAAGGGTCAATACATTGGAATTGTATTGGCAAGTGATACTTTGGTAGTATAGTGGAGTCTATCATCTATATGCATTTGGCTAAGTGGAGTTGAGGCTTGCATTGCTCAAAATAGATTTTTCCCTATCATTTTGAAAATACTAAGTTTTGTTTGGCAAAAACTTTCCAAGACATCTACTAATCAAAGACTGGAGATCCACTCAGGGCATCTACCAATCAAAGACTGAAGATTTGCTTGGCAAAAACAATTTTCCTCAATCAATGATTTCAAGATCCTTGTACCAAGCCATCTCTCCATCAAAGATTGAAGAATTTCACACAACCCTTGTTCACCCACAAGTTTTATTTTAGAAATTGGAGTGATGAGATTCTTGATTGCTTCCATGTCTTGATGCTCAAATTTTCCTTTTCCAGGGACATGGCTAAGTACTTAGATTTTACACTCTGCAGAGGTGGTGCACTTTACCCACAAGACTTGGTTTCCCAAGACAAAATCTTTCAGAAGCTTTCCCTTAGACCAACATGGACGCGCTCCAACCTATCAATCACTACCACCCACTGTCCATGTGGCTAAGTTCTTGCAACCTATATGATCATGGCAGAGCCCATATTGCCAAGTGGTTGCACTTGAAGCTTCTCAACATTTGACATCTCAAATCTCTTTGTTTCCTGGGTGGCCATCCACAAGTGAGATACACAAGCCAAGTCCATGGCCTTGTGAACCACTCAACATAAACCATTCCTTCCATTTCCACCCAGGTGATTCATTAACTTAGTTATTTTATTAATCAAAAAACATAAGTCCTCAGACTTAGAGATTTTTCCATAGTGAATATATACCACCCAAGTTTTCTATTAGCTAGGCTAAGCTTGGTAGTAATAGGATCCTTAACTTAGGAAAATCCTTCTAAGGATTTATCTACTAGTTTTCCTATAGCAATGTCTATACTTAGCAAAATAAAAACCATGCAAGTTTTACTTAGTAAAAACACTAATGCATAGTGAAAATAATGGGACATAGTATGAAGCATCACTTGCCTTTTTGGTAGAGGGTATAGGTTTACTTCCTTGTCCTTGCAACAATCACACTCCTCAAGTCACCACAATTCAATCAAGCAAGGCACAAACTCAATCTACCAATCCAGCAAAACATCACACAAAAAGACAAAGTCAAAGAAATGCATGCAAGCATGCCAAGCTTTGCTTTGTTTGAAAGAGTGGTTCCTAGTGGGTCATAGGCATTGGAATACACCTAATGGTCAATTTTGTAAAGTGGCAAAGTCATGCATGAGCATGCAAAGGTTGGTTCTATTGTAAGGATGGTCTCCACTAGGCTTCTAAACTTTGTAAGTTCCAAATTGGTCATTTACCAAAATGGCAAAGTCATTTGAAAAGAGGGTCTCTATTAGATTTCTAAACTTTGTAAGATCCAAATTGGTCATTTACCAAAGTGGTAAAGTTGTTAGCAAAAGGCTTTACTATAAAACCATTTTCCAAAACAAAGTGTCATTCTATGTGGTGTAGAAATATTTCTACTAGGGTATTATCCTATAGGTTTCACCAAATGAGTTGCTATTGCAAAACTTGGTGTTTTGGGTCAGTAGGTTTGGTCCAAAATATTTTCTCAAAGTTTTCTTTATGAAAGCATTTTCATAAACAAAACAATGGTTTTTAATTAGCTAGAAATGGACTAAACCAATTAATCCATTCTAAACTTTTCAAAATCATTTTCCAAACTATGGGTTGGTTCCTAGGGTCAGTAAGGTCACAACAAACCAATTGGCAAAGGTTTTAATCTTAAAATCATTTTTAAATGATTTTTCTAATGTTAGCAAGCACACAAAAGAATCTGCAAAATCAAACAAGCTAACAAATACTATTTGCTAAACTAAGGGCAGGGTTGGTTAGAGCTTGTCTTGCTGAATCAACGACATCAAATTTGTAAAATTTGGACGTGTGGATCAAAAGATACATGGGATTGAAATTGGCAAAGTTTACATTTTCAAATTCTAATTCAGATCTAATCACGGCCATGGCGTGTTTTCTTGGTCGATACCAGTTCGGTGTGGATCGGCAACGTGGAGCGTTAGATCTAAGTTAAATCGTGTGGTCCAGAGCTAGTACTTACCCCTTCGCTAACATTCTATCATATCCGCTGGATCTGGATCCTACGGTTGTTACGCTTGCCAAAGATCGGTGGTATGCTTGGCGGCCGACGGCAGCGGCGGCTGGCCAGTGGAGTTCCGGCTAACACAGGAAGCAAGAGAGAGGGAGGAGTGGCTCACAGTGATCGCCGAGGCACGGGGAAGCTCAAAGTGCTGCTGGCTTGACAAGGGGTGCTCTGGTTTAGCCGCGATTCCTCGCCGGAGTTCGTGTTGGCGGCGGTTGGCTCCGGTTGCTGTCGAGGACGTTGCTGTGGTTCTCTCCGAAGCGAAAAGAAGGCTCGGTTAGATGCGCAAGATCGAGACGGAGTCGTGTGCGTGAACGAGAGGGGTCGGGGTGGTCTTGTGCTTACCAGAAGAGTCGCCGGAGTTTGCAGACAGACGGTGGCGCTCAGGTTGACGACGAGGCGTTGCTGCAGTTCACCCCGAGGCAAAACAAAGGCACGGTAAGATACGGGTGATCATGGGGTTCACGTGAGCATGATCGAGAGGTGCTGGGACAGACGGAATTCACCTGGAAGGTTCGCCGGAGAAACGGCAGACGGCGGTGTGGTCGTGGTCGTCGTCGTTGTCGAGGCTCTGGGGTACCCGCGGATGAATGGGTGGTATGGATAGATGCGTCTGGATGCGTGGAGTATGCTCGTGTGTTCGGGGAGGCAGGAGGCGGTGTGACTTGGCCGGAATTGCTGCGACAGCTCGTCGGAGCAGAGGGTGCTCGGGGAGGAATTGAGGCGGCCTGGGGGCGAGCTCGGGGAAGGGGTCTGAGGGAAAACGGAGGAGAGAGCAAGGCGATTAAAAGGGCGAGGTCACGGCGAGGTTTAATGCACGGATTAACGCGGATTGATGGAGCTATCAACGGGCAGAAACTGCCGCGCGGTGAGGGGGAGAAGGGGTCGCGCGGGGAAGAAGAAGGAGGTGGCGGTGGGGTCTTCTGGTCAGTGGGAAAAGAAAGGAGGGAGGGGTCCACTTGTCAGTCTCTTTGCGGGTTGTTTAGTCGGTGAGGAAAAACGGTTCGGGTGTGGGAACAGGTGGGGTCTGTTGTCAGCGAGAGGGAGAGAGGAGGAGTGGGTCCTGGTTGTCAGTCTCTGAGTGGGTCAGTTTCTGAGTAAGAAAAGGTTTCTTCGGGGGGGGAGAAGACTGGGCTGGACTGGGCCTTAGTGGGCTGCTGGGCTGGGTCAACCTTTTTCTTATTTTTTTCTGTCTGCTCTCTTTTTCTTTTTCTAATTCTTTTCTGTTTTGAATTTCAAACAATTATTCAAGCAATCAAACCAAGGTTCAAATCAATTCAAACACACACTCAACTTTACATTTTGAATTTGGTTCTGTTTATTAACATAATCCAGATCTCAAAATAAAATAGTATTTTTTATTTATTTTAGGATCCATTTAATAATTAAATAAAATGGATCTTTAGTTATTAGGGTTTGATTTATTTAATAAAATTTCCATTTGAAATCCATTTATTTTCAAAACCAAACCAGAAGGTTTTATTTGAAAAATAAAAGAATACTTGGAAACTTATTTAAATAAATAAATAAGTTTTGGTGTTTTAATTAAAATGGGAAAGCCTTTACTTAAATAAAATTGGATATTTAAATCCTTATTATTTTATTTAAATAAACTTTTACTCATTTTATCAAAACAAAATATTTTATTACAAAAGCTTGGCCAAAATTAATTTGGCTTACCTTTTCATTTGAAAACAAAGTCTTTTATTAAAAGATCCAAAATGGTATTTCCAAAACAATTTATTTTCCTTTGATAAATGTTTATCCAAATAAATCCCTTTAGGATTATTTGTTCACCAATTGGTATGGGTTTTGGTAAGGGCTTTATTGGCTTTGGAAATTCAATTTCTGTTATCTCATTATGTTCACAAGATTTTGTCTATGGTTCCAAACTAAGTGAAACCAATCTCTATGGTCCTTTCTTGATCCTTTGAGAATATTTGTTGATCAACTTTGGTATGGATCAAATCCATGGATTTGGAGATACTTTGGAAAATGATTTCCTTCCATTAGGGCTTAGGGATTTGGATTTATTTTCCATGTGTTCAAATTTCCAGATACATTCATTGAGGAATGCATTTCCCTTGATTTGGATTTTTGTTGAATTCAAACTTTTACCAAAGTTTGTTCAAGATGGGATTTTTAAGTTTCCTTTTAGAAACAAAAGTTTCTTTTCACCCTGATTTTCAACAAAGATTTATTTTGTTTATTTAATTTTCACATTACAAGATTTTGAAAATCTTGGGATGTGACAGGCTACCACCCTTAAAATAAATCTCGTCCCGAGATTTGGGGAGGCTAGGGTTACAAGTTGGCTCAAACAGCTAGGGTACTACCACCCTTAAATTTTTTTCCAACTAAACTACATCTTGGCTTGCTTGGAATCTTGGAAAACTTCTTCTTGGAAAACTTCTGCATAGTGCCCTTGTTTTCCCACTTGACTCATGGGCCAAGGTTGAGATCCTTCATAGGCTTGTTTATCTTGTTCTTCATCTTTTCTGGACAATTGCTTACATAGTGTCCTGGTTCCTTGCAATTGAAACAGTGGATATCTTGGAGTTCTTTACGTTGCTCTTGTGGACAAGTTGCTACGTAGTGGCCTGGTTCCTGCGGTTGTTGCACTACTTGGCCGATCTCTTTATTCTTCGGGTTCTCTGGGCATCCACTGGGGTAGTGTCCCATTTCCTTACATTTACGACATTGCACAAGGCTCATGTCTTGCTTTGGTTTCTTGGGCTTCTTTGATCCTTTGAATTGGGTTGTCTTGTTTGGAGGTATGAGTGGTCCTTTTCCTTTGTCATCAACATTCTTGGCATACATGGATCCTTCTTGTTTCCTTTGTTCAACAATGGCATAGATGGGGCATTGGATAGGGACATGGTTGTTTCCTTCACATAGGTAGCAAGTAACTTGAGATGTGGGGCATTGGCTAACTGGATGTTCCTCTTCACAATTGGGGCATTGATCTTCATGTTCCTTGGAAGTGTGATCCTTGTCTCCACAAATAATGCAAGCTGGTGATCCATCTAGAATAATATTCTTGTCATCCTTGTTGTCATACACTCTTTTGGGATAGTTTTCTTCCATGCTGATCATTTGATTAGTCACCTTAAGCATCAGTTGGGATTGTTCTTCCAAAAACTTTTGCAAGGTAGGGTCTTTATCACTATTGTTGGCTATGAACTGAGTTGTTAGTTGGTTCAACTGGTGTTGGGTTGCTAGGAGTTCCCTCATGTTGTCCTCTTGGTTGTTGTTGTTGTCATCATCCTTGATGTTGGAGTTTCTTGGAGAAGTCATCTGTTTGGGTTGGAGGGGATTAGAATAGGCAAAAGATTTTTCTAAGGAATCAATCCTAATCACACACATCACAATTTACACAAGCAATGTGCAAGCAATCACAAACAAACACTCCACTCAAACAACAGTTTCAAGCACATACTTAGGCAACAAAATATTTTTGTTACACCACATAAGTTGGTGGGTTTGACTTTAACTAAATTATGGTGGTCCATCTATATGGTTCACTTGTGATCTTTCCATCCTTCTTGATTGATTGTTCTTGCTTGAGATCATGGTTCCTTTGGGAAAAACTCTTGGTCACAAATACTTCAAAGGTGATGATGGTTTCTTCTAAGTTGTGTTTCCTTAATCTTCAAATCTTGAGTAACATTTCTTGCTTCACTTGTAGTCTTTAGTGTTAGCCAAGTCGGAAGTCCTTGGTGAACATGCTGAAAATGCTGAAGTCATTGGAGTTGAAGAAGTTGAAGTAGTCCTTTGCACATGATGAAGTCTTGGGTCATGGGGTAGGCTTTTCCATCAAGTTTTGAAGTAGAAGAGAAGTAGAAATGAAACCAAAAAATGATTGAGGAAAGAGTTTACAAGATTTGTTTTTATAAATAGTTTTTGGGACAAAATGCAATTCCTATTTTTCTAAGGGTTTTTGTCCAATCCTAGGGTTACAAATCCTACAGGCAACTCAATGCTCTGATACCATTCTGTAGCGTCCCCAACCTTTAATAAGATTGAGTCCCCTGTGTTTACAATGCTAGTCCCTGGATCAATAGCTAGCATCCACAGTTCAGATGTAATATCAAGAAACAAGGGTCATAATACAACTTTATAACCAGGAATAACATAATTTTATTACATCAAACATAGCTCATTAGGCCATTACATTACATTGCAGCGGAATAACTATAGTCATGGGTCCTTCATCTTCAAAGTGCCACAGGCAGATGTTGGTTGTAGACTTTGTAATCCTAATCAATCAATCTTCACTAAAATCAATCAAACCTGCAAAATTACAAGTTACAGCCACAAGGGTCAATACATTGGAATTGTATTGGCAAGTGATACTTTGGTAGTATAGTGGAGTCTATCATCTATATGCATTTGGCTAAGTGGAGTTGAGGCTTGCATTGCTCAAAATAGATTTTTCCCTATCATTTTGAAAATACTAAGTTTTGTTTGGCAAAAACTTTCCAAGACATCTACTAATCAAAGACTGAGATCCACTCAGGGCATCTACCAATCAAAGACTGAAGATTTGCTTGGCAAAACAATTTTCCTCAATCAATGATTTCAAGATCCTTGTACCAAGCCATCTCTCCATCAAAGATTGAAGAATTTCACACAACCCTTGTTCACCCACAAGTTTTATTTTAGAAATTGGAGTGATGAGATTCTTGATTGCTTCCATGTCTTGATGCTCAAATTGTCCTTTTCCAGGGACATGGCTAAGTACTTAGATTTTACACTCTGCAGAGGTGGTGCACTTTACCCACAAGACTTGGTTTCCCAAGACAAAATCTTTCAGAAGCTTTCCCTTAGACCAACATGGACGCGCTCCAACCTATCAATCACTACCACCCACTGTCCATGTGGCTAAGTTCTTGCAACCTATATGATCATGAGCCCATATTGCCAAATGGTTGCACTTGAAGCTTCTCAACATTTGACATCTCAAATCTCTTTGTTTCCTGGGTGGCCATCCACAAGTGAGATACACAAGCCAAGTCCATGGCCTTGTGAACCACTCAACATAAACCATTCCTTCCATTTCCACCTGGTGATTCATGAACTTAGTTATTTTATTAATCAAAAACATAAGTCCTCAGACTTAGAGATTTTTCCATAGTGAATATATACCACCCAAGTTTTCTATTAGCTAGGCTAAGCTTGGTAGTAATAGGATCCTTAACTTAGGAAAATCCTTCTAAGGATTTATCTACTAGTTTTCCTATAGCAATGTCTATACTTAGCAAAATAAAACCATGCAAGTTTTACTTAGTAAAAACACTAATGCATAGTGAAAATAATGGGACATAGTATGAAGCATCACTTGCCTTTTGGTAGAGGGTATAGGTTTACTTCCTTGTCCTTGCAATAATCACTCCTCAAGTCACTACAATTCAATCAAGCAAGGCACAAACTCAATCTACCAATCCAGCAAAACATCACACAAAAGACAAAGTCAAAGAAATGCATGCAAGCATGCCAAGCTTTGCTTTGTTTGAAAGAGTGGTTCCTAGTGGGTCATAGGCATTGGAATACACCTAATGGTCAATTTTGTAAAGTGGCAAAGTCATGCATGAGCATGCAAAGGTTGGTTCTATTGTAAGGATGGTCTCCACTAGGCTTCTAAACTTTGTAAGTTCCAAATTGGTCATTTACCAAAATGGCAAAGTCATTTGAAAAGAGGGTCTCTATTAGATTTCTAAACTTTGTAAGATCCAAATTGGTCATTTACCAAAGTGGTAAAGTTGTTAGCAAAAGGCTTTACTATAAAACCATTTTCCAAAACAAAGTGTCATTCTATGTGGTGTAGAAATATTTCTACTAGGGTATTATCCTATAGGTTTCACCAAATGAGTTGCTATTGCAAAACTTGGTGTTTTGGGTCAGTAGGTTTGGTCCAAAATATTTTCTCAAAGTTTTCTTTATGAAAGCATTTTCATAAACAAAACAATGGTTTTTAATTAGCTAGAAATGGACTAAACCAATTAATCCATTCTAAACTTTTCAAAAATCATTTTCCAAACTATGGGTTGGTTCCTAGGGTCAGTAAGGTCACAACAAACCAATTGGCAAAGGTTTTAATCTTAAAATCATTTTTAAATGATTTTTCTAATGTTAGCAAGCACACAAAAGAATCTGCAAAATCAAACAAGCTAACAAATACTATTTGCTAAACTAAGGGCAGGGTTGGTTAGAGCTTGTCTTGCTGAATCCAACGACATCAAATTTGTAAAATTTGGACGTGTGGATCAAAAGATACATGGGTTTGAAATTGGCAAAAGTTTCTGTTTTCAAATTCTAATTCAGATCTAATACTGGCCACGCGGCGTGTTTTTACTGGTCGATACCAGTTCGGTGTGGATCGGCAACGTGGAGCGTTAGATCTAAGTTAAATCGTGTGGTCCAGAGCTAGTACTTACCCCTTCGCTAACATTCTATCATATCCGTCAGATCTGGATCCTACGGTTGTTAGCACGCTTGCCAAAGATCGGTGGCGCTGCGGCGACGGCAATGGCGCTCTGGCGGTGGAGTTCCGGCTAACACAGAAGCAAGAGAGAGAGGAGGATCACAGTGATCGCCGAGGCACGGGAAGCTCAAAGTGCTGCTGGCTTGACAAGGTGCTCTGGTTTAGCCGCGATTCCTCGCCGGAGTTCGTGTTGGGCGGTTGGCTCGGTTCTTTGTCGAGGGCGTTCGTGGTTCTCTCCGAAGCGAAAAGAAGGCTCGGTTAGATGCAAGATCGAGACGGAGTCGTGTGCGTGAAACGAGAGGGGTCGGGTGGTCTTGTGCTTACGGAAGAGTCGCGGAGTTTGCGCATGACGGTGGCGCCAAGGTTGACGACGAGGCGTTGCTGCAGTTCACCCGAGGCAAAACAAAGGCACGGTAAGATACGGTGATCATGGGGTTCACGTGAGCATGATCGAGAGGTGCTGGACGGGGAATTCACCGAAGGTTCGCCGGAGAAACGGCAGACGGCGGTGTGGTGCTGTGGTCGTCGTTGTCGAGGCTCTGGGGTACCCGCGGATGAATGGGTCTTATGGATAGATGCGTCTGGATGCGTGGAGTATGCTCGTGTGTTCGGGGAGGCAGGAGGCGGTGTGACTTGGCCGGAATTGCTGCGTGGCTCGTCGGAGCAGAGGGTGCTCGGGAAGGAATTGAGGCGGCCTGGGGGCAATCTCGGGGAAGGGGTCTGAGGGAAAACGGAGGAGAGAGCAAGGCTATTAAAAGGGCGAGGTCACTGCGAGGTTTAATGCACGGATTAACGCGGATTGATGGAGCTATCAACGGTGAAACTGCCGGTGAGGGAGAGAAGGTCATGTGAGAAGAATGAGGTGGCGGTGGGGTCTTCTGGTCAGTGGGAAAAGAAAGGAGGGAGGGGTCCACTTGTCAGTCTCTTTGCGGGTTGTTTAGTCGGTGAGGAAAAACGGTTCGGGTGTGGGAACAGGTGGGGTCTGTTGTCAGCGAGAGGAGGAGTGGGTCCTGGTTGTCAGTCTCTGAGTGGGTCAGTTTCTGAGTAAGAAAAGGTTTCTTCGGGGGGGGGGGGGGGTAGAAGACTGACTTGGGCTGGGCCTTAGTGGGGTTTCATTGGGTCAATAACCTTTTCTTATTTTTTTCTGTCTGCTCTCTTTTTCTTTTTCTAATTCTTTTCTGTTTTGAATTTCAAACAATTATTCAAGCAATCAAACCAAGGTTCAAATCAATTCAAACACACACTCAACTTTACATTTTGAATTTGGTTCTGTTTATTAACATAATCCAGATCTCAAAATAAAATAGTATTTTTTATTTATTTTAGGATCCATTTAATAATTAAATAAAATGGATCTTTAGTTATTAGGGTTTGATTTATTTAATAAAATTTCCATTTGAAATCCATTTATTTTCAAAACCAAACCAGAAGGTTTTATTTGAAAAATAAAAGAATACTTGGAAACTTATTTAAATAAATAAATAAGTTTTGGTGTTTTAATTAAAATGGGAAAGCCTTTACTTAAATAAAATTGGATATTTAAATCCTTATTATTTTATTTAAATAAACTTTTACTCATTTTATCAAAACAAAATATTTTATTACAAAAGCTTGGCCAAAATTAATTTGGCTTACCTTTTCATTTGAAAACAAAGTCTTTTATTAAAAGATCCAAAATGGTATTTCCAAAACAATTTATTTTCCTTTGATAAATGTTTATCCAAATAAATCCCTTTAGGATTATTTGTTCACCAATTGGTATGGGTTTTGGTAAGGGCTTTATTGGCTTTGGAAATTCAATTTCCGTTATCTCATTATGTTCACAAGATTTTGTCTATGGTTCCAAACTAAGTGAAACCAATCTCTATGGTCCTTTCTTGATCCTTTGAGAATATTTGTTGATCAACTTTGGTATGGATCAAATCCATGGATTTGGAGATACTTTGGAAAATGATTTCCTTCCATTAGGGCTTAGGGATTTGGATTTATTTTCCATGTGTTCAAATTTCCAGATACATTCATTGAGGAATGCATTTCCCTTGATTTGGATTTTTGTTGAATTCAAACTTTTACCAAAGTTTGTTCAAGATGGGATTTTTAAGTTTCCTTTTAGAAACAAAAGTTTCTTTTCACCCTGATTTTCAACAAAGATTTATTTTGTTTATTTAATTTTCACATTACAAGATTTTGAAAATCTTAGGATGTGACAATAATAGACACATTGTCATCTTCAGGCATTTCAAGCACAACAAAGTCAGTTAATATCAAGCAATTATGAGCCACTTGAACAGGTACATCCTCACATATACCAACAGGAATAGTAGTAGATTTATCAGCCATTTGCAAAGATATATTAGTTGGTATTAATTTCTCCAATTGAAGTCTCTTGTAGAGAGAAAAAGGCATAACACTAACTCCTGCTCCCAAATCACACAAAGTAGTTCTAACGTAATTATTTTTAGTAGAACATGGAATAGTTGGAATCCCTAGGTCTCCAAGTTTCTTTGGAACCTTACCATTAAAGGAATAATTAGCAAGTAAAGTAGAAATTTCCTCATTAGGGAACTTCCTTTTATTAGAGACAATATCCTTCATATACTTTGAATAAGGAGGTAATTTAATAGCATCAGTGAAAGGAATTTGCAAAAATAAAGGTTCCATCCACTCACAAAACATATTATAGTGTCCATCTTCCTTTAACTTGTGTTTCTTATCAGAGAAAGGCATTGGTTTTTGAACCCAGGGCTCTCTTTCACTACCATGTTTATTAGCAACAAAATCTTCCTTAGTGTACTTAGCATTCTTAGTGTTCCTTTCAGGTTCTTCTTCAATTTCTTGTTTATCAGGAGCATCATTTTTCTCATTACCACTCTCAGTTTCAGCATCAGAGACTGATATACTATTAGGATCTTTAGCAGTTTCAGAAGATTCTACAACTGTTTGATGTTTCTTTTTATTTCTCTTAGAAGAAGTACCACTATTTCCAATTTGTTGGGAATCCTGCTCAATTATTTTAGGATGCCCCTCAGGATATAGAGGATCCTGAGTGGTAGCACCACTTCTAGTTCTAATTTCATAAGCATGTTTTTTCTTTAGAAGCATTAACTAGCAAATCTTTTTATACCTTAATAAGCTGATCAATTTGAGTTTGAACCATTTGGAAATGTTTAACAAGCATTTTAACATCATTGGAGGTTCTTTCCACAATATCCCTGAACTCAATAATAGCTCTAGAGTTTTCCATCAAATGATTATCCACTCTTTTATTAATATTATCTTGCTTAACAACAAAAATATGAAATTCTTCTAAGCATTTATCAGGAGGTTTAGAATAAGGAATATCACCTTCATAAAAATGTTGGAGAGAGTGTACCTCAATAGTGGATGAGTGGGAGATTGGCTTACATAATTCTCCTATAGGAGGTAAATTCTTCACATCTTCGGATTTAATACCCTTCTCCTTAAGACATTTCTTAGCTTCCTTCATCACTTCATCATTTAATTCACTCACTCCCCTCTTCTTTGGTGTTGGTGTTGGCTCAGGCACAGTTAACTCAGGTGTAGTTGACTCAGGTGGAGTTGACTCAAGTGAAGTTCAATCATCATAATTCTTGCTTATTTTAGCCATTAATTCCTCAGCTTCTTTGGGAGTTCTCTTCCTAAAAAGACAATCAACACAACTATCCAGGTATGTCCTAGATTCTTCGGTTAGTCCATTATAATATATATCAAGAAGCTCATTTTTAGGTAATGGACACATAGGCTATGCATGAATTAAAGCACAAAACCTAGCCCATGAGTCAGGCAATATCCCCTTTTCTCCTTGTTTAAAATCAAAAAGTTCCTGTAGAATGGCATGTCTAGCACTAGGAGGGAAATATTTCTGAAAGAAAGTATCAATCAAGCAATCAGGGCTATTAATGATCCAAAAGGTAAAATATTAAACCAAGCTTTAGCCTCTCCTTTTAGTGAAAAAGGGAAAATTTTAGCAACAAAGTAGGTGCGCATCTTAATATCATCAGAAAATACGCCACTCATGGTAGAAAGCTCAGCCATATGTGCTACAACACTTTCATTTTTAGTCCCACTAAAAGGTTCTTTCTCAATAATGGTTATGTAAGATAAATCAAGAGAGAAATCATAATCCTTATCTTTAATGTTTATGGGAGATGTAGCAAACTTAGCATTAGGAGACAATTTAGGTCTAACAGTATGTTTCTCAAGAAGACTCTTAATAGCACTCCTACCATGAGCGTTTTGGCATTCTTTAATAAATTCCTCAGTCATTTCTATTTATCCATCTTCAATATCATAGCTCTCTCTAGGCTCGGGTGAACTGATAGGTGTAGTAGTATCTTCATTAGGAGTTTCAGTATTTCCAGCTATAGTTCTAGCAATCGTAGCATCTTGGAAAGGACCTAATGAACCACTCTTATCAAGCACAGTAGAAGCAACATCATAAGTATCAGAAGTTTCAGATTCAGCAGAAGTAGCAGTATGTGTAGCATGTGTGTGTGGTGGTGGTGTAAGGAGCTTATTCATCATAGATGGTGAATCAAGAGCAACAGAGGTGTTTAGAACTATACCTCTCCTTGTAGTGGATGGTAATATAGGAACCTTTCCATCACGAGATTTACCCATGATGAATGGATAGCAGCGAATAATAGTAATTCCAAGTGAACTTGATAATTAGAGCTATGCTCCCTGGCAATGGCGTTAGAAAAAAGTCTTGATGACACACAAGTATAGGGGATCGCAACAGTCTTCGAGGGAAGTAAAACCCAATTTATTGATTAGACACAAGGGGAGCCAAAGAATATTTATAAGCCTTAACAATTGAGTTGTCAATTCAGCTGCACCTGGAAACAATCTTGCTCGCAGTAGTTTTATCAGTAGCAACAGTTTTGTAGTAGCAATAGCAATTGCAGTAGTAAAAGTAAAGACAGTAGTAACAATTGCAGTAAACAGTAGGATTAAAGCGCGGTAGGCATAGGGATGGATGGACGGGTGTTGCATGGACAAGACAATTCATATAACAATCAAGATATTGGGCATTTGCAGATAAATAAGGTAAAGCATCCAAGTACTAAATAATCATAGGCATGTGTTCCATATATAGTCATACGTTCTCGTAATGAGAACTTGCACAGCATCTTTTGTCCTGCCAGCCCATTGTAGTGGGTCCTCTAGGGAATCTACTGGCAATTAAGGTGCTCCTTTTAATAGAGCACCGGAGCAAAGCATTAACACTCCATGAACACCTGTGATCCTCATATCATAGCCATTCCCTCTGGTTATCCTGATTCTTGTCACTTCAGGGCCTTTGGTTCCGAACAATAATATGTGTATACAACTTGCAGGTAAGATCATAAACAATAATATCCTCATGAATCAATAACATATTCAGATATGAAATCATGGCACTCAGTCCCTAGTGATAAGAAAAACATAACAGGTTGCAACAAAGTCAAAAAACACTAATAGATACTAGGCACCATGCCCTAACAATCTGATGCAATTACATGAATGATCTCATCCAATCCCGACCATCCCCATAACCTACAGCGAGGGATTACTCACTCATGGATGGGGGAATCAGGGATGGTTGATGGAGAAGCGATGGTGATGATGATGGTGATGATCTCCTCCAATTCCCTGTCCCGGCAAGTTGCCAGAATGGAGTTTCTGGTTCCGAATCACGGTATCTGGTTGTGGTGGCGCAGCGGACCTATATCTGGAAAAACGTCAAACCTCCCGTCTATTTTAGGTCAGAGGGCTTTTATAGGCGAAAGGAGAGGTCGTGCGGCCAGGTGGTGTGGGCCCCTCGTGGCTCTTCTTCGTCTCGTCTTCTAGCTCTGTGAGTCTTCTGGTAAAATAGGAGTTTTGCGATATTTTTTGGGATTTTTCCTAAAAGTTGATTTCCTGCACAAAAACGAGACACCAAAGCAATTCTGCTGAAAACAGCGTCAGTCCGCATTAGTTATATCGAAATCACACAAATTAGAGAAGAAACAATAGCAAAAGTGTTCAGCAAAGTAGATACGTTTTGGACGTATCAATAATGTAGATGACCAGCCGGTTCGGATCGCCAGTGGGCCCTGCCGGCCGGACTGGCCGGTGAGACCGTTGCCCCTCTACCTATATAAGGAGGGGCAAGGCTCTCGTAGGAGGGGTTGGTCTGAGTGCATTTAAAAAGGTAGCTAGGAGATACAGCTCAAGGAGCGATTGTAGCCCGTATACTACTCATAGTCAGAGCGGCAGGAGTAGGAGTTTTACCTCATCACGAGGGCTCGAAACCTGGGTACTTCTTGTGTCTCGCTACACTTGCTCGTATCCAATCCCGCATGCAGACGCTGTTGAGAGCTTCCCTGTTAGTCCCCACACCTCTATCTAACTTTTTAGGTACTACCATTCCCAATACAACGACAGTTGGCGCCCACCGTGGGGCCTGATGGCTTTGACCGGAGTCACGTTCCGCACGAGACCACGTACTTCAGCCGGTGAGTGCGTGGCCTCCTGCCTAGTGCTTACGCTCGTCAAGTTTGACTGCATCATCGACAACGCGTCGTGTTTCACCGGATCCACGTTTCCAGCAAACGGCTCCATTCTGCTTTTCGGCGACCTCCCCGTCTATGTCGCCACCATGCCGGAGCGTTTCCCTAGGCAGATCGTCTCCGTCACGGAACCGCTGCACCCCGGCAGCGGCGCTTCCGTCGCCCCTCGTAGCATCGAGGTCATGATGGCCAACTCTATCTCTCAGGCTCGCCATCCTCGGGAGCAGGGCACAAACGAGGTCGGAACTTCCGCCCCGCCACGATCGAAGAACCCGGTGGAAGAGGCCATTGACCGGCTAACCTCGGGGACAACCCGGAGGAGGCGGAGGCCAACTTCACCATGGAGAGGCAACTCCTCCGGTAGGAGGCCATCGAGCTGACTGTGGCCAAGAAGAAGATCGACATCACCCAGCACGAGTACGACCACGCCCAGGGCTATACTTCGGCTACCGCGGAGCCGAGCCGGCGCGGGCAAGTGCGGCGCCGGGGCGGCGAGCTAGGCGGAAGGATAGATAGGGATGACGAGCCGGATCCGCCACCTGTTCTCGTCCGACCTGCCTATAGCACGCCCATGAAAAACTTGCGCATGGCGCAAGCCGCGGTAGACGAGCTGCCCAGCATGAAGGGCGAGGAGCGAGACCGGCAACAAGTTCGGTTGCAGGAGCTCCTCCGGATCGCGGACGAGCAGGCCAATGCCATCTGGCAGATGCACGAGGACCCTAGCTGCTCTAGGGGAAGCAAGCCGCCCGGCAACAGCAGGGGCGCACCCCGCGAGACCCAGCAGGCGTCCTCTCCTCTGGCTAGATCCCGTAGCTGGTTCCACAAATCTGGCAATAGCGGCCAGCTGCGCAAGGAGCAGACAGTGGACAACAACCCACCACCTCCCCCTCCACCAACCGGAGCGCCACGACCTGCCGGTTCTTGTCTCTCGGGCCGGGTAGGAGCGCCCAACCCGGACCGTCCGGATGCCCGTTACCACATCGAGCTCCTAGCTCAAGCGCGTGTCACGCAAGAGGAAGACTCCACCAGACCGGTTCGTTTCGGACCCCGTATCCAAAACGAGCCATTTCCGGATAAGTTTACCCCCAAGTACGAAAGCAGCATGAAGCCAGAGGACTGGATGACTGACTACGCCACGCCAGTCGGCATCGCCCATGGGAACAAGCGCATAGTGGTGCGCTATGTCCCCCTCATGCTAACCGGGTCAGCAAGGACATGGCTCAACAGCCTCGCACCCAACAACATCAACGCCTGGCCAGAGTTTGAAAAGGTGTTCGTCCGCAACTTCAATGGCACGTACAAGCGTCCGGGACACTCGCGTGACCTGGCCTTGTGCGTCCAGGGCAACCTCGAGTCGGACCGCGAGTACCTCGCCAGGTGGACGGAGCTGCGCAACACGTGCAAGTGCATCCTGGAGAGCCAGTCAATCGGGTTCTTCGTTGAAGGATGCCAAGAAGGCACCATGCTTTGCCACCGGTTACTATGTGACGAGCCAAAAACCATGGCGGAGCTCATAAAAGTTGCGGACCAGTACGCCACGGCTGACGCTGCAATGAAGAAACCTCTGCGGGTGAGTGCGGAAGAGTGTCCGACTCCCTCGGAGCCGGCTCGTGACTAGCCAAGTAACCCGACTGGGGAAGCCGGATCCTCCAGGCGCCACGGCAGGGACAACCGGTTCCACGGGAACGCGAAGCCAGGTAGCACAAGCCCCGCTACCACATGAGGCAGGTCAATGTTGTGGAGGGCGCACCCGACGCACTGGCTAGCGATGCCAGAAGGCAGAAGCCGCGGCTCACCTTAGACCAAATGTTCGATGGCCCGTGCAAGTGGCATAGGGGACCCTTCAAGACGGCTACGCACAACACCCGGAACTGCAGCTCGAGCCGCTAGATGAAGGATCAAGGCAACCAGCAATAGCTTCCCCGGCCACCTCCCGGTGAACCCGCACCACCGGCTAGGGGAGCCGACGACAATGGTAACGGCGGCAACAACAACAAAGGCTACCCTCAGCCGCACGCCGCCTACCACATCTTCGAGACCGAGTTGGACGATAAGCAAAGCCGCAGACGTCACTCCAAGGAGGTCAACGCCATCATCTCCCCAGTCCCCCAGTACCTGAACTGGTCTAAGACCCCCATCACCTGGAGCCAGAAGGATCAACTTCCGAATCTCGGGGGCTACACGATGGTGCTCGACCCCCTCATCATCTCAAATGAGCGTACCTGCCGCTTTTCACGCGTCCTCATCAACGGGGGCAGCAGTCTCAATCTGCTCTACCGGTCATCCTTGGAGAAGCTTGGCATCCACGAGTGCGACCTGCGCCTAACTACCACGACATTCCAAGGCGTACTGCCAGGGCCGGCTTGCGCTCCGCTGGGTAAAATCTAGCCAGATGTCATCTTTGTGACCGAGGAGAACTTCTAGCGGAGCCGGTATGGTTCGAGGCGGTGAACCTATCGAGCTCCTACCAAGCTCTCCTTGGGCGCCCCGCCTTCGCCAAGTTCATGGCCGTCCCCCACTATGCATATCTAAGACGAAAATCCCGGGGCCAAACGGCGTGATCACCGTCACCGGTTGCTTCAGGCGATCGATGGAATGCACCTCAGTCGGCTCCAAGCTGGCCGAAGCCATCATCATAGCCGAAGAGAAGCGCGAGATCATGCACAATGTGGCTGTGGCTTAGCAAGAAATGCCGGCTAGCAGGAAGCCGGTTGGAGATGCGGCCTTCCGGCTAGCCAAGGAGACGAAGAGGATCGTGCACGACCCCTCCGACCCGACCAAGTTTGTCACCATTGGTGCCAACCTGGATAGCAAATAGGAAGGTGCGCTCGTCGACTTCCTCCGTGAGAATTGGGACATCTTCGCATGGTCACCCAAGGACATGCCAGGTGTGCCAAGGGAGTTCACCGAGCACTCACTTCACGTGTGGCCGGATGCCAAGCCGGTCAAGCAGCCCCTGTGCTAGTTCACAGAAGAGAAGAGGAAGATCATTGGTGACGAGATCACCTGGCTCCTTGCATCTAGGTTTATCATGGAAGTGTACCACCCGGACTGGCTGGCCAACCCAGTCCTGGTGTTGAGGAAAAACAAGACTTGGCGTATGTGTATTGACTACACCAGCCTGAATAAGGCATGCCTGAAAGACCCCTTTGCTTTGCCCCATATCCATTAGGTTATCGATTCCACGGTCGGCTGCGACTTGTTGTCCTTTTTGGATTGTTATTCCGGCTACAATCAGATCCAGCTAAACCCGATTGACTAGATAAAGCCGTCATTTATCACCCGTATGGGGCTTTCTGCTATGTAACATGCCTTTCGGTCTGAAGAATAAAGGCACTACCTATCAGCGCTATATGCAGAAATGCTTACACTCGTAGATCGGCCAAAACGTGCATGCCTACGTGGACGAAATCATCATCAAGACAAAGGAGAAGCGCACCCCCTCGAGGACTTGGGAGAAACATTTGGCAACCTCCACCGATACTAGATGAAGCTGAACCCGGAGAAGTGCGTCTTCGGCGTCCCATTTGGTCAGCTACTCGGTTTCCTCGTTTCACAACGAGGGATCGAGGCAAACCCAGAGAATATTGCGGCTATCGAGAGAATGCAGCCGCCCAAGAGATTGCTTCGAGTCCAGAAGTAAAACGGATGCCTGGCTTCCCTCAGCCTTTTCGTCAGCCGGCTGGGGGAGAAGGCACTTCCAATGTACTAGCTAATGATCCACACGGATAAGTTCTCCTAGACCTCGCAGGCTGACGCCGCCTTTCGTGACCTCAAGCGCAAGATATCCACAGCGCCGGTTCTAGCCGTGTCGGCTAGCAAGGAACCCGTGTTGCTCTATATAGCAGCCATCATCCGGGTCGTCAGCGTCGTCCTGGTGGTGGAGCGCCCCGAGGAAGGCAAGACTCAGCCGGTTCAGCGACCCGTCTACTACCTCAGCGAGGTTCTCTACCTCTCCAAGCAGAACTACCCCCACTACCAAAAGATGTGCTACGGTGTGTACCTGGCATGCAGGAATCACAAGCACTACTTCCAGGAGCATCCGATTAAGGTGGTGTGCACCGCCCCCCTTTCTAAAATCATCGGCAACAAGGACGCCACCGGCCGAATCGCCAAGTGGGCCATCCAGTACAAGCCAAGGCTCACGATCAAGTCGTGGGCTCTAGCGGACTTCCTCGTCGACTGGGCAGAAACCCAATACCTCCCCTGATTCCTGATTCGGACCACTAGAGGATGCACTTTGATGGCTCGAAGATGCTCTGGGGCTTGGGAGCCAGCATCGTCCTCACCTTGCCCAAGAGAGACCGGCTGGAGTACGTTCTCCAGATCCACTTCAAGGCCTCCAACAATGTCGCCGAGTATGAGGCGCTAGTGCATAGCCTCCGGCTGGCCAGGGAGATTGGCATCAACTGGATCCTTTGCTTCGGTGAATCGGATCTGGTGGTGTAGCAGGTATCCGGAGAATGGGGCTCTCGTGATGCAAACATGGCCCTCTACCGGTTCCATGTGCAGAAGCTCAGCGCCTGATTCGACGGATATGAGTTCCATCACGTCCCTCGTGTCAACAATGAGGCAGCCTATTCGCTCGCCCGAATCGGATCCACCGGGCAGGTGATCCCGCCAGGGGTCTCTTGGAGCATCTGCGCAAGCCCTCCATCAACCCATCTCCCAAGTCGGATTCCATTATCTAGGTGGGAAGCACGCCGGCTAATGGCCCGGCAGACGCAAAACCAGCAGAACCTATGAAGAAAAAGGCTCGCACCAACTCCGGCACGTCCGCACCTTCTGGCTCGAAAGACCCGGGAGCTGCCGACTCATCAAGTGGCCCGGGGGCTGCTGTTCTGGGTACTTCATCCGGACGACCCCCTGACATCCCTCAACCATAGAACGAGAGCGTCCTCACCATCCAGGAGATACCATCCTGGGTGCAGCCCTTCATAAACTACATCACCAATGGAGAACTTCCAAATGACGAAGTGGATATGTACACCATCATCAACAGGGAGCTGTACAAATGCAGCGGATCCGGCATCTTCTAGTGATGTGTCGATGTGGACACGGGCTACCGGCTACTCAAGAACATCCACCAGGGCGAGTGTGGGTATCACGCTTCATCTCGGGCAATAGTCACCAAGGTGTTCCGCCAAGGCTTCTATTGGCCCACCGCCCTCGAGGATGCCGAGCAGCTGGTCCGCGCATGCAATGGATGCCAACGCTTCGGCCAACTCAGGCACATGCCGACTGCGGTGCTCAAGACCATACCGATTACCTGCCCTTCGCCGTCTGGGGCCTTGACATGGTCAGTCCCTTCAAGCGAGCGCGCGCGGGCATGACCCACCTGCTGGTGGCAGTGGACAAGTTCACGAAGTGGATAGAGGCCAAGCCAATCCCGAAGCTGGACGGGGCGACAATAGTCAACTTCTTCACGGACATCATCAACCGGTTCGGCTACCCCAACAACATCATCACCGATAATGGCACGAACTTCGCCAAGGGGGCATTTGCCCAGTTCTGCAGCAACAAGGGCATCCGACTAGACCTCGCTTCCGTCACGCACCCACAATCCAACGGGCAAGTCGAAAGGGCAAATGGCCTAGTGCTAGCTGGCATCAAGCCGTGCCTCATCGAGCCCTTGGAGCAATCGCCCGGATGCTGGATCAAGGAACTTCTGGCTGTGCTATGGAGCCTCCGCACCATGCTGAATAGGTCAACCGGCTTCACCCCGTTCTTCCTCATCTACGGCTCGGAAGCCGTCCTCTCCGTGGACATTGAGTTTGACTCACCGTGCAAGCTCCTCTACGACGAAAAGGCCAACCAGGAGGCACGGGAGGATGGCGTGGACCTCCTCGAGGAGGGCCGCGAGCTAGCACTGTCCAGATCAGCACTGTACCAGCAGTGCCTACGCCACTACCATTCAAGCCGGATCCGGCCCGTCGTGTTCCGCGAGGGCGATCTGGTTCTCCGGCTGGTGCAGGATACGAAGGGCATGCATAAGATATCACAGCCTTGGGAGGGCCCCTTCATCATCAGCCGGGCGCTGCACAACGATTCCTACTACCTCATCAATGCGCAAGCAGCCGCGCAGGAACAAGATGGACAAGTCAGACGAGGAGATAGAACACCCCTGTAACGTGACCCTGCTCTGCCTGTTTTACACCTATTCGTTGGACAGTGTATGTATCCCACGAACTCTATGAATGAAAAACACGGAACCCCGAGAAATACTCGGGGGCTCCTTGCCAGAAATTTGTATATGTTCTTTTTCTGGTTCAGTTTTCTAGCTCCGGCAACCCCTACCCGGGCACTCGCTGGCTGGCCCGACTTGCTAAATCGACAAACCGGCTGAGTAGTGTGCAACGATGTTAGAGGCCCGCTCTTCGTCTCAGCTACTGACTGCAACCCAGCTGTCCGGCTAGCAGGAGCAAAAGCCCGAGGCATCCCACATGAAAAAGGGGAAGAGAGGCAAAAGATCAGGCGTTCCGGCCTTGCGCCTAGTTTGAGATGATCTGGGTACTAAGCCCCCAGTACCGTGCGCAATGCATTGTTAGCTCCCTTCGATTCCGGCTACAGACCACAACCCTCCTGCCCAGCAAGGACGCAGCATAAACAGCAGAGCGCACGGGAAAGTGACTAAGTGTCCAGAGAAGCACAAGCTAGTTTTCAAAAACCAAAGCTATCCTCTGGTTAATAAGCATTACCTTAACCGACTAACCTATGAACAAATGGGCCTATATGTGTGTTTGTTTTGTACGACTACATCGGGTCGGATTTCAAAAAGAAGAAAGATTCGAAGTCCTTGCCTTCATCAAGCGATGCGAATCTGGAGGGCTACACCCACTGGGTGCGCTCACGTGCCCCAAGTGGAATCATGTAGTTCTGACCGGCTAAAGGCGTTTAGCCCGATATGTGGAGCCCAGGTGAGGGCAAGGACGGGAAAAGGAGGAAGATTCGAAGCACTGCTCGCCACTCTAATCGAGGAGCTATACCCGCAGGTGTGGTAGCCGCTGGCCCGGGCAGGATCTGGATTAGCCGGCTAGAGGTGTCTAGCCGGACGAAGCTAAAGGATTAAAGAAAAGAAAGAAGAAGATTCGAAGCACCTGCCTCCGCCAGCTACTCCGAATCTCGGGGCCTACACCTAGTGGGTGCGCTGGTGTGCCCCCAATGGAGTTGAAGTTCTCCCAACTAAAGGCGTTTAGCCAGGCAAAGGTAGGCGGATAAGCGTAACTAGATAAGCATGCAAAAATCACAAGGAAAATAGAAGCAAGCAAATAGTACGATTGAATAAAAAGGGAGTCGAAGCTCCCATAGGTTCACCCGGTGTCAGAGACAGCCGGCACAGGCAACAAAGTTCAACAAGACAAAATAATTACAAATTCACCCGGCACCACGGGGATCAAGTCTAAGCGGCGGGCCCCTTGTCGTGAGGTGGGTCCTATCCAGAGGCGGTTTCGAGAGGCGGAGGAGCCGTACTAGCAGTACCGGCTCCAACGTCTTCTCCAGTCGGCTGCGACGAGGCTTCGGCTCCCGCATCCGGTGTCCCGGCGAACTCCGAGTCGGTGATGACCTCATCAACGTCGGTGTAGTCAGCAATCTTGATGGCGGAGGCACGGAGCTCCGGATGGGCTCGGCGGATGGTGGCGAGGTTGGTGCCAACATGGAAGCCTCCATCGATCTTATCGACGTGGGCGTCCTTGTACTAGGAGAGACTCAAGGCCAAAGCCATCTCTGCTCCGGCTCGTGCCGCCAAGTTCTTCAGCCAATTGACGGTAGCCTGCACCTCCTTCACCTTGGCCACCAGCTGGGCGATCGTCTCCAGAGCCGTTGCATCCGGCCATAGGAACTCGAAGACCGCATGGGCTGCCTTTCGGAGCGCAGCGGCCTCCGTGCTGAGAAGGGCGACCATCTCCTGGGTGGTGGGCTGCTCCCCCGGCCAATTCTCCTGCAGCCGGTTATACACAAGCAGATCTACGCCGGGATAAAAAGTTGTCAGAGAAACGAAGGTCAGGTCCGGCTACTGGATCCGGACAAGGAAAGCTAGTCGGAAAGTACTTACCCTTGGCGGTGCGCCCAACCCGCATCAGCTCCTCAAGCAGGGCCTTCTCCCGGTCCACCAGCCGTTTAACCTCCTTCTCTTGGTCCTTGTTCTGGGCATCGAGAAGATCAAAAGCCTGGGCCTGGCTGGTGGGGGCGGAGTCACGCTCCTTGAGGGTGGCCTCCAGTGCATCATCCTTGGAGTGCTAGTCCTTATTCTGCAGCCGGAGGGTGGAGTTGGACTTGGATAGCCGATTGTTCGCCTTCTTCAGATGATCGATCTCCCGCTGGGCACACACCAGGATGGCTACGAGAAACCGACTATCATAAAAAAAGGAGAGAAGAAGAAGAGGAAAGTAACGGGTCACAAAACCCGGGTAAAAAGACTTACTCTGCGAGGTGCCGTTGGTAGTGGCCAGCTTCTGCTCCAAGGTCCGGTTGCCGCCAGCCATGGCTTCTAGCAGCCGGATCTCCTTCACTGCCAGCTCAAGGGTGGCAGCCAGATCCGCTACCGAGGCAGCAGAAGAAGCGTCATCGTCAACAACATTGATAGTCAGCAACTCCTTCACCTCCTAGACCGCCGTCCGCCACTCCTCCCCCGGCTCGTCGTCGGAATTGTCGTCATCGATGACCACGAGCTCCTTGCCGGTTGCGGCCCTCCTCGCCCCCACAGGAGAACTACCTCCACTTTGTGGGGTCACCGTAGCCGTTTCCAGATGCACCACCATGGTAGGTGAGGCGCCCCCTACTCCGGCTGCAGCAGCCGCCTCAGCACGAGGCGGAGGTGGCAGCCGGACCCTGGGAGAAGGAGCGGGGACACCAGCGGCAACAGAAGATGGCGCGGTGTCCGGCGTGTGGGGTGGCGAGCTAGTGGGCACCCGCGCCGGGCTCGCGGCACCGACGGAAACCAGCGAACTGAAAGGAAAAAGACAAAGAAGTGAAGCAAGTAAGAAAAAGCAAAAGGAAGGAAAAGTCGTGCAAGAAGAAAAAGAGAAGAAACGCAAGGACAAAAGGATCACTCACCTATGCACCACGGGAGGCACCGCCTTCTTCCGGCCAAGCCAGCTAAGGGGGAGAGCGCTGGTCTGACACCTCTTGGGGGCTAGCTCCTCCACGGTGGGCCAGCTAGATCCGCTCCCCTAGAGCCGGAACGGTTAGAGCCGCTCCCTCTGCCGCCTGACCGGCTAGAGTCACCATCCGCCGCATGGCGCCGGGCCAGTTCGGGAGCCGGCACGGCCTCCTCCTCTTTGTTGACCTCTGCGTGGGGGTCGTGCACCGGCTCGTCGTTGTGGCTGGGGAAGACGTCGCCATCCCTGTCGGACTCCTCACCAAACCGGCACGCGCATGGCTCGCGAATGTTAGGCACGAAGTTTTGGAGGGGACCTCGCCCTCCTCCCGGATGATACAGGGGAAGTGATGTCAGAAGAAAGGAAGGCAAGGGGTTAGCCGGACGGCAAAGAAGACACAGGCAGAAAGAACCGGCAGATAAGAAACTTACCCGGGGTGAGCGGTTGTAGGGGACCAGCCCGAACTTCCAGTTCTCCGGCAATTTCTCCTTGGTAATCATCCACACCCACTCCTTATGGTTGTGGTAGCAGGGATCACGGCGGGACAGCCGGGTCGGGTCCAGCCAGCCGGGTCTGACTCTGCCTTGTCCCCGTGAATCTTCAGGTCCTAGTTCTGCCGGCTAGATTCCACGTCCTGGAAAGCCAGCAGATTGATCCGGTCAACGGCAGTAACGTTGCTGACGTAGAAGTACGACTGCTACCACAGTCGCATCGTGTCCTGCATCCAGAACTTCGGGTAGCCGGTCTTGGCACGGGAGTAGATGGAGGCGCTGCCGCACATCACCAACGGTCCCTGTGTGAACTGCACCTACGGTCGCACGTGGAACAGCCAGCAGAACAACCCGAGATCCGGTTGGATCCGTGGTAGCTCTCACAAAACACAACGAAGTGCGCCAACATGCCGATTGCTTTGGCGCCGAGGTGGTGGAGGCACAAGTCAAAGAAGGCAAGGAAGGTGAGAAAGAACAGGTGGACTGGTAGCGCGAAGCCGCGGGCAAGGTGGGAGGAAGATGACCCGCTCCCCCTCTGTCGGATGCGGCGAGGTGGGAGCGGAGTGGCGGTGGCCAGTGTCTCCGGCGGTGCTAAAGGAGCGGCGCGGCGAAGTTCGGTGGCAAGGGCTCTCAGAGCGGAGGCCAGAAGGCAAGGGTGCAGGGCAGTGAATGAGGAAGCAGCGAGCGGAGGGGAGAACTGCATCCCTCGAGTGACCTTTTAAGGGCCGGGGAGGGCAACCGTCTGGGGCACAACGCGGCACCCATCGGGCCGCGCCCCACCCCCACTACCACCTCAGATCCCGTGTGCAGGTGCCGAGTGCGTAGAAGATCCAGGAGCGGGAACCGAAGCACCAAACAACAGTTGCCGAGGCGATGCGCGACATGACGTTATGTTGCATGCCGTAGTTCAATGATGGCGCGTGCGCACGTGGCCGGTGTCAGCGCTGACGTCACGGGTAGCGCAACCGCCAGGCATAGCCAGTCACAAATGTCAAATTCAGGAGGGAGTGTGTGCACATTGCACCTAAGGGCAAAATCTACACGCGCTCGGGGGCTAGTGTCGGGGGGATGACTCCCAGATACCCCAACCTGACAAGGTCTACGGCAGGCGGTTCACGTCTGGCTACCTTCCAGTACCATCTACCATCCAGTAACTGGAACCAAGAGGAGTGGCAAGACTCAAGACTGGCTACATCAGCATAGCCGGACACAATCAAGAGGACACAACGACGTGCTGCGCAGTGCACAGTACTCCCTGATACAACGACAAGAACCGCAACTACATGGCCATACCGAAGATTTTGCTGGGTGATGCGGGCATAGTGTCCAGACGCTGACGATAGGCTCGCACATCGTTCACTGTACCCACGACGACCCCTACCGCATGTACCTCGATGGGATGTAACCATACCGGATACTATAGATGACCAGCCGGTTAGGACCCACTAGTGGGGCCCGCCACCGGACTGGCTAGTGATATCATTGCCCCTCTACCTATATAAGGAGGGGCAAGGCTCTCGTAGCAGTGGTGGTCTGAGTGCATTTAAGAAGGTAGCTAGGAGATACAACTCAAGGAGCGATTGTAGCCCATATACTACTCACAGTCAGGTTGGAAGGAGTAGGAGTATTACCTCATCATGAGGGCTCTCAACCTGGGTACTTCTTGTGTCTCGCTACACATGTTCATATCCAATCCCGCAAGCGGACGGCGTTGAGAGCTTCCCTTCTAGTCCCCACACCTCTATCTAACCTTTTTATGTACTGACGTTCCCAATACAATGACACCATGTGTCAAAGCATGGTCAGAAAGCCCAAAAACACATAGGAATGCAACTGCCATGTGTAATGGAGCACCAGTGTGACATAAGTTGCACTACCACACCCACTTGAGTGTGTTTAGTCATGTATATCAAGGTGGTTTTGAAAATAACACATGCCATGACACTCAATGTGTCAAAGCATGGTCAGAAAGCCCAAAAACACATAGGAATGAAATTGCCACATGTAATGGAGCACCAGTGTGACATAAGTTGCACCACCACACCCACTTGAGTGTGTGTGGTCATGTGGATCAAGGTGGTTTGGAAACGAACACATGCAATAACACTCCATATGTCAATCCATGTTCAGAAAGCCCAAAAACACATAGGAATGCAACTGTCACATGTAATGGAGCACCAATGTGATATAAGTTGCACCACCACACCCACTTGAGTGTGCGTTGTCATGTGGATCAAGGTGGTTTGGAAAATAACACATGCAATAACACTCCATGTTTTAAACCATGGTTAGAAAGCCCAAAAACACAAAGGAATGCAACTGCTACATGTAATGGAGCACCAGTATGACATAAGTTGCACCACCACATCCACTAGACTGTGTATGGTCATGTGGATCATGGTGGTTTGGAAAACAACACATGAACTGTCACTTCATATGTCAAAGGATGGTCAGAAAGCCCAAAAACAAAACGGGATATGAAACTGCCACATGTAATGGAGCACTAGTGTGACATAAGTTGCATAACCAGACCCACTTGAGTTTTTGTGGTCATGTGTATCAAGGTGGTTTGGAAAAGGACACCTGCAATGACCCCCCCCCCCATGTGTCAAACCATGGTCAGAAAGCCCAAAAAGGCCCTGGAGTGCAACTGCCACATGTAATGGAGCACCAGTGTGACATAACTTGCACAACCACACCCACTTGAGTTTGTGTGGTCATTTGGATCAAGGTGGTTTGGAAAATAACTCATGCAATGATGGTCCATGTTTCAAACCATAGTTAGAAAGCCCAAATACACATAGGAATGCAACTGCGACATGTAATGGAGCCCCAGTGTGACATAACTTACACCACCACACTCACTTTAGTGTGTGTGGTCATGTGGATCAAGGTGGTTTGGAAAACATCACATGCAATAACACTCCATGTTTCAAGCCTTGGTCACAAATCCCAAAAACACATAGGGATTCAACTTCCACATGTAATGGAGCACCAATGTAACATAAGTTACACGACCACACCAACTTGAGTGTGTGGGGTCAGGTGGATTACGGTGGTTTGGAAAAGAACACATGAAATTACACTACATGTGTCAAACCATGGTCAGAAAAACCAAAAATCCCTTGCAATGCAACTGCCACATGTAATGGAGCACCCGTGTGACATAACTTGCACAACCACGCCCACATGAGTGTGTGTGGTCATGTGGATCAAGGTGGTTTGGAAAAGAACAGATGCAATGACACTCCATGTGTCAAACCATGGCCATAAAGCCCAAAAACACATAGGAATGCAACTACCAAATGTAATGGACCAGCAGTGTGACATAAGTTGCACGACCACACCCACTTGAGTGTGTGTGGTCATCTAGATCAAGGTGACGTGGAAAATAACTCATGCAATGACACACCATGTGTGAAACCATGGTCAGAAATCCCAAATACACATAGGAATGCAACTGCCACATGTAATGGAGCACTAGTGTGACATAAGTTGCACCACCACACCCACTTGAGTGTGTGTGGTCATGTGGATCAAGGTGGTTTGGAAAAGAACACATGCAATAACACTCCATGTGTCAAACCATGGACAGAAAGCCCCCGAACACATACGAGTGCAACTTCCACATGTAATAGAGCACCAGTGCGACATAAGTTGCACCATCACACCAACTTGAGTGTGTGTGGTCATGTGGATTAAGGTGGTTTGGTAAAAAACACATGCAATTACACTACATGTGTCAAACCATGGTTACAAAGCCCAAAAAGCCTCTGGAGTGCAACTGTCACATGTAATGGAGCACCATTGTGACATAGGTTGCACCACCACACTCACTTAAGTCTGTGTGGTCATCTGGGTCAAGGTGGTTTGGAAAAGAACACATGCAATCACACTCCATGTGTCAAACCATGGTCAGAAAGCCCAAAAACACATAGAAATGCAACTTCCACATGTAATGGAGCACCGGTGTGACATAAGTTGCACCACCACACAAAATTGAGTGTGTGTGATCATATGGATCAAGGGGGTTTAGAAAACAACACATGCAATGACACTCCATGTGTCAATCCATGCTCAGAAAACCCAAAACCACATAAGAATGTAACTGCCACATGTAATGGAGCACCAGTGTGACATAAGTTGCACCACCACACCCACTTGAGTGTGTTTGGTCATGTGGAACAATGTGGTTTGGAAAAACACATGCAATGCCACTCCATGTGTCGAACCATGGTCATAAAGCCCAAAAACATAGGAATGCAACTGCCACATGTAATGGAGGACCGGTGTGACATAAGTTTCACCACCACACCCGCTTGAGTGTGTGTGGTCATGTGGATCAAGGTGGTTTGTAAAAGAACACATGCAATAACACTCCATGTGTCAAACCATGGTTAGAAAGCCCCAAAACATAGAGGAATGCAACTACTACATGTAATGGAGCACCAGTTTGACATAAGTTGCACCACCACACCCACCAGAGTGTGTATGGTCATGTGGATCATGGTGGTTTGAAAAACCACACATGCAATGACACTACATGTGTCATAGGATGGTCAGAAAGCCCCACAATAAATAGGAATGCAACTACCACATGTAATGGAGAACCAGTGTGACATAAGTTGCACCACCAGACCCACTTGAGTTTTCGTGGTCATGTGTATCAAGGTGGTTTGGAAAAAGAAACATGCAATGACCCCCCATGTGTCAAACCATGGTCAAAAAGCCCAAAAAGACCCTGGAATGCAACTGCCACATGTAATGGAGCACGAGTGTGACATAAGTTGCACCACCACACCCACTTGAGTTTGTGTGGTCATCTGGATCAAGGTGGTTTGGAAAATAACTCATGCAAGGACACTCCATGTTTTAAACCATAGTTTGAAAGCCCAAATACACATAGGAATGCAACTGCGACATGTAATGGAGCACCAATGTGACATAACTTACACCACCACACTCACTTGACTGTGTGTGGTCATCTGGATCAAGGTGGTTTGGAAAACATCACATGCAATAACACTCGATGTTTCAAGCCATGGTCAAAAATCCCAAAAACATATAGGGATTCAACTGCCACATGTAATGGATCACCAGTGTGATATAAGTTGCACCACCCCACCCACTTGAGTGTGTGGGGTCAGGTGGATTAATGCGGTTTTGAAAAGAACACATGCAATTACACTACATGTGTCAAACCATGGTCAAAAAGCCCAAAAATCCCCAGCAATGCAAATGCCACATGTAATGGAGCACCCGTGTGACATAAGTTGCACAACCACACCCACATGAGTGTGTGTGGTCATGTGGATCAAGGTGGTTCGGAAAAGAACACGTGCAGTGACACTCCATGTGTCAAACCATGGCCATAAAGCCCAAAAACACATAGGAATGCAACTGCCACATGTAATGGACTAGCAGTGTGACATAATTTGCACGACTACACCCACTTGAGTGTGTGTGGTCATCTCGATCAAGGTGACATGGAAAATAACTCATGCAATGACACTCCATGTGTGAAACAATGGTCAGAATTCCCAAATACACATAGGAATGCAACTGCCACATGTAATGGAGCACCAGTGTGACATAAGTTGCACCACCACACCCACTTGAGTGTGTGTGGTCATGTGGATCAAGTTGGTTTGGAAAAGAACACATGCAATAACACTCCATGTGTCAAACCATGGAGAAAAAGCCAAAAAAGACATACGAATGCAACTTCCACATGTAATGGAGCACCATTGCGACATAAGTTGAACCACCACACCAACTTGAGTGTGTGTGGTCATGTGGATTAAAGTGGTTTGGAAAAAAACAAATGCAATTACACTACATGTGTCAAACCATGGTCACAAAGCCCAAAAAGCCTGTGGAGTGTAACTGCCACATGTAATGGAGCACCATTGTGACATAAGTTACACCACCACACTCACTTGAGTCTGTGTGGTCATGTGGATCAAGGTGGTTTGGAAAAGAACACATGCAATAACACTCCATGTGTCAAACCATGGACAGAAAGCCCCCGAACACATACGAGTGCAACTTCCACATGTAATAGAGCACCAGTGCGACATAAGTTGCACCACCACACCAACTTGAGTGTGTGTGGTCATGTGGATTAAGGTGGTTTGGTAAAAAACACATGCAATTACACTACATGTGTCAAACCATGGTTACAAAGCCCAAAAAGCCTCTGGAGTGCAACTGTCACATGTAATGGAGCACCATTGTGACATAAGTTGCACCACCACACTCACTTAAGTCTGTGTGGTCATCTGGGTCAAGGTGGTTTGGAAAAGAACACATGCAATCACACTCCATGTGTCAAACCATGGTCAGAAAGCCCAAAAACACATAGAAATGCAACTTCCACATGTAATGGAGCACCGGTGTGACATAAGTTGCACCACCACACAAAATTGAGTGTGTGTGATCATATGGATCAAGGGGGTTTAGAAAACAACACATGCAATGACACTCCATGTGTCAATCCATGCTCAGAAAACCCAAAACCACATAAGAATGTAACTGCCACATGTAATGGAGCACCAGTGTGACATAAGTTGCACCACCACACCCACTTGAGTGGTTTGGTCATGTGGAACAATGTGGTTTGGAAAAACACATGCAATGCCACTCCATGTGTCGAACCATGGTCATAAAGCCCAAAAACATAGGAATGCAACTGCCACATGTAATGGAGGACCAGTGTGACATAAGTTTCACCACCACACCCGCTTGAGTGTGTGTGGTCATGTGGATCAAGGTGGTTTGTAAAAGAACACATGCAATAACACTCCATGTGTCAAACCATGGTTAGAAAGCCCCAAAACATAGAGGAATGCAACTACTACATGTAATGGAGCACCAGTTTGACATAAGTTGCACCACCACACCCACCAGAGTGTGTATGGTCATGTGGATCATGGTGGTTTGAAAAACCACACATGCAATGACACTACATGTGTCATAGGATGGTCAGAAAGCCCCAAAACAAATAGGAATGCAACTACCACATGTAATGGAGAACCAGTGTGACATAAGTTGCACCACCAGACCCACTTGAGTTTTCGTGGTCATGTGTATCAAGGTGGTTTGGAAAAAGAAACATGCAATGACCCCCCATGTGTCAAACCATGGTCAAAAAGCCCAAAAAGACCCTGGAATGCAACTGCCACATGTAATGGAGCACGAGTGTGACATAAGTTGCACCACCACACCCACTTGAGTTTGTGTGGTCATCTGGATCAAGGTGGTTTGGAAAATAACTCATGCAAGGACACTCCATGTTTTAAACCATAGTTTGAAAGCCCAAATACACATAGGAATGCAACTGCGACATGTAATGGAGCACCAATGTACCATAACTTACACCACCACACTCACTTGAGTGTGTGTGGTCATCTGGATCAAGGTGGTTTGGAAAACATCACATGCAATAACACTCCATGTTTCAAGCCATGGTCAAAAATCCCGAAAACATATAGGGATTCAACTGCCACATGTAATGGATCACCAGTGTGATATAAGTTGCACCACCCCACCCACTTGAGTGTGTGGGGTCAGGTGGATTAATGTGGTTTTGAAAAGAACACATGAAATTACACTACATGTGTCAAACCATGGTCAAAAAGCCCAAAAAGCCCCAGCAATGCAAATGCCACATGTAATGGAGCACCCGTGTGACATAAGTTGCACAACCACACCCACATGAGTGTGTGTGGTCATGTGGATCAAGGTGGTTCGGAAAAGAACACGTGCAATGACACTCCATGTGTCAAACCATGGCCATAAAGCCCAAAAACACATAGGAATGCAACTGCCACATGTAATGGACTAGCAGTGTGACATAATTTGCACGACTACACCCACTTGAGTGTGTGTGGTCATCTCGATCAAGGTGACATGGAAAATAACTCATGCAATGACACTCCATGTGTGAAACAATGGTCAGAATTCCCAAATACACATAGGAATGCAACTGCCACATGTAATGGAGCACCAGTGTGACATAAGTTGCACCACCACACCCACTTGAGTGTGTGTGGTCATGTGGATCAAGTTGGTTTGGAAAAGAACACATGCAATAACACTCCATGTGTCAAACCATGGAGAAAAAGCCAAAAAAGACATACGAATGCAACTTCCACATGTAATGGAGCACCATTGCGACATAAGTTGAACCACCACACCAACTTGAGTGTGTGTGGTCATGTGGATTAAAGTGGTTTGGAAAAAAACAAATGCAATTACACTACATGTGTCAAACCATGGTCACAAAGCCCAAAAAGCCTGTGGAGTGTAACTGCCACATGTAATGGAGCACCATTGTGACATAGGTTACACCACCACACTCACTTGAGTCTGTGTGGTCATCTGGATCAAGGTGGTTTGGAAAAGAACACATGCAATCACACTCCATGTATCAAACCATAGTCAGAAAGCCCAAAAACAGATAGAAATGCAACTTCCACATGTAATGGAGCACCGATGTGACAAAAGTTGCACCACCACACCAAATTGAGTGTGTGTGGTCATGTGGATCAAGGGGGTTTAGAAAACAACACATGCAATGACACTCCATGTGTCAATCCATGCTCAGAAATCCCAAAACCACATAAGAATGCAACTGCCACATGTAATGGAGCACCAGTGTGACATAAGTTGCACGACCACACCCACTTGAGTGTGTGCGGTCATCTAGATCAAGGTGACATGGAAAATAACTCATGCAATGACACTCCATGTGTGAAACCATGGTCAGAAATTCCAAATCCCCCTACCCCTGCAACTGCTCCTTGTAATGGAGCACCAGTGTGACATAAGTTGCACCACCACACCCACTTGAGTGTGTGTGGTCATGTGGATCAATGTGGTTTGGAAAAGAAAACATTCAATAACACTCCATCTGTCAAACCATGGACAAAGCCCAGAACACATACAAATGCAACTTCCACATGTAATAGAGCACCAGTGTGACATAAGTTGCACCACCACACCAACTTGAGTGTGTGTGGTCATGTGGATTAAGGTGGTTTGGTAAAAAACACATGCAATTACACTACATGTGTCAAACCATGGTTACAAAGCCCAAAAAGCCTCTGGAGTGCAATTGTGAAATGTAATGGAGCACCATTGTGACATAAGTTGCACCACCACACTCACTTAAGTCTGTGTGGTCATCTGGGTCAAGGTGGTTTAGAAAACAACACATGTAATGACACTCCATGTGTCAATCCATGCTCAGAAAACCCAAAACCACATAAGAATGTAACTACCACATGTAATGGAGCACCAGTGTGACATAAGTTGCACCACCACACCCACTTGAGTGTGTTTGGTCATGTGGAACAATGTAGTTTGGAAAAACACATGCAATGCCACTCCATGTGTCGAACCATGGTCATAAAGCCCAAAAACATAGGAATGCAACTGCCACATGTAATGGAGGACCGGTGTGACATAAGTTTCACCACCACACCCACTCGAGTGTGTGTGGTCATGTGGATCAAGGTGGTTTGGAAAAGAACACATGCAATAACACTCCATGTGTCAAACCATGGTTAGAAAGCCCAAAAACATTGAGGAATGCAACTACTACATGTAATGGAGGACCAGTTTGACATAAGTTGCACCACCACACCCACGAGAGTGTGTATGGTCATTTGGATCATGGTGGTTTGAAAAACAACACATGCAATGACACTCCATGTGTCAAAGGATGGTCAGAAAGCCCAAAAACAAATAGGAATGCAACTACCACATGTAATGGAGAACCAGTGTGACATAAGTTGCACCTCCAGACCCACTTAAGTTTCCGTGGTCATGTGTATCAAGGTGGTTTGGAAAAAGAAACATGCAATGACCCCCCATGTGTCAAACCATGGTCAGAAAGCCCAAAAAGGCCCTGGAATGCAACTGCCACATGTAATGGAGCACCAGTGTGACATAAGTTGCACCACCACACCCACTAGAGTTTGTGTGGTCATCTGGATCAAGGTGGTTTGGAAAATAACTCATGAAAGGACACTCCATGTTTCAAACCATAGTTTGAAAGCCCAAATACACATAGGAATGGAACTGCGACATGTAATGGAGCACCAATGTGACATAAGTTACACCACCACACTCACTTGAGTGTGTGTGGTCATCTGGATCAAGGTGGTTTGGAAAACATCACATGCAATAACACTCCATGTTTCAAGCCATGGTCAAAAATCCCAAAAACACATAGGGATTCAACTTCCACATGTAATCGAGCACCAATGTGACATAAGTTGCACCACCACACCCACTTGAGTGTGTGGGGTCAGGTGGATTAATGTGGTTTTGAAAAGAACACATGCAATTACACTACATGTGTCAAACCATGGTCAGAAAGCCCAAAAAGCCCCTGCAATGCAAATGCCACATGTAATGGAGCAACCGTGTGACATAAGTTGCACAACCACACCCACATGAGTGTGTGTGGTCATGTGGATCAAGGTGGTTCGGAAAAGAACACGTGCAATGACACTCCATGTGTCAAACCATGGCCATAAAGCCCAAAAACACATAGGAATGCAACTGCCACATGTAATGGACTAGCAGTGTGACATAATTTGCACGACTACACCCACTTGAGTGTGTGTGGTCATCTCGATCAAGGTGACATGGAAAATAACTCATGCAATGACACTCCATGTGTGAAACAATGGTCAGAATTCCCAAATACACATAGGAATGCAACTGCCACATGTAATGGAGCACCAGTGTGACATAAGTTGCACCACCACACCCACTTGAGTGTGTGTGGTCATGTGGATCAAGTTGGTTTGGAAAAGAACACATGCAATAACACTCCATGTGTCAAACCATGGAGAAAAAGCCAAAAAAGACATACGAATGCAACTTCCACATGTAATGGAGCACCATTGCGACATAAGTTGAACCACCACACCAACTTGAGTGTGTGTGGTCATGTGGATTAAAGTGGTTTGGAAAAAAACAAATGCAATTACACTACATGTGTCAAACCATGGTCACAAAGCCCAAAAAGCCTGTGGAGTGTAACTGCCACATGTAATGGAGCACCATTGTGACATAGGTTACACCACCACACTCACTTGAGTCTGTGTGGTCATCTGGATCAAGGTGGTTTGGAAAAGAACACATGCAATCACACTCCATGTATCAAACCATAGTCAGAAAGCCCAAAAACAGATAGAAATGCAACTTCCACATGTAATGGAGCACCGATGTGACAAAAGTTGCACCACCACACCAAATTGAGTGTGTGTGGTCATGTGGATCAAGGGGGTTTAGAAAACAACACATGCAATGACACTCCATGTGTCAATCCATGCTCAGAAATCCCAAAACCACATAAGAATGCAACTGCCACATGTAATGGAGCACCAGTGTGACATAGTTGCCACCACACCCACTTGAGTGTGTGCGGTCATCTAGATCAAGGTGACATGGAAAATAACTCATGCAATGACACTCCATGTGTGAAACCATGGTCAGAAATTCCAAATACACATAGGAATGCAACTGCTACATGTAATGGAGCACCAGTGTGACATAAGTTGCACCACCACACCCACTTGAGTGTGTGTGGTCATGTGGATCAAGGTGGTTTGGAAAAGAACACATGCAATAACACTCCATGTGTCAAACCATGGACAGAAAGCCCTGAACACATACTAATGCAACTTCAACATGTAATAGAGCACCAGTGTGACATAAGTTGCACCACCACACCAACTTGAGTGTGTGTGGTCATGTGGATTAAGGTGGTTTGGTAAAAAACACATGCAATTACACTACATGTGTCAAACCATGGTTACAAAGCCCAAAAAGCCTCTGGAGTGCAATTGTGAAATGTAATGGAGCACCATTGTGACATAAGTTGCACCACCACACTCACTTAAGTCTGTGTGGTCATCTGGGTCAAGGTGGTTTAGAAAACAACACATGTAATGACACTCCATGTGTCAATCCATGCTCAGAAAACCCAAAACCACATAAGAATGTAACTACCACATGTAATGGAGCACCAGTGTGACATAAGTTGCACCACCACACCCACTTGAGTGTGTTTGGTCATGTGGAACAATGTAGTTTGGAAAAACACATGCAATGCCACTCCATGTGTCGAACCATGGTCATAAAGCCCAAAAACATAGGAATGCAACTGCCACATGTAATGGAGGACCGGTGTGACATAAGTTTCACCACCACACCCACTCGAGTGTGTGTGGTCATGTGGATCAAGGTGGTTTGGAAAAGAACACATGCAATAACACTCCATGTGTCAAACCATGGTTAGAAAGCCCAAAAACATTGAGGAATGCAACTACTACATGTAATGGAGGACCAGTTTGACATAAGTTGCACCACCACACCCACGAGAGTGTGTATGGTCATTTGGATCATGGTGGTTTGAAAAACAACACATGCAATGACACTCCATGTGTCAAAGGATGGTCGAAAGCCCAAATACATATAGGAATTCAACTACCACATGTAATGGAGAACCAGTGTGACATAAGTTGCACCTCCAGACCCACTTAAGTTTCCGTGGTCATGTGTATCAAGGTGGTTTGGAAAAAGAAACATGCAATGACCCCCCATGTGTCAAACCATGGTCAGAAAGCCCAAAAAGGCCCTGGAATGCAAGCGCCACATGTAATGGAGCACCAGTGTGACATAAGTTGCACCACCACACCCACTAGAGTTTGTGTGGTCATCTGGATCAAGGTGGTTTGGAAAATAACTCATGAAAGGACACTCCATGTTTCAAACCATAGTTTGAAAGCCCAAATACACATAGGAATGGAACTGCGACATGTAATGGAGCACCAATGTGACATAAGTTACACCACCACACTCACTTGAGTGTGTGTGGTCATCTGGATCAAGGTGGTTTGGAAAACATCACATGCAATAACACTCCATGTTTCAAGCCATGGTCAAAAATCCCAAAAACACATAGGGATTCAACTTCCACATGTAATCGAGCACCAATGTGACATAAGTTGCACCACCACACCCACTTGAGTGTGTGGGGTCAGGTGGATTAATGTGGTTTTGAAAAGAACACATGCAATTACACTACATGTGTCAAACCATGGTCAGAAAGCCCAAAAAGCCCCTGCAATGCAAATGCCACATGTAATGGAGCAACCGTGTGACATAAGTTGCACAACCACACCCACATGAGTGTGTGTGGTCATGTGGATCAAGGTGGTTCGGAAAAGAACACGTGCAATGACACTCCATGTGTCAAACCATGGCCATAAAGCCCAAAAACACATAGGAATGCAACTGCCACATGTAATGGACTAGCAGTGTGACATAATTTGCACGACTACACCCACTTGAGTGTGTGTGGTCATCTCGATCAAGGTGACATGGAAAATAACTCATGCAATGACACTCCATGTGTGAAACAATGGTCAGAATTCCCAAATACACATAGGAATGCAACTGCCACATGTAATGGAGCACCAGTGTGACATAAGTTGCACCACCACACCCACTTGAGTGTGTGTGGTCATGTGGATCAAGTTGGTTTGGAAAAGAACACATGCAATAACACTCCATGTGTCAAACCATGGAGAAAAAGCCAAAAAAGACATACGAATGCAACTTCCACATGTAATGGAGCACCATTGCGACATAAGTTGAACCACCACACCAACTTGAGTGTGTGTGGTCATGTGGATTAAAGTGGTTTGGAAAAAAACAAATGCAATTACACTACATGTGTCAAACCATGGTCACAAAGCCCAAAAAGCCTGTGGAGTGTAACTGCCACATGTAATGGAGCACCATTGTGACATAGGTTACACCACCACACTCACTTGAGTCTGTGTGGTCATCTGGATCAAGGTGGTTTGGAAAAGAACACATGCAATCACACTCCATGTATCAAACCATAGTCAGAAAGCCCAAAAACAGATAGAAATGCAACTTCCACATGTAATGGAGCACCGATGTGACAAAAGTTGCACCACCACACCAAATTGAGTGTGTGTGGTCATGTGGATCAAGGGGGTTTAGAAAACAACACATGCAATGACACTCCATGTGTCAATCCATGCTCAGAAATCCCAAAACCACATAAGAATGCAACTGCCACATGTAATGGAGCACCAGTGTGACATAAGTTGCACGACCACACCCACTTGAGTGTGTGCGGTCATCTAGATCAAGGTGACATGGAAAATAACTCATGCAATGACACTCCATGTGTGAAACCATGGTCAGAAATTCCAAATACACATAGGAATGCAACTGCTACATGTAATGGAGCACCAGTGTGACATAAGTTGCACCACCACACCCACTTGAGTGTGTGTGGTCATGTGGATCAAGGTGGTTTGGAAAAGAACACATGCAATAACACTCCATGTGTCAAACCATGGACAGAAAGCCCCAGAACACATACAAATGCAACTTCCACATGTAATAGAGCACCAGTGTGACATAAGTTGCACCACCACACCAACTTGAGTGTGTGTGGTCATGTGGATTAAGGTGGTTTGGTAAAAAACACATGCAATTACACTACATGTGTCAAACCATGGTTACAAAGCCCAAAAAGCCTCTGGAGTGCAATTGTGAAATGTAATGGAGCACCATTGTGACATAAGTTGCACCACCACACTCACTTAAGTCTGTGTGGTCATCTGGGTCAAGGTGGTTTAGAAAACAACACATGTAATGACACTCCATGTGTCAATCCATGCTCAGAAAACCCAAAACCACATAAGAATGTAACTACCACATGTAATGGAGCACCAGTGTGACATAAGTTGCACCACCACACCCACTTGAGTGTGTTTGGTCATGTGGAACAATGTAGTTTGGAAAAACACATGCAATGCCACTCCATGTGTCGAACCATGGTCATAAAGCCCAAAAACATAGGAATGCAACTGCCACATGTAATGGAGGACCGGTGTGACATAAGTTTCACCACCACACCCACTCGAGTGTGTGTGGTCATGTGGATCAAGGTGGTTTGGAAAAGAACACATGCAATAACACTCCATGTGTCAAACCATGGTTAGAAAGCCCAAAAACATTGAGGAATGCAACTACTACATGTAATGGAGGACCAGTTTGACATAAGTTGCACCACCACACCCACGAGAGTGTGTATGGTCATTTGGATCATGGTGGTTTGAAAAACAACACATGCAATGACACTCCATGTGTCAAAGGATGGTCAGAAAGCCCAAAAACAAATAGGAATGCAACTACCACATGTAATGGAGAACCAGTGTGACATAAGTTGCACCTCCAGACCCACTTAAGTTTCCGTGGTCATGTGTATCAAGGTGGTTTGGAAAAAGAAACATGCAATGACCCCCCATGTGTCAAACCATGGTCAGAAAGCCCAAAAAGGCCCTGGAATGCAACTGCCACATGTAATGGAGCACCAGTGTGACATAAGTTGCACCACCACACCCACTAGAGTTTGTGTGGTCATCTGGATCAAGGTGGTTTGGAAAATAACTCATGAAAGGACACTCCATGTTTCAAACCATAGTTTGAAAGCCCAAATACACATAGGAATGGAACTGCGACATGTAATGGAGCACCAATGTGACATAAGTTACACCACCACACTCACTTGAGTGTGTGTGGTCATCTGGATCAAGGTGGTTTGGAAAACATCACATGCAATAACACTCCATGTTTCAAGCCATGGTCAAAAATCCCAAAAACACATAGGGATTCAACTTCCACATGTAATCGAGCACCAATGTGACATAAGTTGCACCACCACACCCACTTGAGTGTGTGGGGTCAGGTGGATTAATGTGGTTTTGAAAAGAACACATGCAATTACACTACATGTGTCAAACCATGGTCAGAAAGCCCAAAAAGCCCCTGCAATGCAACTGCCACATGTAATGGACCAGCAGTGTGACATAAGTTGCACGACTACACCCACTTGAGTGTGTGGGGTCATCTCGATCAAGGTGACATGGAAAATAACTCATGCAATGACACTCCATGTGTGAAACAATGGTCAGAATTCCCAAATACACATAGGAATGCAACTGCCACATGTAATGGAGCACCAGTGTGACATAAGTTGCACCACCACACCCACTTGAGTGTGTGTGGTCATGTGGATCAAGTTGGTTTGGAAAAGAACACATGCAATAACACTCCATGTGTCAAACCATGGAGAAAAAGCCAAAAAAGACATACGAATGCAACTTCCACATGTAATGGAGCACCATTGCGACATAAGTTGAACCACCACACCAACTTGAGTGTGTGTGGTCATGTGGATTAAAGTGGTTTGAAAAAAAACAAATGCAATTACACTACATGTGTCAAACCATGGTCACAAAGCCCAAAAAGCCTGTGGAGTGCAACTGCCACATGTAATGGAGCACCATTGTGACATAAGTTACACCACCACACTCACTTGAGTCTGTGTGGTCATCTGGATCAAGGTGGTTTGGAAAAGAACACATGCAATCACACACCATGTATCAAACCATGGTCAGAAAGCCCAAAAACACATAGGAATGCAACTGCCACATGTAATGGACCAGCAGTGTGACATAATTTGCACGACTACACCCACTTGAGTGTGTGTGGTCATCTCGATCAAGGTGACATGGAAAATAACTCATGCAATGACACTCCATGTGTGAAACAATGGTCAGAATTCTCAAATACACATAGGAATGCAACTGCCACATGTAATGGAGCACCAGTGTGACATAAGTTGCACCACCACACCCACTTGAGCGTGTGTCATCATGTGGATCAAGTTGTTTTGGAAAAGAACACATGCAATAACACTCCATGTGTCAAACCATGGACAAAAAGCCAAAAAAGACATACGAATGCAACTTCCACATGTAATGGAGCACCATTGCGACATAAGTTGCACCACCACACCAACTTGAGTGTGTGTGGTCATGTGGATTAAAGTGGTTTGGAAAAAACAAATGCAATTACACTACATGTGTCAAACCATGGTCACAAAGCCCAAAAAGCTTGTGGAGTGTAACTACCACATGTAATGGAGCGCCATTGTGACATAAGTTACACCACCACACTCACTTGAGTCTGTGTGGTCATGTGGAACAATGTGGTTTGGAAAAACACATGCAATGACACTCCATGTGTCGAACCATGGTCATAAAGCCCAAAAACATAGGAATGCAACTACCACATGTAATGGAGGACCGGTGTGACATAAGTTTCACCACCACACCCACTTGAGTGTGTGTGGTCATGTGGATCAAGGTGGTTTGGAAAACAACACATGCAATAACACTCCATGTGTCAAACCATGGTTAGAAAGCCCCAAAACATAGAGGAATGCAACTACTACATGTAATGGAGCACCAATTTGACATAAGTTGCACCACCACACCCACCAGAGTGTGTATGGTCATTTGGATCATGGTGGTTTGGGAAACAACACATGCAATGACACTCCGTGTGTCAAAGGATGGTTAGAAAGCCCCAAAACAAATAGGAATGCAACTACCACATGTAATGGAGAACCAGTTTGACATAAGTTGCACCTCCAGAACCACTTAAGTTTTCGTGGTCATGTGTATCAAGGTGGTTTGGAAAAAGAAACATGCAATGACCCCCCATGTGTCAAACCATGGTCAGAAAGCCCAAAAGGGCCTTGAAATGCAACTGCCACATGTAATGGAGCACCAGTGTGACATAAGTTGCACCACCACACCCACTAGAGTTTGTGTGGTCATCTGGATCAAGGTGGTTTGGAAAATAACTCATGCAAGGACACTCCATGTTTCAAACCATAGTTTGAAAGCCCAAATACACATAGGAATGCAACTGCGACATGTAACGGAGCGCCAATGTGACATAAGTTACACCACCGCACTCACTTGAGTGTGTGTGGTCATCTGGATCAAGGTGGTTTGGAAAACATCACATGCAATAACACTCCATGTTTGAAGCCATGGTCAAAATTCCCAAAAACACATAGGGATTCAACTACCACATGTAATCGAGCACCAATGTGACATAAGTTGCACCTCCACACCCACTTGAGTGTGTGGGGTCAGGTGGATTAATGTGGTTTTGAAAAGAACACATGCAATTACACTACATTTGTCAAACCATGGTCAGAAAGCCCAAAAAGCCCCTCCAATGCAAATGCCACATGTAATGGAGCAGCGTGTGACATAAGTTGCACAACCACACCCACATGAGTGTGTGTGATCATGTGGATCAAGGTGGTTTGGAAAAGAACACGTGCAATGACACTCCATGTGTCAAACCATGGCCATAAAGCCCAAAAACACATAGGAATGCAACTGCCACATGTAATGGACCAGCAGTGTGACATAAGTTGCACGACTACACCCACTTGAGTGTGTGTGGTCATCTCGATCAAGGTGACATGGAAAATAACTCATGCAATGACACTCCATGTGTGAAACAATGGTCAGAATTCCCAAATACACATAGGAATGCAACTGCCACATGTAATGGAGCACCAGTGTGACATAAGTTGCACCACCACACCCACTTGAGTGTGTGTGGTCATGTGGATCAAGGTGGTTTGGAAAAGAACACATGCAATAACACTCCATGTGTCAAACCATGGACAAAAAGCCAAAAAAGACATACGAATGCAACTTCCACATGTAATGGAGCATCATTGCGACATAAGTTGCACCACCACACCAACTTGAGTGTGTGTGGTCATGTGGATTAAAGTGGTTTGGAAAAAAACAAATGCAAGTACACTACATGTGTCAAACCACGGTCACAAAGCCCAAAAAGCCTCTGGAGTGCAACTGCCACATGTAATGGAGCACCATTGTGACATTTGTTACACCACCACACTCACTTGTGTCTGTGTGGTCATATGGATCAAGGAGGTTTGGAAAAGAACACATGCAATCACACTCCATGTGTCAAACCATGGTCAGAAAGCCCAAAAACACATAGAAATGCGACTTCCACATGTAATGGAGCACCGGTGTGACAAAAGTTGCACCACCACACCAAATTGAGTGTGTGGTCATGTGGATCAAGGGGGTTTAGAAAACAACACATGCAATGACACTACATGTGTCAATCCATGCTCAGAAAGCCCAAAACCACATAAGAATGCAACTGCCACATGTAATGGAGCACCAGTGTGACATAAGTTGCACCACCACACCCACTTGAGTGTGTTTGGTCATGTGGAACAATGTGGTTTGGAAAAACACATGCAATGACACTCCATGTGTCGAACCATGGTCATAAACCCCAAAAACATAGGAATGCAACTGCCACATGTAATGGAGGACCGGTGTGACATAAGTTTCACCACCACACCCACTTGAGTGTGTGTGGTCATGTGGATCAAGGTGGTTTGGAAAAGACCACATGCAATAACACTCCATGTGTCAAACCATGGTTAGAAATCCCAAAAACATAGAGGAATGCAACTACTACATGTAATGGAGCACCACTTTGACATAAGTTGCACCACCACACCCACCAGAGTGTGTATGGTCATTTGGAATATGGTGGTTTGGAAAACAACACATGCAATGACACTCCATGTGTCAAAGGATGGTCAGAAAGCCCCAAAACAAATAGGAATGCAACTACCACAAGTAATGGAGAACCAGTGTGACATAAGTTGCACTTCCAGACCCACTTAAGTTTTCGTGGTCATGTGTATCAAGGTGGTTTAGAAAAAGAAACATGCAATGACCCCCCATGTGTCAAACCATGGTCAGAAAGCCCAAAAAGGCCATTGAATGCAACTGCCACATGTAATGGAGCACCAGCGTGACATAAGTTGCACCACCACACCCACTAGGGTTTGTGTGGTCATCTGGATCAAGGTGGTTTGGAAAATAACTCATGCAAGGACACTCCATGTTTCAAATCATAGTTTGAAAGCCCAAATACACATAGGAATGCAACTGCGACATGTAATGGAGCGCCAATGTGACATAAGTTACACCACCACACTCACTTGAGTGTGTGTGGTCATCTGGATCAAGGTGGTTTGGAAAACATCACATGCAATAACACTCCATGTTTCAAGCCATGGTCAAAAATCCCAAAAACACATAGGGATTCAACTGCCACATGTAATCAAGCACAAATGTGACATATATTGCACCACCACACCCACTTGAGTGTGTGGGGTCAGGTGGATTAATGTGGTTTGGAAAAGAACACATGCAATTACACTACATGTGTCAAACCATGGTCAGAAAGCCCAAAAAGCCCCTGCAATGCAAATGCCACATGTAATGGAGCACCCGTGTGACATAAGTTGCACAACCACACCCACATGAGTGTGTGTGGTCATGTGGATCAAGGTGGTTTGGAAAATAACACGTGCAATGACACTCCATGTGTCAAAGGATGGTCAGAAAGCCCAAAAACAAATAGGAATGCAACTACCACATGTAATGGAGCACCAGTGTGACCTAAGTTGCACCACCAGACCCACTTGAGTGTTTGTGGTCATGTGTATCACGGTGGTTTGGAAAAAGAATCATGCAATGACCCTCCATGTGTCAAACCATGGTTAGAAAGCCCAAAAAGCCCCTGGAATGCAACTGCCACATGTAATGGAGCACCAGTGTGACATAAGTTGCACCACCACACCCACTTGAGTTTGTGTGGTCATCTGGATAAAGGTGGTTTGTAAAATATTTCATGCAATGACACTCCATGTGTCAAACCATAGTTAGAAAGCCCAAATACACATAGGAATGCAACTGCCACATTTAATGGAGAACCAATGTGATATAAGTTACACCACCACACTCACTTGAGTGTGTGTGGTCATCTGGATCAAGGTGGTTTGGAAAACATCACATGCAATAACACTCCATGTGTCAAGCCATGGTCAGAAATCGCAAAAACACATACGGATGCAACTGCCACATGTAATGGAGCACCAGTGTGACATAAGTTGAACCACCACACCGACTTGAGTGTGTGGGGTCAGGTGGATTAATGTGGTTTGGAAAAGAACACATGCAATTACACTACATGTGTCAAACCATGGTCAGAAAGCCCAAAAAGCCCCTGCAATGCAAAAGCCACATGTAATGGAGCACCCGTGTGACATGAGTTGCACAACCACACCCACATGAGTGTGTGTGGTCATGTGGATCAAGGTGGTTTGGAAAAGAACACGTGCAATGACACTCCATGTGTCAAACCATGGCCATAAAGCCCATACATAGGAATGCAACTGCCACATGTAATGGACCAGCAGTGTGACATAAGTTGCATGACTACACCGACTTGAGTGTGTGTGGTCATCTCGATCAAGGTGACATGGAAAATAACTCATGCAATGACACTCCATGTGTGAAACAATGGTCAGAATTCCCAAATACACATAGGAATGCAACTGCCACATGTAATGGAGCACCAGTGTGACATAAGTTTCACCACCACCCCCACTTGAGTGTGTGGTCATGTGGATCAAGGTGGTTTGGAAAAGAACACATGCAATAACACTCCATGTGTCAAACCATGGGCAAAAAGCAAAAATAGACATACGAATGCAACTTCCACATGTAATGGTGCACCATTGCGACATAAGTTGCACCACCACAACAACTTGAGTGTGTGTGGTCATGTGGATTAAAGAGGTTTGGAAAAAAACAAATGCAATTACACTACATGTGTCAAACCATGGTCACAAAGCCCAAAAAGCCTCTGGAGTGCAATGGCCACATGTAATGGAGCACCATTGTGACATAAGTTAAACCAGCACACTCACTTGAGTATGTGTGGTCATCTGGATCAAGGTGGTTTGGAAAAGAACACGTGCAATCACACTCCATGTGTAAAACCATGGTCAGAAAGCCCAAAAACACATAGAAATGCAACTTCCACATGTAATGGAGCACCGGTGGTACATAAGTTGCACCACCACACCAACTTGAGTGTGTGTGCTCATGTGGATCAATGGGGTTTGGAAAAGAACACATGTAATGACACTCCATGTGTCAATCCATGCTCAGAAAGCCCAAAAACACATACGAATGCAACTGCCACATGTAATTGAGCACCAGTGTGACATAAGTTACACCACCACACCCACTTGAGTGTGTTTGGTCATGTGGATCAAGGTGGTTTGGAAAAAAACACATGCAATGACACTCCATGTGTCAAACCATGGTCATAAAGCCCAAAAACACATAGGAATGCAACTGCCACATGTAATGGAGGACCAGCAGACATAAGCCACTCACCACACACACTTGAGTGTGTGTGGTCATGTGGATCAAGGTGGTTTGGAAACGAACACATGCAAATACACTCCATGTGTCAAACCATGGTTAGAAATCCCAAAAACACAGAGTAATGCAACTGCTACATGTATTGGAGCACCACTGTGACATAAGTTACACCACCACACCCACCAGAGTGTGTATGGTCATGTGGATCATGGTCGTTTGGAAAACAACACATGCAATGACACTCCATGTGTCAAAGGATAGTCAGAAATCCCAAAAACAAATAGGAATGCAACTGCCACATGTAATGGAGCACTAGTGTGACATAAGTTGCACCACTAGAGCCACTTGAGTTTTTGTGGTCATGTGTATCAAGGTGGTATGGAAAAGGACACATGCAATGACTCTCCATGTGTCAAACCATTGTCAGAAAGCCCAAAAATCCCCTACAATGCAACTGCCACATGTAATGGAGCACCTGTGTGACATAAGTTGCACCACCACACCGACTTGAGTTTGTGTGGTCATCTGGATCAAGGTGGTTTGGAAAATAACTCATGCAAGGACACTCCAGGTTTCAAACCATAGTTTGAAAGCCCATATACACATAGGAATGCAATCACATGTAATGGAGCACCAATGTGACATAAGTTACACCACCACACTCACTTGAGTGTGCGTGGTTATCTGGATCAAGGTGGTTTGGAAAACATCACATGCAATAACACTCCATGTGTCAAGCCATGGTCAGAAATCGCAAAAACACATAGGGATGCAACTGCCACATGTAATGGAGCACCAGTGTGATATAAGTTGAACCACCACACCCACTTGAGTGTGTGGGGTTAGGTGGATTGATGTTGTTTGGAAAAGAACACATGCAATTACACTACATGTGTCAAACCATGTTCAGAAAGCCCAAAAAGCCCCTGCAATGCAAATGCCACATGTTATGGAGCACCACCACACCATGGTCAGAAATCCCCAAAACACATAGAAATGCAACTTCCACATGTAATGGAGCACCGGTGGTACATAAGTTGCACCACCACACCAAATTGAGTGTGTGTGGTCATGTGGATCAAGGGGGTTTGGAAAAGAACACATGCAATGACACTCCATGTGTCAATCCATGCTCAGAAAGCCCAAAAACAAATAGGAATACAATTGCCACATGTAATTGAGCACCAGTGTGACATAAGTTACACCACCACACCCACTTGAGTGTGTTTGGTCATGTGGATCAAGGTGGTTTGAAAAAAAACACATGCAATGACACTCCATGTGTCAAACCATGGTCATAAAGCACAAAAACACATAGGAATGCAACTGCCACATGTAATGGAGGACCAGTATGACATAGCCACCACACACACTTGAGTGTGTGTGGTCATGTGGATCAAGGTGGTTTGGAAACGAACACATGCAAATACACTCCATGTGTCAAACCATGGTTAGAAATCCCAAAAACACAGAGGAATGCAACTGCTACATGTATTGGAGCACCACTGTGACATAAGTTACACCATCACACCCACCAGAGTGTGTATGGTCATGTGGATCATGGTGGTTTGGAAAATAACACATGCAATGACACTCCATGTGTCAAAGGATGGTCAGAAAGCCCAAAAACAAATAGGAATGCAACTACCACATGTAATGGAGCACGAGCGTGACCTAAGTTGCACCACCAGACCCACTTGAGTGTTTGTGGTCATGTGTATCACGGTGGTTTGGAAAAAGAATCATGCAATGACCCTCCATGTGTCAAACCATGGTTAGAAAGCCCAAAAAGCCCCTGCAATGCAACTGCCACATGTAATGGAGCACCAGTGTGACATAAGTTGCACCACCACACCCACTTGAGTTTGTGTGGTCATCTGGATCAAGGTGGTTTGGAAAATAACTCATGCAAGGACACTCCATGTTTCAAACCATAGTTTGAAAGCCCAAATACACATAGGAATGCAACTGCGACATGTAATGGAGCACCAATGTGACATAAGTTACACCACCACACTCACTTGAGTGTGTGTGGTCATATGGATCAAGGTGGTTTGGAAAACATCACATGCAATAACACTCCATGTGTCAATCCATGGTCAGAAATCGCAAAAACACATAGGGATGCAACTGCCACATGTAATGGAGCACCAGTGTGATATAAGTTGAACCACCACACCCACTTGAGTGTGTGGGGTCAGGTGGATTAATGTTGTTTGGAAAAGAACACATGCAATTACACTACATGTGTCAAACCATGTTCAGAAAGCCCAAAAAGCCCCTGCAATGCAAATGCCAGATGTAATGGAGCACCACCACACCATGGTCAGAAAGCCCAAAAACACATAGAAATGCAACTTCCACATGTAATGGAGCACCGGTGGTACATAAGTTGCACCACCACACCAACTTGAGTGTGTGTGCTCATGTGGATCAATGGGGTTTGGAAAAGAACACATGTAATGACACTCCATGTGTCAATCCATGCTCAGAAAGCCCAAAAACACATACGAATGCAACTGCCACATGTAATTGAGCACCAGTGTGACATAAGTTACACCACCACACCCACTTGAGTGTGTTTGGTCATGCGGATCAAGGTGGTTTGGAAAAAAACACATGCAATGACACTCCATGTGTCAAACCATGGTCATAAAGCCCAAAAACACATAGGAATGCAACTGCCACATGTAATGGAGGACCAGTGTGACATAAGTTTCACCACCACACACACTTGAGTGTGTGTGGTCATGTGGATCAAGGTGGTTTGGAAACGAACACATGCAAATACACTCCATGTGTCAAACCATGGTTAGAAATCCCAAAAACACAGAGTAATGCAACTGCTACATGTATTGGAGCACCACTGTGACATAAGTTACACCACCACACCCACCAGAGTGTGTATGGTCATGTGGATCATTGTCGTTTGGAAAACAACACATGCAATGACACTCCATGTGTCAAAGGATAGTCAGAAATCCCAAAAACAAATAGGAATGCAACTGCCACATGTAATGGAGCACCAGTGTGACATAAGTTGCACCACTAGAGCCACTTGAGTTTTTGTGGTCATGTGTATCAAGGTGGTATGGAAAAGGACACATGCAATGACTCTCCATGTGTCAAACCATTGTCAGAAAGCCCAAAAATCCCCTACAATGCAACTGCCACATGTAATGGAGCACCAGTGTGACATAAGTTGCACCACCACACCCACTTGAGTTTGTGTGGTCATCTGGATCAAGGTGGTTTGGAAAATAACTCATGCAAGGACACTCCAGGTTTCAAACCATAGTTTGAAAGCCCATATACACATAGGAATGCAACTGCGACATGTAATGGAGCACCAATGTGACATAAGTTACACCACCACACTCACTTGAGTGTGCGTGGTTATCTGGATCAAGGTGGTTTGGAAAACATCACATGCAATAACACTCCATGTGTCAAGCCATGGTCAAATGTAAAACACATAGGGATGCAACTGCCACATGTAATGGAGCACCAGTGTGATATAAGTTGAACCACCACACCCACTTGAGTGCGTGGGGTTAGGTGGATTAATGTTGTTTGGAAAAGAACACATGCAATTACACTACATGTGTCAAACCATGTTCAGAAAGCCCAAAAAGCCCCTGCAATGCAAATGCCACATGTAATGGAGCACCACCACACCATGGTCAGAAAGCCCCAAAACACATAGAAATGCAACTTCCACATGTAATGGAGCACCGGTGGTACATAAGTTGCACCACCACACCAAATTGAGTGTGTGTGGTCATGTGGATCAAGGGGGTTTGGAAAATAACACATGCAATGACACTCCATGTGTCAATCCATGCTCAGAAAGCCCAAAAACACATAGGAATGCAACTGCCACATGTAATTGAGCACCAGTGTGACATAAGTTACACCACCACACCCACTTGAGTGTGTTTGGTCATGTGGATCAAGGTGGTTTGAAAAAAAACACATGCAATGACACTCCATGTGTCAAACCATGGTCATAAAGCACAAAAACACATAGGAATGCAACTGCCACATGTAATGGAGGACCAGTATGACATAAGTTTCACCACCACACACACTTGAGTGTGTGTGGTCATGTGGATCAAGGTGGTTTGGAAACGAACACATGCAAATACACTCCATGTGTCAAACCATGGTTAGAAATCCCAAAAACACAGAGGAATGCAACTGCTACATGTATTGGAGCACCACTGTGACATAAGTTACACCATCACACCCACCAGAGTGTGTATGGTCATGTGGTTCATGGTGGTTTGGAAAATAACACATGCAATGACACTCCATGTGTCAAAGGATGGTCAGAAAGCCCAAAAACAAATAGGAATGCAACTACCACATGTAATGGAGCACGAGCGTGACCTAAGTTGCACCACCAGACCCACTTGAGTGTTTGTGGTCATGTGTATCACGGTGGTTTGGAAAAAGAATCATGCAATGACCCTCCATGTGTCAAACCATGGTTAGAAAGCCCAAAAAGCCCCTGCAATGCAACTGCCACATGTAATGGAGCACCAGTGTGACATAAGTTGCACCACCACACCCACTTGAGTTTGTGTGGTCATCTGGATCAAGGTGGTTTGGAAAATAACTCATGCAAGGACACTCCATGTTTCAAACCATAGTTTGAAAGCCCAAATACACATAGGAATGCAACTGCGACATGTAATGGAGCACCAATGTGACATAAGTTACACCACCACACTCACTTGAGTGTGTGTGGTCATATGGATCAAGGTGGTTTGGAAAACATCACATGCAATAACACTCCATGTGTCAATCCATGGTCAGAAATCGCAAAAACACATAGGGATGCAACTGCCACATGTAATGGAGCACCAGTGTGATATAAGTTGAACCACCACACCCACTTGAGTGTGTGGGGTCAGGTGGATTAATGTGGTTTGGAATAGAACACATGCAATTACACTACATGTGTCAAACCATGTTCAGAAAGCCCAAAAAGCCCCTGCAATGCAAATGCCAGATGTAATGGAGCACCACCACACCATGGTCAGAAAGCCCAAAAACACATAGAAATGCATCTTCCACATGTAATGGAGCACCGGTGGTACATAAGTTGCACCACCACACCAACTTGAGTGTGTGTGCTCATGTGGATCAATGAGGTTTGGAAAAGAACACATGTAATGACACTCCATGTGTCAATCCATGCTCAGAAAGCCCAAAAACACATACGAATGCAACTACCACATGTAATTGAGCACCAGTGTGACATAAGTTACACCACGATAACCACTTGAGTGTGTTTGGTCATGTGGATCAAGGTGGTTTGTAAAAAAACACATGCAATGACACTCCATGTGTCAAACCATGGTCATAAAGCCCAAAAACACATAGGAATGCAACTGCCACATGTAATGGAGGACCAGTGTGACATAAGTTTCACCACCACACACACTTGAGTGTGTGTGGTCATGTGGATCAAGGTGGTTTGGAAACGAACACATGCAAATACACTCCATGTGTCAAACCATGGTTAGAAATCCCAAAAACACAGAGTAATGCAACTGCTACATGTATTTGAGCACCACTGTGACAAGTTACACCACCACACCCACTAGAGTGTGTATGGTCATGTGGATCATGGTCGTTTGGAAAACAACACATGCAATGACACTCCATGTGTCAAAGGATAGTCAGAAATCCCAAAAACAAATAGGAATGCAACTGCCACATGTAATGGAGCACCAGTGTGACATAAGTTGCACCACTAGAGCCACTTGAGTTTTTGTGGTCATGTGGATCAATGTGGTATGGAAAAGGACACATGCAATGACTCTCCATGTGTCAAACCATTGTCAGAAAGCCCAAAAATCCCCTGCAATGCAACTGCCACATGTAATGGAGCACCAGTGTGACATAAGTTGCACCACCACACCCACTTGAGTTTGTGTGGTCATCTGGATCAAGGTGGTTTGGAAAATAACTCATGCGATGACACTCCAGGTTTCAAACCATAGTTTGAAAGCCCATATACACATAGGAATGCAACTGCGACATGTAATGGAGCACCAATGTGACATAAGTTACACCACCACACTCACTTGAGTGTGTGTGGTCATCTGGATCAAGGTGGTTTGGAAAACATCACATGCAATAACACTCCATGTGTCAAGCCATGGTCATAAATCGCAAAAACACATAGGGATGCAACTGCCACATGTAATGGAGCACCAGTGTGATATAAGTTGAACCACCACACCCACTTGAGTGTGTGGGGTCAGGTGGATTAATGTGGTTTGGAAAAGGACACATGCAATTACACTACATGTGTCAAACCATGTTCAGAAAGCCCAAAAAGCCCCTGCAATGCAAATGCCACATGTAATGGAGCACCACCACACCATGGTCAGAAAGCCCAAAAACACATAGAAATGCAACTTCCACATGTAATGGAGCACCGGTGGTACATAAGTTGCACCACCACACCAACTTGAGTGTGTGTGCTCATGTGGATCAATGGGGTTTGGAAAAAACACATGTAATGACACTCCATGTGTCAATCCATGCTCAGAAAGCCCAAAAACACATACGAATGCAACTGCCACATGTAATTGAGCACCAGTGTGACATAAGTTACACCACCACACCCACTTGAGTGTGTTTGGTCATGTGGATCAAGGTGGTTTGAAAAAAAACACATGCAATGACACTCCATGTGTCAAACCATGGTCATAAAGCACAAAAACACATAGGAATGCAACTGCCACATGTAATGGAGGACCAGTGTGACATAAGTTTCACCACCACACACACTTGAGTGTGTGTGGTCATGTGGATCAAGGTGGTTTGGAAACGAACACATGCAAATACACTCCATGTGTCAAACCATGGTTAGAAATCCCAAAAACACAGAGGAATGCAACTGCTACATGTATTGGAGCACCACTGTGACATAAGTTACACAACCACACCCACCAGAGTGTGTATGGTCATTTGGATCATGGTGGTTTGGAAAACAACACATGCAATGACACTCCATGTGTAAAAGGATGGTCAGAAAGCCCAAAAACAAATAGGAATGCAACTACCACATGTAATGGAGCACCAGCGTGACCTAAGTTGCACCACCAGACCCACTTGAGTGGTTGTGGTCATGTGTATCACGGTGGTTTGGAAAAAGAATCATGCAATGACCCTCCATGTGTCAAACCATGGTTAGAAAGCCCAAAAAGCCCCTGCAATGCAACTGCCACATGTAATGGAGCACCAGTGTGACATAAGTTGCACCACCACACCCACTTGAGTTTGTGTGGTCATCTGGATCAAGGTGGTTTGGAAAATAACTCATGCAAGGACACTCCAGGTTTCAAACCATAGTTTGAAAGCCCATATACACATAGGAATGCAACTGCGACATGTAATGGAGCACCAATGTGACATAAGTTACACCACCACACTCACTTGAGTGTGTGTGGTCATCTTGATCAAGGTGGTTTGGAAAACATCACATGCAATAACACTCCATGTGTCAAGCCATGGTCAGAAATCGCAAAAACACATAGGGATGCAACTGCCACATGTAATGGAGCACCAGTGTGAAATAAGTTGAACCACCACACCCACTTGAGTGTGTGGGGTCAGGTGGATTAATGTGGTTTGGAAAAGAACACATGCAATTACACTACATGTGTCAAACCATGTTCAGAAAGCCCAAAAATCCCCTGCAATGCAAATGCCACATGTAATGGAGCACCACCACACCATGGTCATAAAGCCCCAAAACACATAGAAATGCAACTTCCACATGTAATGGAGCACCGGTGGTACATAAGTTGCACCACCACACCAACTTGAGTGTGTGTGCTCATGTGGATCAATGGGGTTTGGAAAAGAACACATGTAATGACACTCCATGTGTCAATCCATGCTCAGAAAGCCCAAAAACACATACGAATGCAACTGCCACATGTAATTGAGCACCAGTGTGACATAAGTTACACCACCACACCCACTTGAGTGTGTTTGGTCATGTGGATCAAGGTGGTTTGAAAAAAAAACACATGCAATGACACTCCATGTGTCAAACCATGGTCATAAAGCACAAAAACACATAGGAATGCAACTGCCACATGTAATGGAGGACCAGTGTGACATAAGTTTCACCACCACACACACTTGAGTGTGTGTGGTCATGTAGATCAAGGTGGTTTGGAAACGAACACATGCAAATACACTCCATGTGTCAAACCATGGTTAGAAATCCCAAAAACACAGAGGAATGCAACTGCTACATGTATTGGAGCACCACTGTGACATAAGTTACACCACCACACCCACCAGAGTGTGTATGGTCATGTGGATCATGGTGGTTTGGAAAACAACACATGCAATGACACTCCATATGTCAAAGGATGGTCAGAAAGCCCAAAAACAAATAGGAATGCAACTACCACATGTAATGGAGCACCAGCGTGACCTAACTTGCACCACAAGACCCACTTGAGTGTTTGTGGTCATGTGTATCACGGTGGTTTGGAAAAAGAATCATGCAATGACCCTCCATGTGTCAAACCATTGTCAGAAAGCCCAAAAAGCCCCTGCAATGCAACTGCCACATGTAATGGAGCACCAGTGTGACATAAGTTGCACCACCACACCCACTTGAGTTTGTGTGGTCATCTGGATCAAGGTGGTTTGGAAAATAACTCATGCAAGGACACTCTAGGTTTCAAACCATAGTTTGAAAGCCCATATACACATAGGAATGCAACTGCGACATGTAATGGAGCACCAATGTGACATAAGTTACACCACCACACTCACTTGAGTGTGTGTGGTCATCTGGATCAAGGTGGTTTGGAAAACATCACATGCAATAACACTCCATGTGTCAAGCCATGGTCAGAAATCGCAAAAACACATAGGGATGCAACTGCCACATGTAATGGAGCACCAGTGTGATATAAGTTGAACCACCACACCCACTTGAGTGTGTGGGGTCAGGTGGATTAATGTGGTTTGGAAAAGAACACATGCAATTACACTACATGTGTCAAACCAAGTTCAGAAAGCCCAAAAAGCCCCTGCAATGCAAATGCCACATGTAATGGAGCACCACCACACCATGGTCAGAAAGCCCCAAAACACATAGAAATGCAACTTCCACATGTAATGGAGCACCGGTGGTACATAAGTTGCACCACCACACCAACTTGAGTGTGTGTGCTCATGTGGATCAATGGGGTTTGGAAAAGAACACATGTAATGACACTCCATGTGTCAATCCATGCTCAGAAAGCCCAAAAACACATACGAATGCAACTTCCACATGTAATTGAGCACCAGTGTGACATAAGTTACACCACCACACCCACTTGAGTGTGTTTGGTCATGTGGATCAAGGTGGTTTGAAAAAAAACACATGCAATGACACTCCATGTGTCAAACCATGGTCATAAAGCACAAAAACACATAGGAATGCAACTGCCACATGTAATGGAGGACCAGTGTGACATAAGTTTCACCACCACACACACTTGAGTGTGTGTGGTCATGTGGATCAAGGTGGTTTGGAAACGAACACATGCAAATACACTCCATGTGTCAAACCATGGTTAGAAATCCCAAAAACACAGAGGAATGCAACTGCTACATGTATTGGAGCACCACTGTGACATAAGTTACACCACCACACCCACCAGAGTGTGTATGGTCATGTGGATCATGGTCGTTTGGAAAACAACACATGCAATGACACTCCATGTGTCAAAGGATGGTCAGAAAGCCCAAAAACAAATAGGAATGCAACTACCACATGTAATGGAGCACCAGCGTGACCTAAGTTGCACCACCAGACCCACTTGAGTGTTTGTGGTCATGTGTATCATGGTGGTTTGGAAAAAGAATCATGCAATGACCCTCCATGTGTCAAACCATGGTTAGAAATCCCAAAAAGCCCCTGCAATGCAACTGCCACATGTAATGGAGCACCAGTGTGCACATAAGTTGCACCACCACACCCACTTGAGTTTGTGTGGTCATCTGGATCAAGGTGGTTTGGAAAATAACTCATGCAAGGACACTCCATGTTTCAAACCATAGTTTGAAAGCCCAAATACACATAGGAATGCAACTGCGACATGTAATGGAGCACCAATGTGACATAAGTTACACCATCACACTCACTTGAGTGTGTGTGGTCATCTGGATCAAGGTGGTTTGGAAAACATCACATGCAATAACACTCCATGTGTCAAGCCATGGTCAGAAATCGCAAAAACACATAGGGATGCAACTGCCACATGTAATGGAGCACCAGTGTGATATAAGTTGAACCACCACACCCACTTGAGTGTGTGGGGTCAGGTGGATTAATGTGGTTTGGAAAAGAACATATGCAATTACACTACATGTGTCAAACCATGTTCAGAAAGCCCAAAAAGCCCCTGCAATGCAAATGCCACATGTAATGGAGCACCACCACACCATGGTCAGAAAGCCCAAAAACACATAGAAATGCAACTTCCACATGTAATGGAGCACCGGTGGTACATAAGTTGCACCACCACACCAACTTGAGTGTGTGTGCTCATGTGGATCAATGAGGTTTGGAAAAGAACACATGTAATGACACTCCATGTGTCAATCCATGCTCAGAAAGCCCAAAAACACATACGAATGCAACTACCACATGTAATTGAGCACCAGTGTGACATAAGTTACACCACCATACCCACTTGAGTGTGTTTGGTCATGTGGATCAAGGTGGTTTGGAAAAAAACACATGCAATGACACTCCATGTGTCAAACCATGGTCATAAAGCCCAAAAACACATAGGAATGCAACTGCCACATGTAATGGAGGACCAGTGTGACATAAGTTTCACCACCACACACACTTGAGTGTGTGTGGTCATGTGGATCAAGGTGGTTTGGAAACGAACACATGCAAATACACTCCATGTGTCAAACCATGGTTAGAAATCCCAAAAACATAGAGGAATGCAACTGCTACATGTATTGGAGCACCACTGTGACATAAGTTACACCACCACACCCACCAGAGTGTGTATGGTCATGTGGATCATGGTCGTTTGGAAAACAACACATGCAATGACACTCCATGTGTCAAAGGATGGTCAGAAAGCCCAAAAACAAATAGGAATGCAACTACCACATGTAATGGAGCACCAGCATGACCTAAGTTGCACCACCAGACCCACTTGAGTGTTTGTGGTCATGTGTATCACGGTGGTTTGGAAAAAGAATCATGCAATGACCCTCCATGTGTCAAACCATGGTTAGAAATCCCAAAAAGCCCCTGCAATGCAACTGCCACATGTAATGGAGCACCAGTGTGACATAAGTTGCACCACCACACCCACTTGAGTTTGTGTGTTCATCTGGATCAAGGTGGTTTGGAAAATAACTCATGCAAGGACACTCCATGTTTCAAACCATAGTTTGAAAGCCCAAATACACATAGGAATGCAACTGCGACATGTAATGGAGCACCAATGTGACATAAGTTACACCACCACACTCACTTGAGTGTGTGTGGTCATCTGGATCAAGGTGGTTTGGAAAACATCACATGCAATAACACTCCATGTGTCAAGCCATGGTCAGAAATCGCAAAAACACATAGGGATGCAACTGCCACATGTAATGGAGCACCAGCGTGATATAAGTTGAACCACCACACCCACTTGAGTGTGTGGGGTCAGGTGGATTAATGTGGTTTGGAAAAGAACATATGCAATTACACTACATGTGTCAAACCATGTTCATAAAGCCCAAAAAGCCCCTGCAATGCAAATGCCACATGTAATGGAGCACCACCACACCATGGTCAGAAAGCCCAAAAACACATAGAAATGCAACTTCCACATGTAATGGAGCACCGGTGGTACATAAGTTGCACCACCACACCAACTTGAGTGTGTGCTCTTGTGGATCAATGAGGTTTGGAAAAGAACACATGTAATGACACTCCATGTGTCAATCCATGCTCAGAAAGCCCAAAAACACATACGAATGCAACTACCACATGTAATTGAGCACCAGTGTGACATAAGTTACACCACCATACCCACTTGAGTGTGTTTGGTCATGTGGATCAAGGTGGTTTGGAAAAAAACACATGCAATGACACTCCATGTGTCAAACCATGGTCATAAAGCCCAAAAACACATAGGAATGCAACTGCCACATGTAATGGAGGACCAGTGTGACATAAGTTTCACCACCACACACACTTGAGTGTGTGTGGTCATGTGGATCAAGGTGGTTTGGAAACGAACACATGCAAATACACTCCATGTGTCAAACCATGGTTAGAAATCCCAAAAACACAGAGTAATGCAACTGCTACATGTATTGGAGCACCACTGTTACATAAGTTACACCACCACACCCACCAGAGTGTGTATGGTCATGTGGATCATGGTCGTTTGGAAAACAACACATGCAATGACACTCCCTGTGTCAAAGGATAGTCAGAAATCCCAAAAACAAATAGGAATGCAACTGCCACATGTAATGGAGCACCAGTGTGACATAAGTTGCACCACTAGAGCCACTCGAGTTTTTGTGGTCATGTGTATCAAGGTGGTATGGAAAAGGACACATGCAATGACTCTCCCTGTGTCAAACCATTGTCAGAAAGCCCAAAAATCCCCTACAATGCAACTGCCACATGTAATGGAGCACCAGTGTGACATAAGTTGCACCACCACACCCACTTGTGTTTGTGTGGTCATCTGGATCAAGGTGGTTTGGAAAATAACTCATGCAAGGACACTCCAGGTTTCAAACCATAGTTTGAAAGCCCATATACACATAGGAATGCAACTGCGACATGTAATGGAGCACCAATGTGACATAAGTTACACCACCACACTCACTTGAGTGTGCGTGGTTATCTGGATCAAGGTGGTTTGGAAAACATCACATGCAATAACACTCCATGTGTCAAGCCATGGTCAGAAATCGCAAAAACACATAGGGATGCAACTGCCACATGTAATGGAGCACCAGTGTGATATAAGTTGAACCACCACACCCACTTGAGTGTGTGGGGTCGGGTGGATTAATGTGGTTTGGAAAAGAACACATGCAATTACACTACATGTGTCAAACCATGTTCAGAAAGCCCAAAAAGCCCCTGCAATGCAAATGCCACATGTAATGGAGCACCACCACACCATGGTCAGAAAGCCCCAAAACACATAGAAATGTAACTTCCACATGTAATGGAGCACCGGTGGTACATAAGTTGCACCACCACACCAACTTGAGTGTGTGTGCTCATGTGAATCAATGGGGTTTGGAAAAGAACACATGTAATGACACTCCATGTGTCAATCCATGCTCAGAAAGCCCAAAAACACATACGAATGCAACTGCCACATGTAATTGAGCACCAGTGTGACATAAGTTACACCACCACACCCACTTGAGTGTGTTTGGTCATGTGGATCAAGGTGGTTTGAAAAAAAACACATGCAATGACACTCCATGTGTCAAACCATGGTCATAAAGCACAAAAACACATAGGAATGCAACTGCCACATGTAATGGAGGACCAGTGTGACATAAGTTTCACCACCACACACACTTGAGTGTGTGTGGTCATGTGGATCAAGGTGGTTTGGAAACGAACACATGCAAATACACTCCATGTGTCAAACCATGGTTAGAAATCCCAAAAACACAGAGGAATGCAACTGCTACATGTATTGGAGCACCACTGTGACATAAGTTACACCACCACACCCACCAGAGTGTGTATGGTCATGTGTATCATGGTCGTTTGGAAAACAACACATGCAATGACACTCCATGTGTCAAAGGATAGTCAGAAATCCCAAAAACAAATAGGAATGCAACTGCCACATGTAATGGAGCACCAGTGTGACATAAGTTGCACCACTAGAGCCACTTGAGTTTTTGTGGTCATGTGTATCAAGGTGGTATGGAAAAGGACACATGCAATGACTCTCCATGTGTCAAACCATTGTCAGAAAGCCCAAAAATCCCCTGCAATGCAACTGCCACATGTAATGGAGCACCAGTGTGACATAAGTTGCACCACCACACCCACTTGAGTTTGTGTGGTCATCTGGATCAAGGTGGTTTGGAAAATAACTCATGCAAGGACACTCCAGGTTTCAAACCATAGTTTGAAAGCCCATATACACATAGGAATGCAACTGCGACATGTAATGGAGCACCAATGTGACATAAGTTACACCACCACACTCACTTGAGTGTGCGTGGTTATCTGGATCAAGGTGGTTTGGAAAACATCACATGCAATAACACTCCATGTGTCAAGCCATGGTCAGAAATCGCAAAAACACATAGGGATGCAACTGCCACATGTAATGGAGCACGAGTGTGATATAAGTTGAACCACCACACCCACTTGAGTGTGTGGGGTCGGGTGGATTAATGTGGTTTGGAAAAGAACACATGCAATTACACTACATGTGTCAAACCATGTTCAGAAAGCCCAAAAAGCCCCTGCAATGCAAATGCCACATGTAATGGAGCACCACCACACCATGGTCAGAAAGCCCCAAAACACATAGAAATGTAACTTCCACATGTAATGGAGCACCGGTGGTACATAAGTTGCACCACCACACCAACTTGAGTGTGTGTGCTCATGTGATTCAATGGGGTTTGGAAAAGAACACATGTAATGACACTCCATGTGTCAATCCATGCTCAGAAAGCCCAAAAACACATACGAATGCAACTGCCACATGTAATTGAGCACCAGTGTGACATAAGTTACACCACCACACCCACTTGAGTGTGTTTGGTCATGTGGATCAAGGTGGTTTGAAAAAAAACACATGCAATGACACTCCATGTGTCAAACCATGGTCATAAAGCACAAAAACACATAGGAATGCAACTGCCACATGTAATGGAGGACCAGTGTGACATAAGTTTCACCACCACACACACTTGAGTGTGTGTGGTCATGTGGATCAAGGTGGTTTGGAAACGAACACATGCAAATACACTCCATGTGTCAAACCATGGTTAGAAATCCCAAAAACACAGAGGAATGCAACTGCTACATGTATTGGAGCACCACTGTGACATAAGTTACACCACCACACCCACCAGAGTGTGTATGGTCATGTGTATCATGGTCGTTTGGAAAACAACACATGCAATGACACTCCATGTGTCAAAGGATAGTCAGAAATCCCAAAAACAAATAGGAATGCAACTGCCACATGTAATGGAGCACCAGTGTGACATAAGTTGCACCACTAGAGCCACTTGAGTTTTTGTGGTCATGTGTATCAAGGTGGTATGGAAAAGGACACATGCAATGACTCTCCATGTGTCAAACCATTGTCAGAAAGCCCAAAAATCCCCTGCAATGCAACTGCCACATGTAATGGAGCACCAGTGTGACATAAGTTGCACCACCACACCCACTTGAGTTTGTGTGGTCATCTGGATCAAGGTGGTTTGGAAAATAACTCATGCAAGGACACTCCAGGTTTCAAACCATAGTTTGAAAGCCCATATACACATAGGAATGCAACTGCGACATGTAATGGAGCACCAATGTGACATAAGTTACACCACCACACTCACTTGAGTGTGTGTGGTCATCTGGATCAAGGTGGTTTGGAAAACATCACATGCAATAACACTCCATGTGTCAAGCCATGGTCAGAAATCACAAAAACACATAGGGATGCAACTGCCACATGTAATGGAGCACCAGTGTGATATAAGTTGAACAACCACACCCACTTGAGTGTGTGGGGTCAGGTGGATTAGTGTGGTTTGGAAAAGAACACATGCAATTACACTACATGTGTCAAACCATGTTCAGAAAGCCCAAAAAGCCCCTGCAATGCAAATGCCACATGTAATGGAGCACCACCACACCATGGTCAGAAAGCCCCAAAACACATAGAAATGCAACTTCCACATGTAATGGAGCACCGGTGGTACATAAGTTGCACCACCACACCAACTTGAGTGTGTGTGCTCATGTGGATCAATGGGGTTTGGAAAAGAACACATGTAATGACACTCCATGTGTCAATCCATGCTCAGAAAGCCAAAAAACACATACGAATGCAACTGCCACATGTAATTGAGCACCAGTGTGTCATAAGTTACACCACCACACCCACTTGAGTGTGTTTGGTCATGTGGATCAAGGTGGTTTGAAAAAAAACACATGCAATGACACTCCATGTGTCAAACCATGGTCATAAAGCACAAAAACACATAGGAATGCAACTGCCATATGTAATGGAGGACCAGTGTGACATAAGTTTCACCACCACACACACTTGAGTGTGTGTGGTCATGTGGATCAAGGTGGTTTGGAAACGAACACATGCAAATACACTCCATGTGTCAAACCATGGTTAGAAATCCCAAAAACACAAAGGAATGCAACTGCTACATGTATTGGAGCACCACTGTGACATAAGTTACACCACCACACCCACCAGAGTGTGTATGGTCATGTGGATCATGGTCGTTTGGAAAACAACACATGCAATGACACTCCATGTGTCAAAGGATAGTCAGAAATCCCAAAAACAAATAGGAATGCAACTGCCACATGTAATGGAGCACCAGTGTGACATAAGTTGCACCACCAGAGCCACTTGAGTTTTTATGGTCATGTGTATCAAGGTGGTATGGAAAAGGACACATGCAATGACTCTCCATGTGTCAAACCATTGTCAGAAAGGCCAAAAAACCCCTGCAATGCAACTGCCACATGTAATGGAGCACCAGTGTGACATAAGTTGCACCACCACACCCACTTGAGTTTGTGTGGTCATCTGGATCAAGTTGGTTTGGAAAATAACTCATGCAAGGACACTCCATGTTTCTAAACATAGTTTGAAAGCCCAAATACACATAGGAATGCAACTGCGACATGTAATGGAGCACCAATGTGACATAAGTTACACCACCACACTCACTTGAGTGTGTGTGGTCATCTGGATCAAGGTGGTTTGGAAAACATCACATGCAATAACACTCCATGTGTCAAGCCATGGTCAGAAATCGCAAAAACACATAGGGATGCAACTGCCACATGTAATGGAGCACCAGTGTGATATAAGTTGAACCACCACACCCACTTGAGTGTGTGGGGTCAGGTGGATTAATGTGGTTTGGAAAAGAACACATGCAATTACACTACATGTGTCAAACCATGTTCAGAAAGCCCAAAAATCCCCTGCAATGCAAATGCCACATGTAATGGAGCACCACCACACCATGGTCAGAAAGCCCAAAAACACATAGAAATGCAACTTCCACATGTAATGGAGCACCGGTGGTACATAAGTTGCACCACCACACCAACTTGAGTGTGTGTGCTCATGTGGATCAATGGGGTTTGGAAAAGAACACATGTAATGACACTCCATGTGTCAATCCATGCTCAGAAAGCCGAAAAACTCATACGAATGCAACTGCCACATGTAATGGAGCACCAGTGTGACATAAGTTACACCACCACACCCACTTGAGTGTGTTTGGTCATGTGAATCAAGGTGGTTTGGAAAAAAACACATGCAATGACACTCCATGTGTCAAACCATGGTCATAAAGCCCAAAAACACATAGGAATGCAATTGCCACATGTAATGGAGGACCAGTGTGACATAAGTTTCACCACCACACACACTTGAGTGTGTGTGGTCATGTGGATCAAGGTGGTTTGGAAACGAACACATGCAAATACACTCCATGTGTCAAACCATGATTAGAAATCCCAAAAATACAGAGGAATGCAACTGCTACATGTATTGGAGCACCACTGTGACATAAGTTACACCACCACACCCACCAGAGTGTGTATGGTCATGTGGATCATGGTCGTTTGGAAAACAACACATGCAATGACACTCCATGTGTCAAAGGATAGTCAGAAATCCCAAAAACTAATAGGAATTCAACTGCCACATGTAATGGAGCACCAGTGTGACATAAGTTGCACCACCAGAGCCACTTGAGTTTTTGTGGTCATGTGTATCAAGGTGGTATGCAAAAGGACACATGCAATGACTCTCCATGTGTCAGACCATTGTCAGAAAGCCCAAAAATCCCCTGCAATGCAACTGCCACATGTAATGGAGCACCAGTGTGACATAAGTTGCACCACCACACCCACTTGAGTTTGTGTGGTCATCTGGATCAAGGTGGTTTGTAAAATAACTCATGCAAGGACACTCAATGTTTCAAACCATAGTTTGAAAGCCCAAATACACATAGGAATGCAACTGCGACATGTAATGGAGCACCAATGTGACATAAGTTACACCACAACACTCACTTGAGTGTGTGAGGTCATCTGGATCAAGGTGGTTTGGAAAACATCACATCCAATAACACTCCATGTTTCAAGCCATGGTTAGAAATCCCAAAAACACATAGGGAATGCAATTGCCACATGTAATGGAGCACTAGTGTGACATAAGTTGCACCACCACACCCACTTGAGTGCGTGGGGTCAGGTGGATTAATGTGGTTTTGAAAAGAACACATGCAATTACACTACATGTGCCAAACCATGGTCAGAAAGCCCAAAAAGCCCTTACAATGCAACTGCGACATGTAATGGAGCACCAGTGTGACATAAGTTGCACAACCACAATCACATGAGTGTCTGTGGTCATGTGGAGCAAGGTGGTTTGGAAAAGAACACATGCAATGACAGTCCATGTGTCAAACCATGGCCAAAAAGCCCAAAAACACATAGGAATGAAACTGCCACATGTAATGGAGCACCAGTGTGACATAAGTTGCATGACCAAACCCACTTGAGTGTGTGTGGTGATCTGGATCAATGTGGCATGGAAAATAACTCATGCAATGACACTCCATGTGTGAAACCATGGTCAGAAATCCCAAATACACATAGGAATGCAACTGCCACATGTAACAGAGCACCAGTGTGACATAAGTTGCACCACCACACCCACTTGAGTGTGTGTGGTCATGTGGATCAAGGTGGTTTGGAAAAGAACACATGCAATAACACTCCATGTGTCAAACCATGGACAGGAAGCCATAACACATACGAATGCAACTGCGTAATGGAGCACCAGTGCGACATAAGTTCCACCACCACACCAACTAGCGTGTGTGTGGTCATGTGGATTAAGGTGGTTTGGAAAAAACACATGCAATTACACTACATGGGTCAAACCATGGTCAGAAAACCCAAAAAGCCTCTGGAATGCAATTGCCACATGTAATGGAGCCCCATTGTGACATAAGTTGCACCACCACACTCACTTGAGTGTGTCTGGTCATCTGGATCAAGGTGGTTTGGAAAAGAACACATGTAATCACACTCCATGTGACAAACCATGGTCAGAAAGCTCAAAAAACACATAGGAATGCAACTTCCACATGTAATGGAGCAGCGGTGTGACATAAGTTGCACCACCACACCCACTTGAGTGTGTGTGGTCATGTGGGTCAAGGGGGTTTGGAAAAGAACACATGCATTGACACTCCATGTGTCAAACTATTGGTAAGAAAACCCAAAAACACATAGGAAAGCAACTACCACATGTAATGGAGCCCCGATGTGACATAAGTTGCACCACAACACACACTTGAGTGTGTGTGTCATGTTTATCAAGGTGGTTTGGGAAAGAACACATGCAATGACACTCAATGCATCAAACTATGGTCAGAAATCCCAAACACACATAGGAATGCAACTGTCAAATGTAATGGAGCATCAGTGTGACATAAGTTGCACCACCACACCCACTTGAGTTTGTGTGGTCATCATGATCAATGTGGTTTGGAAACTAACTCATGCAATGACACTCCATGTGTCAAACCACAGTCAGAAAGCCCAAATACACATAGGAATGCAACTTCACATGTAATGGAGCACTAGTGTGACATAAGTTACACCACCAAATTCACTTGAGTGTGTGTGGTCATGTGGATCAAGGTGGTTTTGAAAAGATCTCATGCAATAACAATTCATGTGTCAAGCCATGGTCAGAAATCCCAAAAACACATAGGAATGCAACTACGACATGTAATGGAGCACCAGTGTGACATAAGTTGCACCACCACACCCACTTGAGTGTGTGGGGTCAGGTGGATTAATGTGGTTTGGAAAAGAACACATGCAATTACACTACATGTGTTAAACCATGGCCAGAAAGCAGCTGGAATGCAACTGCCACTTGTAATGGAGCACCAGTGTGACATAAGTTGCACAACCCACCCACATGTGTGTGTGTGGTCATGTGGATCAAGGTGGTTTGGAAAAGAACACATGCAATGACACTCAATGTGTCAAACTATGGTCAGAAAGCCCAAACACATAGAGGAATGCAACTGTCAAATGTAATGGAGCATCAGTGTGACATAAGTTGCACCACCACACCCACTTGAGTTTGTGTGGTCATCAGGATCAAGGTGGTTTGGAAACTAACTCATGCAATGACACTCCATGTGTCAAACCACAGTCAGAAAGCCCAAATACACATAGGAATGCAACTTCACATGTAATGGAGCACTAGTGTGACATAAGTTACACCACCAAATTCAGTTGAGTGTGTGTGGTCATGTGGATCAAGGTGGTTTTGAAAAGATCATATGCAATAACAATTCATGTGTCAAGCCATGGTCAGAAAGCCCAAAAACACATAGGAATGCAACTACGACATGTAATGGAGCACCAGTGTGACATAAGTTGCACCACCACACCCACTTGAGTGTGTGGGGTCAGGTGGATTAATGTGGTTTGGAAAAGAACACATGCAATTACACTACATGTGTTAAACCATGGCCAGAAAGCAGCTGGAATGCAACTGCCACTTGTAATGGAGCACCAGTGTGACATAAGTTGCACAACCCACCCACATGTGTGTGTGTGGTCATGTGGATCAAGGTGGTTTGGAAAAGAACACATGCAATGACACTCAATGTGTCAAACTATGGTCAGAAAGCCCAAACACACAGAGGAATGCAACTGTCAAATGTAATGGAGCATCAGTGTGACATAAGTTGCACCACCACACCCACTTGAGTTTGTGTGGTCATCAGGATCAAGGTGGTTTGGAAACTAACTCATGCAATGACACTCCATGTGTCAAACCACAGTCAGAAAGCCCAAATACACATAGGAATGCAACTTCACATGTAATGGAGCACTAGTGTGACATAAGTTACACCACCAAATTCAGTTGAGTGTGTGTGGTCATGTGGATCAAGGTGGTTTTGAAAAGATCATATGCAATAACAATTCATGTGTCAAGCCATGGTCAGAAAGCCCAAAAACACATAGGAATGCAACTACGACATGTAATGGAGCACCAGTGTGACATAAGTTGCACCACCACACCCACTTGAGTGTGTGGGTTCAGGCGGATTAATGTGGTTTGGAAAAGAACACATGCAATTACACTACATGTGTCAAACCATGGCCAAAAAGCAGCTGGAATGCAACTGCCACATGTAATGGAGCACCAGTGTGACATAAGTTGCACAACCCACCCACATGTGTGTGTGGTCATGTGGATCAAGGTGGTTTGGAAAAGAACACATGCAATGACACTCAATGTGTCAAACTATGGTCAGAAAGCCCAAACACACAGAGGAATGCAACTGTCAAATGTAATGGAGCATCAGTGTGACATATGTTGCACCACCACACCCACTTGAGTTTGTGTGGTCATCAGGATCAAGGTGGTTTGGAAACTAACTCATGCAATGACACTCCATGTGTCAAACCACAGTCAGAAAGCCCAAATACACATAGGAATGCAACTTCACATGTAATGGAGCACTAGTGTGACATAAGTTACACCACCAAATTCAATTGAGTGTGTGTGGTCATGTGGATCAAGGTGGTTTTGAAAAGATCACATGCAATAACAATTCATGTGTCAAGCCATGGTCAGAAATCCCAAAAAAACATAGGGATTCAACTGCCACATGTAATCGAGCACCAATGTGACATAAGTTGCACCACCACACCCTCTTGAGTGTGTGGGGTCAGGTGGATTAACGTGGTTTGGAAAAGAACACATGCAATTACACTACATGTGTCAAACCATGGCCAGAAAGCAGCTCGAATGCAACTGCCACATGTAATGGAGCACCAGTGTGACATAAGTTGCACAACCCACCCACATGTGTGTGTGTGGTCATGTGGATCAAGGTGGTTTGGAAAAGAACACATGCAATGACACTCCATGGGTCAAACCATGGTCAGAAATCCCAAAAACACATAGGAATACAACTTCCACGTGTAATGGAGTACTAGTGTGACATAAGTTGCATGACCACACCCACTTGAGTGTGTGTGGTTATCTGGATCAAGGTGTCATGAAAAATAATTCATGCAATGACACTCCATGTGTGAAACTGATGACCCACAAGTATAGGGGTGTATCGCAGTATTTTCGAGGGAACTGAAACCCAATTTATTGATTCGACACAAGGGGATCCAAAGAATATTTATAAGCCTTAAAAACTAAGTTGTCAATTCAGCTGCACCTGGAAACAATCTTGCTCACAGCAGTTTATGAGTAGGAATAGTAAAGTAACAGCAGTAGTAAAGCAAATACAGTAGTAACAAAAGCTGTAAATAGTGGGATTCGAGTGCGGTAGGCATAGGGATGGATGGACATGAATTCCATGGACAAGACAATCCACATAGCAATCAGAATATGGGGAAATTGCAGATAAATAAGATAAAGCGTCCAAGTACTAGACAATCCTAGGCATGTGTTCCATATATAGTCATACGTGCTCGCAATGAGAACTTGCACAACATCTTTTGTCCTGCCAGCCCATTTGCAGCTACTGACAATTAAGGTGCTCCTTTTAATAGAGCACCGGAGCAAAGCATTAACACTCCGTGAACACATGTGATCCTCACATCAAAGCCATTCCCTTCTGGTTATCCCGATTTCTGTCACTTCAGGGCCATAGGTTCCGGACAATAACGTGTGTATACGACTTGTAGATAAGACCAACAACAATACTATCATAATGAATCAATAATACGTTCAGATATGAAATCATGGCACTCGGGCCCTAGAGATGGAGAACCACATGTAATGGAGCACCAGTGTGACATAAGTTGCACCACCACACCCACTTGAGTGTGTGTGGTCATGTGGATCAAGGTAGTTTGGAAAAGAACACATGCAAACACTCCATGTGTCAAACCATGGACAGAAAGCCCAAAAAAAATACGAATGCAACTGCCACATGTAATGGAGCAACAATGTGGCGTAAGTTACACCACCACAACCAACTTGAGTGTGTGTGGTCATGTGGATCAAGGTGGTTTGGAAAAAACACATGCGATTACACTACATGTGTCAAAACATGGTCATAAAGCCCAAAAAGCCTCTAGAGTGCAACTACCACATGTAATATAGCACCAGTGTGACATAAGTTGCACCAACACACTTACTTGCGTGTGTGTGGTCATCTAGATCAAGGTGGTTTGGAAAAGAACACATGAAATCACACTCCGTGTGTGAAACCATGGCTAGAAAGCCCAAAAACACATAGGAATGCAACTTCCACTTGTAATGGAGCACCGGTGTGACATAAGTTGCATCACCACACCCACTTCAGTGTGTGTTGTCATGTGGATCAAGGGGGTTTGGAAAAGAACACATGCAATGACACTCCATGTGTCAAACTATTGGTAAGAAAACCAAAAAACACATAGGAAATCAACTACCACTGGAGCACTATGTGACATAAGTTGAACCATCACACACACTTGAGTGTGTGTGGTGCGACATCCCCTGGATCAGGGTTAAACAAATCCCAGACCTTAGCCTGACATAAGCTTAACCTAGAGCTCGAGGATATCTAGTGAGAAATCGGTAACACAACAGCAACCCTGCGACACAAAAATTATTATAGCAAGCTCATAACTGAGTGAATAACCAAAATATAACAAGAAGAGGTCACTGACCACAAGAATTAAACAATGGAAGGAAAATTATGCCATTAAGTATAGCAAACTTAACAAATGGCCTAAGAGGCCTGAAGCATAACGGTGACGTCCCATCCCATAGATTCTAGGTTGCCAGCCGGGAACCGCAGGCTACTCGTCGATGTGGATGTCATACCAAACTCGTCTTCAGGGAACACTTACTCTGAAAGTATGAACAAAGCAAGGGTGAGTACAGGGTGTACTCCGCAAGACTTATGGCTGGTGGCGTTATTTTGTAGAAAGCCATCTTTGTTTATAAAACAAGTGGGAGAAGAAGCTCATCCAATCGGAATATTTTAAAATGGGATAAGAGAGTGACATCTCCAAAGAATTGATCATAAACTTTTGATATCCACCAAAGTAATCCTCATCTCACAACTAGTATCACCCCCTCGTACCCATCAGGAAGCATCCTTAACACACATTAGTTGCCAAGTTTTACGATTAGGTTGATGTTCTCTATGATCTCACGTTAATTCCTACGTCGTCCATAACCATGGACATGGCTTTTCAAAAATATTTAACCCTGCAGGGGTGCACAACTTTACCCAAACGTACTAAACAACTCTTAATGCAAGTACATTAGCCCTCTTCCTTGGAAGGACGACAGAGGGTGGTTAGACAAGACCTTTACCTTGATTTCGCCGAGACCATGAGTCACGCCCTAAGGATGGTAATGCCGTAACGGGTCAAATCCCGAAGCCGGTCCCTAGAGATGTGAGTCGGGGTTGGTTTACCAGGGGCTCCATCCACCCCAAGCAACCCAAGCCACACTTACCTACCTGTTATGATGCACCTCCTTCACCCCCTCTTTCGAAAACATTTTCAATGCGTATGCCAAATGGAAATCCCGAACTATGTGACTCATGGAATCTAGTACGCAAGTTAGTTAGTCGAGAGGTCCCCATAAACCATGTGTCGCTGTACACTCGTCTTGGTTCTGAGGGCAAGAACTCGGGTCCTAGTAGTGGCGAGCAAGGGACTACAAAAACCACATCCCACCATGGCCTCCCATACAAGCCTTAGCATATTTAACCTTTACCACTGATCTTACCTCATCAGTATACCTCGTTCACCTATAATACTAGATTCTTTGCATTCGGTGCATCATTTGGGTGAACCAGCACTAACAACTAAGTAGGGCTAAATAAGACACATATATAAGCTCTAGCAATGCACACAAGCCAAACCTAGTTATGCTAGGAGCAGTGGATCAGGTTATATAAGCTCAAAGGGAGTAATGAAACAGATAGGATACTCTATCTATCGATAAAAGACCACAGTAGAATCATATGCATCATGGAAAGAATTGAAATGCTTTCGAAACCATAGGATCCTTTTATGTGTGGGGCTATGCTTGCCTTGTTTGTTGATACCCAGATATAGATCTCCGAGAGCCTTGTAATTGACTTGATTATAGTTGGTGAAGTATTGTTTGTTGACGTTCGATGGTGTTGATCTCGAGTATTCGATCTCGATCTCGATATCGTATTCTACCGGAAAGAACCAAACACCAGAAAGAAAGGGGAAACAACAATCAACACATGGCATTGATGCAATGCTCAAGGAAGGATGATGATATGACAAGTTAATTAGTATTGAAATAGGACCATAAGACATGCTTGGCAATTTAATTGAGATCCGAGGGGTCCAAACCCTAAAACAGGTGAGACCCCGGAATCACCTACAGGGGTTCATTTAGTTCTCTGATTAAACTTGTCTTCAAAGTTGTTGAACAATGCATGATTATGAGTCTACTGTAAAGATCTCATTTTTCTAAACATTTTGATATATATTATTTGTATTTTTCAGAATTACAGAATAAAAGATATTGATTTTCTAGTATTTATCATTTTTCTGAAATAACTAAAACAATTAAAAGGTTTATTACGTCAGCATGTCATAGGCTGACATCACCACGTCCTAACCCTAATCTTTTCTCACCGGGTAAGAGGCTAGCCATAGAGGCTAACCGGTGGGCCAGGGCCATGTCAGGCTGCCACCATGGCGGAGCTGGGTCGACACCATGTCACCTGGCCGTTGCCTGGCGGATGGTGGCCGGAACCGGCGATCCAGGACAAACCAGGAAGCGCGTGACGGCTCTTCAGGACAAGCACGATTGGGCGGTTCGAACTAATGCGACACCGCTGGTTAAAGGTCGCTGGAGATGCGACTGCGACAGTGAGCGGCAGAGGCAGACAGCGGCGCACGGCAGGACCTCTAACCTGAGCGAGAGGGAGAGGGTGGAGGGGTCCAGGAGGACCACAAGCTCACCGGGAGCATGAAGAGGCAGTCGTCGAGGCAGGGCGAGGTCGGAGGGCGACGAATCGACGACGGCTACTACGGTAGGCGGTGAGACGCTAAGCTCGATTCTGGCGAGCACGAGGCTCCCCGACCTGCTTCCTTTGGCAAGGATGATCACGTCGACGAGGAGAATCGTGTGGCGTCGACAGCGAGGCTCGTGGCGGCCTGCAACGGCGGCAATTGATGGCAGCAGAAGCGGCTCGGGTTCGGCCAGAGCTAGGGAACACGAGAGAGAGAGAGAGAGAGAGAGAGAGAGAGAGAGGTCGCGGGGAGGGGATAAGATCAAAGAGGGAGAGAGAGGGCTCGGTGACGTTCTTATCCTCGCATCTGGGGCGGCGGCGCATCCCAACGGCTGCACGCATCACGTCGGCAGCGAGCGGCAGAGGCAGCGACACGGAGCTGCTTCCGTCGTTGATGAAGACGACGAACCGAAGGGGTACGTGGGTTGGGCTTAGGTGGGCTGCAGCTAGGCCGCAAGCTGCTGCGTGCGAGCGACAGAGAGGGAGGAGGCAAGCTGGGTTGTGCTTGATTCGACTCCTGCTCTAATTTTTTTATAGCAAACCTTTTTCCAATTTTTTTCCCGTTTTCTTTTTATATTTCCAAATTCAAAACTGTTTGGAGCTATTTGAAAATACCATAGTATTTGTAAAATATGGAAAATATTGTAGGGGCCCTTGAAACCATTTGGGATCCAACATTTTGTACTTTTCAAATTCAAAACCTTTTTGAATGGATTTCAAAAAGAGGGGAAGGATTAGGGTTTTAGGGTTTTAGTTTCTTTTTCTTACATGCAGTTTACGGGATGATGCTCATGATGCACCAACAAACCCTAATATAAGATTAACTAAAACTAGGGTGTTACATCTCTATCCCCCTTACGAGAATCTCGACCTGAGATTCCGTAGGTAGGAAGAAGGAAGAGAAACAGGGTCACTCTATGGATAAGAGGGAGACACACTAAACAACACACAGAGTATCTCATCGTCAACTCATGAAGGAGTGTTCAGAACAACTCTGAGATGACGAACATGAAACACATCAAAGTACAGGAGGAACACAAGGAGAAGGTTTTAAAGTTGTTAGATAACTGGTCTTCATAAGGATTGAGACAATGGAGTTTCAGAAGAGTTTAAGCTTCTGAAAAGGAAAGCTTACAATAGAAAGAACATGACCACAAACTCCAAAAGGGGAACCTCTACTAAACAACTTAAGTAGAGCTTCCAAGGGTATAGAGATACGAATAACCAACTATTGAACTACTTTTGATACAGAAGGATCACTCTTCATTCAACAGAAGGTTAGGAAAGAAAGGTTGCTTTGGTGGAGAGGACTCATAAGAGTCACAAGGAACATGTAACAAGAGGAACTATTGATTAACAAAATCGTGGTCGCTCTTTGAACATGTTAGAGGAACCAAGGTTAACTCTTTATTCATCCAGGTCTATCAAAATCTTTGCCAAGGATCATGATATCACTTTACACCATCAGGATGATTAAATAAGAATATTCCTGATGACACATGGAAAAAGAAACTTCATTCTCAGACTTCAATTACTTGGCATAACAAACACTTGCCAACATAAGAGGGTCTGGAGGATCCACCGAGAGACATTTAGCAACACTACTTTAAATGTTCTCCTTAATGTTCGAGACACCAAACATTAAGTAAGGGTCGGACTTCGTAGACAAAGGAAACCATAAGCACAACTCCTATAATTAAATCATAGAAGGAGCCTCATGAAGAGTGGTTGCTATTTGTTGATTCAAGAGAATTTGACGATAGGCATCTCGACTAGTTGTGTCAACCATTACACCAATCTTGCCAGATTTACAAAGAGACCTATGTCAAAACCTTGAGGAACATAAACCATCATATCTGCTTGAGATTCAGATTTGGTTAGGTGAGATGATACTTCGGACTCAGCATCTCCGAATAGAAAGTTTGCAACATTTACCACAAGGTAAAGTTACTAGATTCTCAAGACATGGACTTCAATATCAAGCTCCAATAGACTGAGCTAGATTGCTAGACTCATGTATTAACAACTTGTCGAAAGACAACTGCTCATACATCAAATACTTGCAATGGAATGCAACTGTGTCCTCGAGGTTACAGAGATAACTCTACTTGAATCCACGACGACATCTTTCAACATTTGCACGTGAATCGGAGAAGGTCACTTCTTAACATCCAGAACACAATACTTGAAGATAACCCAAAGATGGTTCTCGAAAATTTCCAACATTAGTGCCAATTGTTCCCTATGAATCTATTCTAGCATGGAGAAGATAAGAATGCCATCGATGGGCTCAACAACAAACTTATCGTGATACTCCAGGAAGATGGACTCATATGTCGTATGAACAAGACAACAATATTGGTCAGACCAAAGGATATGAAGATGTACTCAAGTGAAACATCAAGAGTAGCAACATCATCAATATAGTCCTTGGAACTGAGTTTGATTTGACGATAACCCAAATCAAATCAAAAGCAAGGAAGATAACATATCCATGAAGGAAATACTATCTTTCTTCAGCATGAACTAAACTAGAAAACCCTTTATGATGAACTAAGTAAGATAGAACTTTTGTCTTACAACTCTCCAAGTTGTTATTTAATCTCAACCAACTAGTTCAAGGGTATCCCAAAACGGATCCTTGGAGAAAGGAGCAGATCAGAGAACTTTCTTGCTCAAGAACTTGACAAACACGGTCATGTGGCAACATGGAAATACTTCTAGGAAGTCATCTAGAATATCACGAACCACCGATACGTCACTTAGTTCGAGAGGAAACTTGCTTGGTGAGGCAAGAAGACATAGTCTCAGAGTTTCAGCACAAGCCTAGCTCTTTAACCGAAGAAAGTGCACCAGAATAACGGACTTGGTAGCACAATCATCCTTTGCTTAGCGACAAGGTTAACCAATCACACTAAGAGTGACACAAATGTCCTTGGAGTTCAAACAAATAAAAGTTGGTAGGAATCTCAGATGGCCACATTATTACGCACACGCATCATTCACGAGCACGAGAGCTCAGAGGAAGGGTGGGTAATTATGTGTAAGAGCATCACTTCATTAAGAAGGTCATGAAACTCAACACAACCTCTTAGTGTAAAAGGGTGTGATACTCTAAGGTTGAACATATATAAGTTAGTCAATGCCTCTTGATCTGTGGGTTATAATACTTTGACCTGGTCCTAGATATGACGAGATAGTGGAGTTTATTTCTCCTGACATTCCGAAATGGTTTGTCATGACGGACCACGAGAGTATCTTGCATCAGAAAACACCAATGCGCATTTAGTACTTGGCTACAAACTGATAGACAAAGGTCGGAAACAACAAGGGGAGAAGAACATGCTCAGGATGGAATCCCGAGATGTGGATGCATAGATTAACAATCATCTGAAAACCAATGCATAGATGGGAAGGTGTGGCAGAGTCATGATTATAGATGTGAGACTCACGAGGAGTACTCTTATCGTGATCTATTTGGTTCCATTATAGAACATCTGCCATAGCTAGTGGTAGGCGAAGTCCTTAATTGTCAAGATTCGATCGTGACAAAGACCACAAGCTTGAAGGCTAGAATTCTAGTACCAGCCATCCTGAGGGAATGTTTGAACATTAATGACGGGGTCAAAGGAATGGATCTTGGGTTAAAGATCAGCTTCATGTACAAGATTCGCAACACCAGAATCCTGTACAATCCAGGATCTTAGGTTCAAGTCCAAGGATTAAAACCCAAAGAAAGGAGTAACTACTATTTTAGTAGTATAAAGGGCACCACTAGATAGTAATCACGAGGTTGCTTCTAGAAGAAGACACAACTTCTGAAGTACCCAAACAAATGAAAAGGAGGCACACGAGGTGAAAAAAAACCTCGAAGCCTAGAACAGAACACTATGGATCCTTCAATATAATATTGTGGGCCCATAAGATAGAGAGATCTTGATGGAAAGGAATCCCTCAGACGAAACAGAGCAAAGGGAACACAAAGAACACAACACACACAACTCTAGAGAACTCAACACTAGGTCAACTGGCTGAGAAACGACATGCACAGAAGGCACCTAAGTTTTGAAAGACTAGAAGAGATATCAAAACTTTTTCAAAATCAATACAAAATAAGATGACCCAGAGTTAGAGCGATACTAGATAAGGAGTAAAAGAAGCATACTAGAGTTTTCGCAAATACTTTTCAGCTTTAAAGTAGTTTTCACAAGAACTAGACTCAACATTGACCAAGAGCAAGTTTTTCCTACGGTCGGTACTGCTCTGATACCAAAAACCGTGACACCCCCGGGGTCAGGGTTAAACAAATCCTAGACCTTAGCCAGACATAAGCTTAACCTAGAGAGCGAGGATATCTAGTGAGAAATTGGTAACACAACTGTAACCTGTGACACAAAAATTATTACAGCAAGCTCATAACTGAGCGAAGAACCAAAATATAATAAGTAGAGGTCACTGACCACAAGCATCAAACAACGGAAGGCAAATTATGCTATTAAGTATAGAAAACTTAACAAATGGCCTAAGAGGCCTGAAGCATAACGGTGATCTCCCAGCCCATAGATTCCAGGCTGCCGGCCGGGAACCCCAAGCTACTCGTCGGTGCAGATGTCGTACCAAACTTGTCTTCAGGGAACACTTACTCTAAAAGTATCAACAAAGCAAGGGTGAGTACAGGGTGTACTCTGCAAGACTTATGGTTGGTGGGGTTATTTTGCATAAAGCCATCTTTGTTTATAAAACAAGAGGGAGAAGAAGCTCATCTAATCAGAATATTTTAAAAGGGGATAAGAGAGTGACATCTCTAAAGAATTGATCATAAACTTTTGATATACACCGAAGTAATCCTCATCTCACAACTAGGATCACCCCCTCATACCCATGAGGAAGCATCCTTAACACACATCAGTTGCCAAGTTTTACGATTTGGTTGATGTTCTCTATGATCTCACGTTCATTCCCAAGTCGTCCATAACCGTGCAGGGGTGCACAACTTAACCCACACGTACTAACTGACTCTTAATGCCAGTACATTAGCCCTCTTCCTTGGAAGGACGACAGAGGGTGGTTAGACACAACCTTTACCTTGCTTTCACTGAGACCATGAGTCACGCCCTAAAGATGGTTCCGCCGTAATAGGTCAAATCCCAAAGCCGGTCCCAAGAGATGTGAGTTGGGGTTGGTTTACTAGGGGCTCCATCCACCCCAAGCAACCCCGACCACACTTACCTACTTGTTATGATGCACCTCCTTTACCTCCTCTTTCGAAAACATTTTCAATGTGTATGCCAAATGGAAAGCCCGAACTATGTGACTCATGGAATCTACTAGGCAAGTTAGTTAGTCAAGAGGTCCCCATAAACCCCGTGTGGTTGTATGCTCGTCTTGGTTCTGAGGGAAAGAACTCGGGTCCTAGTAGTGGCGAGCATGGGACTACAAAAACCACATCCCAACATGGCCTCCCATACAAGCCTTAGCATGTTTAACCTTTACCACTGATCTTACCTCATCAGTATACCTTGTTCGCCTGTCATACTAGATTCTTTGCATTTGGTACATCATCTGGATGAACCAGCACTGATAACTAAGCATGGCTAAGCAAGACACAGATATAAGCTCTAGCAATGCACACAAGCCAAACCTAGTTATGCTAGGAGCAGTGGATCAGGTAATATAAGCTCAAAGGGAGTAATGCAACAAATAGGATACTCTATCTATCGATAAAAGACCACAATAGAATCGTATGCATCATGGCAAGAATTGAAATTCTTTCGAAACCATAGGATTCTTTTATGTGTGGGGCTATGATTTCCTTGTTTGTTGATACCCAGATATAAATCTTCGGGAGCCTTGTACTTGACTTTATTACAGTTGGTCAAGTATTGTTTATTGACCTTCGGTGGTGTTGATCTCGGTCTTCGATCTTGATCTCGATATCGTATTCTACTGGAAAGAACCAAACACCGTAAAGAAAGGGGAAAAACAATCAACACATGGCATCGATGCAATTCTCAAGAAAGGATGATGATATGACAAGTTAATTAGTATTGAAATAGGACCCTAAGGCATGCTTGGCAATTTAAGCGGGATCCGAGGGGTCCAAACCCTAAAACAGGAGAGACCCCGGAATCACCTACAGGGGTTCATTTAGTTCTCTAATTAAACTTGTCTTGAAAGTTATTGAACAATGCACTATTCTGAGTCTATTGTAAAGATCTCATTTTTCTGAACATTTTGATATATTATTTGTATTTTTATGAATTACAGAATACAAGATATTGATTTTCTAGTATTTGTCCTTTTTCTGAAATTATTAAAACAATTAAAAGGTTTATTACGTCTGCATGTCAGAGGCTGACGTCACCACGTCCTAACCCTAATGTTTTTTCACCGGGGCAGAGGCTAGCCACAGAGGCTGACCGGTGGGCCAGGGCCATGTCAGGCTGCCACCATGGCGGAGCTGGGTTAGCACCACGTCACCCGGCCGTTGACCGGCGGACGGTGGCCAGAGCCGGCGATCCAGGACGATCCAGGAAGCATGGGACGGCTCTTAGGGAGGAGCACAATTGGGCGGTTTGAACTAAGGCGGCGCCGCTGGTTAAAGGTCACCGGAGATGCGACTGCGACGGTGAGCGGCGGAGGCAGACGGTAGAGCGCGACGCGAGCTCTAACGAGAGCGATAGGGAGAGGGTGGAGGGGTCCACGAGGATCACAAGCTCACCGGGAGTGTGAAGAGGCGGTCGGCGATACATGGCGAGGTCGGAGGGCGACAAATCGACGATGGCAACTGCGGTGGCCGGCGAGACGCTGAGCTCGATTCCGGCGAGCACGAGGCTCCCCGACTTGCTTCCTTTGGCGAGGACGATCAGGGCGACGAGGAGGAGCGCGTGGTGTCGACAGTGGGGCTCGGGGTGGCTTGCAACAGCGGTGATTGATGGCGGCAGAAGCGGCTAGGGTTCGGCCGGAGCCGGGGAACATGAGAGAGAGAGGTCGCGGGGAGGGCATAAGATCATATGGGGAGAGAGAGAGGGATCGGTGAAGTTCTTATCCTCGCATCTGGTGGCGGCGACGCATCGCAACGGCTGAACGCATCGCGTCAGCGGCAAGCGGCGGAGACAGCGACACGGAGCAACTTCCGTCGTCGACAAAGACGTCGAACCAAAGGGGTACGTGGGTTGGGCTTAAAAGGCTGCATCTAGGCCGCAAGCTGCTGCGCGCGAGCGGCAGAGAGGGAGGAGGCAAGCTGGGTTGGGCCTGATTCGACTGTTGCTCTATTTTTTTCAGCAAATATTTTATATTTCCATATTCAAAACTGTTTGGAGCTGTTTGAAAATGCCAGAGGATTTGTAAAATATGGAAAATATTGTAGGGGCCCTTGAAACCATTTGGGCTCCAACATTTTGTACTTTTTCAAATTCAAAACCTTTTTGAATGGATTTCAAAAAGAGGGGAAGGATTAGGGTTTTAGGGTTTTTAGTTTCTTTTTCTTACATGCAGTTTAAGGGATGATGCTCATGATGCACAAACAAACCTTAATATAAGATTAACTAAAACTTGGGTGTTACATGTGGTTATGTGTATCAAGATGGTTTGGAAAAGAACACATGCAATGACACTCAATGTGTCAAACCATGGTTAGAAATCCCAAACACATAGAGGAATGCAAATATCACATGTAATGGAGCACCAGTGTAACATAAGTTGCACCACCACACCCACTTGAGTTTGTTGGTCATCTGGATCTAGGTGGTTTGGAAAAGAACACATGCAATTACACTACATGTGCCAAACCATGGTCAGAAAGCCCAAAAATCCCCTGCAATGCAACTGCGACACGTAATGGAGCACCAGTGTGACATAAGTTGCACAACCACACCCACGTGAGTGTGTGTGGTCAAGTGGATCAAGGTGGTTTGGAAAAGAACACATGCAATGACACTCCATGTGTAAAACCATGGTCACAAAGCACAAAAACACATAGGAATGCAACTTCCACATGTAATGGAGCACCAGTGTATCATAAGTTGCACGACCACACCCACTTGAGTGTGTGTGATCATCTGGATTAAGGTAGCATGGAAAATAACTCATGCAATGACACTACATGTGTGAAACCATGGTCAGAAATCCAAGTACACACAGGAATGCAACTGCCACATGTAATGGAGCACGAGCATGACATAAGTTGCCCCACCACACCCACTTGAGTGTGTGTGGTCATATGGATCAAGGTGGTTTGGAAAAGAACACATGCAATAACACTCCATGTGTCAAACCATGGACAGAAATCCCAAAACCACATATGAATGCAACTACCACATGTAATGGAGCACCAGTGTGACAAAAGTTGCACCATCACACCAACTTGACTGTGTGTGGTCATGTGGATTAAGGTGGTTTGAAAAAAACACATGCAATTACACTACATGTGTCAAACCATGGTCAGAAAGCCCAAAAAGCCTTTGGATTGCAACTGCCACATGTAATGGGTCACCAGTGTGACATAAGTTGCATGACCACACTCACTTGAGTGTGTGTGGTCATCTGGATCAAGGTGGTTTGGAAAAGAACACATGCAATGACAGTCCATGTGTCAAAACATGGTCAGAAAGCCCAAAAACACATAGGAATGCAACTTCCACATGTAATGGAGCACCAATGTGACATAAGTTGCACCGCCACACCCACTTGAGTGTGTGTGGTCATGTTGATCAAGGGGGTTTGGAAAAGAACACATGCAATGACACTCCATGTGTCAAACTATTGGTAAGAAAACCCAAAACCACATAGGAAAGCAACTACCACATGTAATGGAGCACTAGTGTGACATAAGTTGCACCATCACACACACATGAGTGTGTGGTCATGTGTATCAATGTGGTTTGGAAAAGAACACATGCAATGACACTCAATGCGTCAAAGCATGGTCAGAAAGACCAAACACACAGAGGAATGCAGCTATCACATGTAATGGAGCACCAGTGTGACATAAGTTGCACCACCACACCCACTTCAGTTTGTGTGGTCATCTGCATCAGGGTGGTTTGGAAAATACCTCATGCAATGACACTCCATGTGTCAAACCATAGTCAGAAAGACCAAATACACATAGGAATGCAATTGCACATATAATGGAGCACTAGTGTTACATAAGTTACACCACCACACTCACTTGAGTGTGTGTGGTCATGTGGATCAAGGTGGTTTGGAAAATATCACATGCAATAACACTCCATGTGTCAAGCCATGGTCAGAAATCCCAAAACCACATAGGAATGCAACTGCCACATGTAATGGAGCACCAATGTGACATAAGTTGTACCACCACACCCACTTGAGTGTGTGGGTTCAGGTGGATTAATGTGGTTTGGAAAAGAACACTGCAATTACACTACATGTGTCAAACCACGGCCAGAAAGCCCAGAAAGCCCCTGGAATTCAACTACCACATGTAATGGAGCACCAATGTGACATAAGTTGCACAACCACACCCACATGAGTGTGTGTGGTGATGTTAATCAAGGTGGTTTACAAAAGAACACATGCAATGACACTCGATGTGTAAAACCATGGTCATAAAGCCCAAAAACACATTGGAATGCAACATCCACATGTAACAGAGCACCAGTGTGAAATAAGTTGCACGACCACACCCACTTGAGTGTGTGTGGTCATCTAGATCAAGGTGGTATGGAAAATAACTCATGCAATGACACTCCATGTGTGAAACCATGGTTAGAAATCCCAAATACACATAGGAATGTAACTGCCACATGTAATGGAGCACTAGTGTGACATACGTTGCACCACCACACCCACTTGAGTGTGCATGGTCATGTGGATCAAGGTGTTTTGGAAAAACACCAGTAACACTCCATGTGTCAACCCATGGATAGAAATCCCCAAAAAACACATATGAATGCAACTACCACATGTAATGAAGCACCAGTGCAAAATAAGTTGCACCACCACACCAACTTGAGTGTGTGTGGTCATGTGGATTAAGGTGTTTTGGAAAATAACACATGCAATTACACAACATGTGTCAAACCATGGTCAGAAAGCCCAAAACCCCTCTGGAATGCAACTGCCACATGTAATGGAGCACCAGTGTGACATAAGTTGCATCGCCACACTCACTTTTGTGTGTGTGGTCATCTAGATCAAGGTGGTTTGGAAAAGAACGCATGCAATCACACTCCATGTGTCAAACCATGGCCAGAAAGCCCAAAAACACATAGGAATGCAACTTCCACATGTAATGGAGAATCGGTGTGACATAAGTTACACCACCACACCCACTTGAGTGTGCGTGGTCATGTGGATCAAGGGTGTTAGGAAAAGAACAAATGAAATGACACTCCATGTGTCAAACTATTGGTAAGAAAACACAAAAATACATAGGAAAGAAACTGTCACATGTAATGGAGCAGCAGTGTGACAAAAGGCGCACCACCACACCCACTTTAGTTTGTGTGGTCATCTAGATCAAGGTGGTTTGGAAAATAACACATGCGATGACACTCAATTTGTCAAACCATAGTCAGAAAGCCCAAATACACATAGGAATGCAACAGCCACATATAATGGAGCACCGGTGTGACATAAGTTGCCCCACCACACCCACTTGAGTGTGTGTGGTCATGTGGATAAAGGTGGTTTGGAAAACAACACATGCAATAACGCTCCATGTGTCAAACCATGGTCAGAAAGCCCAAAACACATAGGAATTCAACTGCCACATGTAATGGAGCACCAATGTGACATTAGTTGCACCACCACACCCATTTGAGTGTGTTTGGTCGTGTGCATCAAGGTGGCTTAAAAACAACACATGCAATGACACTCTATGTGTCAAACCATGGTCATAAAGCCCAAAAACACATAGGAATGCAACCGCCAAATGTAATGAAGCACTAGTGTGACATAAGTTGCACCACCACATCCACTTGAGTGTGTGTGGTCATCTAGATCAAGGTGGTTTGGAAATAACTCATGCAATGACACTCCATGTGTCAAACCATAGTCAGAAAGCCCAAATACACATAGGAATGCAACTTCACATGTAATGGAGCACCGATGTGACATAAGTTACACCACCACACTCACTTGAGTGTGTGTGGTCATGTGGATCATGGTGGTTTGGAAAAAGATCACATGCAATAACACTCCATGTTTCAAGCTAAGGTTAGAAAGCTCAAAAACACATAGTAATACAACTGCCACATGTAACGGAGCACCAGTGTGACATAAGTTGTACCACCAGACTAACTTGAGTGTGTGTGGTCATGTGGATCAAAGTGGTTTGGAAAAGAACACATGAATGACACTACATTTGTCAAACCATGGTCAAAAAGCCCCAAAACACATAGGAATACAACTGCCACATGTAATGGAGCACCAGTGTGACATAAGTTGCACGACCACACCCACTTGAGTGTGTGTGGTCATCAGGATCAAGGTAGCATGGAAAATAACTAATGCAATGACACTCCTTTGTGAAACCATAGTCAGAAATCCCAAACATACATAGGAATGGAACTGCCACATGTAATGGAGCACCGATGTGACATAAGTTGCACCACCACACCCACTTGAGTGTGTGTGGTCATGTGGATCAAGGTTGTTTGGAAAATAAGAAATGCAATAACATTCCATGTGTCAAACCATGGACAGAAAGCACAAAAACACATACGAATGCAACTGCGACATGTAATGGAGCACCAGTGAGACATAAGTTGCACCACACCACTTGAGTGTGTTTTGTCATGTGGATCAAGGTGGTAAGGAAAAAACACATGCAATGACACTCAATGTGTCAAACCATGGTCATAAAGACACAAAAACACGTAGCAATGACCCTTCCACATGCATTGGATCCACAGTGTGACATAAGTTTCACAACCACACCCACTTGAGTGTGTATGGTCATGTGGATCATGGTTGTTTGGAAAAGAACACATGCAATGACACTCCATGTCTCAAAGGATGGTCAGAACTCCCCAAAACAAATAGGAATGCAACTGCGACATGTAATCGAGCACCGGTGTCACATAAGTTACACCACCAGACCCACTTGAGTTTTTGTGGTCACGCGTATCAAGGTGGTTTGGAAAAGAACGAATGCAATGACCCTCCATGTGTCAAACCATGGTCAGAAAGCCCAAAAACACAAAGGAATGCAACTATCACATGTAATGGAGCACCGGTGTGACATAAGTTGAACCACCACGCCCACTTGAGTCTGTGTGGTCATGTGGATCAAGGGGGTTTGGAAAAGAACACATGCAATGACACTCCATGTGTCAAACTATTGGTAAGAAAACCCAAAAACACATAGGAAAGCAACTACCACATGTAATGGAGCAGTAGTGTGACATAAGTTGGACCATTGCACACACTTGCGTGTGTGTGGTCATGTGTATCAAGGTGGTTTGCAAAATAACACATGCAATGATACTCAATGTGTCAAACCATGGTCAAAAATCCCAAACACACAGAGGAATGCAACTGCCACATGTAATGGAGCACCAGTGTGACATAAGTTGCACAACCACACCTACTTGAGTGTGTATAGTCATGTGGATTAAGGTGGTTTGGAAAACAACACATGCAATGACACTCCATGTGTTAAATCATGGTTAGAAAGCCTGAAAACACATAGGAATGCAACCGCCACATGTAACGAAGCACTAGTGTGACATAAGTTGCACCACCACACCTACTTGAGTGTGTGTGGTCATGTGGCTCAAGCTGGTTTGGAAAAGAACACATGAAATAACACTCCATGTGTCAAACCATGGTTAGAAAGCCCCAAAACACATACGAATGCAACTGCCACATGTAATGGAGCACCAGTGTGACTTAATTTGCACTACCACACCCACTTGAGTGTGTTTAGTCATGTGGATCAAGGTGGTTTTGAAAAGAACAGATGCAATAACACTCCATGTGTCAAACAAGTGTTAGAAAGCCTAAAACAACATAGGAATGCAACTCCACGTGTAATGGAGCACCAGTGTGACTTAATTTGCACTACCACACCCACTTGAGTGTATTTAGTCATGTGGATCAAGGAGGTTTTGAAAAGAACACATGCAATAACACTCCATGTGTCAAACAAGGGTTAGAAAGCCTAAAACCACATAGGAATGCAACTCCACGTGTAATGGAGCACCAGTGTGACTTAATTTGCACTACCACACCCACTTGAGTGTGTTTAGTTATGTGGATCAAGGTGGTTTTGAAAAGAACACATGCAATGAAACTCCATGTGTCAGAGCATGGTGAGAAAGCCCAAAAACACATAGGAATATAATTGCCACATGTAATCGAGCACCAGTGTGACATAAGTTGCACCACACCACTTGAGTGTGTTTTGTCATGTGGATCAAGGTGGTAAGGAAAAAACACATGCAATGACACTCAATGTGTCAAACCATGGTCATAAAGACACAAAAACACGTAGGAATGAACCTTCCACATGCAATGGATCCACAGTGTGACATAAGTTTCACCACCACACCCACTTGAGTGCGTATGGTCATGTGGATCATGGTTGTTGGGAAAAGAACACATGCAATGACACTCCATGTGTCAAAGGATGGTCAGAACTCCCCAAAACAAATAGGAATGCAACTGCGACATGTAATCGAGCACCGGTGTCACATAAGTTACACCACCAGACCCACTTGAGTTTTTGTGGTCACGTGTATCAAGGTGGTTTGGAAAAGAACGAATGCAATGACCCTCCATGTGTCAAACCATGGTCAGAAAGCCCAAAAACACAAAGGAATGCAACTATCACATGTAATGGAGCACCGGTGTGACATAAGTTGAACCACCACACCCACTTGAGTATGTGTGTTCATGTGGATCAAGGTGGTTTGGAAAACAACACATGCAATAACGCTCCATGTGTCAAACCATGGTCAGAAAGCCCAAAACACATAGGAATTCAACTGCCACATGTAATGGAGCACCAATGTGACATTAGTTGCACCACCACACCCATTTGAGTGTGTTTGGTCGTGGGCATCAAGGTGGCTTAAAAACAACACATGCAATGACACTCTATGTGTCAAACCATGGTCATAAAGCCCAAAAACACATAGGAATGCAACCGCCACATGTAATGAAGCACTAGTGTGACATAAGTTGCACCACCACATCCACTTGAGTGTGTGTGGTCATCTAGATCAAGGTGGTTTGGAAAATAACTCATGCAATGACACTCCATGTGTCAAACCATAGTCAGAAAGCCCAAATACACATAGGAATGCAACTTCACATGTAATGGAGCACCGATGGGACATAAGTTACACCACCACACTCACTTGAGTGTGTGTGGTCATGTGGATCATGGTGGTTTGGAAAAAGATCACATGCAATAACACTCCATGTTTCAAGCTAAGGTTAGAAAGCTCAAAAACACATAGTAATACAACTGCCACATGTAACGGAGCACCAGTGTGACATAAGTTGTACCACCAGACTAACTTGAGTGTGTGTGGTCATGTGGATCAAAGTGGTTTGGAAAAGAACACAAGCAATGACACTACATTTGTCAAACCATGGTCAAAAAGCCCCAAAACACATAGGAATACAACTGCCACATGTAATGGAGCACCAGTGTGACATAAGTTGGACGACCACACCCACTTGAGTGTGTGTGGTCATCAGGATCAAGGTGGCATGGAAAATAACTAATGCAATGACACTCCTTTGTGAAACCATAGTCAGAAATCCCAAACATACATAGGAATGCAACTGCCACATGTAATGGAGCACCGGTGTGACATAAGTTGCACCACCACACCCACTTGAGTGTGTTTGGTCATGTGGATCAAGGTTGTTTGGAAAAGAAGAAATGCAATAACATTCCATGTGTCAAACCATGGACAGAAAGCACAAAAACACATACGAATGCAACTGCGACATGTAATGGAGCACCAGTGAGACATAAGTTGCACCACACCACTTGAGTGTGTTTTGTCATGTGGATCAAGGTGGTAAGGAAAAAACACATGCAATGACACTCAATGTGTCAAACCATGGTCATAAAGACACAAAAACACGTAGGAATGACCCTTCCACATGCAATGGATCCACAGTGTGACATAAGTTTCACAACCACACCCACTTGAGTGTGTATGGTCATGTGGATCATGGTTGTTTGGAAAAGAACACATGCAATGACACTCCATGTCTCAAAGGATGGTCAGAACTCCCCAAAACAAATAGGAATGCAACTGCGACATGTAATCGAGCACCGGTGTCACATAAGTTACACCACCAGACCCACTTGAGTTTTTGTGGTCACGCGTATCAAGGTGGTTTGGAAAAGAACGAATGCAATGACCCTCCATGTGTCAAACCATGGTCAGAAAGCCCAAAAACACAAAGGAATGCAACTATCACATGTAATGGAGCACCGGTGTGACATAAGTTGAACCACCACACCCACTTGAGTCTGTGTGGTCATGTGGATCAAGGGGGTTTGGAAAAGAACACATGCAATGACACTCCATTTGTCAAACTATTGGTAAGAAAACCCAAAAACACATAGGAAAGCAACTACCACATGTAATGGAGCAGTAGTGTGACATAAGTTGGACCATTGCACACACTTGCGTGTGTGTGGTCATGTGTATCAAGGTGGTTTGCAAAATAACACATGCAATGACACTCAATGTGTCAAACCATGGTCAAAAATCCCAAACACACAGAGGAATGCAACGCCACATGTAATGGAGCACCAGTGTGACATAAGTTGCACAACCACACCCACTTGAGTGTGTATAGTCATGTGGATTAAGGTGGTTTGGAAAACAACACATGCAATGACACTCCATGTGTTAAATCATGGTTAGAAAGCCTGAAAACACATAGGAATGCAACCGCCACATGTAACGAAGCACTAGTGTGACATAAGTTGCACCACCACACCTACTTGAGTGTGTGTGGTCATGTGGCTCAAGCTGGTTTGGAAAAGAACACATGCAATAATACTCCATGTGTCAAACCATGGTTAGAAAGCCGCAAAACACATACGAATGCAACTGCCACATGTAATGGAGCACCAGTGTGACTTAATTTGCACTACCACACCCACTTGAGTGTGTTTAGTCATGTGGATCAAGGTGGTTTTGAAAAGAACAGATGCAATAACACTCCATGTGTCAAACAAGTGTTAGAAAGCCTAAAACCACATAGGAATGCAACTCCACGTGTAATGGAGCACCAGTGTGACTTAATTTGCACTACCACACCCACTTGAGTGTGTTTAGTCATGTGGATCAAGGGGGTAAGGAAAAATACATGCAATGACACTCCATGTGTCAAGCCATGGTCATAAAGCCCAAAAACACATAGGAATGCAACTGGCACATCTAATGGAGCGCCAGTGTGACATAAGTTTCACCACCACACCCACTTGAGTGTGTGTGGTCATGTGGATCAAGCTGGTTTGGAAAAGAACACATGCAATAACACTCAATCTGTCAAACCATGGTTAGAAAGCCCAAAAACATAGAGGAATGCAACTGCTACATGTAATGGAGCACCAGTGTGACATAAGTTGCACCACCACACCCACCAGAGTGTGTATGGTCATGTGGATCATGGTTGTTTGGAAAACGACACATGCAATGACACTCCATGTGTCAAAGGATGGTCAGGAATCCCAAAAACAAATAGGAATGCAACTGCCACATGAAATGGAGCACCGGTGTGACATAAGTTGCACCACCAGACCCACTTGTGTTTTTGTGGTCACCTATATTAAGGTGGTTTGGAAAAGAACGCATGCAATGACCCTCCATGTGTCAAACCATGGTCAGAAAGCCCAAAAACACAGAGGAATGCAACTGTCACATGTAATGGAGCACTAGTGTGACATAAGTTGCACCACCACACCCACATGAGTTTGTGTGATCATCTGGATCAAGGTGGTTTGGAAAATAACTCATGCAATGGCACTCCATGTGTCAAACCATGGTCAAAAAGCCCAAAAATACATAGGAATGCAACTTCCACATGTAATGGAGCACTAGTGTGACATAACTGGCACCATCACACCCACTTGAGTGTGTGTAGTCATGTGGATCAAGGTTGTTTGGAAAAGAACACATGCAATGGAACTCCATGTGTCAAAGCATGGTCGGAAAGCCCAAAAACACATACGAATGCAACTGCCACATGTAATGGAGCACCAGTGTGACTTAATTTGCACTACCACACCCACTTGAGTGTGTTTAGTCATGTGGATCAAGGTGGTTTTGAAAAGAACAGATGCAATAACACTCCATGTGTCAAACAAGTGTTAGAAAGCCTAAAACCACATAGGAATGCAACTCCACGTGTAATGGAGCACCAGTGTGACTTAATTTGCACTACCACACCCACTTGAGTGTGTTTAGTCATGTGGATCAAGGAGGTTTTGAAAAGAACACATGCAATAACACTCCATGTGTCAAACAAGGGTTAGAAAGCCTAAAACCACATAGGAATGCAACTCCACGTGTAATGGAGCACTAGTGTGACTTAATTTGCACTACCACACCCACTTGAGTGTGTTTAGTTATGTGGATCAAGGTGGTTTTGAAAAGAACACATGCAATGAAACTCCATGTGTCAAAGCATGGTGAGAAAGCCCAAAAACACATAGGAATATAATTGCCACATGTAATCGAGCACCAGTGTGACATAAGTTGCACCACATCACTTGAGTGTGTTTTGTCATGTGGATCAAGGTGGTAAGGAAAAAACACATGAAATGACACTCAATGTGTCAAACCATGGTCATAAAGACACAAAAACACGTAGGAATGAACCTTCCACATGCAATGGATCCACAGTGTGACATAAGTTTCACCACCACACCCACTTGAGTGCGTATGGTCATGTGGATCATGGTTGTTTGGAAAAGAACACATGCAATGACACTCCATGTGTCAAAGGATGGTCAGAACTCCCCAAAACAAATAGGAATGCAACTGCGACATGTAATCGAGCACCGGTGTCACATAAGTTACACCACCAGACCCACTTGAGTTTTTGTGGTCACGTGTATCAAGGTGGTTTGGAAAAGAACGAATGCAATGACACTCCATGTGTTAAATCATGGTTAGAAAGCCTGAAAACACATAGGAATGCAACCGCCACATGTAATGAAGCACTAGTGTGACATAAGTTGTACCACCACACCTACTTGAGTGTGTGTGGTCATGTGGCTCAAGATGGTTTGGAAAATAACACATGCAATAACACTACATGTGTCAAACCATGATTAGAAAGCCCCAAAACACATACGAATGCAACTGCCACATGTAATGGAGCACCAGTGTGACTTAATTTGCACTACCACACCCACTTGAGTGTGTTTAGTCTTGTGGATCAAGGTGGTTTTGAAAAGAACACATGCAATGACACTCCATGTGTCAAAGCATAGTTAGAAAGCCCAAAAAGAGATAGGAATGCAACTGCCATATGTCATGGAGCACCAGTGTGACATAAGTTGCACCACCACACCACTTGAGTATGTGTGGTCATGTGGATCAAGGTGGTTGGAAAATAACATGTTCAATAACACTCCATGTGTCAATCCATGCTCAGAAAGCCCAAAAACACATAGGAATGCAACTACCACATGTAATGGAGCACCAGCGTGACATAAGTTACACCACCACACCCACTTGAGTGTGTTTGGTCATGTGGATCAAGGGGGTAAGGAAAAATACATGCAATGACACTCCATGTGTCAAGCCATGGTCATAAAGCCCAAAAACACATAGGAATGCAACTGGCACATCTAATGGAGCGCCAGTGTGACATAAGTTTCACCACCACACCCACTTGAGTGTGTGTGGTCATGTGGATCAAGCTGGTTTGGAAAAGAACACATGCAATAACACTCAATCTGTCAAACCATGGTTAGAAAGCCCAAAAACACAGAGGAATGCAACTGCTACATGTAATGGAGCACCAGTGTGACATAAGTTGCACCACCACACCCACCAGAGTGTGTATGGTCATGTGGATCATGGTTGTTTGGAAAACGACACATGCAATGACACTCCATGTGTCAAAGGATGGTCAGGAATCCCAAAAACAAATAGGAATGCAACTGCCACATGAAATGGAGCACCGGTGTGACATAAGTTGCACCACCAGACCCACTTGTGTTTTTGTGGTCACCTATATTAAGGTGGTTTGGAAAAGAACGCATGCAATGACCCTCCATGTGTCAAACCATGGTCAGAAAGCCCAAAAACACAGAGGAATGCAACTGTCACATGTAATGGAGCACTAGTGTGACATAAGTTGCACCACCACACCCACATGAGTTTGTGTGATCATCTGGATCAAGGTGGTTTGGAAAATAACTCATGCAATGGCACTCCATGTGTCAAACCATGGTCAAAAGGCCCAAAAATACATAGGAATGCAACTTCCACATGTAATGGAGCACTAGTGTGACATAACTGGCACCATCACACCCACTTGAGTGTGTGTAGTCATGTGGATCAAGGTTGTTTGGAAAAGAACACATGCAATGGCACTCCATGTGTCAAAGCATGGTCGGAAAGCCCAAAAACACATAGGAATGCAACTGCCACATGTAATGGAGCTCCAGTGTGACAAAAGTTGCACTACCACACCCACTTGAGTGTGCGTGGTCATGTGGATCAAGGTGGTTTGGAAAATAAAACACGCAATAATACTCCACGTGTCAAACTATTGGTCAGAAATCCCAAAAATCCCCTGGAATGCAACTGCCACATGTAATGGAGCACCAGTGTGACATAAGTTGCATCACATCACCCAATTGAGTGTGTGTGATCATGTGGATCAATGTGGTTTTGAAAAGAACACATGCAATGACACTCCATGTATCAACCCATGGTCAGAAAGCCTAAAAACACATAGGAAAGCAAATACCACATGTAATGGATCACCATTATGACATAAGTTGCACCAGCACACCCACTTGAGTGTGTGTCGTCATGCGGATCAAGGTGGTTTGGAAAAAACACATGGAATGACACTCCATGTGTCAAACTATTGGTCAAAAAGCCCAAAAATCCTCTGGAATGCAACTGCGACATGTAATGGATGTGACACCCCCAGGATCATGGTTAAACAAATACTAGACCTTAGACTGACATACTCTTAACCTAGAGCTCGAGGATATCGAGTGGGAAATCTGTAGCACAGCAGTAACCCTGCGACACAAAAATTATTACAGCAAGCTCATAACTAAGTGAAGAACAAAAATATTACAGGCAGAGGTCTAACCAGAAACATCAAACAATGGAAGGAAAATTATGCTATTAAGTATAGCAAACTTAAAAATGGCCTGAGAGGCCTGAAGCATAACGATGACGTCCGAGCCCATAGATTCCAGGATGCCGACCGGGAAACCCAAGCTACTCGTCGGTGTCGATGTTGTATGAAACTCTTCTTTAGGGCACACTTAGTCTACTACAAAAGTATCAACAAAGAAAGGGTCAGTACAGGCTGTACTCCGCAAGACTTATGGCTAGTGGGGTTATTTTTCATAAAGCCATCTTTGTTTCCAAAACAAGAGAGGGAAGAAGCTCGTCTAATCAGAATATTTTAAAAGGGGATAAGAGAGCGACATCTCCAAAGAATTGATCATCATCTTTTGATACCCACCAAAGTAATCCTCATCTCACAACTAGGATCACCCCCTCGTACCCATGAGGAAGCATCCTTAAGCACACCTTGAACTGCCAAGTTTTTACGCTTAGGTTATAATTCTCTATGATCTTAGAATTCGGTCACCAAGGGTTCATAACCGTGAAAACGGCTTTTCGAAAAGATTTAACTCTGTAGGGGTGCACAACTTTACCCATACAAACTAACCGACTCTTAATGCCAGAATCATTACCCTCTTCCTTGGAAGGCCGGCGGAGGGAGGTTATACATGACCTTTACCTTGCTTTCGCCGAGACCATTAGTGATGCCCTAAGGATGGTTCCGCCATAACGGGTCAAATCCCGAAGTTGGTCCCTACAGATGTGAGGCGAGGTTGGTTTACCAGAGGTGCCATCTACCCCAAGGAACCCCGGCCAGGCTTACCTACATGTTATGATGCACCTTCACCCGCCAAATCTTTCAAAATGTTTTCTATGCATATGTTGAATGTAACGCCAAACTATGTGACTCATGGAATCTACTAGGCAAGTTAGTTAGTCGAGAGGTCCCCATAAACCCCGTGTGGCTTTATGATCGTATTGGTCCAAAGGCAAGAACTTTATTCCTAGTGGTGGCGGGCATGGGACTACAAAAACCACATCCCACCATGGCCTCCCATACAGGCCTTAGTATGATTAATTTTTACCACTGATCTAACCTCATCAGTATACCTTGTTCTCCTGTCATACTAGGTTCTCTACATCTGATACATCATCTGGATGAACCAGCACTAACAGTTAAGCATGGCTAAGCATGTACCATATATAAGCTCTAGCTGTGCACCTAAGACACACCTAGTTATGGTAGGAGCAGTGGATCAGGTAATATAATCTCAAAGGGAGTAATGCAATATATAGGATACTCTATCTATCGATAAAAGACCACAGTAGAATCGTATGCATCATGGCAAGAGATGAAATACTTTAAAAGCATAGGATTGTATCATGGTGGGGCTATGCTTGCCTTTGCCTGTTGATACCCAGATATAGATCTTCGAAAGCGTTGTACTTGACTTGATTATAGTTGGTCAAGCATTGTTCGTCGGTCTTCGATGGTGTTTACCTTGGTCTTCAATCTTGATCTCGATATCGTATTCTATCGGGAAGAAGAAAACATCCGAAAGAAAGGGAAACAATCAACACATGGCATCGATGCAATGTTCAAGCAAGGATGATGATATGACAAGTTAAATAGTATTGAAATGAAACCCTATAACATGCTTGGCCATTTAAGAGGGATCCGAAGGGTCAAAACCCTAATACAAGGGAGACCCTGGAATCACCTACGGGGGTTCATTTAGTTCTCTAATTAAACTTGCAATTGAAGTTTTTAAACAATGCAGGATTTTGATGCTATTGTGTAGATCTCATTTTTCTGAACATTTTGATATATTATACACATTTTTCTGACCTATAAATAATTAGATATTGAATTTATAAGATTTAAACCAATTTTTGGACTTATTAAAACAATTTAAACCCTTTATTGCGTCAGCGTGACACATGGCTAATGTCACCTCAGGGCTCGGCTGATTCTCACCGAGGCTGGGTCTAGCCCTAGAGGCTGACTCGTGCGGCCGGGGCCACGTCGTATGCCACCGTTGAAGAGGTTGGACGGCGGCCACACTAGCGATAGTGGTCACCACTAGGTGATCACCGGCGACGGTGGCAGAGGGTGCGCGCGAGTGACCGGAGCGGTGCGTTGGACACAACGCGACGCAAGCAACCTATTAGCGGCGGCGCCGCCCTGATTTGGTCACCGAAGTGTCACCAGCGATGACAAAGAACGGCGGCAGATACATGCACGACGCGAAGGCAACAAAGCGCGAGACGGAGGCAATAGGAAGGTGCCAGAGCACCTATGGCTTATGCTGATCGCTATCGAGGGGTCGGTGACGCGAGGCACAATAGGAATCAACGGCAACAACGACAACTGTCGTTGTAGAAGAAGCAAACTGGAAGCTTGATTGGGGGCGTGCGTGGATGATTCCTTTTGGGAGAGGAGAAAGTGGAGCACGGCGAGCTCGACGGTTCCCTCGGCTAACCTTGGGGCGGTACAGAACGACGACGATTGGTGGCCGGGTCTGGCTAGGGTTTCGGCTAGAAGAGGGAAAATGCTAGAGGAAGCGAGAGAGAGCGAGATGGGTATGAGAAGAGAGAGGGGATCATGGCGGTCTTCATGGCATCCTTATCCTGGCGAGGCAACCACGACAACAGCGGGAATCATGGTGACAAGCATCAGTTGGTCGCATGCAGGATAGCAAGCTGCTTATCTCTCCAAGGAAGACGACATGCAAAGGGGTAAGATGGGTTGGGCCATGCTGGGCTGTTGCTGGGCTGGCTGCGGGGTTGCGGGCTACACGTGAGCGGCAGATAGGAAGAGGAGAGATGGGATATGCGGCCTAGTTAACTGCTGGTTCTTTTTTCTCTAAAACTATTTTCCCAAAACTGTTTTCATTTCTCTTTGTTAATTTCAAATACAAAACTGTTTTGGGTATTTCAAAAATACTAGAGGCTTTATGAAATTATAGAAAATATTGCAGGGGCCCTTTTATTCAAATTGGGCTCAACACTTTGGAACTTTTCAAAATTCAAAAGCCATTTGAATGTATTTGAGAGGGAGGAAACTAGGGTTTAGGGTGTGGCATTATTTCTTTTGCATGCATTTTTAATAGATGATGATCATGAATGCATAAAAAAACCCTAATTACACATTAACTAAAACTGGGGTGTTATAGATCTATCCCCTTACGAGAATCTCAACCCGAGATTCCGCAGGTAGGAAGAAGGAAGGAAGACAGGGTCACTTCTAAGGATAAGAGGGAAGCACCCTAACAACATGGAGAGTATCTTATGGTCAACTCGTGAAGGAGTGTTGAGAAACAACTCTGAGATGACAACATGAAACACGTCAAGGTAATAGAGGAAACAATATGAGATGGTGTCAAGTTGTTAGATAATTGGGCTTCATAAGGATTGAGACCATGGAGCTTCAGAAGGTTTTAGCTTCTGAAAAGTAGAGTGTACAACGGAAAAAACATGACCATAGACTTCGAGAGATGAACCTCTACTATACAACTTAAGTAGAGCTTCCAGGGTATAGAGATACAGATAACCAAGCTATTGAACTACTTTTGATATAGAAGGATCACTCTTTCGTTCAGCAGAAGGTCAAGACAGAAGGATTGTTTTGGTGAAGAGGACTCATAAGAGTCACAAAGAACATGTAACAATAGGAACTTATGATTACCAAAATCCTAATCGCTCTTCGAACATGTTAGACAAACAGAAGGAAACCATTTATTCATCCAGGTCTATCAAAATCATTGCCAAAGATTGAGATATCACTTCACACCACCACATGGATAATTAAGAAGATTCATAATGACACGGGGAAAAAGAAACTTCATTCTCAGACTTCAATTACTTGGCATAACAAGAAGTTGCCAACATAAAGGGTCTGGAGGATCGACCGAGAGACATTTAGCAGCACTATTTTAAATGTTCTCCTTGATGCTCGAGAAATTAGACATCAAGTAAAGATCGAACTTCGGATACAAAGGAGACCATAAGCACAACTCCTATAATAAATCATAGAAGAAGCCTTATGTAGAGTGGTTGTTACTTTCTGATTCAAGAGAATATGGAAATAGGTCTTCCGACTAGTTGTGTCAACCATTACATCAATCATGCCAGATTTACATAGAGACCTATGTCAAAACCTTGAAGCACACCAACCATCATATCTTGCTTGAGATTCAGATTTGGTTAGGTGGAATGATACTTCAGACTCAGCATGTATGAATAGAAAGTTTGCGACATTTACCATGAAGGTAAAGTCACTAGATTCTCAAGACAGGGACTAAAGTATTAAGCTCCAAAAGGGTGAGCTAGATTACTATACCCATGTATTAGCAACTTGTCGACTAACAACCGCTCATACATTGAGTACTTGCAACAAAGTACACATGTGTCCTTAAGAAAACAAAGATAACCCTTCTGGAGTCCATGGCGACATAATTCAACATTTGCACATGAATCGGAGAAGGTTACCTCTAACATCCAGAACACATACTTCGAGATGACCCGAAGACGGTTCTCGAAAGTTTCCAACATTAGTGCCAAATGTTCCATATCAATCTGGTCTAGCTTCGAGAAGATAAGGATGTTATCGATGGGATCAACAACAAACTTATCAACATACTCCAGGAAGATGGACTCATATGTTGTATGAACAAAGAAAAATATTGGTCAGACCGAAGGACATGAGGATGTACTCAAGTGAAGCATCAAGAGTAACAACATCATCAAGATAGTCCTTGGAACCAAGTTTGATTTGACAATAACCCAAATCAAATCAAATGCGGGGGAAGATAACATATCCACAAAGGAAATACTATCTTTCTTTAGCACAAACTAAACTAGACAACCCTTTAAGGAGGAACTAGGTCAGATAGAACTTTTATCTTGGAACTCTCCAAGTTGTTGTTTAAGCTAAACCAACTAATTCAAGGGTATCTACTACAGATCCTTGGAGATAGAAGTAGTTCAGAGAACTTTCTTTCTCAAGAACTTGACAAACATGGTCATGTTGCAACATGGCGATACTTCTAGAGAGACATCCAGAATATCACGAACCACAAATATGTCACTTAGTTCAAGAGGGAACTTGCTTTGTAATGCAAGAAGACATAGTCTTGGAGCTTTGGTATGAGCCTAACTCTTTGACCGAAGAAAGTGTACCACAATAATGGACTTGGTAGCACAATCATCTTTGCTTAGTGATAGGTTAACCATGACACTAAGAATGACACAAATGTCCTTGTTGAGGTTCAAAAGAAATAATGATTGCTAAGAATCTCAGATGGCCACAGTATTACGCACACACATCATTCACAACCACATGAGCTCGGAGGAACGGTGGGTAAGGATGTGTAAGAGCGCCACTCCACTAAGGATTCATGGAACTTAGCACGACCTCTTAGTATACAAGGGTGTGACACTCTAAGGTAGAACAGGCAAAAGCTAATTATTGCCTCTTGATCTGCGGATTACAACACTTTGACCTGGTCCTAGATATGACGAGGTACTGGAGTTTGTTTCTCCTAACATCCCGAATTGGTTTGTCATGATGGACCACAAGATTAATTTGCATCGGAATACACCAATGCACATTACTACATGGCTACCAACTGGTAGACAAAGGTCGAAAACAACAAAGGAAAAGGAACATGCTCAGCATAAAATCCTTAGATGTGGATGCATAGATTATCAATTTTCCGAAAACCCATGCATAGATGGGAGGGTGTGGCAGAACCAAGAATATAGATTAGAGACTCACGAGGAGTACTGTAACTACCTCGGTGAATTACGCTCCTAGTTACAAGCCTGGACGAGCGGAAATGGTTAAAATAGTACGGTGGGGCCCAAATGCCACTCACAGGTAGACCTTTCGGCCGTCCTAACCATTTCCAAACATCGGGACAAGAACGGGCGGCGTAATCGGCAGGCGAAGGGATCAACTACATACACAAATGAGTATGTATGCAAGCCACCATACAATAGTTCTCAGAGCCATTCCATCTAAAAGAAATAGAAATATTGCAACGCCATACGGCAAGATCCAAATATCCTAGATAGATACAATAGTTTAGGATATCTCCTCATACATCAAATATCAGAGTATCAGGCGGAAGCGGAAAACAAGATCCGAGTACGGATAAGAAGCAAATCGGCATAAGATGCCCCATAAATAAACACATCCCGCCCACAGATCTCACGGATCCCCTTTCCCGGAATCTCTACACCGAATGATCGTTGCCCACACCGTCCGTCTCCTCCACCCAGTATCCATCTTGCGAGCTTACCTGTTCATCTAAATCAAACAATTTATCATGTGAGACCCTAGGGGTACTCAGCAAGTCTTTATGCCTCTAAAGGGGACACAACCTGGGGTGACGCAATTGCAGCAAAAGATAATACCTAACAATTCTATAGATACTCGCTAACCATCCGCCTAACCAAAGATAGACGGATGTCCGTGAATTAATAACAACAGTTATAACGGTAATATTAACAGATCCATCCTCCTCCTCGCTTACCAACAAGAAAGCGGACGAACACCCCCCATCCGTTAGCAGTTTTATTATCCATTCCATGAGAATTGCACTATTTACTAGTCAGGTACTTAGTCAGGTTAAAAGCGGTACTTTAGTTATACTTGTCTATGATCGAGAAACTGTGCTCTAAGTTGTCCATAACCGCAGACACGGCTTTCAGAAAGTTTTACCCTGCAGGGGTGCACAAATAGCAACACACACTTGATCAACCTCGGAAAAACCAAATCAAAACCCAACGAGGCAGTTACGACAAAGCGATCACAGGATTCGGAAATATTTCAGGGGGCCACCCCATTAAGCTACCCGCAACGAAGTTAGCCGGCTCCGAGACGGACTCAAGGTTTGCGTCAGTGGCTGTAAACGACTGGGAACCCGAAAGTGTGACTGGGCTTGTCGATACCGCGAAAACACTCCGCTTTCCTAAACAGTACAGGTGCTCCACGCACAATCTTAAATAAAGCAGTAAAGCATGGCATAAGTACAGGATAGTAATAAAGCCTCAAACTACTTTGTGGCCCCAAGAAATAAGAATGAATCAAGCTCTGGCTCAGGGGGGGTTCATAAGCCTCCCGGATGTGGATAGCGCGAATATTCAAGGAACAGGAATCAAGTACTCGGGGTCCTACGGGACACAAGTGAGCATGAAAAACCAAATAGCAGATATTGCTCACCGGTGCCACTTTCATTAGTTATCCCATTACTACTCAGGTTAAGTTGTATAGGTACCTCGTTATCCATCAGACACTCACATACCCTACACATGCTGTTCTACGACCCGCATGGCTCAAACAACTCCTGTAGTAATGGCTCATGGGATGGAGGAACAAGCTTCGGTGGGGTTTAAAAGTAAAGGCTATGCAATACTTGGGATTCAGTTTAATGCAATCGCGACTCAATGATGAAAGAATAAGATAGAGGCAATAGGTACTATATGTATGCAAGCATGTGGTAGTGCTTGCCTGGCAGCTCAGTTGAAGCGAGAGAAGGCTCTGGGTAGTGCTCCTGGGTTTCTTGATATATCCCCTGCTCAGCGTCTATTCGAAGAAGAACCAAACAAACAAGGGCCAACATAAATAAAGTGCACAAGCATATGAATAAAATGCGACAAGCAAACAATCATGCCATGATGAATGATGCATAATTTGCATGGCAATAAAGTAGCATGGCATGGGTGAGGTGTGGAATACAAGAAATAAGCATTTTATGGGGTTCTAATCATATTTTATACTCATTTAAGTTGCTGTATACTCTATAATTATATGATGCATGCTGCAATTCAGAACATGGAATGCATAACCAGAAAGGTCTCGTCGAGCTGATCGATTTGGACATATTATTTGTTAAATTTGGAGTTATAAAACAAAAGTTATTAATTAAGGAAAAGGGCATTTTATTTGTAATTTTAATCAACTCGAAAATTTAAAGGGTTCAAAATATATTTTGGAGGGCATAATTGAATTCCTCACATTTTCCTGATTCAAAAACATATATTACATGTTTAAATTGGGTTTATATTTTAAAAGTTATTTGAAAACAGATATGAAATTTGAATTTAAATTAATTTGGAAAAGTTTGAATTAAAACAGAAATACAGAAGGTCTTTTGTCACTCAGCCCAGTCCTAGCCACAGTCACAGACAAGTGGGGCCAAGGCTGACTAGGACTCACGCGCACAGAAACGGATTTCTCACCGCGGCTTTACCTAGCCTCTTCGAATGACAGGTGGGGCCACGAGGTCCACGTGGTGATGGGTGATCCAGACGTGGCTGGCAGGAGGGGTATGGGACCGCGGGTTAAGGCTAGGGTACTACGGGGTGTTTTTGTAAAAGGGCCAGGGAGGCTGACTGGTGGGCCCTGCGTACCGCGGGTTTAGCCGAAAAAGAGGCAGGGGGTTAAATACAAAAGAGGCGCCCGTACTGTTGTTCTTCTCCGCGTGCAGAGGACCGATCGGTGCGCGGCGCGAGGCGGGGGATCGAACCCAGGACCTGGGCGTGCGCGCGGAGGGCCGGAACCAGTGCGGCTAGGTGAGGTTTGGTGACCGCAAGGTGGGTGGGGGCTGGACATGCCGTCGGCGAGGCGCTACGCCGCGTGAGCGCAGCCGTATGCCAGGAGGGTGTTCATGGAAGGTCCGGCAGCCGCACAACGGCAGCGAAGAGGAGCGTGTCTAGGAGGTACAGGGGCTCACCGCGGGGCTGTTGACGTTGGTGGTGCGGGCAACGGAGCGATCGATCGTCGGCGAGGCAGACGAACGCGGGCTAGGGTTTCGCGTCGGGGCGACGGTGTGCAGTTCGGCCTGGGGCTCCTCCTGCTCCACGTCTGCGGTATAGGGCGATGCAGAGGGCCGACTCGTTCTTCCTCGACACCTGGACGCCGCGCCCGCCGCCTGGTACGGTGTCGTCGAGAGGAGGCCGACGGAAAGGTGGTGATCGGTGGTGGATGGTGGTAGGGGTAGAGGAAGGGGCGGCTGGGGAGATCTGAATGCAGAGGTGTGGGAGGTGGTGGCAGATAGCAGAGGGAGGGGAAGGGTGCCGTGGGGAGTGGGGTAGAGAAAAGGTGGCTTCGGCCACTTTTCCTCCCCCTCTTCACGTGCTCGGGTCGGGGCAGGGGCAGGGTAGGTGATGGGCAGGTAGGGCTCGGGCTGGTGCAGAGGGAAGGCTCGGGCTGGGGGGTCCTCGCGTCAGGGAGAGAAAAGAGAGGGAGAGAGAGAGCTAGGGTAGGAGGGAGGCTCGGTTAGGAGCTAGGTTAGGAGAAGGAGTAGTGGCTCGTTAGGGCTTGGGGTGGTTGGTAGCTAGGTGGGGCCAGGGTGGCCAGGTGGGGCCTGCATGGTGAGGAGAGGGGCACCTCGGCATGGTAGAGAGGGAAAGTAGATGGGGTAGGTCATGGTGGTGGCTCGGGTTAGAGAGAGGAGAGATGAGGGCTTAGGGTTTAGATAATCTACAAGATCAAGCATGATGGGGAAAAGAGATGGAGAGGAAAGTGTTTATTGGACACATGGTGATGGATAAGGAGAGATAAGATAGGGTTTTTAAGGATATGACCTCACATGATCATGCATGATGTGAAGGAGATAAGGTGAGGGTGAGGGTCTTGATGCACATGGCAAGGAAGCATAGCAAGATAGAAAAGATTGAGAGAAGGAGAGAGAAGAGAAGATGATCCACTCAAAAAAAAAAAAACCAAAGGAGGACCAAAGATGGTGATGGTTGCATGGCCCATGCAATGCATTAAATGCCATGTTTTAATCTTGTGAAAACAAAATAATTATTAATGGCATTTATACATATGCATTCCAGAATATGGAATAAGCCAAGCAAAAGAATTTAAAAGGATGCCCCATGTGGAATAGATGGAGATGACCATATTTGAATAGAAATGGGACTTGCTAGTGTGTATGTGCCACTAGGTATTTAGTAAGCCCAAAAATATCCCAACATGATAATAACCTCAAAACAACCCATATGGAAGCTAGGAAAAGGTTCCACTCACAAGGCATGCAAAGATGGCCATGTGGCTCTCATAAACCAATAATGTGGAAACCATATGGTGCATATATGGGAGCATGTGGAATTGTAAGTGGAGCCATCCCAACCCACATGAGCTAGAGGTAAAACCAAGTAAATGCAAAGCTCACATGTAGGGGAATGGTGGAATTATAAGGTGGTGACAGAGAAAGGTGATGGAGTTGAATAAAAGATATGCCCCCAGCTCAACTTGGGCATTTAAACAATATATCAAGAACCAAATACAATATCAAGAGGCAAATACAATTTACAATGCATATGAGAGAAGATCCAAAACAAAAAGGGTTTTATATGATGCTCAAATGCAAGGTGGCATGATGACATGAGCATGATATAATGATGATGCACCAATTATATATTTGAAGTAGCCATTATATTACTAGACCAAGTAGCATTACAATTGTTAGACAATTGGGATGCTACAACGCTCCCCCACTAAACAAGAATCTCGCCCCGAGATTCCTAGGAAAAAAAACAACACAAGGAGAGGCGGTGTTCGGAACGAAGGTGACCCTCACGTTCCCAAGTTGATGAGCCATGGAATGGTGCGGCCACTACACCTTGCAAAACTTGCTAGACTTGTTGCGAGTCTTGCGTTTTGCTTGAGAAACAACGGTTAGAAGAGTTGAAGGATTATCGTGAGACAAGAAGGATAGGATGGACATAGCTCCGGTTTTCTCAAGAAACATGATAAAAGAATAGAACCACTTGTGAAAGAAAAAGGAAAAGATGATGTATCATGGATAAAGAAAGACACAACGTTAAGATTAAAGATTTACTGATACGAGAGAGGATGAATCTTTGTGTCGCCGGAAGACTAGGTTGGAGAGGTTTTTAACCACTATGACAATAGCATCGTATCTTCTCTCGGATTTGAGAAATGAAGTTCGGAAACAATATTGCCTTCAAACAATAGAGTCCCTTGATATCAACAGAAATATTTAGTTAGACATCGTCGGATTAGATTCTTCTTGCGCCGGTAAGACCCAAAGGATCACGCAATTGAGGTGCGCGGATATAACTTCTAGAGACGGATGTGAAGCCAGATCATGGTGGAATCACGAGAAGCAAAGAATATGGAGGATTTGGAGTTTATTGTAGATATACTTATTGCTTTCTTTAGCCTTGAGGCTAACGCAATAAATTTGCGGCTGATGGCATCAACCATAATTGGCTTTACCACAGAAAAAGAATTGATGAAACAAAGAGAGAGATAGTTTCCTTACATCTTGTTTGGGGATGCCGAGCATCGGTAGAATGACGAGGACAGAAAAAAGTTTGCGTTTGTTTCCACCAGATAATTGAAGATTTTGCTCCATCTAGAATAGGCAGACCACCAACAAGAGATTATTGATTACTTTCTTCGAGAGAGCACTCCGGATAGACAAGGACGGAAGTAAAAGTATCGAGGGATAAGGCCACTTCTAACTTCCGTGGAAAGAGTTAAATTACATTAATTCACCAATTCAATGTACGAGAGCGAATGATAAGAGTAGTGGTATGGTAGCTACTCCATCCCGCACTCAAAGCATTACTCCGCACATGAATAAGAAAACCATGCAACCCAACTACCTAAACAGACTGAAGGTATTGACAATAACTCATGGAACTTCGTTAGAAAACAAGGATAGATGCAAACGATTCATCGGATTCATAGATAGATAAAGATGATGATGTTGTCGTCATGTCTGAAGTACCAAGCCACCAGAAAGATATGAAGGAAGATTACGGAGAAGAACTGCAAGATTCTACAGCTACAGAAAAGATAACACCAACTTGAACAGAAGGAATACAAGATCTGAAAGGTCTTCATGGCCTCTGGTGGATTGAGCATAGACGATAGAGCGAGAGGGTTTCAAGAGATTACTTAACGAGATAGAGGTGAAAAGAACTCCATGTTGTCCTTGAAATGATTGAGAGAGATTTAGCAGTCTTGAGGAAAATCTTTAGCGGAACGACGATGATAACTTGCCAACAAGGAAAACTCCGGGTTTGATTGAAGATGGAAGATGGAATTAACAATGGACTTGCTAATTCCAGAATTGAAGCGATCTATTTAGCAGAAGGATGTGGCCGAGATAGGTGACTTCAAAAAGTCAGAATTCTCACTTTGAGACTTTGCACACAGGCAGTGCTCACGAAGCTTGAGAGAAAGAGACACAAATGATCTTCCATGTTCTTCCATTGATATGGAATAGGCAAGCATATTATCAACATATACCACCATGGATTAACAAGATATTCCTAGAATACCAAGTTCAAAAGGCGAGATAAACGAACAAATGCTCGAACACTTCCTGAGCTCAACGCTCTTAGAAAGATCAATATTAAGAGCACGGGTTCATGTTGAAGAAGATGCACTAGAAGAATAGATTATCTGGTCCTTCAGAAGAAAAAGAGATGTCACCTGGTTCACATTGTCGATTGGATCACCGGTTACAAAGATAAAGAGATCTTGGATAAAGAAAAGATGACAGATCATACCTTAAGCAAAGCTATCAGAGACGAAAAGATGCAATTCCCTCGTCTCAAAGAGAATTTTGCAGATAAGGAGTTCAAAAATATGTGCAGCATGATGGACAGATGATAGACCGCCGTAGTGCTTTGAGAAACTCCGGATTGCCAAAGATGCTTGAATATGCATAGATATGATCACGGTGTACTCAAAATCACAGGAGATAACCGTCACCATTTGGAGGATAGTGGTGATTGCATTTTCCATATTCCACTCATGATAAGTGTCCTATAGCTATGCCGAGAACCAAATTACAATCACCAGCATCAGATCAACACATGTTATGTAATTAGCCCAAGAGAATTGGAGATGAAAAGAAACTCTAGGATTAAGCGCCGGTGACAAAAGAATGAGTTTGCATGGACATGCTGATAAAAGGGAGATAGATTATGTTTCACACACGACTAGAAAGGAGTATGGAAACATAGATGTATCAAAGAAAATTTTTCCGCATTTTCGGCATTAAAATACCAATAGATGCGCAAAATCACTTATCAGGTAGAGATTAGTAACTCCACATTCTGTGAAAGCATGCTGGAAGGGAGAACACCCTTAAGAAGATGGCACCGGTTAACAAGGAGTCAGATAGATCGCGCCGGTTTTCAAAAGCCTGTCAGTATGGAATGTACCAACAGTTGATAACCAAAGAAAGACTGTGATAACAAATTGGATGCAACAGATAGACAAGGAATTACACACACACACAACCTATGGTACTACGGAACCCAGAACACGTGAATCCTAGTTTGAATTTTAAGAAGAGGATTGAAAATGTTACACTTCCTTACCAGAAAAGAGTGGGTGGTTGGGTAAGAAGAAAAATGGAAGCAGTCCTACTCTCGTGTTTTGTTTTTCCCTAGTATACATAGCTACCAAAAATATTTGCTAGACTGACAACGACCATTTGGCTGAGACCGAAGGGGATGGCTCGATACCAATTGTAACTACCTCGGTGAATTACGCCCTAGTTACAAGCCGACGAGCGGAAATGGTTAAAATAGTAATTGGGGCCCAAATGCCACTCACAGTGTAGACCTTTCGGCTGTCCTAACCATTTCCAAACATCGGGACAAGAACGTGTCGGCAAAAGCGAAGGGATCAACTACATACACAAATGAGTATGTATGCAAGCCACCATACAATAGTTCTCAGAGCCATTCCATCTAAAAGAAATAGAAATATTGCAACGCCATACGGCAAGATCCAAATATCCTAGATAGATACAATAGTTTAGGATATCTCCTCATACATCAAACATCAGAGTATCAAAGTGAAGGAAAACAAGATCCGAGTACGGATAAGAAGCAAATCGGCATAAGATGCCCCATAAATAAACACATCCTGCCCACAGATCTCACGGATCCCCGTTCCCGGAATCTCTACACCGAATGATCGTTGCCCACACCGTCCGTCTCCTCCACCCAAAGATCCATCTTATGAAGCTTACTGCTCATCTGAATCAAACAATTTATCATGTGAGACCCTAGGGGTACTCAGCAAGTCTTTATGCCTCTAAAGGGACACAACACAGGGTGACGCAATTGCAGCAAAAGATAATACCTAACAATTCTATAGATACTCGCTAACCATCCGCCTAACCAAAGATAGACGGATGTCCATGAATTAATAACAACAGTTATAACGGTAATATTAACAGATCCATCCTCCTCCTCGCTTACCAACGAGAAAGCGGACGAACACCCCCCATCCGTTGGCAGTTTTATTATCCATTCCATGAGAATTGCACTATTTACTAGTCAGGTACTTAGTCAGGTTAAAAGCGGTACTTTAGTTATACTTGTCTATGATCGAGAAACTGTGCTCCAAGTCGTCCATAACCGCGGACACGGCTTTCAGAAAGATTTACCGCAGGGTGCACAAATAGCAACACACACTTGATCAACCTCGGAAAAACCAAATCAAAACCCAACGAGGCAGTCACGACAAAGCGATCACAGGATTCGGAAATATTTCAGGGGGCCACCCCATTAAGCTACCCGCAACGAAGTTAGCCGGCTTCGAGACGGACTCAAGGTTTGCGTCAGTGGATGTAAACGACTGGGAACCCAAAAGTGTGACTGGGCTTGTCGATACCGCGAAAACACTCCGCTTTCCTAAACAGTACAGGTGCTCCACGCACAATCTTAAATAAAGCAGTAAAGCATGGCATAAGTACATGATAGTAATAAAGCCTCAAACTACTTTGTGGCCCCAAGAAATAAGAATGAATCAAGCTCTGGCTCAGGGGGGTTCATAAGCCTCCCGGATGTGGATAGCGCGAATATTCAAGGAACAGGAATCAAGTACTCGGGGTCCTACGGGACACAAGTGAGCATGAAAAACCAAATAGCAGACATTGCTCACCGGTGCCACATTCATTAGTTATCCCATTACTACTAAGGTTAAGTTGTATAGGTACCTCGTTATCCATCAGACACTCACATACCCTACACATGCTGTTCTACGACCCGCATGGCTCAAACAACTCCTTTATTAATGGCTCATGGGATGGAGGAACAAGCTTCGGTGGGGTTTAAAAAGTAAAGTCTATGCAATACTTGGGATTCAGTTTAATGCAATCGCGACTCAATGATGCAAGAATAAGATAGAGGCAATAGGTACTATATGTATGCAAGCATGTGGTAGTGCTTGCCTGGCAGCTCGATTGAGCGAGAGAAGGCTCAGGTAGTGCTCACAGGTTTCTTGATATATCCCACTCAGCCTATTCAAGAAGAAGAACCAAACAAACAAGGGCCAACATAAATAAAGTGCACAAGCATATGAATAAAATGCGACAAGCAAACAATCATGCCATGATGAATGATGCACAATTTGCATGGCAATAAAGTAGCATGGCATGGGTGAGGTGTGGAATACAAGAAATAAGCATTTTATGGGGTTCTAATCATATTTTATACTCATTTAAGTTGCTGTATACTCTATAATTATATGATGCATGCTGCAATTCAGAACATGGAATGCATAACCAGAAAGGTCTCGTCGAGCTGATCGATTTGGACATATTATTTGTTAAATTTGGAGTTATAAAACAAAAGTTATTAATTAAGGAAAAGGGCATTTTATTTGTAATTTTAATCAACTCGAAAATTTAAAGGGTTCAAAATATATTTTGGAGGGCATAATTGAATTCCTCACATTTTCCTGATTCAAAAACATATATTACATGTTTAAATTGGGTTTATATTTTAAAAGTTATTTGAAAATAGATATGAAATTTGAAATTAAATTAATTTGGAAAAGTTTGAATTAAAACAGAAATACAGAAGGTCTTTTGTCACTCAGACCAGTCCTAGCCACACTCACAGACAAGTGGGGCCAAGGCTGACTAGGACTCACGCGCACAGAAACGGATTTCTCACCGCGGCTTTACCTAGCTTCTTCGAATGACAGGTGGGGCCAGCGGCCACGAGGGTCCACGTGACAGTGGGTGATCCAGACGTGGCTGGCAGGAGGGGGTATGGGACCGCGGGTTAAGGCTAGGATACTACAGGGTGTTTTTTGTAAAAGGGCCAGGGAGGCTGACTGGTGGGCCCTGCGTACCGCGGGTTTAGCCGAAAAAGAGGCAGGGGGTTAAATACAAAAGAGGCGCCCGTACTGTTGTTCTTCTCCGCGTGCCGAGGACCGATCGGTGCGTGGCGCGAGGCGGGGGATCGAACCCAGGACCTGGGCGTGCGCGCGGAGGGCCGGAACCAGTGTGGCTAGGTTAGGTTTGGTGACCGCAAGGTGGGTGGGGGCTGGACATGCCGTCAGCGAGGCGCTACGCCGCGTGAGCGCAGCGACTGCCGGCGCGCAGAGGGTGTTCGGCGGAAGGTCCGGCGCGGCCAGACAACGGCAGCGAAGAGGAGCGTGTCTAGGAGGTACAGGGGCTCACCGCGGGGCTGTTGACGTTGGTGGTGCGGGCAACAGAGCGATCGATCGTCGGCGAGGCAGACGAACGCGGGCTAGGGTTTCGCATCGGGGCGACGGTGTGCAGTTCGGCCTAGGGCTCCTCCTGCTCCACGTCTGCGGTATAGAAGCGTCTGCAGGGCCGACTCGTTCTTCCTCGACACCTGGACGCCGCGCCCGCCGCCTGGTACGGTGTCGTCGAGAGGAGGCCGACGGAAAGGTGGTGATCGGTGGTGGATGGTGGTAGGGGTAGACGGAGAGGAAGGGGGCGGCCTGGGGAGATCTGGCGGAACAGAGGCGTGGGAGGTGGTGGCAGATAGCAGAGGGAGGGGAAGGGTGCCGTGGGGAGTGGGGTAGAGAAAAGGTGGCTTCGGCCACTTTTCCTCCCCCTCTTCATGTGCTCGGGTCGGGCAGGGGCAGGGTAGGTGATGGGCAGGTAGGGCTCGGGCTAGTGCAGAGGGAAGGCTCGGGCTGGGGGGGTCCTCGCGTCAGGGAGAGAAAAGAGAGGGAGAGAGAGATCTAGGGTAGGAGGGAGGCTCGGTTAGGAGCTAGGTTAGGAGAAGGAGTAGTGGCTCGTTAGGGCTTGGGGTGGTTGGTAGCTAGGTGGGGCCAGGGTGGCCAGGTGGGGCCTGCATGGTGAGGAGAGGGGCACCTCGGCATGGTAGAGAGGGAAAGTAGATGGGGTAGGTCATGGTGGTGGCTCGGGTTAGAGAGAGGAGAGATGAGGGCTTAGGGTTTAGATAATCTACAAGATCAAGCATGATGGGGAAAAGAGATGGAGAGGAAAGTGTTTATTGGACACATGGTGATGGATAAGGAGAGATAAGATAGGGTTTTTAAGGATATGACCTCACATGATCATGCATGATGTGAAGGAGATAAGGTGAGGGTGAGGGTCTTGATGCACATGGCAAGGAAGCATAGCAAGATAGAAAAGATTGAGAGAAGGAGAGAGAAGAGAAGATGATCCACTCAAAAACAAATAAAACCAAAGGAGGACCAAAGATGGTGATGGTTGCATGGCCCATGCAAATGCATTAAATGCCATGTTTTAATCTTGTGAAAACAAAATAATTATTCATGGCATTTATACATATGCATTCCAGAAATATGGAATAAGCCAAGCAAAAGAATTTAAAAGGATGCCCCATGTGGAATAGATGGAGATGACCATATTTGAATAGAAATGGGACTTGCTAGTGTGTATGTGCCACTAGGTATTTAGTAAGCCCAAAAATATCCCAACATGATAATAACCCCAAAACAACCCATATGGAAGCTAGGAAAAGGTTCCACTCACAAGGCATGCAAAGATGGCCATGTGGCTCTCATAAACCAATAATGTGGAAACCATATGGTGCATATATGGAAGCATGTGGAATTGTAAGTGGAGCCATCCCAACCCACATGAGCTAGAGGTAAAACCAAGTAAATGCAAAGCTCACATGTAGGGGAATGGTGGAATTATAAGGTGGTGACAGAGAAAGGTGATGGAGTTGAATAAAAGATATGCCCCCAGCTCAACTTGGGCATTTAAACAATATATCAAGAACCAAATACAATATCAAGAGGCAAATACAATTTACAATGCATATGAGAGAAGATCCAAAACAAAAAGGGTTTTATATGATGCTCAAATGCAAGGTGGCATGATGACATGAGCATGATATAATGATGATGCACCAATTATATATTTGAAGTAGCCATTATATTACTAGACCAAGTAGCATTACAATTGTTAGACAATTGGGATGCTACAAGTACTCTTGTCGTGATCTAGTTGGTTCCGTTAAAGAACATCTGCCATAGCTAGTGGTAGGGGAAGTCCTTAATTGTTGGAATTCAATAGCGACAATAACCACAAGCTTGAAGGCTAGAATTGTAGTACCAGCCATACTGAGGTAATGTGTGAACATTTACGACATGGGTCAAAGGAATGGATCTTGGCTTAAAGATCAGCTTCATGTACAAGATTCACAACACTAGAATCCAACACAAGCTGGGGTCTTCAGTTCAAGTCCAAGGGTTAAAACCCGAGAAAGAGGTATGTACTACTTGACTGACATAGTGTACACTTAAAGGTAGTAACCGATAGGTAGCTTCCAAAAGAAGGAACGCCTTCTAAAGTACCCAAACAAATAAAAAGGAGGGGTACAAGTCAAAAGGAAACCTCGAAGCCTAGAATAGAAAACTGTGGAGCTTACAATATAATATTGTAGGTGCCATATGACAAAGAGATCATGATGAAAAGGAATCTCTCAGCCAAAACAGGGAAAAGGGAACAAGGAACACACTACACACGCAACTCTAGAGAACTCAACACTAGGTCAACTGGCTGAGAAACGATATGCCCAAAAGGCACCTAAGTTTTGAAAGACTAGAATAGATATCAAAACTTTTCAAAGTCAACACAAGATAAGATGGCCAGAGTTAGAATGATACAAGATGAGGAGAAAAAGAAGCATACTAAAGTTTTTGCAAATACTTTTTAGCTTTGAAAATAGTTTTCACAAGAACTAGACTCAACATGGACCAATAGCAAGGTTTTCCTATGGTCGGTACTGCTCTGATACCAAGAACTGTGACACCACCGGGATCATGGTTAAACAAATAGCAGACCTTAGGCTGCCATACGCTTAACCTAGAGCTCAAGGATATCTAGTGGGAAATCAGTAACACAACAGTAACCCTGCGACACAAAAATTATTACAGCAAGCTCATAACTGAGCGAAGAAAATGGAAAGAAAATTATGCTATTAAGTATAGCAAACTTAACCAAAAGACCTAAGAGGGCCGAAGCATAACGATGACGTCCTAGCCCATAGATTCTAGCCTGCTGGCCGGGAACCCCAAGCTACTCATCGGTGTTGATGTCGTACGAAACTCTTCTTCAGGGAACACTTACTCTGCTACAAAAGTATCAACAAAGCAAGGGTGAGTGCAGGGTGTACTCCGCAAGACTTATGGTTGGTGGGGATATTTTGCATAAAGCCATCTTTGTTTCTAAAACAAGAGGGGAAGAAGCTCGTCTAATCAGAATATTCTAAAAATGGATAAGAGGGCAACATCTCCAAAGAATTTATCATCATCTTTTGATATCCACCAAAGTAATCCTCATCTCACAACTAGGATCACCCCCTCATACCCATGAGGAAGCATCCTTAAGCACACCTTGAACTTCCTAGTTTTTACGATTAGGTTATAGTTCTCTATGATCTTAGAATTCGGTCACCAAGCGTTCATAACCGTGAACACGGATTTTCGAAAATATTTAACCATGCAGGGGTGCACAACTTTACCCACACGTACTAACCGACTATTAATGCCAGAATCATTAGCCCTGTTCCTTGGAAGGCTGGCAGAGGGTGGTTAGACACGACCTTTACCTTGCTTTCGCCAAGACCATGAGTCACGCCCTAAGGATGGTTCTGCCATAATGGGTCAAATCCCAAAGCCGGTCCCTAGAGATGTGAGGCGAGGTTGATTTACCAGGGGAACCATCTAACCCAAGCAACCCCGACCATGCTTACCTACCTGTTATGATGCACCTTTACCCGCCAAATCTTTCAATGCATATGTTGAATGGAACGACGAACTATGCATATGTTTAATGGAACGACGAACTATGTGACTCATGGAACCTACTAGGCAATATAGTTAGTCAAGAGGTCCCTATAAACCCCGTATGGTTGTACGCTCGTCTTGGTCCAAAGGCAAGAACTCGGTTCTAGTGGTGGCGAGCATGGGACTACAAAAACCACATCCCACCGTGGCCTCCCATACAAGCCTTAGCATGATTAACCTTTACCACTGATCTTACCTCATTAGTATACCTCATTATCCTGTCATACTAGATTCTCTGCATCTGATACATCATCTCGATGAACCAGCTTTGACACCTAAGCATGGCTAAGCAAGACACAGATATAAGAACAAGTAGTGCACACAAGCCAAACCTAGTTATGGTAGAAGCAGTGGATCAGGTAATATAAGCTCAAAGGGAGTAATGCAACATATAGGATACTCTATCTATCGATAGAAGACCACAGTAAAATCGTATGCATCATGGCAAGAGATGAAATACTTTGGAAGCATAGGATTGTATCATGGTGGGGCTATGATTACCTTTGCCTGTTGATACCCAGATATAGATCTTCAAAAGCCTTGCACTTGACTTGATTAAAGTTGTTCAAGTATTGTTCATCGGTCTTCGATGGTGTTAACCTCGGTCTTGAATCTTGATCTCGATATCGTATTCTATCGGAAAGAAGGAAACATCAGAAAGAAATGCAAACAATCAACACATCGCATTGATGCAATGTTCAAGCAAGGATGATGATATTACAAGTTAAATAGTATTGAAATGAAACCATACAACATGCTTGGCAATTTAAGCAGGATCCGAAGGGTCCAAACCCTAATACAGGAGAGACCCCGAAATCACCTACGGGGGTTCATTTAGTTCTCTAATTAAACTTGCAATTGAAGTTATCAAACAATGCATGATTTTGGTGCTATTGTGTAGATCTCATTTTTCTGAACATTTTGATATATTATACACATTTTTCTGACCTATAAATAATTAGATATTGAATTTGTAAGATTTAAACCATTTTTTTGGAAGTATTAAAACAATTTAAACCCTTTATTGCGTCAGCGTGACACATGGCTGATGTCACCATAGAGTTGGGCTAATTCTCACCGGGGCTGGGTCTAGCCCTAGAGGCTGACTCGTGGGGCCGGGACCACATCGTACGCCATCGTGGCAGAGGTTGCATGGCAGCCACGTCAGCGACTGGGGTCACCACCAGGTGATCACCGGCGACGGCGACAGAGGGTGCGCGCGAGTGAGCAGAGCGGTGCCTTGGATGCAGTGTGATGCGGGCTACCTATTGGCAGTGGCGCCGCCCTGATTTTGTCACCAGAGTGTGGCCAGCGACGACAAATGGCGGCGACAGCTATAGGCACACCGCGCGACAGTGACAGAGCATGAGAGGGAGGTAACAAGAAGGTGCGAGAGCTCCCGTGGCTTACGCTGATCGCTATGGAGGGATCGGCGACGCGAGGTGCCGCAAGAATCGAAGGTAATGACGATGACCGTCATCAGAGAAGAAGCAAACTGGAAGCTCATTTGGGGGCGTGCGCGGACGATTCCTTCTAGGAGAGGAGAAAGTGGAGCACAGCGAGATCGATGGTTCCCTCGGCTAACCTTGGGGCGGTGCAGAACGACAGCGATTGGCGGCTGGGTCTTGCTAGGGTTTCGGCTAGAAGGGGAAAATGCTAGAGGAAGCGAGAGAGAGCGAGATTGGTATGAGAAGAGAGAGGGGGTCACACCGGTCTTTGTGGCGTCCTTATCCTGGTGAGGCAACCACGACAGCGGCGGGAATCGTGGCGACGAGCATTGGGCGGCCACGCGCAGGACAACGAGTTGCTTGTCTCTCCGGGGAAGATGACAGGCGAAGGGGTAAGCTGGGTTGGGCCACGCTGGGCTGCTGCTGGGTCGGTGCGGGGTTGTGGGCTACACACAAGGGGCAGATAGGAAGAGGAGAGATGGGCTACGCGGCCTGGTTGACAGCTGGTTCATTTTTTCTCTAAAACTATTTTCCCAAAATTGTTTTCATTTCTCTTTGGTAATATCAAATACAAAACTATTTTGGGTATTCCAAAAATACCAGAGGCTTTCTGAAATTATAGAAAATATTGCAGGGGCCCTTTTATTCAAATTGGGCTTCAAACTTTTGTACTTTTCAAAATTCAAAAGCCATTTCAATGTATTCGAGAGAGAGGAAACTTGGGTTTAGGGTGTGGCATTATTTCTTTTGCATGCATTTTTAAGAGATGATGACCATGGATGCATAAACAAGCCCTAATTACTCATTAACTAAAATTGGGGTGCTAGAATGGAGCACTAGTGTGACACAAGTTGCATCACCACACCCACTTGAGTGTGTGTGATCATGTGGATCAAGGTGGTTTTGAGAAGAACACATGAAATGACACTCCATGTGTGAACCCATTGTCAGAAAGCCCCAAAACACATAGGAATGCAACTTCCACATGTAATGGAGCACCATTGTGACATAAGTTGCACCACAACACCCACTTGAGTGACTGTGGTCATGTGGATCAAGGTGGTTTGAAAAAGAACACATGAAATGACACTCCATGCATCAAACCATGGTCACAAAGAGCAAAATGGCCCTAGAATACAACAACAACAACATGTAATGGAGCACCAGTGTGACATAAGTTGCACCGCCACAACCACTTGAGTGTGTGTGATCATGTGGATCAAGGTGGATTTGAAAAGAACATATGCAATAACACTCCATGCGTCAAACCATGGTCAGAAATCCCAAAAACACATAGGAATGGAACTGCCACATGTAATGGCGTACCAATGTGACATTAGTTGCACCACCACACCCACTTGAGTGTGTTAGGTCATGTTGATCAAGGTGGTTTGAAAAAGAACACATGCAATGACACTCTATGTGTCAAACCATGGTCATAAAGCCCAAAACACATAGGAATGCAACCGCCACATGTAATGAAGCACTAGTGTGACATAAGTTGCACCACCACACCGACTTGAGTGTGCGTGGTCATGTGGATCAAGGTGGTTTGGAAAAGAACACATGCAATGACACTCCATGTGTCAAACCATGGTCAGAAAGCCCAAAAACAAATAGGAATGCAACTGTCACATGTAATGGAGCACCAGTGTGACATAAGTTACACTACCACACCCACTTGAGTGTGTTTAGTCATGTGGATCAAGGTGGTTCGGAAAAGTGTCGTCGGATTAATGACTGGTACGCCATGAGGGGGTCCTCGAGGAGTGTGGAAGAGAGGGGTGTGAGACGTGCGGTGTTCCGGGACGGTGAGCACACAAGTTTAACCAGGTTCGAATCCGCCAGCTTTGGACGAATCCTGCTCCTGCTAGCAATCCAATAATACGGCAGAGCCAGAATATGGGTTACAAGGGTTTCGCTTGTGTGAGTTGAGATTGTAGACTATTGTGAGGGTGCCCTAAAGGCTTTCCCTAGGACGGCTTATATATATCCAGCCTAGGGTTTACAGCAGAGACCATCCGGCTACGACTAAGAGTCGGTTATAGAGTACATCTTGAACTACAAGTAACACTATGGGCCTATGCCAGTAAGTCTTCTTGGCCTTCCCGTAGCCGTATTGGACTCCGTCTCATCTCCCTAACTGGGCTGCCCGTGAAGCGAAGATCTAACCTGAAGTGGGCCACCCTGGTCAGTGAGGCACAGTGAGGATACCCTAAAAGTATATCCCCAATAGCAGCCCCCGGAAGCCTCCATGATCCAAAGTCAGATTTCATCATCGTCTAGCTTGATCTTCGGCTTGCTGAATCGTGAATGGTTCTTGAAACTTCAAAAAAGAAAGGAGTAGATCCGAGTGTGAAATGAGCCGGACCTATGAATATGTTTTTCGGGTTTCCAGATCGAAATTCAAACTAAGCCGGAACTTGGTCTCTGACCTATCCTGACACTAGTCATGGTCAAGTCACGTCACTGACAGACATTTCCTATCAGCACGACCGTTGGTGGGTCCGCCTTTCGTGGAACCGAGGCACCATTTCAATACGTGCGTGTAGATCGAGGAGGCGTAATCATCACGCGAGGGTTTCCCAGTTCCTTCCATGATGCGTGGCACATTCACTATAGCGTTTACATGAATCTTGACGTGGCTGGAGGATATAAGTGGTGAGGATATCTTTCCCCATCTTCTTCATCGGCACTTGCGTTGTTTCCTTCTCCCCTATGCCTCCCCACGAACCTAGAGCTCCTCTGCTCCCCAGAAAACCTCTAGCGCTGCCCACCCAAGGTCATCGGCGCACAAAAAATGGCTTCAGCATCATCCTCCGGTACGGCAACGATGGCAGCGGTGGCGGAGAAGGAGAGCAATCGCGGGGTATGGATCCCGTGCATTCTAGACAACGAGAAGCTCCGCTTCGTGGAAGAAGAAGGGATCCTCCATGCCAGCGACTAGCGGATTGGCTTTGGTGAAACCATCCCCAACCCTCGCGACGACGAGCGGGTTCACTTTGACACTCACCTCGACAGAGGTTTGAGCTTTCCTCCCTCAGATTTCTTTTCTGAGGTTATAGATCACTATGGAGTTCAATGCCATCATCTCCCCCGAACTCTCTCTTAGAGATGAGCGCGTATGCATCTTCGTGCGAGGGGTATCTCAGAATTAGGTCGACCCTTATTCTTTTTCGGTATTACTTTCATGTCCGGAGAAATTCCATCACTGCCGGTAATCCTTATATTACTGGTACTATTAGTTTTTCGGTTAGGCGAGAGCGCGTCTATCCTTGGATTATGGCCAGTGAGTCAGTCAAGCAATGGTCATCCACTTTTTTGTATCATAAGGATATTCCCGCTACCGGCAAAGCTACTGCTTTGCCGACTTTCATCGACGGTGCCGCCACGCCCCAAGAGTCCTGGGACGCATATGCGACGGCTCTTAGTGACGATCTGCTTCTTGCCAAGAGGTGGATCGAGTATTTGATGAAGCACAAGGGCCTGAAAGGGTCCGATTTAGTTCACTGCTGGATGGCACGCAGGATCGAGCCTCTTCAACATCATGGAGATCGACTGATGCACTCCATCATGTCGTTGAAGAAAGATTCCCTCCAAATCAGCCCCAAGGCCTACTCAGCAAAAGATTATGTATGCCAAATCAAGTGGTTGATTAGGGAGTGGATTGAGAGGAAGATTCTGGAGTTGTCCTTGGACATGCATACGTCAGAAGAACCCGTACTGCCGGTAAGCTTCCAGCAACAACTTGTATTATGTGGTCATCTTTATATTATTTTGCAATAATGAGATATCTCTTCTTTTCAGCTTGCTGACCTCCCCGAGTCTGAGCTTTCTCCGATCGAGGGATATCCTCCTAAGGTTTCTCAGGATGAGGGAGAGCTGTGGTTCCACTACCGGATGTTATTCCTCGGAAGCGCAAAGCTCCGACAGTGGCTATTGGCACCAAGGAAGTGCCCGTTGTGAAGAGGTAATCTTTCCTCACAAGGTCTTTGTACTATATGTATTAATTCTTTCCGAGATGTCACGTTTTCTGTTCTATTACCTTCTCAGAGCTAAACAGCTCACCAAGGGCAAAGGGAAAGGGGTTGCCTCGAAGCCTCTATGCCAGTCGAAGTTGAACTTGGTTTCTCCTGCCGTAGCTCCTCGGACTCCTGACCCTCAGCCTTCTGCAGCATTGGAGATTACTCCAAATCCGAGCGTTGCAGAAGATCCGGCTCAATCAGCAGAGCCAGTGATCCTCGGATCACAGACTAACATCACCATGGGAGACTCAGGTTTAGATAAGGGTGAACTGATGGCTCGTGTATTAACAAGCTTGTTGGGGAAACCCAAGAGGAACGTATGATGAGCACAGCAGCATGTTTCCCTCAGTTATGAAACCTAGGTTTAATCGAACCAGTAGGAGCAAGGAAACACCCCAAAGGTGTTGCTAGCTGAGCCTTGGCAGGGCACACTACCGGTGCTAGTAGCAACGTGGAGACCTCCACAACACAACCACAGAACTTTGCCCCCAACTTGCGATGAGGTTGTCAATCTCACCGGTTTTGCTGAAAACAAAGCATTAAACGTATCAAATGGAAGGAAGTAATAGTTTGCAGAAAGTAAACAGAAAGCAGTAAACAGTTTGTAGATTGTATGTAAAAGAAAGGACCGGGATCTATAGTTCACTAGAGGTGGCTCTCCTTAAGATAGATAACATGCTGGGTGAACAAATTACAGCAGGGCAATTGACAAACATCGAGAAAGCAATACATGCATATACTAATCATCTTGACTCCTTTGGAACTTGATTGGGCATTACAACATTATACAGCCATCCAACTGCATCTATGACTAATAATCCACCTTCAGGTTATCATCCGAACCCCCTCCAGTATTAAGTTGCAAGCAACAGATTATTGCTTTACAAATTGTGTGTAATGTAAACAATACGATTGTTCTATGAACAAAGGATTGTTGTTTTCTCCCTAGTAGCAACAACACATCTAGTACCTTAGATATTTACATCACTTCCCAGTTACGGAGGCATGAAACCACTATCGAGCATGAATACTAACTCTTGGAGTTGCTAGCATCTACTTTGCCAAGATAGCTACTAATAACGAAAAGCATGCAAGATCACAAATAACAAAGACATGATAGAATCAATAATCAATCTGAAATAACATCTCAATATCCATCGGATCCCCACAAACACAACATGCAGAATTACAAATAGACGATCTTGATCATGAACGGCGCTCACAAGATCTAGACATGAAAGCACAAAGGAGGAGAACCAACCATCTAGCTACTACATGGATCTATAGTCCAAAGATGAACTACTCACGCATCACACCGGAGGCTTGCATGATGATGAAGAAGGCCTCTAGGGTGAATTCCCCTCTCCGGCGGTCTTGGGAAGAGCTCAGATCCTCCCGATCTAGGGATGGAGATGTGGCGACTCTGAACTCTTCGTGGATTTTGATCGGGTACTTAGGGTTTTCGTCCGAGGGCATCTTATAGGCGAAAGGAGGCCGAGGTGCTTTGGGGTCGGCCACCACCTCGGGCTGGCCAGGCCTGGCCGCGCGACCAGGTGGTGTGGCCGGCCCCCAGCCCTTCTCCATCTCGTATTCTGGCATCTGATGACTTCCGGAAAAATAGGCACTTTGGCTTTTGGCCCGTCCAATTCCGAGAATATTCATTTTCTGACTTTCCTAGAACCAAAAACAACAGAAAACAGGCAGCTGGCACTGTGGCTCTTGTTAATATGTTAGTCCAAGAAATCATATGAAAAGTACTCCAAAGTGTGGACAAAACACAAGAAAGTGGATAAAACCAAGCATGGAACATCAAAAATTATAGATACATTTGCAATGTATCAACATCCCCAAGCTTAACTCCTGCTCGTCCTCGAGTAGGTAAGTGATAAAAAGAAATAAAAAATTTTGAGGTGACATGCACCATCAAAGACTTGATCAAAGTATTTGTAAAACATTCAAAGCTGGGATCATAGTACTTCAATCATAACATGAAAGACAAAGTTCTAGCAATAAGATAAAGAAACTATGATGCAACATGAAAAGGCACAAACAAAAGATTCATGAATAATAATGCTTTGCAAGACGTTTGTTTGTTTCACATAAAGAAAACATAGCATAATAGTATTCAGCTTGTCCCTCATAGAGTAGCAAATAAAATTGCATAGGACACCTTCAAAGTTCATAAGAGTGACTAGATACAAATAGTTTAAAACAAGCAATATCAAGATATGCATCAATCAACTAGTCTTGGGACAATGCACATAGAACTAAGAATGGCCACTATGCTCTCAAAGTAGGTGCATAAAGGTAGAAGGTGGAGACTCAATATAATGGTGGAAGAAAGGCCTTCATAAAAGGAAGCAGGGATTCAAGTCTCATAAATAGCTTCCAAAAATTATGGTACTTATAGCTTTCAGCTCTCATTGCCCCTATCATAATCATCTTGAAGTGATTAAGGTTAAAGTGAACAAACTATGGTGTACATGCTTGACGAAGTATAAGTTAGAAATCTCATGTCCCTTGAATACGAGGGTCGCTCCTCATGCTACTCAAGTTTAGTCACCGGTAAGTTCTTGTCATTGTAAGTACATGTGTATCATAGAGAACCGCCAACGGGGTACCCCTTGCCCGATGATACGGAAGAATCCCCATATCAAAATGACAAGGCAAGTAGACAATGAGCATCTCAGCAATCTTCTTATTTACCATGGGAATATGGTGCTTTTTTCTCTCTTTCCTCTTTTCATAATCTCATTTTTTTCTCTTTTTCTCTTTTTTCTCAATATAGGACTCTTTTTTTTATAAGAAGAATGCTTCATAGACAGCTCATTATGGTTACTCTGCAGGTTTCCGCCATGTCAGCATGGATTAGACCAGCGGCCCAGGCATTTCTCTAATACATAACTCCATGGACTTATAAGCTCCCCTTTCATTTCACACTGACGACATCCATATACAAAAGAGCATGATATCAACTAGGTACAAGTACCAAGTGCAATGTTGAAAGTGTTCCCCATGACAGCATGGTTCTGCTAATTCCCAACAAATAAGTGCAAGCATATACAACATAGACTACTCAATGGTTCAAGTTTATTAAGGGCAAGAAAAGTAAAGTGTGCCATCAAATTCGTGAGAGCTTTAATCACTAGTTTTCTCATAAAAAGTTTAATTCGGAAGGTAAACAAAAGCATGAATATACTTGGAATAGCAAAAGTTAGTAGGTAGGTATGGTGGAATCTTTGGAATAACTTGGTTTATGGAGTTTGATGCATGAGTGGAACTCATACTTGGTTGTGGAGGCTAGCAAAAGACTGGGAGCGACAAACTAAGAGAGCAATAATGGCCATAATCATGCAGAGCGACAAAACATCATTAATCAAAGCATAAAGTGATACTACAAGTCGAAAACTAAAGGATCATAAAGGCTATGGTGACTTGAGATAGTCATAACATGGTGTGAGTATGCGCCAAGTCAACCCAAATAAAACATCAAAGGAGAATACCACTATACTATGGTTTAATATGCTAAAACAACACATGATTCATCCAAGGCACATTAAGCAATCTCAATTGTTTATAACAATTCATGCTACAACAAAGAATACTAAGCATAAAGGAAAAAAATATCTAGCATGGCATGACAAAGCATTGGTCACAGTCAAAAACAAGCTCTTTTTACCACATAAGCATGAACTTTCCTACTCTTTTCCAAACCAAACCAAACTATTTGAAAACCAATGTATGGAAGAGGGGGTCCAACCAATTTATTCAGAAAACTAAGCAAACAAAAGAGAACGAAAAACCAAAACGAAAACAAAAAAGAAGACGCTCCAAGAACAACACAACTGTGCATGAAACAATAAAAATGAAGCGTTTGGAAGAAACCTAGGATTTTTATTGATGAAGAAGGGGATGCCTTAGGCATCCCCAAGATTTGACGCTTGTACTTATTGGATATTTCTTGGGGTGACACGCGTGACATCCCCAAGCTTGAGCTTTAGTCCATCCTTCATCTCATTACTCATTCCTTCCATACACCTGAAATTTTTCTTTCATACAAAACTTCACACAATCTTTATTAGCAACATTAGTGCACTCAAGAGAATAAGTCTTAAGGTTCAGTTCCAACACCAAATAAACTTCCATTAGAACACTAGCTACTGAAGCACTTCCCTCAAAAATCTCAATTCCCGAAAAGAACTCAAAAAGGAACCAACAAGAAGCAAATGCAGAAAATGGCAGAAATCTGTCAAAACAGACCAGCAGGTAAAGATGAATTTTTTCGAAGACCTTCTGTTGCTCAAATCAAAAAGTGTTGAACTAACGAAAGTTAGATAACAACCTGGGGCAGAAGCACAAAAATTCACACCTCAAAAATACGTTCAGATATTTTACATGAATGTTTACGATGAGGCAAATAAATCTGTTTCAGGATAGCAACTTTCCCAATCATTACTTCTCTCTCATTAGAGGTTACTCTTGGCACGAAAAGCAAATAAAAAGGATAAGGAGCAGTTATTACTGAAGTAATAACTTCCAAGACTCATCTAAAACTTTTGGGTTATCTCCCAATAAGTACTTTTCTTTAACGCCTTTAAGTTAGGCATAAGAAGCAAGAAAAAGAATCAAGTGTTCTCAAATGAAGAAGCATTAAGACCAAATTTTGTTTTCATAGGAGAAGCAAAAGTAATCTTCTCTTTCTTCTTAGGGAAGTGTTCTATACCTTTCTTGAGTGGGAGTTGATATTTAATGGTGCCTTCTTTCATATCAATAATGGCACCAACAGTTCTAAGAAAAGGTCTTCCCAAAGTAATAGGACAAGAAGCATTGCATTCAACATCCAAAACATAGAAATCAACAGGGACATAGGCATTGTTAACCATAATAAGAACATCATTAAGACTCCCCATGAGTTTCTTTTTAGCATTATCATCAAGTGGGACATTCAAATAACAATCTTCAAGTGGTGGCAAATCAAGCATATCATAAATCCTTCTAGGCATAATAGAAACACTACTATCAAGATCACATAAAGCTTTAAAATCATAGTCATTCACTTTCATATTAATGATGGGTTCCCAACCATCTTCTTGTTTTATAGGAATAGAAGATTTATGTTTCATCTTTTCTTCTTTAATCTTTATGAGAGCATCAGTAATGTGTTTTGTAAAGGCCATGTTCAGAGCACTAGCATTAGGACTTTTAGCAAGCTTTTGTAGGAACTTAATAACTTTAGAGATATTACACCCATCAAGATCAAACTCAAATTTATCATCTAGAGTAGTAGAACTATTACTAGCCTCAACACTAGTGGTGGTGATAGTAGGAACACTAATGTTTCTAGCAATTTCATCTTCTCTTTCCCACTTAGCATGTAATTCAGCTAATAGTCTAACATTATCATCAATTCTTACTTGTATAGCATTAGTAGCTACAAAGGGATTATCATTAGTTTCAGGTTTAGCAGCCATTTTATTCAAAAAAGATTGAGCTTCAGCCAAAGATGCTATATTTCTTTCAGCATTAGAGAGTTTTTCCTCAATAGTTTTACTGAAAGCAGTGCTTACTAATAAAGTCTTTAAGCATAACTTCAAGTTTAGAGGGAGCACTCCTATTATTGTTGTAGGAATTTCCATAAGCATTACCATTGTTGGGAGGATATGGCTTATAATTGTTGTTGCCAAAATTGTTCCTATAAGCATTATTGCCAAAATTGTTATTTCTTATGAAGTTCACATCAACTTGCTCTTCTTGAGCAACCAAAGAGGCTAAAGGAAAATTATTTGGATCAATATGGGCTTTCCCATTAACAAGCATAGACATAATAATATCAATCTTATCACTCAAGGAGGAAGTTTCCTCAACGAAATTTACCTTCCTACCTTGTGGAGCTCTCTCAATAAGCCATTCAGAATAATTGACCATCATATTGTCCAGAAGTTTTGTTGCAGCACCCAAAGTGATGGTCATAAAGGTACCTCCAGCAGCAGAGTCCAATAGGTTCCTTGAAGAATAGTTCAATCTTGCATAAAAAGTTTGGATGATCATCCGAAGCGATCGATCCATGTGGGACAATTCTTTACCAAAGATTTCATTCTTTCCCAAGCTTGAGCAACATGCTCATTATCAGATAGTTTAAACTTCATTATTTCACTTCTCATAGACATAATCTTAGCAGGAGGATAGTATTTTCCAGTGAAAGCATCTTTGCACTTAGTCAAAGAATCAATATTATTCCTAGTTAAGGAATTCAACCATTGTTTAGCTTTTCCTCTCAAAGAGAAAGGAAACAATTTCAGCTTAATAATATTAGCATCTACATCCCTATGCTTTTGCATCTCACAAAGTTCAACAAAGTTATTTAGATGGGCAGCAGCATCTTCATTACCAATACCAGAAAATTGTTCTCTCATAACAAGATTGAGTAAAGAAGGTTTTATCTCAAAGAAAGTATCTTCGGGCACAGGTGGAGCAATAGGTGTGCTCATAAAATCATTGTTGTTGGTGCTAGTGAAGTCACACAACTTAGTGTTTTCAAGAGTAGTCATTTTTTTGTGTTTTCAAATAAGAAAGCAAACTTGTAAAACCAATTTTTTGTGTTTTTGATAACAAAACAAGCAAACAAAGCAAAAGAAACTAAGCAAAACAAAAAATAACAAAGTAAAGAGATTGGTTGTGAGGGACTACCCTTGTGAAGATGTCCTTGACTCCCCGGCAACGGCGCCAGAAAAGTGCTTGGTAGCTCGTGTATTAACAAGCTCGTTGGGGACCCCAAGAGGAAGGTATGATGAGCACAACAGCAAGTTTCCCTCAGTTATGAAACCAAGGTTTAATCGAACCAGTAGGAGCAAGGAAACACCCCAAAGGTGTTGCTAGCTGAGCCTTGGCAGGGCACACTACCGGTGCTAGTAGCAACATGGAGACCTACACAACACAACCACAGAACTTTGCCCCCAACTTGCGATGAGGTTGTCAATCTCACCGGTTTTGCTGAAAACAAAGGATTAAACGTATCGAATGGAAGGAAGTAATAGTTTGCAGAAAGTAAACACAAAGTAGTAAATAGTTTGTAGATTGTATGTAAAAGAAAGGACCAGGATCCATAGTTCACTAGAGGTGGCTCTCCTTAAGATAGATAACATGCTGGGTGAACAAATTACACCGGGGAAATTGACAAACATCGAGAAAGCAATACATGCATATACTAATCATCTTGACTCCTTTGGAACTTGATTGGGCATTACAACATTATACATAGACCGCCATGCAACTGCATCTATGACTAATAATCCACCTTCAGGTTATCTTCCGACCCCCCTCTAGTATTAAGTTGTAAGCAACAGATTATTGCTTTACGAATTGTGTGTAATGTAAACAATACGATTGTTCTATGAACAAAGGATTGTTGTTTTCTCCCTAGTAGCAACAACACATCTAGTACCTTAGAGACTTCTGTCATTTTCCCAGATTACCAGAGGCATAAACCCACTATCAAGCATAAATACTAACTCTTGGAGTTGCTAGCATCTACTTGGCATGATAGAATCAATAATCAATCTGAAATAGCATCTCAATATCGATCGGATCCTCGCAAACACAACATGCAGAATTACAAATAGATGATCTTGATCATGAACGGAGCTCACAAGATCTAGACATGAAAGCACAAAGGAGGAGAACCCACCATCTAGCTACTACATGGATCCGTAGTCCAAAGATGAACTACTCACGCATCACATCGGAGGCTTGCACGATGATGAAGAAGGCCTCCAGGGTGAATTCCCCTCTCCGGCAGGGGGCTAGGAAGAGCTTCAGATCCCTCCCGATCTAGGTATGGAGATGACAGCGGCTACAAACTCTTTCATGGATTTTTGATCGGGTACTTATGGTTTCCGTCCCGAGGGCATCTTATAGGCGGAAGGAGAGGCCGAGGGGGTGCTGGGGTCGGCCAGACCACCCCCTGGCATGGGCCAGGCCTGGCCACACGGCCAGGTGGTGTGGCCGGCCTCCAGCCCTTCTCCGTCTCGTATTCTGGCATCTGATGATTTCCAGAAAAATAGGCACTTTGGCTTTTGTCCCGTCCAATTCTGAGAATATTCATTTTCTGACTTTCCTGGAACCAAAAACAACCGAAAATAGGCAGCTGGCCCTGTGGCTCTTGTTAATAGGTTAGTCCTAGAAATCATATGAAAAGTACTCCAAAATATGGACAAAACACAAGAAAGTGGATAAAACCAAGCATGGAACATCAAAAATTATAGATACATTTGCAATGTATCATGAACCCTCTTCGGGTAATGATCCCTCGGTAGAGGTCTTCACCGACAATCTCCTAAGCAATCCGGGACTTGCTAAACTTGGCCTTTCTTGGAAATCTGCGGAGGAAATCCAGCGGCTGGCCCGACAATGCTTAGAAAGCTGGACCATTAGTGCCGAAGAAGAAGCACAAGAAGCGGAGGACATTAAGTACTTCGAACTTCTTGAACAAGTCCACCTTTGCCATGAGAGGCTGAGAACTGGCGAGCTTCCGACTCCACCAGTGATCCCGCTCACTCTCGCCGAGAAGTTTACCATAGGAGTAAACATGAGTTTGAGCAAACTCACTCATGAACAACATGTAAGTCGGAATTCCAACTCACGTTTTACTTTATTTCATATCATATATCATATCCTCTAGCCTCGAAGCATGAAGTTGGATAGACAATCCAGATTTATGCTTTCTTAGGATGCCAAAGAATGAACTAGTGTAGCCCCCAAGGCTCATGCTGATATTAGTAAAAATATTACCCCGAGTCTTTAGTAGACTTCTGACTCTGGGTATTCTGACATACAGAAAGTTAATTCATATAACCAGGATTTATTGAAGAATATCTGTAACAAGCGGAGAGAGATCAAAGCTCTCCGACTTGAAAATACTCAACTGAAAGTATCCAGGGATGAGGCTGAAGGTAAACATTCCAGATGTAAACCCTTGCCTTTTACTTCATAGTCGAATTTTTGTTCAATTTCTGTTCTTTTGACTTCAGAACTGGTGAAACAATCATGTGCTATGATCGAGGAGGTCGAGAATCTAAAAACCCTGGAGGTGGAAAACAAGGACCTCCGCCAAGAGTTGAATAAGCTTAAGGTGGATCATGAGAAGAGCATTTCTCAAGTTCTTGAGTCCTCCTCCATGGCTACCGAGGAGCGTGATCATAAGATTACGCTCCAGGATAAGAAAATCTCGGATCTCAGCACTGACTTGTTCAGAGAGAGGGATATTACCTTGGCACTCCGGGCTGAACTCCAGAGTCTTCGAGAGGAGAAAACCAAAGTTGACGATGTCATCTTTGGTATGTTTCCTTCTTTCTGACTTATCCGCATCTTCCGACTCTTTGGAGTCCGGATTTATTGATTAACCCCTTTGCATTACATGCACAGGTCCTCTGAACATACTGGACTCAGCCTCTGCCGAATCTCGTACCAGCCATCTTACTCAAGTCGGTGATTTGCTGCATGACTTCCGCTAATCCATCGAAGATATTGGAAAAGTTATCAAGGTTCCGAACATGCATAGAATGTCCATCTTTGAAGTGCGAGATAAGGCCAAGGATATGCCCCAACTCATCCAGGACTGGAACATGTCCTACGCGCGAACCGCAGCCCAGAACGCTCTCACCATGATCACGAGACACCATGGAAGCATGGAGATCTGGCAAGTGACCAGAGGGTATTCTACTGTGGACGAAGACGGTCAGAAGCAGGACATCAAATCCATCTTGGACTCCTGCGCCGGATGCGGGTGCCATGTAGCTAACTTGACCAGCTACGATACTCCCTTCTTCACTCGCGTAGAGACGCCGCCTCCGCCAGTCGAACAAACCGGTGAAGCTTCTGACGACGAACAAACCATCTCGGATTTTGAATGTCTTGGAAAGATACCGAAGCGAGGCTGATGTTTCTAGCGAGACGGCATCTCCTTCTTCCCTTGCATCATAGAGCATCAGAACAAACATTGTATTATTTTGAAAACAATCCGGGTTGTAAATAAGTAGTATGATACTTTTTGCTAGTGCTAAGTTTAAATATATCTATTTAGCACTTTTGGCTTTATCATTTTCGTGCCGAAAATATTTACATAAGTACTTATGTTTTTTGTCTATACTTGTCATTTATCTGGCTTTCCGCCTCGTCCATTTCATGAGCCAGCCAACCTTTAGCATGGAAACTTTGCCGAGCAACGGATCTTAATTGCTAAACGAGTTTAAACTCGTAAACAAAGCAGGCTTCCAGTACAAACAATTCACTACTTGGAAAATGCCTGCATCCGGCAATCAAACAAATAACCAAAGCACAGACTATAAGATTTAGATTTATACCCGAAGGTAGCAATTTTAGAATCGGAAATCTAGACCAAAACAAACATGAGCATAAAGTACTTTCAAGTATTCTGGGATTTTCGACTGTGACATGGTCATTCGAAAATAAGATGGTAAAAAACTTCTCAGAAATTTTTTGAGGCAACCAACACTTTATTTCTCATTGAACATGTACACATATATCATTACAAAGAAAAATAAACTAAGAATAAAAGGGACATAGCAGAGCAATATTCCATGGTCTGTCTAATTCATCCGGGTCTGTACTGCCTCCAACTCTCTTTCTTTTCTTAGTAGAAGGTCTTTCTTTGACTGGCCGCATATCAGTTAGGTAGTAAGAACCATTGTGCATTACTCGACTAACTAAAAATGGCCCTTCCCATATTGGGGAAATTTTGTGCTTTCTTTGCTACACAAGCCGGAGAACGAAATCACCCTTATTAAAAGACCGGTTTCTGACTCTCTGGCTATGATACTTGCGTAACTTTTGCTGATAGGCTGTTGATCTCATCTCAGCAACGATGCGCACTTCTTCGACTAAGTCGAGATCATTTTGTTGAGAAATTTCGGCATCCTCTTCAATATACGCGGCAACTCTAGGAGAAGTGTGAATCAAATAACTAGGAAGAACTGCTTCTACGCCATAGACCAAGAAGAAAGGTGTGTATCCGGTTGACCTGTTTGGAGTTGTTCGTAAACTCCATATTACAGAAGGTAATTCCTCTGCCCAATCCCCTGCAACACGTCATAGTGCTGCTTCGAGTCTTGGTTTTAGGCCTTGTAGGATTAAACCACTTGCTCTTTCGACTTGTCCATTAGCTTGTGGATGTGTGACTGATGCAATGTCAAGTCGGATATTTTGTTTGTTGCAGAATTCGGCAAGCTCTCCCATAGAGAAATTACTCCCGCTGCGTGATAATGATATGCGGATAACCGTATCGGATTATGACATCCTCGACAAATCTTCTGGTTGTTGCTCCATCACAACTAGTGACGGGTTTAGCCTCAATCCATTTTGTGAATTTATCCACCATCACTAAGAGATGAGTAAATCCACTTGGAGCCCGTTTAAACAGTCCTACCATGTCAAGCCCCCAGACCACAAAAGGCCATGTTATAGGTATTGTTCGCAGCTGATCCGCCAGAACGTGAGCTTGTTTGGCATATTTTTGGCAGCCCTTACATGTCTTGACCAGCCATTCGGCATCTGCCTTGGCTGTAAGCCAGAAAAAACCGTGTCGGAAAGCTTTTGCCACTAGAGATTTGGCTGCAGCGTGGTGACCACACTCGCCTTCGTGGATCTCTCGTAAGATTTCCACTCCTTCCGGAGATACACAGCACTTAAAGACCCCAGACACACTCTTCTTATAGAGCTCACCACTAATTATAGTGTAGGCTTTTGCTCGTCGGACGATCTGTCGGCTCAGAACTTCATCTTCGGGTAATTTCCCATCTACCAAGTAATCAAGGTAGGGTTGAGTCCAGCTGGGAATCACAGACAGAACTGTTACTCAAGGTGAGTCGGATTTGGCCGGATATTCCTCGTGCACTCCTTTTATAGAGGGAACCTTGAGGTGCTCTAAAAAAGCGCCATGCGGAACATTTTTTCCGGGCAGAGCCTATTCGAGATAGTGCATCTGCTTCCTCATTTTCTGTTCAAGGGATGTGTTGAACTTTAAACCCTTCAAATAATTTAGATAATTCATCCACGATAGCTCTATATGTTGTCATGTGTTTATTCTCATTACAGATATCCGAAACTTGTTGAGCAACAAGATCCGAATCTCCATAACACATTAAACGTCGGATGCCGATGTCCTTAGCAATCCGGATTCCATGCAGTAGTGCTTCATACTTGACAATGTTATTCGTCACCGTGAAGTGAATCTGCAGTACATAGAAAAGTTTATCTCCCTGGGGTGATTTGAGTACCACGCCAGCCCCGAGCCCCCGAGCGCCTCAGACCCGTCAAAATGCAAGGTCCAGTACTCCGACTCTGGTAGGGTCATATTCTATGTTGTGTCTATCCAATCAGTGACAAAGTCTGCGAGGATTTGGGATTTGATTGCTGTACGAGGTTTGTACTCAATGTCGAATTTGAAATCTCTATGCCCCATTTTGCGACGGGTCCTGTGGCATCACTGTTGCTGATTATGTCTCTCATGGGAGTTGTGCTCACCACGGTAATTGGATGTTCCTGAAAATAATGCCACAACTTACGAGTTGCTAAGAACACACCATAAGCCAGCTTTTGATAGTGCGGATATCGCTGCTTTGATTCAGCTAAGACCTTGCTAAGATAGTAAGTCGAACGCTGCACCAGGTGTTCCTGATTTTCCTCTGGTCTCTCCACCACCATGATGATACTGACGACCCTGTTTGTCGCAGCGAGATAGAGCAACATCGGTTCCTGTGGTTCCGGTGCTGCAAGGATGGGAGCCGATGAGAGTACTACTTTCAGGTCTTGTAGTGCAGCTTCAGCTTCGTCGGTCGAAACGAATTTCTTGGTCTTTTTCAGGAGCTTGTATAGTGGTGCGGCTCTTTCACCGAGCCGGCTTACAAACCGACTGACTACATCAATGCAACCATTTAGTCTTTGAACGTCCTTCAGGCGAGTTGGCCTAGAAATATTGATTATAGCCTTGATCTTGTCTCACTTTACCTCTATGCCTCTTCGCGACACGATAAAACCTAACAATTTTCCGGTTGGTATTCCAAAGAAACATTTATTCGGGTTAAGCATCATGTTGTCTTTTCATAGATTAGCGAATGTTTCCTCCAAGTCGGAAATTAGCGTTTCCTTCTTTTTGGACATCGCGCAATATCGTCCACGTATGCATGTACATTGCGTCCGATTTGATCATGGAGGCAACACTGCATAGTGCGCTGGTATATAGCTCCTGCGTTCTTGAGCCCAAAGGGCATCGTAACAAAGCAGAAGGTTCCGAAGGGGGTTATGAATGAATTTTTGACTTTGTCAGATTCATTCATCCGGATTTGGTGATAACCGGAATATGCGTCGAGAAATCATAGGAGTTACGAGTCTGCCGTAGAATCGATAACTTGATCAATTCTAGGCAGAGTGAACGAATCTTTGGGACAAGCCTTGTTCAAGGCAGTATAATCAACACACATCCTTAAATCAGTGGTGTCCTTTTTAGGGACCATTACAGGATTGGCCGACCACTCAGTGTGGATGACCTCTTCTATGAATCCAGCTAACTCGAGCCGGGCTAGTTCCTTAGCTATTGCCTTATGCTTTTCATCGCCGAAACGTCGTAGGGACTATTTGACGGGTTTAGCGTTTGGGTGTACATTTATAGAGTGCTCGGAAAGTTCCCTAAGTACTCCGATCATGTCAGATTGCTTCCACGCAAAGATATCTTGACTTGCTTGGAGGAACTTGACGAGCGCGCTTTCCTATGCGCTATTTAGGCCTACGCCTATCTCGGTCACCTTGGAGGGGTCATCATCCTTTAATGGCATCTTCTTCGTATCTTCCGATGCCTTAAACTCAGGATTTGGCTTTGTCACCTCCTTCTTTGTCGCGGGCATCTCGGACGGATCAATGGTTTTCTTGATCTCCTGGTATTCCTAGGCATGCAGCACGGCTTCAGCAAAGGCCGCATTTCCGTCCTTGCACTCTCGCGCCTTCTTCGGGTCTCCCCTGATGATAATCATGCCGTTGGTACCTGGAATTTTCATCATATTGTAAATGTAACATGGACGAGCCATAAAAGCCTAGTAATCCGGACGTCCGAATATAGCATGGTACGCACTTTTGAACGGGACCACTTCAAAGAAAAGTGCTTTCGTCCGATAGTTCTTTGGAGTTCCAAAGGTCACATCCAAAGTGATTTCTCCTAGGGAATTTTCTTGTCTTTCTGGGACAACTCCATGAAAGATCACAGAGATGTAATCCAGCTGGGTCTCCGAGATCTTCATTTGGCGTAGCGTTTCGACATACAGGATGTTAATGTTGTTGCCGCCATCCATGAGAGTCTTGGAGAAACCATAACCGTCAATAATTGGATTGACGATTAAAGCGTATTTTTCTCGCCTATGCAACTTAGGCGGATGATCAGCACGGTCAAAGGTGATTGTCACTTCTGACTAGTCCAGGAATTGGGCATAGCCGGAACAATCACATTGAGATCGTGTAAAACTGCTTTCTTGACCTTAGCTGGTTGAAATCCGAGGAAGATGACGTAAGTGTCTTTCCTCCTGGAGTTAAAACTCGAGCAAAACGCTAGTGTCCTCTAACATACATATAGTACAGAAAGGAAGCTCAGGAAAAGCGATAGTGTCGTCTAACATTTCTACACTCCGAAACACATTAGAAAAATGTGTGGCGAACATGACGAAGCGTCAACATGAGATATGTCAGCGACCGCATCCACGATCGAGAGACGCGTGCCAGGTTACGTAGAAATCTACAAAAAAAACAATAGATTAGTCATGGTTTACAAAACGGCCTGTAATGTAGACCTGAAGAAATGAGCTATAAGGAGAATAAGATACATACCGAGTCGAAACTAAAATGAAAAGGACGGTCGACTCATCCGCTGAAAGCTACAAAATCAAGGAAAAAGAAGGCGTGCAAACACTGAAAAATGCGTGATCCGAGGAAGCGAATACAACTGGTAAGGAAAAGAAAGACGTACCGTGCACCGAGGAGGCTATATCCAAACAGCATACTCGCGCAGCATCTAAAAAGAAGAAAACGGGTTGTAAACAAGAAACGGAAGATCAGAACGTTAGCATAAAAATACCGTAAAAGAGGAAGAAATTGCCAAAATGTATCGCGTTTGTGGCGGACGTCGTCAGACTAAGCATGGATGAGCAAGCGTGGAAGACGAAGACGATGCCCACACGTCCGGTGATCCTTGCCTACGGCCCAAGGTTCGCTCGTAACACGTTTGCGCCAGACGACGTCAAACAAGCGCATGAGAGGAAGACGATGCCCACACATCCGATGATCCTTGCTGGCGATCTGAGGTGCGCCTGCAGTGATGGTTGAAGAGGACAGGGCTGGATGATGTTTATGGTGTGTGGAGAGAGAACGACGCTGTAGGGCATATATACGAAACTACATGCGAGAATTGTCAAAACCTGGATAGCGTGCACCATACGGTGTATGCTATCATATTCGAGAGTCGATTTGTGCAAGATCGTATCCACCGCTAAATCCCGCCACGAGAAACCGCGCACGCACGCAGGATACAGACATGAGGTTCATTCTTAGTCAGCTCCACCCTCCCCACCACCACCACCAGCATAGCGAGCGCCGGGCTGCGTGAGAAATTACAGGTTCAACAGCTTCAGGGGCTCCGAGGAAGAAAGGGTAGTTGATCCAAAGAAACATAGATTGTCCCTTTAGATTGTCGACTCTACTCTAGACTTGTTCTACTAGGTCTTTGGATGGACATGTGGACCTCGAGAAAACGTGACACCTCTGAAAGAACATTTTATGATCCCTTGTGTTTTGTGTGTTGGATAACAATACCGTGGAATTTCTCATGTGCGCTAAGTGCTGCAGGTAAGAAATCGTGTGGTTGGGGGCTGAATTATCCGCCTCCATTAAGAGCCAGATAATTCGGCCTGACCCTCTTGGCCAGAGATGGTCGCGTGTGAGCTTCTGTCTGGGGGCGGATTTTCCCGCGGACAATACGTGGCTGGGGCAGATTATTTTCCCCAGCTGGATAATCCGGGCTACTCTTGGGCCGGATAATCCGACCCCTAGGAGAAGTGCCCAAGGGAAGATCGGCGCGAGTCTATGTCTAGAGGCGGATTTTCCCCCGGACAATCCGAAGTTGGGGAGGATTTTTCCCCTAGCCGGATGATCCAACCCTCCCCTTGGGCCAGATAATCCAGACCCCAGGGGGAGCTTCCAAGGATGGTTCAGCGCGAGCTTCTGTCCGGGGCAGATTTTCCCCTGGATAATCCGAGTCTGGGGCGGAGTTTCCCTAGGCCGGATAATCCGTCCCTCACTAAAGCCGGATAATCCGGCCCCAGCTGACTCCAACGGCTCAGTCTAGAGAGAGGGTATAAAAGTCCCATTAACCCCTCCTAACAGATCTCTTGATTCAGTCGAAAAATTTCTAGCCTGTTGAAAAATCTCTCACTCAAGAACTCTCACTTCAACAACCCGAAGGCTTTGATCTTTGGGGGAATTGAAGGAGGACACTTCATTCATCGTCATCACGAATCAAGCTCTTCAACTCCTGTCCATTCACTTGGAGAATTCTCGATCATGTATTCTTGTTAATATCTAGATCTTGGTTTCGATATTGATAAGTATTGTTCTTGTGGCAGCTTGTTGCCGTTACGGGAGCCTCCAATTCGGTTGTGGAGTTGTGCCCCGCTAGTTGTGTAAAGGCATCAGATCCCGCCTCGAAGGGTTCCAATAGTGGAAAGATGGATCAGGCCTTTGGTGGCGAGATCCATCGGAGAACAGGGTGAGGCCTATTGTGGTGTGGTGGTCTTAGTACTGCCCACCCGTCCAATGCAGATGTACTTCCCTTAACAAGGAAGGAACTGCAGTAAAACAAATCCTATGTCTCCGTGTGCTCCACTACGGTTTCCTTATTCCTCACTCTTACCCGCCTTTACTCGCTAGTAGTTAGGTTTGCATATAGGGAAATTCTACTTAGTTACATATCTATAGAATTTACCTTTTGTGTCAAGCCTAAAATTTAAAAGTATTAAAATTTGAAGTAGCACCTATTCACCCCCCTCTAGGTGGGCCTGTCCGTCTGTGGTACCTAAGTTCGCAGGCCAGCGCATGGCAGTACCTAAGTTGCCTGAAATTGCCGCGTTTCAAAAAGTTGGGCCGCCAACTACTGAGAGGGGCCATTTTGAGGCAAACTCATCTCACCCCTGCCAAATTCAAACATTCCGTTAAACTGCCCCGTGAAGTAGACGGTCGGGACCCCCATGTCGGTCATCTGTTCATGACGTGAGCGCCAACGCGGCAACCTCTTAGGCAAATCGAGTAGCTAATGGATTAGATGCGTTGACAAATTTCACAAATCCATTCCCACCTTTCCCCTAGCACCGGTGTCGTCGGAATCCACCCTCCAGGCAGGACGATCCCTTCGGACATTTGACTTCCGGCGCCAAGTTGCTGCGCCCAGTTGCTGTGCCCAGTCGCTGATCCCAAGCTCCAATGGCGCATGCCGTAGCCGCTGTTGCGAGGATCTAGCCCGCCTCCGGCGCCGACGAGCCGAGCAGTTCGGAGGATGGCAGGTCCTACTATCAAGGAAGAAGAAGTTCTGGCTACAAGCGGGTGAGATGCCCTTCTCTTTGCTATTCGCACTAATTATAACTACTAGCTGGCTACTGAACCTCAAATTGTTTGTTAGCCCAACGCTGACAAACATATTTTGTCCACAGTTTTCTGTCAAGTGGGATCTGCATGGACCCCCCCTCTTACCTGGTTATGGTAGTCCTCTACAGGTACGACTCTAAGGGCAAGTGGTATGGACACCATTGTTTCACGATGGAAGAAGCGCCTGCGCAGATCTGCACTATATATGGTATGGTTGCTGCTTTGTGTAATCATGTTGAATTATGGCCGAAGCAGACTGCAAGGTTCAGCTTCATGGACGAACGTGGCATCATGGTTCCTATAACGTGTGACAGTCAGCTAATTGGGTTGATGAAAAGGTATGCTTCGGCTGCCATGTTTGAGCTGAAATGTGATGTCGATGTGAAGCGCTGCAATGGAGTCACCCTTCTATTCTTGGACAGGGTGGTTGCTCAAACCCAATTAGCTCCTGTTAAGCAAAGGTCTCTTGGGGTTCGCATGTTTGTGCTGAATTGTAATTTTTGTTTTATTTACTCTGTAGATATTGGGCAATTATGCAATAGTCTTGTTTCTTTGACAGGAAGCACCGCAAGGTTCGAAACATGACTGTCGGGTCAGTCATTTTTCTGCCCGAAGAAATTAAAAACGAGTGGAAAGATGATGCTGGACACGATTCTGGTGCCTATTGTCCCGGCGATGCAGAGTACGTGAAGCTAAGAAAATTGGCACCAAGGAAGAGGAAGAAGGCAGGAAATAAAGAAGCCAGTGGACGTGAAGGCTTGGCGCCCACGCTGCGGAAGAAGGATGGCAATGAAGATGCATAGTAATGTGTTGAACTTGAACCTATATATGTAATTCTGTTAAATTCTGGAGCTCTGTGTGTGGCAGGTTGCTGGGCGAAACAATCTACCCACGTTCTCTGAGTAAAATGTACCGCGACTTAGGGTTTGGAAACGCCCGAGCCAGTAGTTGAATCCGAAATTGTGATTGTGCCACTGCTATCTGAAAAACGCAGCACCGGTTCCACGATTGCTGAGGGGCAGGAGGTGTCCAAATATGACGGAATGTAAGTGGCACGAAAATAAATTATTTAAGCTGCTACACTCCACGAAGCAGCAACTTATTTCAGCTGCTACACACAACGAAGTGGCAACATAAACAACAATGTTCTCACCGATAATGCCTAGATGAGGAGGAAATCGGTACCACTTTCTGGCCTAATTTTGAGCCCGTCTATCTCACGGCCTCTCTGCTCCTTCATCCCCTGCATCTGGCGAAGCTCCCGGATCTCCAAAGAATCGTGTAAGCTTCCACTTTATAAATTGTGGTTGTGCCATTTGCATGCGGCACAATCCACGTAGATTACATTTAAACAAACCACCAATGTCAGAATACACTAGTAGAAAAGGTGTCTTTGGTCCACGGTCACGTTCCCAATCCGGGATAGAGATCTAAATCGAGGCAGAAATTGATCTAAATCACAAATTCTTCCACAAATTAATCGAGACAGAGATCAAACTCGAGGCATTTCATTACTTCAACCACAAATTCTTCTAAACAAAGGTGTGATTTCACATCCTACATTAATTCAACCACTAGTCAACAATTTCACTTCCGCTACCACTATCCTCCGAGCCGCCGGCTTCCTCTTCGCCGTTGGACAGAACCTGCACGATTTCCGCATTGTTCGCGAGACGGAGCACCTCTTCGCGGTGAGCGGCGGCGATGACGGTGTACTTGGTCCGTCCAGGGACGGACCAGAACCTCTCCCGCCCTTCTCGGTTGCGGAGATCCTGGTGCACCACGTGCCCGTCAAATATGTGGTTGCCAATCTTGGCCTTCCGCTCCTTCTTGAACAGCGCTGGGTACCGGGTAGCTCCCTCTTCCACGCGAGCATCTGGCGGCGGCACGCCGCGCTTTCGCTCTCCATCTTGGCTCGGCCAGGGGGCAGAGCCACCGGCACCCCCGCGGAGCTGATGCGCCATCCGTGGGGCACCGTCGCGGCTGGCAGCGCGAGGATATCGAAGTTCGCGAACCTCACCGCCTCGTAGAAGTTTAGATCGGGCATCTCCATGCCGGCGCGGTGGATATTGGAGAGGGAGCGAGGGGATGGACGATGAAGCGATGGCGCGGTGGAGATTGGAGAGGACGAGGGGATGGACGATGAAGCGACGCGCTGTGGCGCCTCCTATTTGTACACGAGGACGACAAAGCGACGAGCGGAATATCCAAGGGGCATTGGTCAGACAAAAGAAGTAATGCGAGGTCAGACTAACCGGAGAGCAATGTTTTTCCTCCCTGGACTCTGGGACCAATAGTTCAGACCGCTAGGTCAACAAGTACAACTATTACAACTTAAAAAAGGCATGGAGCTTAAGCTAAATAGAACTAGTTATCACACATCTCCTTGATCTTCCTAATATTAGCCCGATGTGCATCTTCCTGCGAGAGCAAGGATTGAATCGTCTGCTCCTTCCTTTTAGCATCTTCCTTGCACAGCTTCAATTGTTTCTCTGCATTTTTCCTCATGCACTTGTCAATACTCGTAGTTGTGAACTGCAGGACTTTGGCCTGGTGGATATCATTCCTTGCTTGAGTCAGTTCTTGCTCTGTTTTAGCCTTCAGGGCCAACGTCGCGTCCCTCTCCTTCTTGACTTTGCTAACCATGTCTTGCACCCACCTGAGATCTCGCTTATGCTTGGTCGTGTCAACTGGTTCCCATAGCTTCATCTCAACACTGTCAAGAAGTGAGCAGAATACGGATTCTTTCAACTCAACAGTCATTTCCCATAGTTTTTCCAGTGTTTTCTGCATCGATTTGGGCCACTCTGGATCTACCCATTTGACAACACCGCAACTTCCGCCTTGCATCATTGCACGATGTCCTTGACACCGTAGAAACCTCATGCCTGCGTTTCGTCCTTCCAACGCTACAAATTTAGCGGGCACATATCCATGTTTACATAGCAGAGGACTGTCTTCATCCGCTAAACCGTGATGGTCGGAGTCATACATCGTCTGGTTGTCCTAACACATCATACGCGCATGAGTAAACAGATTAGATCTAGCTCAAAAAATAGATAACTGGCCACATATGATAGAAATAGAGATGAGACGACTCACGTCGATCACCATCCCTATCGTCACGACGCGTTTCCTTGCCGTCTCCCCTTGAACCCATGGCGAGAGGGGAGGGGGGTGGCTGCCGGAGAGGTGAATGGGATGGAGGCACCGTCGTCTTGCGGCTATGGCAGGATGGGAGTGAAGTGGGGAAAGTGGCTTCGAGGGGAAGGAAGAGAAGTACGGGGAGGAGGATAAGTAATGGGGACGTGACACTGGGATGTAGCCCACTGAACTCGTGAGTCGTGACACTCGCAACAGGGGAGCGCCCGGTGTTGCCAGTTTGTCTAGAGCAAGGATGGCCAATCATGCCGCAGAATAGCCTACTCGCGGGTCGCTCTCACGAAGACCATCCCAATCGTCGAAGCACCCTGATCGAACGGTATGTAACAATCGTCAAGCAGAACAACTGTGTTAGGGCGTGCCTTCTAGAAGACTCGGTCTAACGGCCACCCATGCAATGACACTAGTGTATCCATGTGTGGTTCATGAAAAGAACAGACATTCAATGACACTGGTTTGGTTCATGAAAAGAACAGACACGCAATGACACTGGTGGATCCTTATGTGGTTCATGACAAGAACAGACATGCAATGACACTAGTGGATCCTTATGTTGTTCATGAAAAGAACTGACATGCAATGACACTAGGTGTGGTTCATGAAAAGAACAAACATGCAATGACACCGGTGGATCCATCTGTGGTTTATTGAAGTAACATACATGCAATGACTCTAGCTATGATTCATGAAAAGAACAGACATGCATTGACACCGGTGGATCCATGTGTGGTTCATGAGAAGAACACACATACAATGACACTGGTGGATCCTTATGTGGTTCATGAAAAGAACAGACATGCAGTGACACCGGTGGATCCTTATGTGGTTTGTCTAGAGGAACACACATGCAATGACACCGGGTGTGGTTCATGAAAAGAACATACATGCAATGGCTTATGTGGTTTGTTTAGAAGAACACACATGCAATGACACTGGGTGTGGTTCATGAAAAGAACAGACATGCAATGACACTGGTGGATCCTTATGTGGTTTGTTTAGAGGAACAGACATGCTAATGACACTACGTGTGGTTCATGAAAAGAACACACATCCAATGACACTGGTGGATCCTTATGCGTTTATGAAAATAACAGACATGCAGTGACACTGGTGGATCCTTATGTGGTTTGTCTAGAGGAACACACATGCAATGACACTGGGTGTGGTTCATGAAAAATGTATATGTAGTGACACCGTGGATCCTTATGTGTTTTGTCTAGAGAAACACATGCAATGACACTGGTGGATCCTTATGTGGTTCATGAAAAGAACAGACATGCAATGACACTGGGTGTGGTTCATGAAAAGAACAGACGTGCAATGACACCGGTGGATCTATGTGTGGTTTATGGAAGTAATAGACATGCAATGACTCTAGCTGTGGTTCATCAAAAAAGAACAGACATGCAATCACACTGGTGGATCCATGTGTGGTTCATGAGAAGAACACACATCCAATGACACTGGTGGATCTTTATGTGGTTCATGAAAAGGACAGACATGCAATGCCACTAGTAGATCCTTATGTGGTTCATGAAAAGAACTGATATGCAATGACACTAGGTGTGGTATATGAACATACATGCAATGACTCTAGCTGTGGTTCATGAAAATAACTGACATGATATGACACTGGTGGATCCATGTGTGGTTTATGGAAGTAACATACATGCAATGACTCTAGCTGTGGTTCATGAAAAGAACAGACATGCAATGACACTGGTGGATCCATGTGTGGTTCATGAGAAGAACACACATCCAATGACACTGTTGGATCCTTATGTGGTTCATGAAAATAACAGACATGTAGTGACAACGGTGGATCCTTATGTGGTTTCTTTGGAGGAAAACACATTCAATGACACCAGGTTTGGTTCATGAAATGAACAGACATGCAATAACTTATGTGGTTTGTTTAGAAGAACACACATGCAATGACACTGGGTGTGGTTCATGAAAAGAACAGACATGAAATGACACTGGTGGATCCTTATGTGGTTTGTTTAGAGGAATAGACATGCAATGACACTGGGTGTGGTTAATGAAAAGAACACACATCCAATGACACTGGTGGATCCTTGTGTGGTTCATGAAAAGAAAAGACATGAAGTGACACCGGTTGATCATTATGTGGTTTGTCTAGAGGAACACACATGCAATGACACTAGGTGTGGTTCATGAAAAGAACAGACATGCAATGACACTGGTGGATCCTTATGTGGTTTGTTTAGAGGAACACACATGCAATGACACTGGGTGTGGTTCATGAAAAGAACACACATCCAATGACACTAGTGGATCCTTATGTGGTTTCATGAAAAGAACAGACAGGCAGTGACACGGGTGGATCCTTATGTGGTTTGTCTATAGGAACACACATGCAGTGACACTGGGTGTGGTTCATGAAAAGAATGTATATGGAGTGACACCGTGGATCCTTACGTGGTTTTAGAGAAGACCGGACATGCAATGACACTGTGGATCCTTATGTGGTTCATGAAAAGAATGACATGCAATCACACTGGGTGTGGTTCATGAAAAGAATGTATATGCAATGACACTGGTGGATCCATGTGTGGTTTATGGAAGTAACAGACATGCAATGACTATAGCTGTGGTTCATGAAAAGAACAGACATGCAATGACTTGTGTAGGGCATTTTAGAAGAACACAGATGCAATGACACTAGGTGTGGTTCATGAAAAGAACAGACATGCAATAACACTAGTGGATCCTTATGTGGTTAATGAAAAGAACAGACATGCAGTGACACCGGTGGATACTTATGTGATTTGTCTAGAGGATCACACATGCAATGACACTAGGTGTGGTTCATGAAAAGAACAGACATCTAATGACACTAGGTGTGGTTCATGAAAACAATAGACATGCAATGACACCGGTGGATCCATGTGTGGTTTATGGAAGTAACAGACATGCAATGACTCTAGTTGTGGTTCATGAAAAGAACAGACATGCAATGACACTGGTGGATCCATGTATGGTTCATGAGAAGAACACACATCCAATGACACTGTTGCATCCTTATGTGGTTCATGAAAATAACAGACATGTAGTGACAACGGTGGATCCTTATGTGGTTTCTTTGGAGGAACACACATTCAATGACACCAGGTTTAGTTCATGAAATGAACAGACATGCAATAACTTATGTGGTTTGTTTAGAAGAACACACATGCAATGACACTGGGTGTGGTTCATGAAAAGAACAGACATGAAATGACACTGGTGGATCCTTATGTGGTTTGTTTAGAGGAATAGACATGCAATGACACTGGGTGTGGTTAATGAAAAGAACACACATCCAATGACACTGGTGGATCCTTGTGTGGTTCGTGAAAAGAAAAGACATGAAGTGACACCGGTTGATCATTATGTGGTTTGTCTAGAGGAACACACATGCAATGACACTAGGTGTGGTTCATGAAAAGAACAGACATGCAATGACACTGGTGGATCCTTATGTGGTTTGTTTAGAGGAACACACATGCAATGACACTGGGTGTGGTTCATGAAAAGAACACACATCCAATGACACTAGTGGATCCTTATGTGGTTTCATGAAAAGAACGGAACAGGCAGTGACACGGGTGGATCCTTATGTGGTTTGTCTATAGGAACACACATGTAGTGACACTGGGTGTGGTTCATGAAAAGAACAGACATGGAGTGACACTGGTGGATCCTTACGTGGTTTGTGAGAAGACCAGACATGCAATGACACTGGTGGATCCTTATGTGGTTCATGAAAAGAACTGACATGCAATCACACTGGGTGTGGTTCATGAAAAGAACAGACATGCAATGACACTAGTGGATCCATGTGTGGTTTATGGAAGTAACAGACATGCAATGACTATAGCTGTGGTTCATGAAAAGAACAGACATGCAATGACTTGTGTAGGGCATTTTAGAAGAACACAGATGCAATGACACTAGGTGTGGTTCATGAAAAGAACAGACATGCAATGACACTAGTGGATCCTTATGTGGTTAATGAAAAGAACAGACATGCAGTGACACCGGTGGATACTTATGTGATTTGTCTAGAGGATCACACATGCAATGACACTAGGTGTGGTTCATGAAAAGAACAGACATCCAATGACACTAGGTGTGGTTCATGAAAACAATAGACATGCAATGACACCGGTGGATCCATGTGTGGTTTATGGAAGTAACAGACATGCAATGACTCTAGTTGTGGTTCATGAAAAGAACAGACATGCAATGACACTGGTGGATCCATGTATGGTTCATGAGAAGACCACACATCCAATGGCTACTGCTGGATTCTTATGTGGTTCATGAAAAGAACAGACATGCAGTAACACCGGTGGATCCTTATGTGGTTTGTCTAGAGGAACACACATGCAATGACACCGGGTTTGGTTCATGAAAAGAACAAACATGCAATGACTTATGTGGTTTGTTTAGAAGAACACACATGCAATGACACTGGGTGTGGTGCATGAAAAGAACAGTCATGCAATGACACTGGTGGATCCTTGTGTGGTTCATGAAAAGAACTAACATGCAATGACACTGGGTGTGGTTCATGAAAAGAACAGACATGCAATGACAACGGTGGATCCATGTGTGGTTTAAGGAAGTAACAGACATGCAATGGCTCTAGCTGTGGTTCATGAAAAGAACAGACATGCAATGTCTGTACCTAGATCCATGTGTGGTTCATGAGAAAAACACACATCCAGTGACACTAGTGGATCCTTATGTGGTTCATGAAAAGAATAGACATGCAGTGACACCGATGGATCCTTATGTGGTTTGTCTAGAGGAACACATATGCAATGACACTGGGGGTGGTTCATGAAAAGAACAGACATGCAATGACACTAGGTGTGGTTAATGAAAAGAATAGACATGCAATGACACTGATCGATCCATGTGTGGTTTATGGAAGTAACAGACATGCAATGACACCGGTGTATCCATGTGTGGTTCATGAAAAGAACAGACATTCAATGACACTGGTTTAGTTCATGAAAAGAACAGACATGCAGTGACACTGGTGGATCCTTATGTGGTTCATGAAAAGAAGAGACATGCAATGACACTGGTGGATCCTTGTGTGGTTCATGAAAAGAACTGACATGCAATGACACTGGGTGTGGTTCATGAAAAGAACAGACACGGAATGACACCGGTGGATCTATCTGTGGTTTATGGAAGTAATAGACATGCAATGACTCTAGCTATGATTCATGAAAAGAACAGACATGCAATGACACCGGTGGATCCATGTGTGGTTCATGAGAAGAACACACATCCAATGACACTGGTGGATCCTTATGTGGTTCATTAAAAGAATAGACATGCAGTGACACCGGTGGATCCTTATGTGGTTTGTCTAGAGGAACACAGATGCAATGACACCTGGTGTGGTTCATGAAAAGAACGTACATGCAATGGCTTATGTGGTTTGTTTAGAAGAACACACATGCAATGACACTGGGTGTGGTTCATGAAAAGAATAGACATGCAATGACACTCGCGGATCCTTATGTGGTTTGTTTAGAGGAACAGACATGCAATAACACTACGTGTGGTTCATGAAAAGAACACACATCCAATGACACTGGTGGATCCTTATGTGTTTATGAAAATAACAGACATGTAGTGACACCGGTGGATCCTTATGTGGTTTGTCTAGAAGAACACACATGCAATGACACTGGGTGTGGTTCATGAAAAAACAGACATGCAGTGACACCGGTGGATCCTTATGTGGTTTGTCTAGAGAAACACACATGCAATGACACTAGTGGATCCTTATGTGGTTCATGAAAAGATCAGACATGCAATGACACTGGGTGTGGTTCATGAAAAGAACAGACGTGCAATGACACTGGTGGATCCATGTGTGGTTTATGGAAGTAACAGACATGCAATGACTCTAGCTGTGGTTCATGAAAAGAACAGACATTTAATCACACTGGTGGATCCATGTGTGGTTCATGAGAAGAACACACATCCAATGACACTGGTGGATCTTTATGTGGTTCACGAAAAGGATAGACATGCAATGCCACTAGTGGATCATTATGTGGTTCATGAAAAGAACTGACATGCAATGACACTGGGTGTGGTATATGAAAAGAACAGACATGATATGACACCGGTGGATCCATGTGTGGTTTATGGAAGCAACTTACATGCAATGACTCTAGCTGTGGTTCATGAAAAGAACAGACATGCAATGACACTGGTGGATCCACGTGTGTTTCATGAGAAGAACACACATCCAATGACACTGTTGGATCCTTATGTGGTCCATGAAAAGAACAGACATGTAGTGACAACGGTGGATCCTTATGTGGTTTGTTTAGAGGAACACATATGCAATGACACCGGGTTTGGTTCATGAAATGAACAGACATGCAATGACTTATGTGGTTTGTTTAGAAGAACACACATGTAATGACAATGGGGGTGGTTCATGAAAAGAGCAGACATGCAATGACACTGGTGGATCCTTATGTGGTTTGTTTAGAGGAATAGACATGCAATGACACTGGGTGTGGTTAATGAAAAGAACACACATCCAATGACACTGGTGGATCCTTGTGTGGTTCATGAAAAGAACAGACATGAAGTGACACCGGTTGATCATTATGTGTTTTGTCTAGAGGAACACACATGCAATGACACTAGGTGTGGTTCATGAAAAGAACAGACATGCAATGACACTGGTGGATCATTATGTGGTTTGTTTAAAGGAACACACATGCAATGACACTGGGTGTGGTTCATGAAAAGAACACACATCCAATGACACTAGTGGATCCTTATGTGGTTCATGAAAAGAACAGACAGGCAGTGATACCGGTGGATCGTTATGTGGTTTGTCTAGAGGAACACACATGCAATGACACTGGGTGTGGTTCATGAAAAGAACAGACATGGAGTGACACTGGTGGATCCTTACGTGGTTTGTGAGAAGACCAGACATGCAATGACACTGGTGGATCCTTATGTGGTTCATGAAAACAAATGACATGCAATCACACTGGGTGTGGTTCATGAAAAGAACAGACATGCAATGACACTGGTGGATCCATGTGTGGTTTATGGAAGTAACAGACATGCAATGACTCTAGCTGTGGTTCATGAAAAGAACAGACATGCAATGACTTGTGTAGGGCATTTTAGAAGAACACAGATGCAATGACACTAGGTGTGGTTCATGAAAAGAACAGACATGCAATGACACTGGTGGATCCTTATGTGGTTTGTTTAGAGGAACAGACATGCAATAACACTACGTGTGGTTCATGAAAAGAACACACATCCAATGACACTGGTGGATCCTTATGTGTTTATGAAAATAACAGACATGAAGTGACACCGGTGGATCCTTATGTGGTTTGTCTAGAAGAACACACAAGCAATGACACTGGGTTTGGTTCATGAAAAAACAGACATGAAGTGACACCGGTGGATCCTTATGTGGTTTGTCTAGAGAAACACACATGCAATGACACTAGTGGATCCTTATGTGGTTCAAGGAAAGATCAGACATGCAATGACACTGGGTGTGGTTCATGAAAAGAACAGACGTGCAATGACACTGGTGGATCCATGTGTGGTTTTTGGAAGTAACAGACATGCAATGACTCTAGCTATGGTTCATGAAAAGAACAGACATGAAATCACACTGGTGGATCCATGTGTGGTTCATGATAAGAACACACATGCAATGACACTGGTGGATCTTTATGTGGTTCATGAAAAGGACAGACATGCAATGCCACTAGTGGATCCTTATGTGGTTCATGAAAAGAACTGACATGCAATGACACTGGGTGTGGTATATGAAAAGAACAGACATGATATGACACCGGTGGATCCATGTGTGGTTTATGGAAGCAACATACATGCAATGACTCTAGTTGTGGTTCATGAAAAGAACAGATATGCAATGACACTGGTGGATCCACGTGTGTTTCATGAGAAGAACACACATCCAATGACACTGTTGGATCCTTATGTGGTCCATGAAAAGAACAGACATGTAGTGACAACGGTGGATCCTTATGTGGTTTGTTTAGAGGAACACATATGCAATGACACCGGGTTTGGTTCATGAAATGAACAGACATGCAATGACTTATGTGGTTTGTTTAGAAGAACACGCATGCAATGACACTGGGGGTGGTTCATGAAAAGAACAGACATGCAATGACACTGGTGGATCCTTATGTGGTTTGTTTAGAGGAATAAACATGCAATGACACTGGGTGTGGTTAATGAAAAGAACACACATCCAATGACACTGGTGGATCCTTGTGTGGTTCATGAAAAGAACAGACATGAAGTGACACCGGTTGATCATTATGTGGTTTGTCTAGAGGAACACACATGCAATGACACTAGGTGTGGTTCATGAAAAGAACAGACATGCAATGACACTGGTGGATCCTTATGTGGTTTGTTTAGAGGAACACACATGCAATTACACTGGGTGTGGTTCATGAAAAGAACACACATCCAATGACACTAGTGGATCCTTATGTGGTTCATGAAAAGAACAGACAGGCAGTGACACCGGTGGATCCTTATGTGGTTTGTCTATAGGAACACACATGCAATGACACTGGGTGTGGTTCATGAAAAGAACAGACATGGAGTGACACTGGTGGATCCTTATGTGGTTCATGAAAAGAACTGACATGCAATCACACTTGGTGTGGTTCATGAAAAGAACAGACATGCAATGACACTGGTGGATCCATGTCTGGTTTATGGAAGTAACAGACATGCAATGACTCTAGCTGTGGTTCATGAAAAGAACAGACATGCAATGACTTGTGTAGGGCATTTTAGAAGAACACAGATGCAATGACACTAGGTGTGGTTCATGACAAGAACAGACATGCAATGACACTAGTGGATCCTTATGTGGTTAATGAAAAGAACAGACATGCAGTGACACCGGTGGATACTTATGTGGTTTGTCTAGAGGATCACACATGCAATGACACTAGGTGTGGTTCATGAAAAGAACAGACATCCAATGACACTAGGTGTGGTTCATGAAAAGAATAGTCATGCAATGACACCGGTGGATCCATGTGTGGTTTATGGAAGTAACAGACATGCAATGACTCTAGTTGTGGTTCATGAAAAGAACAGACATGCAATGACACTGGTGGATCCATGTGTGGTTCATGAGAAGACCACACATCCAATGGCACTGGTGGATCCTTATGTGGTTCATGACAATAACAGACATGCAATGACACTGGTGGATCCTTATGTTGTTCATGAAAAGAACTAACATGCAATGACACTAGGTGTGGTTCATGAAAAGAACAGACATGCAATGACACCGGTGGATCCATCTGTGGTTTATTGAAGTAACAGACATGCAATGACTCTAGCTATGATTCATGAAAAGAACAGACATGCAATGACACCGGTGGATCCATGTGTGGTTCATGAGAAGAACACACATACAATGACACTGGTGGATCCTTATGTGGTTCATGAAAAGAACAGACATGCAGTGACACCGGTGGATCCTTATGTGGTTTGTCTAGAGGAACACACATGCAATGACACCGGGTGTGGTTCATGAAAAGAACATACATGCAATGGCTTATGTGGTTTGTTTAGAAGAACACACATGCAATGACACTGGGTGTGGTTCATGAAAAGAACAGACATGCAATGACACTGGTGGATCCTTATGTGGTTTGTTTAGAAGAACAGACATGTAATGACACTACGTGTGGTTCATGAAAAGAACACACATCCAATGACACTGGTGGATCCTTATGTGTTTATGAAAATAACAGACATGCAGTGACACTGGTGGATCCTTATGTGGTTTGTCTAGAGGAACACACATGCAATGACACTGGGTGTGGTTCATGAAAAAACAGACATGTAGTGACACCGGTGGATCCTTATGTGGTTTGTCTAGAGAAACACACATGCAATGACACTGGTGGATCCTTATGTGGTTCATGAAAAGAACATACATGCAATGACACTGGGTGTGGTTCATGAAAAGAACAGACGTGCAATGACACCGGTGGATCCATGTGTGGTTTATGGAAGTAACAGACAAGCAATGACTCTAGCTGTGGTTCATGAAAAGAACAGACATGCAATCACACTGGTGGATCCATGTGTGGTTCATGAGAAGAACACACATCCAATGACACTGGTGGATCTTTATGTGGTTCATGAAAAGGACAGACATGCAATGCCACTAGTAGATCCTTATGTGGTTCATGAAAAGAACTGATATGCAATGACACTAGGTGTGGTATATGAACATACATGCAATGACTCTAGCTGTGGTTCATGAAAAGAACTGACATGATATGACACCGGTGGATCCATGTGTGGTTTATGGAAGTAACATACATGCAATGACTCTAGCTGTGGTTCATGAAAAGAACAGACATGCAATGACACTGGTGGATCCATGTGTGGTTCATGAGAAGAACACACATCCAATGACACTGTTGGATCCTTATGTGGTTCATGAAAATAACAGACATGTAGTGACAACGGTGGATCCTTATGTGGTTTCTTTGGAGGAACACACATGCAATGACACTGGGTGTGGTTCATGAAAAGAACATACATGAAATGACACTGGTGGATCCTTATGTGGTTTGTTTAGAGGAATAGACATGCAATGACACTAGGTGTGGTTAATGAAAAGAACACACATCCAATGACACTGGTGGATCCTTGTGTGGTTCATGAAAAGAACAGACATGAAGTGACACCGGTTGATCATTATGTGGTTTGTCTAGAGGAACACACATGCAATGACACTAGGTGTGGTTCATGAAAAGAACAGACATGCAATGACACTGGTGGATCCTTATGTGGTTTGTTTAGAGGAACACACATGCAATGACACTGGGTGTGGTTCATGAAAAGAACACACATCCAATGACACTAGTGGATCCTTATGTGGTTCATGAAAAGAACAGACAGGCAGTGACACCGGTGGATCCTTATGTGGTTTGTCTATAGGAACACACATGCAATGACACTGGGTGTGGTTCATGAAAAGAACAGACATGGAGTGACACTGGTGGATCCGTACGTGGTTTGTGAGAAGACCAGACATGCAATGACACTGGTGGATCCTTATGTGGTTCATGAAAAGAACTGACATGCAATCACACTGGGTGTGGTTCATGAAAAGAACAGACATGCAATGACACTGGTGGATCCATGTGTGGTTTATGGAAGTAACATACATGCAATGGCTATAGCTGTGGTTCATGAAAAGAACAGACATGCAATGACTTGTGTAGGGCATTTTAGAAGAACACAGATGCAATGACACTAGGTGTGGTTCATGAAAAGAACAGACATGCAATGACACTAGTGGATCCTTATGTGGTTAATGAAAAGAACAGACATGCAGTGACACCTGTGGATACTTATGTGGTTTGTCTAGAGGATCACACATGCAATGACACTAGGTGTGGTTCATGAAAAGAACAGACATCCAATGAGACTAGGCGTGGTTCATGAAAACAATAGACATGCAATGACACCGGTGGATCCATGTGTGGTTTATGGAAGTAATAGACATGCAATGACTCTAGTTGTGGTTCATGAAAAGAACAGACATGCAATGACACTGGTGGATCCATGTGTGGTTCATGAGAAGACCACACATCCAATGGCTACTGGTGGATCCTTATGTGGTTCATGAAAAGAACAGACATGCAGTAACACCGGTGGATCCTTATGTGGTTTGTCTAGAGGAACACACATGCAATGACACCGAGTTTGGTTCATGAAAAGAACAAACATGCAATGACTTATGTGGTTTGTTTAGAAGAACACACATGCAATGACACTGGGTGTGGTGCATGAAAAGAACAGTCATGCAATGACACTGGTGGATCCTTGTGTGGTTCATGAAAAGAACTAACATGCAATGACACTGGGTGTGGTTCATGAAAAGAACAGACATGCAATGACAACGGTGGATCCATGTGTGATTTAAGGAAAATGCACATGCAATGGCTCTAGCTGTGGTTCATGAAAAGAACAGACATGCAATGTCTATACCTAGATCCATGTGTGGTTCAGGAGAAAAACACACATCCAGTGACACTGGTGGATCCTTATGTGGTTCATGAAAAGAATAGACATGCAGTGACACCGGTGGATCCTTATGTGGTTTGTCTAGAGGAACACATATGCAATGACACTGGGTGTGGTTCATGAAAAGAACAGACATGCAATGACACTAGGTGTGGTTAATGAAAAGAATAGACATGCAATGACACTGATGGATCCATGTGTGGTTTATGGAAGTAACAGACATGCAATGACACCGGTGTATCCATGTGTGGTTCATAAAAAGAACAGACATTCAATGACACTGGTTTAGTTCATGAAAAGAACAGACATGCAATGACACTGGTGGATACTTATGTGGTTCATGAAAAGAAGAGACATGCAATGACACTGGTGGATCCTTATGTCGTTCATGAAAAGAACTGACATGCAATGACACTGGGTGTGGTTCATGAAAAGAACAGACACGCAATGACACCGGTGGATCTATCTGTGGTTTATGGAAGTAATAGACATGCAATGACTCTAGCTATGATTCATGAAAAGAATAGACATGCAATGACACCGGTGGATCCATGTGTGGTTCATGAGAAGAACACACATCCAATGACACTGGTGGATCCTTATGTGGTTCATTAAAAGAACAGACATGCAGTGACACCGGTGGATCCTTATGTGGTTTGTCTAGAGGAACACACATGCAATGACACCGGGTGTGGTTCATGAAAAGAACGTACATGCAATGGCTTATGTGGTTTGTTTAGAAGAACACACATGCAATGACACTGGGTGTGGTTCATGAAAAGAACAGACATGCAATGACACTGGTGGATCCTTATGTGGTTTGTTTAGAGGAACAGACATGCAATAACACTACGTGTGGTTCATTAAAAGAACACACATCCAATGACACTGGTGGATCCTTATGTGTTTATGAAAATAACAGACATGTAGTGACACTGGTGGATCCTTATGTGGTTTGTCTAGAAGAACACACATGCAATGACACTGGGTGTGGTTCATGAAAAAACAGACATGCAGTGACACCGGTGGATCCTTATGTGGTTTGTCTAGATAAACACACATGCAATGACACTAGTGGATTCTTATGTGGTTCCTGAAAAGATCAGACATGCAATCACACTGGGTGTGGTTCATGAAAAGAACAGACGTGCAATGACACTGGTGGATCCATCTGTGGTTTATGGAAGTAACAGACATGCAATGACTCTAGCTGTGGTTCATGAAAAGAACAGACATGCAATCACACTGGTGGATCCATGTGTGGTTCATGAGAAGAACACACATCCAATGACACTGGTGGATCTTTATATGGTTCATGAAAAGGACAGACATGCAATGCCACTAGTGGATCCTTATGTGGTTCATGAAAAGAACTGCCATGCAATGACACTGGGTGTGGTATATGAAAAGAACAGACATGATATGACACCGGTGGATCCATGTGTCGTTTATGGAAGCAACATACATGCAATGACTCTAGCTGTGGTTCATGAAAAGAACAGACATGCAATGACACTGGTGGATCCACGTGTGTTTCATGAGAAGAACACACATCCAATGACACTGTTGGATCCTTATGTGGTCCATGAAAAGAACAGACATGTAGTGACAACGGTGGATCCTTATGTGGTTTGTTTACAGGAACACATATGCAATGACACCGGGTTTGGTTCATGAAATGAACAGACATGCAATGACTTATGTGGTTTGTTTAGAAGAACACACATGCAATGACACTGGGGTGGTTCATGAAAAGAATGTATGCAATGACACTGGTGGATCCTTATGTGGTTTGTTTAGAGGAATAGACATGCAATGACACTGGGTGTGGTTAATGAAAAGAACACACATCCAATGACACTGGTGGATCCTTGTGTGGTTCATGAAAAGAACAGACATGAAGTGACACCGGTTGATCATTATGTGGTTTGTCTAGAGGAACACACATGCAATGACACTAGGTGTGGTTCATGAAAAGAATAGACATGCAATGACACTGGTGGATCCTTTTGTGGTTTGTTTAAAGGAACACACATGCAATGACACTGGGTGTGGTTCATGAAAAGAACACACATCCAATGACACTAGGGGATCCTTATGTGGTTCATGAAAAGAACAGACAGGTAGTGACACCGGTGGATCGTTATGTGGTTTGTCTAGAGGAACACACATGCAATGACACTGGGTGTGGTTCATGAAAAGAACAGACATGGAGTGACACTGGTGGATCCTTACGTGGTTTGTGAGAAGACCAGACATGCAATGACACTGGTGGATCCTTATGTGGTTCATGAAAATAAATGACATGCAATCACACTGGGTGTGCTTCATGAAAAGAACAGACATGCAATGACACTAGTGGATCCATGTGTGGTTTATGGAAGTATTAGACATGCAATGACTCTAGCTGTGGTTCATGAAAAGAACAGACATGCAATGACTTGTGTAGGGCATTTTAGAAGAACACAGATGCAATGACACTAGGTGTGGTTCATGAAAAGAACAGACATGCAATGACTTATGTGGTTTGTTTAGAAGAACACACATGCAATGACACTGGGTGTGGTGCATGAAAAGAACAGTCATGCAATGAAACTGGTGGATCCTTGTGTGGTTCATGAAAAGAACTAACATGCAATGACACTGGGTGTGGTTCATGAAAAGAACAGACATGCAATGACAACGGTGGATCCATGTGTGATTTAAGGAAGTAACAGACATGCAATGGTTCTAGCTGTGGTTCATGAAAAGAACAGACATGCAATGTCTATACCTAGATCCATGTGTGGTTCAGGAGAAAAACACACATCCAGTGACACTGGTGGATCCTTATGTGGTTCATGAAAAGAATAGACATGCAGTGACACCGGTGGATCCTTATGTGGTTTGTCTAGAGGAACACATATGCAATGACACTGGGTGTGGTTCATGAAAAGAACAGACATGCAATGACACTAGGTGTGGTTAATGAAAAGAATAGACATGCAATGACACTGATGGATCCATGTGTGGTTTATGGAAGTAACAGACATGCAATGACACCGGTGTATCCATGTGTGGTTCATAAAAAGAACAGACATTCAATGACACTGGTTTAGTTCATGAAAAGAACAGACATGCAATGACACTGGTGGATACTTATGTGGTTCATGAAAAGAAGAGACATGCAATGACACTGGTGGATCCTTATGTCGTTCATGAAAAGAACTGACATGCAATGACACTGGGTGTGGTTCATGAAAAGAACAGACACGCAATGACACCGGTGGATCTATCTGTGGTTTATGGAAGTAATAGACATGCAATGACTCTAGCTATGATTCATGAAAAGAATAGACATGCAATGACACCGGTGGATCCATGTGTGGTTCATGAGAAGAACACACATCCAATGACACTGGTGGATCCTTATGTGGTTCATTAAAAGAACAGACATGCAGTGACACCGGTGGATCCTTATGTGGTTTGTCTAGAGGAACACACATGCAATGACACCGGGTGTGGTTCATGAAAAGAACGTACATGCAATGGCTTATGTGGTTTGTTTAGAAGAACACACATGCAATGACACTGGGTGTGGTTCATGAAAAGAACAGACATGCAATGACACTGGTGGATCCTTATGTGGTTTGTTTAGAGGAACAGACATGCAATAACACTACGTGTGGTTCATGAAAAGAACACACATCCAATGACACTGGTGGATCCTTATGTGTTTATGAAAATAACAGACATGTAGTGACACTGGTGGATCCTTATGTGGTTTGTCTAGAAGAACACACATGCAATGACACTGGGTGTGGTTCATGAAAAAACAGACATGCAGTGACACCGGTGGATCCTTATGTGGTTTGTCTAGATAAACACACATGCAATGACACTAGTGGATTCTTATGTGGTTCCTGAAAAGATCAGACATGCAATCACACTGGGTGTGGTTCATGAAAAGAACAGACGTGCAATGACACTGGTGGATCCATCTGTGGTTTATGGAAGTAACAGACATGCAATGACTCTAGCTGTGGTTCATGAAAAGAACAGACATGCAATCACACTGGTGGATCCATGTGTGGTTCATGAGAAGAACACACATCCAATGACACTGGTGGATCTTTATATGGTTCATGAAAAGGACAGACATGCAATGCCACTAGTGGATCCTTATGTGGTTCATGAAAAGAACTGCCATGCAATGACACTGGGTGTGGTATATGAAAAGAACAGACATGATATGACACCGGTGGATCCATGTGTCGTTTATGGAAGCAACATACATGCAATGACTCTAGCTGTGGTTCATGAAAAGAACAGACATGCAATGACACTGGTGGATCCACGTGTGTTTCATGAGAAGAACACACATCCAATGACACTGTTGGATCCTTATGTGGTCCATGAAAAGAACAGACATGTAGTGACAACGGTGGATCCTTATGTGGTTTGTTTACAGGAACACATATGCAATGACACCGGGTTTGGTTCATGAAATGAACAGACATGCAATGACTTATGTGGTTTGTTTAGAAGAACACACATGCAATGACACTGGGGTGGTTCATGAAAAGAACAGACATGCAATGACACTGGTGGATCCTTATGTGGTTTGTTTAGAGGAATAGACATGCAATGACACTGGGTGTGGTTAATGAAAAGAACACACATCCAATGACACTGGTGGATCCTTGTGTGGTTCATGAAAAGAACAGACATGAAGTGACACCGGTTGATCATTATGTGGTTTGTCTAGAGGAACACACATGCAATGACACTAGGTGTGGTTCATGAAAAGAATAGACATGCAATGACACTGGTGGATCCTTTTGTGGTTTGTTTAAAGGAACACACATGCAATGACACTGGGTGTGGTTCATGAAAAGAACACACATCCAATGACACTAGGGGATCCTTATGTGGTTCATGAAAAGAACAGACAGGTAGTGACACCGGTGGATCGTTATGTGGTTTGTCTAGAGGAACACACATGCAATGACACTGGGTGTGGTTCATGAAAAGAACAGACATGGAGTGACACTGGTGGATCCTTACGTGGTTTGTGAGAAGACCAGACATGCAATGACACTGGTGGATCCTTATGTGGTTCATGAAAAGAAATGACATGCAATCACACTGGGTGTGCTTCATGAAAAGAACAGACATGCAATGACACTAGTGGATCCATGTGTGGTTTATGGAAGTATTAGACATGCAATGACTCTAGCTGTGGTTCATGAAAAGAACAGACATGCAATGACTTGTGTAGGGCATTTTAGAAGAACACAGATGCAATGACACTAGGTGTGGTTCATGAAAAGAACAGACATGCAATGACACAGGTGGATCCGTATGTGGTTTGTTTAGAGGAACAGGCATGCAATAACACTACGTGTGGTTCATGAAAAGAACACACATCCAATGACACTGGTGGATCCTTATGTGTTTATGAAAATAACAGACATGTAGTGACACCGGTGGATCCTTATGTGGTTTGTCTAGAAGAACACACATGCAATGACACTGGGTTTGGTTCATGAAAAAACAGACATGAAGTGACACCGGTGGATCCTTATGTGGTTTGTCTAGAGAAACACACATGCAATGACACTAGTGGATCCTTATGTGGTTCATGAAAAGATCAAACATGCAATGACACTAGGTGTGGTTCATGAAAAGAACAGACGTGCAATGACTCGGGTGGATCCATGTGTGGTTTATGGAAGTAACAGACATGCAATGACTCTAGCTATGGATCATGAAAAGAACAGACATGCAATCACACTGGTGGATCCATGTGTGGTTCATCATAAGAACACACATCCAATGACACTTGTGGATCTTTATGTGGTTCATGAAAAGGACAGACATGAATACCACTAGTGGATCCTTATGTGGTTCATGAAAAGAACTGACATGCAATGACACTGGGTGTGGTAAATGAAAAGAACAGACATGATATGACACCGGTGGATCCATGTGTGGTTTATGGAAGCAACATACATGCAATGACTCAAGCTGTGGTTCATGAAAAGAACAGACATGCAATGACACTGGTGGATCCACGTGTGTTTCATGAGAAGAACACACATCCAATGACACTGTTGGATCCTTATGTGGTCCATGAAAAGAACAGACATGTAGTGACAACGGTGGATCCTTATGTGGTTTGTTTAGAGGAACACATATGCAATGACACCGGGTTTGGTTCATGAAATGAACAGACATGCAATGACTTATGTGGTTTGTTTAGAAGAACACACATGCAATGACATTGGGGGTGGTTCATGAAAAGAACAGACATGCAATGACACTGGTGGATCCTTATGTGGTTTGTTTAGAGGAATAGACATGCAATGACACTGGGTGTGGTTAATGAAAAGAACACACATCCAATGACACTGGTGGATCCTTGTGTTGTTCATGAAAAGAACAGACATGAAGTGACAACGGTTGATCATTATGTGGTTTGTCTAGAGGAACACACATGCAATGACACTAGGTGTGGTTCATGAAAAGAATAGACATGCAATGACAGTGGTGGATCCTTATGTTTGTTTGTTTAAAGGAACACACATGCAATGACATTGGGTGTGGTTCATGAAAAGAACACACATCCAATGACACTAGTGGATCCTTATGTGGTTCATGAAAAGAATAGACAGGCAGTGACACCAGTGGATCGTTATGTGGTTTGTCTAGAGGAACACACATGCAATGACACTGGGTGTGGTTCATGAAAAGAACAGACATGGAGTGACACTGGTGGATCCTTACGTGGTTGGTGAGAAGACCAGACATGCAATGACACTGGTGGATCCTGATGTGGTTCATGAAAAGAACTGACATGCAATCACACTTGGTGTGGTTCATGAAAAGAACAGACATGCAATGACACTGGTGGATCCATGTGTGGTTTATGGAAGTAACAGACATGCAATGACTCTAGCTGTGGTTCATGAAAAGAACAGACATGCAATGACTTTTGTAGGGCATTTTAGAAGAACACAGATGCAATGACCCTAGGTGTGGTTCATGAAAAGAACAGACATGCAATGACACTAGTGGATCCTTATGTGGTTAATGAAAAGAACAGACATGCAGTGACACCGGTGGATACTTATGTGGTTTGTCTAGAGGATCACACATGCAATGACACTAGGTGTGGTTCATGAAAAGAACAGACATCCAATGACACTAGGTGTGGTTCATGAAAAGAATAGTCATGCAATGACACCGGTGGATCCATGTGTTGTTTATGGAAGTAACAGACATGCAATGACTCTAGTTGTGATTCATGAAAAGAACAGACATGCAATGACATTGGTGGATCCATGTGTGATTCATGAGAAGACCACACATCCAATGGCACTGGTGGATCCTTATGTGGTTCATGAAAAGAACAGACATGCAGTAACACCGGTGGATCCTTATGTGGTTTGTCTAGAGGAACACACATGCAATGACACTGGGTTTGGTTCATGAAAAGAATAGACATGCAATGACTTATGTGGTTTGTTTAGAAGAACACACATGCAATGACACTGGGTGTGGTGCATGAAAAGAACAGTCATGCAATGACACTGGTGGATCCTTGTGTGGTTCATGAAAAGAACTAACATGCAATGACACTGGGTGTGGTTCATGAAAAGAATAGACATGCAATGACAACGGTGGATCCATGTGTGGTTTAAGGAAGTAACAGACATGCAATGGCTCTAGCTGTGGTTCATGAAAAGAACAGACATGAAATGTCTGTTCCTAGATCCATGTGTGGTTCATGAGAAAAACACACATCCAATGACACTGGTGGATCCTTATGTGGTTCATGAAAAGAACAGACATGCAGTGACACCGGTGGATCCTTATGTGGTTTGTCTAGAGGAACATATATGCAATGACACTTGGTGTGGTTCATGAAAAGAACAGACATGCAATGACACTAGGTGTGGTTCATGAAAAGAATAGACATCAAATGACACTGATGGATCCATGTGTGGTTTATGGAAGTAACAGACATGCAATGACTCCGGTGTATCCATGTGTGGTTCATGAAAAGAACAGACATTCAATGACACTGGATTGGTTCATGAAAAGAACAGACATGCAATGACACTGGCGGATCCTTATGTGGTTCATGAAAAGAACAGACATGCAATGACACTGGTGGATCCTTATGTGGTTCATGAAAAGAACTGACATGCAATGACACTGGGTGTGGTTCATGAAAAGAACAGACATGCAATCACACCGGTGGATCTATCTGTGGTTTATGGAAGTAACAGACATGCAGTGACACCGGTGCATCCTTATGTGGTTTGTCTAGAAGAACACACATGCAATTACACTATGTGTGGTTCATGAAAAAACAGACATGCAGTGACACCGGTGGATCATTATGTGGTTTGTCTAGAGAAACACACATGCAATGACACTAGTGGATCCTTATGTGGTTCATGAAAAGATCAGACATGCAATGACACTGGGTGTGGTTCATGAAAAGAATAGACGTGCAATGACACTGGTGGATCCATGTGTGGTTTATGGAAGTAACAGACATGCACTGACTCTAGCTGTGGTTCATGAAAAGAACAGACATGCAATCACACTGGTGGATCCATGTGTGGTTCATGAGAAGAACACACATCCAATGACACTGGTGGATCTTTATGTGGTTCATGAAAAGGACAGACATGCAATGCCACTAGTGGATCCTTATGTGGTTCATGAAAAGAACTGGCATGCAATGACATTGGGTGTGGTATATGAAAAGAACAGACATGATATGACACCGGTGGATCCATGTGTGGTTTATGGAAGCAACATACATGCAATGACTCTAGCTGTGGTTCATGAAAAGAACAGACATGCAATGACACTGGTGGATCCACATGTGTTTCATGAGAAGAACACACATCCAATGACACTGTTGGATCCTTATGTGGTCCATGAAAAGAATAGACATGTAGTGACAACGGTGGATCCTTATGTGGTTTGTTTAGAGGAACACATATGCAATGACACCGGGTTTGGTTCATGAAATGAACATACATGCAATGACTTATGTGGTTTGTTTAGAAGAACACACATGCAATGACACTGGGGGTGATTCATGAAAAGAACAGACATGCAATGACACTAGTGGATCCTTATGTGGTTTGTTTAGAGGAATAGACATGCAATGACACTGGGTGTGGTTAATGAAAAGAACACACATCCAATTTCACTAGTGGATCCTTGTGTGGCTCATGAAAAGAACAGACATGAAGTGACACCGGTTGATCATTATGTGGTTTGTCTAGAGGAACACACATGCAATGACACTAGGTGTGGTTCATGAAAAGAACAGACATGCAATGACACTGGTGGATCGTTACGTAGTTCATGAAAAGAACTGACATGCAATGATACTGGGTGTGGTTCATGAAAATAACAGACACACAATGACACCGGTGGATCCATGTGTGGTTTATGGAAGTAACAAACATGCAATGACTCTACCAGTGGTTCATGAAAAGAACAGACATGCAATGACACCGGTGGATCCATGTGTGGTTCATGAGAAGAACACACATCCAATGACACTGGTGGATCCTTATGTGGTTCATGAAAAGAACAGACATGTAGTAACACCGGTGGATTCCTAAGGTGGTTTGTCTAGATGAACACACATGCAATGACACCGGGTGTGGTTCATGAAAAGAACAGACATCCAATGACACTAGGTGTGGTTCATGAAAAGAATAGACATGCAATGACACCGGTGGATCCATGTGTGGTTTATGGAAGTAACAGACATGCAATGACTCTAGATGTGGTTCATGAAAAGAACAGACATGCAATGACACTGGTGGATCCATGTGTGGTTCATGAGAAGAACACACATCCAATGGCACTGGTGGATCCTTATGTGGTTCATGAAAAGAACAGACATGCAGTAACACCGGTGGATCCTTATGTGGTTTGTCTAGAGGAAGACACATGCAATGACACCGGGTTTGGTTCATGAAAAGGACAGACATGTAATGACTTATGTGGTTTGTTTAGAAGAACACACATGCAATGACACTGGGTGTGGTCCATGAAAAGAACAGTCATGCAATGACACTGGTGGATCCTTATGTGGTTCATGAAAAGAACTAACATGCAATGACACTGGGTGTGGTTCATGAAAAGAATAGACATGCAATGACAATGGTGGATCCATGTGTGGTTTAAGGAAGTAACAGACATGCAATGGCTGTAGCGTGGTTCATGAAAAGAGCAGACATGCAATGTCTGTTCCTAGATCCATGTGTGGTTCATGAGAATAACACACATCCAATGACACTGGTGGATCCTTATGTGGTTCATGAAAAGAATAGACATGCAGTGACACTGGTGGATCCTTATGTGGTTTGTCTAGAGGAACACACATGCAATGACACTGGGTGTGGTTCATGAAAAGAACAGACATGCAATGACACTAGGTGTGGTTCATGAAAAGAACAGACATGCAATGACACCGATGGATCCATGTGTGGTTTATGGAAGTAACATACATGCAATGACTCTAGCTATGGTTCATGAAAAGAACAAACATGCAATGACACTGGGTGTGGTTCAAGAAAAGAACACACATCCCATGACACTGGTGGATCCTTATGTGGTTCATGAAAAGAACAGACATGCAGTGACACCGGTGGATCCTTATGTGGTTTGTCTAGAGGAACACACATGCAATGACACTAGGTGTGGTTCATGAAAAGAACAGACATGGAGTGACACTGGTGGATCCTTACATGGTTAGTGAGAAGACCAGACATGCAATGACACTGTTGGATCCTTATGTGGTTCATGAAAAGAACTGACATGCAATGACGCTGGGTGTGGTTCATGAAAAGAACATACATGCAATGACACTAGTGGATCCATGTGTGGTTTATGGAAGTAATAGACATGCAATGACTCTAGCTATGATTCATGAAAAGAACAGACATGCAATGACACCGATGGATCCATGTGTGGTTCATGAGAAGAACACACACCCAATGACACTGCTGGATCCTTATGTGGTTCATGTGAAGAACAGACATGCAGTGACACCGGTGGATCCTTATGTGGTTTGTCTAGAGGAACACACATGCAATGACACTAGGTGTGGTTCATGAAAAGAACAGACATGGAATGACTTATGTGGTTTGTTTAGAAGAACACACATGTAATGACACTGGGTGTGCTTCATGAAAAGAATAGACATGCAATGACACTGGTGGATCCTTATGTGGTTTGTTTAGAGGAACAAACATGGAATGCCACTGGGTGTGGTTCATGAAAAGAACACACATCCACTGACACTGGTTGATCCTTATGTGGTTCATGAAAAGAACAGACACTCAGTGACACCGGTGGATCCTTATGTGGTTTGTCTAGAGGAACACACATGCAATGACACTGGGTGTGGTTCATGAAAAGAACAGACATGCAATGACACTGGTGGATCCTTACGTGGTTTGTGAGAAGAACAGACATGCAATGACACTAGTGGATCCTTATGTGGTTCATGAAAAGAAGAGACATGCAATGACAATAGGGGATCCATGTGTGGTTTATGGAAGTAACAGACATGGAATGACTCTAGATGTGGTTCATGAAAAAAACAGACATGCAATGACACTGGTGGATCCTTGTGTGGTTCATGAGAAGAACACACATCCAATGACACCGGTGTATTCCTAAGGTGGTTTGTCCAGAGGAACACACATGCAATGACACCAGGTGTGGTTCATGAAAAGAACAGACATGCAATGACTTATGTGGTTTGTTTAGAAGAACACACATGCAATGACACTAGGTGTGGTTCATGAAAAGAAAAGACATGCAATGACACTGGTGGATCCTTATGTGGTTTGTTTAGAGGAACACACATGCAATGACACTGGGTGTGGTTCATGAAAAGAACACACATCCAATGACACTGGTTGATCCTTATGTGGTTCATGAACACAACAGACATGCAGTGACACCGGCGGATCCTTCTGTGGTTTGTCTAGAGGAACACACATGCAATGACACTGGGTGTGGTCCATGAAAAGAACAGACATGCAATGACACTAGTGGATCCTTATGTGGTTTGTGAGAAGAACAGAAATGCAATAACACTGGTGGATCCTTATGTGGTTCATGAAAAGAACAGACATGCAATGTCACTGTGTGTGGTTCATGAAAAGAACAAACATGCAATGACACCAGTGGATCCATGTGTGGTTTATGGAAGTAACAGACATGCAATGACTCTAGCTGTGGTTCATGAAAAGAACAGACATGCAATGACACTGGTGGATCCATGTGTGGTTCATGAGAAGAACACACATCCAATGACACTGGTGGATCCTTATATGGTTTGTTTAGAGGAACAGACATGCAATCACATAGGTGGATCCATGTGTGGTTTATGAGAAGAACACACATCCAATGAACTCTAGTGGATCTATCTTGGCATAATTTGATGTATTCCATTCTATAAGACACTTTCCATTTTTATACTACTTAGTTTTGCGCGCCTCTCTCTATCTATCGTAGAATCTCAAACATGTGCTCACCCTGTCTGCTACTCCCTGATTGGTTGTCACAGTTGTCACGCAGATCATGCGCACCAACCGTTGATTTTGTGTGATCCAACGATGATCGTTGCACACGGCGTGCCCTTCAAAGTACAGCATGAGACAGCACGGACGTCTCCCTTAGCGAGACTTCTACAGGAAGGAACACGATGCCGTCCATGGAAAAAGTCATCGAGCGGTCATGTCAAGTTTAATCAAGTCTAAAAAGCCTACTACTGCTACTACAACACATGCACAAGGCAACGGGGTCATTGAGTGCACGGTTGTCGATGGGACGCTGCAATTTATTGCCACTTGATTTTAATAAGACATATCCCATTTTTACCCAGCGCTCTCAATCTCACTTCCAACTGGGCCCTACCGCTAGTAACTTCCATGAGTCAAGGGCCCCCTCGAGTAGATCTAACGTTGCTAGAAATTGGTTCCGCGCCACTTGCATGTAATAGAATCGAGGTCTGCCATGAGCGTGTTTTCAATGCAGCTCTAAAATGGAGATAGTGGCTGTTTCAAAAAAAAGGAACCAAAAAAAGGGTGGAGATCGTGGTAGCCCCCCGCCCACCACATGTGTCCACTCGAGGACTACGAATGGTCCGGTGTTTATAACCCCCCTCGACCTTCTTCTTCAATGAGCTCATGTCATTCCCCCTAGTCTGTCTAGTCCCAAGACCCCAATCTACACCTGCCGGACGCGCTGAAGCTCCCTCGCTTGCACTACCTCTTTCCCTTGGTGTGCCATGAACCCTACGCGTGGAGACGAGCCGGAGGTGAAGTCAGTTGAGGGCATAGCAGCAGATGGCTCGGTCGTTGCCAAGCAGGCGGAGGCGTCTTCTCCGGGCACGAACGCCGCTCATCGCCGTGCCATCAAAGGTGCAAGCTCATCCATCCAGCCAGTAGCCATTGCTACCGAGAAGCAGGTGGTAGCCATCACCGCCGAGCAGCAGGTGGTAAACGTCACCGCCGAGCAGCAGGTGGTAGCCATCGCTGCCGAGCAGCAGGTAGTAGCCATCGCCGCCGAGCAGCAGGTGGCTGACAACATCGTGGCCGACAACGTCGTGGTGCCAGCGGCAGATCTAGATGGGGGGCAGGCGGCAGGCGGAGGAAATCTGGTGATCTACATCAATGACCCCATCACCGTACAAGAAATCTTCGAAGCAATCACGGAGAATGATGAGTTCGAGGAGGAGGTCCCTGATGAGGAGTCTGAGGTACTACATTGCTAGCTTCTCTAGTCGCAGCCACAGTTTTCACTGTTCATACATTGGATTTGCTCAATCGTGTACAAATTCTTTTGCTCTTGAAGTAGGGTAGTATATATATGGTTCGATCGGTTGATTGATGCATCTGCCATCTAGTCACAAAACCCCAATCTGTCTAGTCACAAAACCCCAATCTTCTCATCTGCCATCTAGTTGAGTTTGCTAGTTGAGTGTTGATTTCGATACACAACAAGCCTATAACATTTCATTTCTATTCCTTACTGAGCCCAATGATTCAATTTTGCCCCAAAATAATGCAAGGGCATCTGATGGTGTCGTTTTCTTAGGGATGGTTAGTGAACCTGAGGTAGCAATGCACATAAACAATATAGGTTGTGCTGTTGGTATTTTGGTCCTCCGACTCCATCGCTGAAAAAATGAGGCCCTAATTTATCTCTCATATGGAACCTAAATATATAATCTTTGTATTGTTTCTGATCTATGAATGCATTGTATGATGCATTTGTATATCCCTGAATATTGTTTTGTACGATTACATTTCAATTTCTTATTATGGCCAATGATTCAAATTTGCCCCAAAGAGAGGCAGACACATTGGTGTCAGATTTTTTCAGGGATGAGTGAGCGAACCTGGGGTCATGTACAAGATGAATATAAGCTGTGCAATTGTTACTTGGTTCGCTTACACCATCTCTGTAGAAACTTATGAGGCTGCAATCTTTATTCTACATTCATAGAACTATGATATTTGAATTATCTATTCCATGCATTCATAGTGTATAAGTATTACATTTTAGTTTGTCACCGAGGCCGAAGATTGAAATTTGCCCCAAAAGAGTTCAAGGGGAGACACGTATGATGGTGTCGTATTTTAGGGATGGGTTGGTGAACATGAGGCAGCAATGCACACAAACAATATAGGTTGTGTTGTTGGTACTTTGGTTCTCCAACTCCATCTCTGAAACAAATTATGAGGCCCTTGATTTATTCTCATATGGAACTACATATATAATCCTTGAATTGTTTCTGATCTTTTAATGATTGGTATGATGCATATGTATATGAATGGTTTTGATCATAAGTATTTTTAACATGTACCTGAAGATTAATTGTTTGGGTTTTTATTTATAATTACAATATTTAGGCTTGTTTTTGTACCTGACTATGTATATCCCTGAATATTGTTTTGAACGATTACATTTCAATTTCTTATTGTGGCCAATGATTCAAAATTTTCCCAAAGAGAGACAGACACATTGGTGTCAAAATTTTTTAGGGATGAGTGAGCGAACCTGGGACCATGTACAAGAACAATATAAGCTGTGCAATTGTTACTTGGTTCGCTCACGCCATCCCTAAGTAAACTTATGAGTCCGCAATCTTTATTCTACATTCATAGAACTATGATATTTGAATTATCTATTCCATGCATTCATAGTGTATAAGAATTACATTTTAATTTGTCACCGAGGCCGATGATTGAAATTTGCCCCAAAAGTGTTCAAGGGGAGACACGTATGATGGTGTCGTGTTTTAGGGATAGGTTGGTGAACCTGAGGCAGCAATGCACACAAACAATATAGGTTGTGCTGTTGGTACTTTGGTTCTCCAACTCCATCTCTGAAACAAATTATGAGGCCCTAGATTTATTCTCATATGGAACTACATATATGATCCTTGAATTGTTTCTGATCTTTTAATGATTGGTATGATGCATATGTATATGAATGGTTTTGATCATAAGTATTTTTAACATGTACCTGAAGATTAATTGTTTGGGTTTTTATTTATAATTACAATATTTAGGCTTGTTTTTGTACCTGACTATGTATATCCCTGAATATTGTTTTGTACGATTACATTTCAATTTCTTATTGTGGCCAATGATTCAAATTTTTCCCAAAGAGAGACAGACACATTGGTGTCAAATTTTTTTAGGGATGAGTGAGCGAACCTGGGACCATGTACAAGAACAATATAAGCTGTGCAATTGTTACTTGGTTCACTCACGCCATCCCTAAATAAACTTATGAGTCCGCAATCTTTATTCTACATTCATAGAACTATGATATTTGAATTATCTATTCCATGCATTCATAGTGTATAAGAATTACATTTTAGTTTGTCACCGAGGCCGATGATTGAAATTTTCCCCAAAAGAGTTCAAGGGGAGACACGTATGATGGTGTCGTGTTTTAGGGACGGGTTGGTGAACCTGAGGCAGCAATGCACACAAACAATATAGGTTGTGCTGTTGGTACTTTGGTTCTCCAACTCCATCTCTGAAACAAATTATGAGGCCCTAGATTTATTCTCATATGGAACTACATATATGATCCTTGAATTGTTTCTGATCTTTTAATGATTGGTATGATGCATATGTATATAAATGGTTTTGATCATAAGTATTTTTAACATGTACCTGAAGATTAATTGTTTGGTTTTTTATTTATAATTACAATATTTAGGCTTGTTTTTGTACCTGACTATGTATATCCCTGAATAATGTTTTGTACGATTACATTTCAATTTCTTATTGTGGCCAATGATTCAAATTTGTCCCAAAGAGAGGCGGAACACATTGGTGTCATATTTTTCGAGGATGAGTTAGTGAACACAGGCGATGTACAACAACATTACAGGTTGTGCAATTGTTACTTGGTTCACCTACTCCATCCCTGAATAAACTTATGAGGCCCCTAGATTTATCCTACATTCACTCTGATGCAATTATTTGTCATTGTGTTGAGATGAAATGATATATGAACCGATCAAACTATTGCTGAGATGCTTTATCTTTGATATCCACGGATATATTGTCTTACATATACATGTTGTCAATTTTTGAGTTGTAATACAATTCAATCATATGTATGAGTTCTAAGTTATGTTCTTAAAAATCAATAGGAGGATGATGATGAAGTTGACGATAGCAAGGTTTCTAGGGACAACAAGAGCCGCTACATGCTAAGGAGGTTATGGTGTGGGATAATCCGTTTCCACTGTAGGGGGAGACTGTTTTGCCCATTCTGTGGCAGAGCAATCAATGTGGACCTCAACAGCATGATCCATCACGCGGAGGGCGTTGGCAGAGGCGGAGGCAGAAGCTATAGGCCAATTACCTTGGTGCGGCATGCAGCCTACGGCAAATTCCTCCGGGAGTATGTCAGGACTGGCCTGTATCCCATCGACTAGGTTGTCGCTGCCTCCTGCTGATAAACCCTTGCCCTGCTAGGTGTCTCCGTGTCCCGGCCTCCTGCTGCAGCCCCTGCTTTTATTTTGTTCTAGTTAATTATTACCTGTGTGTGGCATGTAAGACAATATATCCGTGGTGTCTCTGGTGAACCTTTTATATTAATCTACTCCTTTATATGGAGTGCCTTAAAGTTTCTAGTGTTCAGTTATATTTACAGATCATGCTCATGCACACTACAAAATATTTCTAGTGCTCGATTATATTGTTAAGAAATACATCAACAAGTTAAATTGGTCGAAATTTTGTATTGAAGTAACTAAATGTATCAAACACATAATAAACTTGAAACTAAAATCTAGTTCAAACACATAAAGTATCACCACCACTTGTTGTCGTCCTTGACTTGCTTCCCCTTCAACCGCTTGATGTCGCCACCGTCCCAATATCCCTGATCGTCCTGAAACCGCTTTCTGTCCTCATCACGCTTCTTCTCCTAGGCTAGCTTGCAACCAGGGCATAGCTCTCTCGCGAAAAAACCTGCATTAACCATCCCATCATTCATGGTAATGAGCTTACTATACAACTCATACGCCATATAGGCGTCTCTGGCTGAATACTCGAGGCGCACCTGGCTCATCGGCTTCCACTCCCAGTAGTCGTGATCGAGTCGCTTCAATTTCTTCAGTTTTTCATAGGATTTATTGATGATTTCCATTGCCAGATCACCCATGCCATCCTTCGCTGGGTATGGTTCGATCTTGTATATATTTTGCATGTCGATGAGGTGCCCATCTGGGATTTTTATCAACAGACGAGAAAGCATAATTGTGTCATTTGTGATATGCACGCTAGTGAAAGTTATCCCTTTCCTACACAAGAACTCGACCAGAGCCGGGCAATGCATCTCAGTTGGTTTACTCCTGCACTTAGATGGTTCTAGGGATGTAAGGGAATATGGGATGCAGAAGTGGTGATCTCAAATGTAACTTTCACATACATGTAGAAGTGGTAAACGAGGACCTCCTCATGTATGGCAATTTGCACGACTGTGATCTCTTGTGGAGGATTTTTTCGCTTATTTGCACGGGTGTACTCCAAGTCTAGCCCCACAAACTTGTGCTTCTCTTTCTCAAGAAATTTCTCAAACCTGGCGAGAGTTGTCTCCACAGTCGCTTCATCATTTTTGTACACCACTGTCAAAGTCGTGGTGCCACGGGCATGGACCAAGTGGGTCTCTGTTGTGCGTTCCCATCGTCCATGCCTGCAAGGAAATGGGTGAAAGGAAATGCCTACAAGGAACTGCCTGCGAGAGGAAGAAGAAGATGAACCGACGGTTCTAGAACAGAGGAAGAAGAAGCGCCCAAGAAAAACTGCAAAGGAATGACTGCAGAAGAAATGTGGTAACTGCAACTTTCGGTTCGAGAACTCATCGTGGTTACGTGGAGATCATGGCAGTGCTGCCGGTTCATTAAGTGGGGCCAGTTCCTGCAAGAATATGAAATTAGCTGTGCATTTTTCTATGCGAGAAATTGAGAGCAATCATTTACATTTTGTCTTTCATAATTAAACACAATGAAGTTGGTACAGCCCAAGAGATATCAACAAAAGATATTTGCTAGTTTAACATACAACAACACAAACGTTTCTGAGCATGTATTCTTGAAATTTAAATTCTGATGATTTATTCAGAAGTTCTGAGCTACAACCAACATTATCGAGCCAACGGTCTCGTCTTCGTCCTCCTCGTGCTGCTCGTCGTTGTCGTCTTCTGCATCCTCCTATTTCCTCTGCCGGACCGGTGACCACCTCAATAATTAGCTTGATATAGTGCCTCATCACCTTGACCTGGACGACGAGCATATCATCAAGGCAAATTCTATTTTTAGCACAGAATTCAGCCTAGGGTCGGTGAACTCAATGCAATTGTCATGTACTTCCGATATGCTATATCGCCGCAAGATTTTCAGGCCTTTGTTACAATTATTCTTCAAGCATACACAATAGAACCCTTACAGGCCCAACATGGAAGAACTTGAGCTACATAGAGACCTCGATAGAGGTGGCAGAATTGGTGCGGGTGCAACCACTACGACGACGAGCTCGGATTCTAGAGGAGGAAAACAGAACCGAGCATGGTCGAAAAGGTGATAGATCTCACCGGGAACCAATTCTCGTCCCCGCACCGTGCCATGGGTGCGTCCATGGTGAGGGCGAGCTCCGACTCGGGATGGGGAGGAGAGCGGGGCCGAGCAGCTTCGTCACGTCCCAGCTTTGCGCCATGGCCGCGACCACAAATTGCCGCTACGGGGAAGAACACGCGTAATGGATGCAGGCGCCAACGCTGCAAGCCTACAGGGAGGAGAGCAGGTTTGTCTAGGTCCCAGCTCCACGCCATGGCTGTGACGCCCGATAGATTGCCGCTCCGGGGAAGAAGAAGACGCGTAATGGATGCAGGCGCCAACGCTGCAAGCCTAATTGACACCTAAGTGATGGGAGCGACAGGAGCGACATAACGGCGATAATTGACAGGGGGTCCCAACTTGACGGCCGTTAGCCTGATTTTTGTATTGAAACGTGAAGTTGAATTCGTGCCGAAAAAGACCCTCTGAGTATTTGGCACACCAATTGTAGTCATCACGGCTGATTTCAGGGAACTTGGATACCACGTTGCCTGGACACCCCAACTTTCGGGCCGCAAAATGATATTCTCCCTCTAGGTGCCCATACGATCCATTTCAATTGGTATTAGTGAAGGAAATATGCCCTGAGAGGCAATAATAAAGTTGTTATTATGTATTCCTTGTATATGATAGATGTTTATTTTGCATGCTATAATTGTATTGATAGGAAACATCAATACATGTGTGTTTAATAAACAAAACGGGTTCCTAGTTATGCCTCTCTTATAGACTAGCTTGTTGATTAACAAGATGATCAAGGTTTCCTGATCATGGACATTGGATGTTGTTAATAACAAGGTCACAGCATTTGTGAAATGATGTGATGAACATTCATCCGAATTATAGCATTACGATCAAGTCATTATGTTTATATTGCTATAACATCATACAAAGTAGTCTTAGTCCTTAGACCATGAGATCATGTTAATTGCTAACACCAGAAGAGTATCTAGATAACATCAAACATCACACCATAACAGTGTGACCATAAAGGTGGGTTCAGTGCTATGAAGGTGTTATGTTGTGGCTCATGGATCAAGAGTGGAATTTGTCAATCCCGATGACGGATAGATATACTCTGGGCCCTCTCGGTGATATCACATTAAGATAGCTTGCAAGCAAGTGATGTGATCACTAGAATGTTATATCACGGGAACGAGAAAAGAGTGCATGTCGGTAACGAGATCAAACTAGGTATTTGGATACCGATGATCAAATCTCGGACATGTATTATATCATGAGACAAAGGGATTAAATTGCTGATGTTATAGGTTCTCACGATCACAGAAGTCATCGTTGAATATGCAGGAGTCAGTATGGATCTCCAGGCCCCGCTTCTGATTATTGATCTGAGAGGAGTCTCAATCATGTCTGCATTATTCGCTAACCGTAGGGTGACACACTTAAGAGTTTCCAGACACCATTTAGGACCACATATGTTCCAGACAAAAGGTTTGCAAAGCGCAGGAAATGTTTCGATAGAAACAGGAATTGTTTCGATAGAAACCGGAATTGTTTCGGGTGAAATTGCAGAAAGTGGTTCTGCACGTGATATTGAAATGTTGCAAGGGGTTTTATGTGAATGTTTGTTAATTAAAGTAATTAACAAAATTCTGAATAAAATAAATAAAAGAGTTTTATTAATTGAGCGTTGCATTTAATTTGGTGGAAATTAAATACATGTGAGTGGGATTTTGGGTGGAGGCCATGTTTATGTGAGTGGAGGTTCACCACATGAATGAAGGAGGGGAGGAGTCCCCCCTCATGCCAAGCTTTGGGAGGGGAGGGGTCTCCCTCCCTCCTATATAAAGCCCCCCTCTCCCCTCTCACAAACCACACCTCTTCGTGAAGGATCTCTCTCCCCCTCTAGATATTCCCCATGGTCTCGGATTAGCGAGATACATGTTCCCGGTGGCCTTGCGTCTAGAAGGAGTTCTTTGCTTCGCTGATTCGCTGGAGCGAGGAGGTGGAGGTTGTCCGGTGGCTTGAACGTGTGTGCGAGGACGGATGCGCTGCTGATTTGCGGCGCTCGGACCTCCACACGATCTTGAGATCGGCAAGCGTATGACTACATCAACCACGTGTTCCTACTCGTTAACAAAACTCATTGTCTTCGAGGGTAAGTTCTCCATGGATGTATGTCCACCCGTTGCTCTATATCTAGTGGATAGATCTTGGCGTATAGTTCTCATCGTAGGAAATTTTTTGTTTTCTATGCTGCGGACCCAATAGTGGTATCAGAGCCTGATCTATGCGTAGGTTCTTTGCACGGGTAGCACACATATGTTTATATGAGTGCAATGATGATCATGTTATTGCATCTTCTATGTACTTTGGATATTGGTGGCATAGTGGGATGAAGCGGCCTGGACCAACCTTACATGTCATCGTACATGAGACCGGTTCCACGACTGACATGCAACTAGTTTTGCATAAGTGTCTAGCGGGTGTCTGTATCTCCTACTATAGTCAATATCTGATTTACAACGAGTTGCTAATAACTTGGTTATCCTCGTTGTGGTTCATGTTCGTAGGTAAGACCGGTTCTATCTTCGAAAGCCCTAAGCCACGTAAAACTTGCAATTGATAAATTAGAGGCTTCTAGTTTAGATCGTTGCTGGCCTAGTGTCTTGATATGGAATTGTTGTAAGTAGATGTATGATAGATACTCTTACAACTCACTTAACGTGTAAGTTCCATAGACCTTGGCCTTACACACAAAGGAATGATAGAGATCATACCACGATGCAAATGATAGAGATCAAATGCATGGACCATATCACCTCACTTCACACATTAGATGTTAGCATCTTATATTGATAGTTTGGCGCTTTTGGTAGCATTATAAGATGATCCCTCATTTAGATATCAAGATAAAATGTATTCTTCCTTAAGTATGCACCGTTTTGTGGATCGTGTTTTGAGGCATCACGTGATGATCGGGTGTTCTCGACTCTACGCTTTCATACAACGGGTGTTAGACAGTTTTACACACGTGAATACTAAGGTTCTTACTTGACGAGCCTAGAATGTACATACATGGCCTCAGAACACGGACCGAAAGGTTAAGCATGAGTCATATAGTTGATATGATGCCCATATAGATGCTCGCCTTTGAAGCTACACCGACTCACGTGATGATCGGACTTGGTGTAGTGGATTTGGTTCATGTAATCACCAAAAGGACACGAGGATGTCGTTTTGAGTGGGAGTTCATTAGTAATTTGGATTAGTTGAACTCAATCTATCATAAACTTAGTCTAAATATATTTTACAAATCCTTGTAGATGGCACCACCTTTTAATTTCAATGTGTTCATGGAGAAAGAAACTTGCTGCGAATGGTAGCAACTTCACCAACTGGCTATGAATTTGAGGATTCTCCTCGCTTCTTTTCAAAACCAATATGTGCTAGATGCGCCGCTAGGCCCCCCACCAGCTCCTGATGCCCCTGACGAGGAAAAGAATGTCTATGTGACTCGTCAGGAGGACCACAACTTAGTTCATTGCGGCATACTGTATGGGCTAGAGCTAGAACTTCGAAAACGTTTCGAAAATGGCAATGCCTTTGATACCATGGGAGAATTGAAAATGATTTTCGATACCCATGCTCCCGTAGAGAGTTATAATGCTTCTGAAAAGTTCTTTAGCTGCATGATGGAAGAGAACAACTCCGTTAGTGAGCACGTACTCAAAATGTCTGGGTATGCCGATAAGCTTGTGTCCTTGGGAATAACGATTCCCATTGACTTAGGAATACATCGTGTTCTCCAATCTCTCCCACCTAGCTACAAGAGCTTCGTGATGAACTATAATATGCAGGGCATGAAGAAGTCTCTTCTCGAGCTTCTATCAATGCTTAAGACTGCAGAAGTGGAGATTAGGAAAGAACATCAAGTGTTGATGATCAATAAGACCACCGATTTCAAGAAGGACAAGAAAGGCAAGAAAAAGGGAAAGAAGGGCGGCAAATCTGTTGCCGCGCCTGAAAATAAACCCCGAGCTGGCCCTAAGTCTGACCCCGAGTGCTACTATTGCAAGGGGACTAGCCATTGGAAGCGTAACTGCCCCAAGTATTTGGCAGACAAGAAGGCCGGCAAGGCAAACAAAGGTATATGTGATATACATGTTATTTATGTGTACTTGACTAGTACTCGCAGTAGCACCTAGGTATTTGATACGGGATTGGTTGCTAATATATGTAACTCGGTTCAGGGGCTGCGGAACAAGCAACAACTAGCAAAGGATGAGGTCACGATGCGGGTCGGCAATGGATCAAGAGTTGATGTGATCGCCGTCGGAACGCTGCCTCTCCATATGCCGCCGGGATTAGTTATAAACCTGAATAATTGTTATTTGGTGCCTGCACTGAGCATGAACATTGTATGCGGATCGTGTTTGATGCAAAGTGGTTATTCGTTTAAGTCTGAAAACAATGGTTGTTCGATTTATATGAATAATATCTTTTATGGTCATGCACCTGTGTTGAATGGTTTATTTCTGTTGGATCTCGATAGTAGTATTATGCATATTCATAATGTTGATGCTAAAAGGATTAAACTTGATAATGATATATCTGCATATATGTGGCACTGCCGTCTAGGTCATATTGGCGTTAAACGCATGAAGAAACTCCATTCTGATGGACTTTTGGAATCACTTGATTTTGAATCATTTGATACATGTGAACCATGCCTTATGGGCAAGATTACTAGAACGCCGTTTTCCGGTTCAATGGAACGGGCGACTGATTTATTGGAAATCATACATACTGATGTGTGTGGACCAATGAGTGTGTCGGCGTGATGTGGATATCGTTATTTTGTTACTTTCACGGATGATTTGAGTAGATACGGGTATATCTATTTGATGAAACATAAGTCTGAAACCTTTGAAAAGTTCAAAGAATTTCAGAATGAAGTGGAAAATCATCGTAACAGAAAGATCAAATTTCTGCGGTCCGACCATGGAGGAGAGTATCTTAGTTACGAGTTTAGCACACATATGAAAGACTGTGGAATAGTTTCAGAACTCACGCCTGCCGGAACACCACAACGTAATGGTGTGTCAGAACGTCGTAATCGTACTTTATTGGATATGGTTCGATCTATGATGTCTCTGACTGACTTGCCACTATCATTTTGGGGTTATGCACTAGAAACCGCTGGATTCACTTTAAATAGGGCACCATCTAAATCCGTTGAAAAGACACCGTATGAATTATGGTTTGGAAATTAACCTAAGCTGTCATTTCTTAAAGTTTGGTGATGCGATGTTTATGTGAAGAAACTTCAACCGGATAAACTCGAACCCAAAGCGGAAAAATGCGTCTTCATAGGATATCCTAAGGAAACGATTGGGTATACCTTCTATCATAGATCCGAGGGAAAGGTCTTTGTTGCCAAGAATGGATCCTTTCTTGAGAAGGAGTTTCTTGCGAAAGGTGCGAGTAGTCGGAAGGTAGAACTCGAAGAGGTTATTGAACCTTCTCTTCATGAAATGGCGAGTAGCGCAGCACCGGAAGTTGTTTCGGAGTTGACTTCACCTAATGAAGAGAAAGCTAATGATATTGATCATGAAACTCCGAAAGAGGACACTACCGAACCTCGCAGGTCAAGCAGGACACGTATAGCTCCTAAACTATACGGGAATCCTGTTATGAATTTCATGATTGATGAAATAGATGACCCTGCGACGTATGAAGATGCGATGATGAGCCCTGATTCCAACAAATGGCTAGAAGCCATGAAATCCGAGATGGAATCCATGTACGAAAACCAGGTTTGGACCTTGCTGGACTTACCTCACGATCGAAAGGTCATTGAGAATAAATGGATTTTCAAAAGAAAAACTGATACTGATGGTAATGTAACCATCTATAAGGCTCAACTTGTCGCAAAGGGGTTTCGACAAATTCAAGGAGTTGACTACGATGAGACATTCTCTCCCGTAGCGATGCTTAAGTCGGTTAGGATTATGTTAGCAATTGCTGCATATTTCGATTATGAAATATGGCAGATGGATGTCAAAACTGCAACCCTCAATGGTAATATTGAAGAAGAGTTGTATATGATACAACCTAAGGGTTTTGTCGATCCTAAGGATGCTGATAAGGTGTGCAACCTTCAGCGATCCATCTATGGACTGAAGCAAGCATCCCGGAGTTGGAATCTCCGCTTTGATGAGGTGATCAAAGAGTTTGGATTTGTCCAAACTTATGGAGAGGCTTGTATTTACAAGAAAGTGAGTGGGAGCAATGTGGCATTTCTGATATTATATGTGGATGACATATTATTGATTGGAAATGATATAGATCTTTTAAACAGTGTTAAAAGTTATCTAAACAGCAAATTTTCGATGAAGGACCTTGGTGAAGCTTCATATATATTAGGCATTAAAATCTATAGAGATAGATCAAGACGCCTAATTGGGCTATCGCAGAGTACATATCTTGATAAGATATTAAAGCAGTTTAATATGGACGGAAGTAAGAAGGGGTATTTACCTATGTTGTAAGGCAAGACATTGAGTAAGACTCAAAGTCCGGCTACGGCGGAAGAAAGAGAGATAATGGATAAGATCCCCTATGCCTCAGCCATAGGCTCTATAATGTATGCCATGCTATGTACAAGACCGGATGTGGCACATGCTATTAGTTTGACTAGTAGGTACCAATATGATCCAGGTTCGGAACACTGGATAGCGGTCAAAAATATCCTTAAGTATTTGAGAAGAACTAAGGATATGTTTATTGTATACGGAGGTGAAGAAGAGCTAGTTGCTAAGTGTTATGTCGATGCTAGTTTTGACACTGATCCGGATGACTCTAAGTCTCAATCCGGATACGTATTTCTCTTGAACGGAGCAACAGTTAGTTGGAGGAGCTCCAAACAACCTGTGGTGGCTGGATCAACGACGGAGGCGGAATATGTTCTTGCAAGAAGCGGGCAGAAGCGGTTTGGATGAAGGAGTTCATAACGGAACTAGGTGTGGTTCCTAGTGCGTTGGACCCAATGGTGATCTATTGTGATAATAATGGAGCCATAGCCAACGCCAAGGAACCAAGGTCTCACAAGAATTCCAAGCATATTAAGCGCCGGTTTCACTCCATCCGCGAGCATGTCAAGGATGGAGATATAAAGATTTGTAAAGTGCACACGAACCTGAATGTAGCAGATCCGTTGACTAAAGAACTCCCTAGGGCAAAACATGATCAACACCAGAACTCTATGGGTGTTAGATTTATCACTATATAAACTAGATTATTGTCTCTAGTGCAAGTGGGAGACTGAAGGAAATATGCCCTGAGAGGCAATAATGAAGTTTTTATTATGTATTCCTTGTATATGATAGATGTTTATTTTGCATGCTATAATTGTATTGATAGGAAACATCAATACATGTGTGTTCAATAAACAAAAAGGGTTCCAAGTTATGCCTCTCTTATAGACTATCTTGTTGATTAAGAAGATGATCAAGGTTTCCTGATCATGGACATTGGATGTTGTTAATAACAAGGTCAAAGCATTTGTGAAATGATGTGATGAACATTCATCCGAAGTATAGCATTACGATCAAGTCATTATGTTTATATTTCTATAACATCATACAAAGTAGTCTTAGTCCTTAGACCATGAGATCTTGTTAATTTCAAACACCGGAAGAGTATCTTGATAACATCAAACGTCACACCGTAATAGGGTGACCATAAAGGTGGGTTCAGTGCTATGAAGGTGTTATGTTGAGGCTCATGGATCAAGTGTGGAATTTTTCAATCCTGATGACGGATAGATATACTCTGGGCCCTCTCGATGATATCACATTAAGATAGCTTGCAAGCAAGTGATGTGATCACTAGAATGTTATATCACGGGAACAAGAAAAGAGTGCATGTCGGTAACGAGATCAAACTAGGTATTTGGATACCGATGATTGAATCTCGGACATGTATTATATCATGAGACAAAGGGATTAAATTGCTGACATTAAAGCTTCTCACGATCACCTAAGTCATCATTGAATATGCAGGAGTCAGTATGGATCTCCAGGTTCCGCTTCTGATTATTGATGTGAGAGGAGTCTCAATCATGTCTGCATTATTCGCGAACCGTAGGGTGACACACTTAAGGGTTGCCGGACACCATTTAGGAGCACATATGTTCCAGACAAAAGGTTTGCAAAGCGTAGGAAATGTTTCGATAGAAACAGAAATTGTTTCGATAGAAACCGGAATTGTTTCGGGTGAAATTGCAGAAAGTGGTTCTGCATTGTGATATTGAAATGTTGCAAGGGGTTTTATGTGAATGTTTGTTAATTAAAGTAATTAACAAAATTCTGAATAAAATAAATAAAAGAGTTTTATTAATTGAGAGTTGCATTTAATTTGGTGGAAATTAAATACATGTGAGTGGGATTTTGGGTGGAGGCCATGTTTATGTGAGTAGAGGTTCACCACATGAATGAAGGAGGGGAGGAGTCCCCCCCTCATGTGCTGGATATGGGAAGGGAGGGGTCTCCCTCCCTCCTATATAAAGCCCCCCTCTCCCCTCTCACAAACCACACCTCCTAGTGAAGGATCTCTCTCCCCCTCTAGATATTCCCCATGGTCTCGGATTAGCGAGATACATGTTCCCGGTGGCCTTGCGTCTGGAAGGAGTTGCTGCTTCCGCTGATTTGCTAGAGCGAGGAGGTGGTGGTTGTCCGGTGGCTTGAACGTGTGTGCGAGGACGGATGCGCTGCTGATTTGCGGCGCTCGGACTTCCACACGATCTTGAGATCATCAAGCGTACGACTACATCAACCACGAGTTCCTACTCGTTAACAAAACTCATTGTCTTCGAGGGTAAGTTCTCCATGGATGTATGTCCACCCGTTGCTCTGTATCTAGTAGATAGATCTTGGCGTATAGTTCTCATCGTAGGAAAACTTTTGTTTTCTATGCTGCGGACCCAACAATTAGAGCCCCAACTCTTTATTCAGGCTTAACCGCCTAAGAGAAGTATGGGTACTAAAGTAAATGGGAATGAGGCTGTGGACAAGGTCACAATGGATGACCTCAAGATGTTGTAAACAACCTTGTTGAAATCCTTTGAGACCAAGATGGAAGAGATGTAGCAAATGATTGCTGGCCTCACATCATCTACAACCCCATATCCATCTTCATATGAGGCATCCACTCCTCTATCTAAGGATAAGGCTCATGCCGAGTCTAAGGTAGATGAGGTGGTAGGTGAGAAACATAATGGCACCGCCTCTAAGAAGGGAAGTGGTAAGGAGGATTATAGTGAGGTCCCTCACCTATATTATCCCGACCCACCTATCCCACATCCTCATATAAACAATACGGGTGATCCATCCAAGCTTACTGCATCTTCATTTAATCAATGGAAATTCTCAATGAAATCTCATGTATGCAGTTCGTCAATTGAGCTTTGGAGGATCATTGAAGATGGTCTTCATATTAGAGACCCTGTCAACTTGACTAGAAGAGAAGTCGTGGACAGTCAACTAAATGCAATGGCTCTTCACATGATTCAGCTCGGAGTGGGTCCCAAATACATGCCACATATTGATCACTTCAACACCGCCAAAGAAGCTTGGGATGCTCTCACCAACCTATTCATCGGAAATGAAAGCATGAGAAGAAATAGGTATGATGCTCTTAGCAATGAAGCTGAAGGATTTTACATGTTGGATGGTGATGACCATGAAGACATGTATAGAAGGCTCAAGAGCATTGCAACAACATTAGAAAGCATGGAGCCACTCACATTGATGATGCTTGGATCAAAAGGAAATATGTGAGACCCCTCGTGCCATTTGAGCCAACGGACTTGAAGAGTTTGCAAGGTAGACATAACTACGACCAAATGACTTCCAATGAAGTCATGCAAGAAATGGTGGCCTTCAAGGTTGCCACCAAGAATGACGAAGACGCTCATTCTCGAGCGATTGGAATGCAAAAGGTAGTTAATGTTGCTCTAAAGGCCAATGTTGTTGAACAGGATGAGGATGATAGAGGATACGATGTTGTCTCCATGGACTGGCCCGAGAAGGTTAAGCGTGCTTATGGTGAGTACATGGCCTTGATGTCTACGCACTTCTATTCTTGTAGACAGTTGTTGGGCCTCCAAGTGCAGAGGTTTGTAGAACAGCAGCAAGTTTCCCTTAAGTGGATTACCCAAGGTTTATTGAACTCAGGGAGGAAGTGGTCAAAGGTATCCCTCTCAAGCAACCCTGCAATCAAGATACAAGAAGTCTCTTGTGTCCCCAACACACCCAATACACTTGTCAGGTGTATAGGTGCACTAGTTCGATGAAGAGATAGTGAAATACAAGTGGTATGGATATAAGACAACGGTGCAAAAAAATACTTTGATGGCGTGGAAGAGACTAAAGATAAACTGAAATAAAGATAGCAGCAAGCAAACATGTAACAGATCTAGTTGCAAATGGTGTTTCAATGCTTAGAAACAAGGCCTAGGGATCATACTTTCACTAGAGAACACTCTCATATAAATATCTTCTCTTCATGATACTACTCTGAATTACTCTCTGGTTTGACACTCTAATCCATGGTAGGGTGATATGTCCATAACGTATCTATAATTTTTGATGGTTTTATGCTATAATATGCTTTTGACACTCCTTTTTGTATAAAGTTTATGATTTATTTGTACTAACCTACTAATAGTTGCAAAAGTGCACAATGTTCTTATTTTACACTGATGTGTAGGAATTACCAAGAATACAAGTGGAAACCTTGTTGGAGTCAAATTGGGATTTTTCCAGAAATCTGTCTCAGAACTCTTTTTGAAGATGGTCACGTTTCAGGTCGAAGACGGCATCAAAAATAAAACTCTTCAACTACAAAGTTGTTGAACATTTCGTGACAAACGTTCTGGACATAAAATTTAGCTGATTCCGAGTCCGGACGGGACTTTTAGGCCCGATTTACTGCAGCCCAAGATGGGGTGACGGGAATCCGAGAAGCTATATAAAGGGAGGAAACCTAATTCGCCCAGGGCATCTCCACCCACGAATTTGCATCCACCAAAGCCATGTTTTTGCCTACCACATGGATCCCATCTCCATGGGGGATGTCTCCCAAGAAGCCATGAAGGAAGGGGGCTAAGGGGCGGTGCTCCCCCATGATACCGGCGGCTAGGAAGGAGTCCCGCGCGCCGCCACCGGCACCGCCGCCGCCCTCTTCACCATCTTCACCACCATCTCCATCACCTAATCCTCCTAGTATGCAGTGGTTCATCCTCCCACACACCTCTGTACCGTCCTATGTAAACATGGTGTTTGATGCTATAAGTTATAATCCTATGATCTATGCCATGTTTGCGTAGTTTCTTTGTTCTTAGATTGAATGGTTGAACGTCTTTGTTTCATTAGAGTTGTATGTTGATATGGTACCGTCCTTTGGTGTCCATTATATTTGTGCGCGCATGGATTAAACATCATAGGGTTTGTAGTATGTGTAAGAGGAAGTGGGGAAGTTCTGCCGGAGTGACAGAAACCTGAGGATGCGAACCGGAACATTGCACGTATGGGAGTAAGAGGACCATTAAACTTAAGGCTATGGTTGGGGAAACCTTAATGCATTGATTAGTACTTACGGATGTTTGATAACAATCCAATCATATAGTACATGTAATTCCAAGTAGTAAAGCGCATGTATATTTAGCCTCTTCCACATAGAAACTGCATCGAACACAATAAACCCGATCTATTCGCTATTTAAACTTGGACAAAGCCACCACAATTACCACCACTATTCCACACTCATGGTTCTGTTAGTTTAGTGTATTTTATTGCTGCAGCAACTAGCTTTACTTTCTTGTTATTTATTATCATGCAAAGCTATCTCTATTACTCGTATTGTTGCTCTAGTTTTATTTCCTAGATAATGCAAACATTTAGTGTGCGTAGAGTTGTATCAGTGGTTGATAGAACTTGAGAGAATATTTATCCTACCTTTAGCTCCTCGTTGGGTTCGACACTCTTACTTATCGAAAAGGCTACACATGATCCCCTATACTTGTGGGTTATCAAGACCTTTTCTGGCGCCGTTGCCGGGGAGCAATAGTGTGTGGGTGGATATTCTTATGTGCACTTGTTTGCTTTATCTCTAAGTAGGTTTTACTTTCAGTTTTAAGTTTTTCTCTATCTTAGTATGGATAGGAATACGAATTACAAAAAAAATTAGTTGTACTTGTTACCTAAAAACATTTAAAAAAAGGAAAGTGATTGGAAAGATGAGTAATGGTTAAGTGGGGGTCGACCTTGAACACTTGTGTTCATGCCTATGAAACCAAAAGAAATCTTTCCATGGAAACTTTTCAGTTAAAAACTTGTAGGAATGCATGAAGTCTTGAAAAAGAAAGATATTTCTGGTATTGATCTTAATGCTTATTCATTCGAAAATACTTGAATCTTGCTCCTATGCCCAACTTAAAGGCGTTAAAGAAAAGTACTTATTGGGAGATAACCCAAAAGTTTTAATTGAGTCTTGGAAGTTATTGCTTTGGTAATAGCCTCTCCTTATCCTTTTTATTTGCTTTTTGTGCCAAGAGTAACCTCTAATGAGAGAGAGTAATGCTTGGGAAAGTTGTTGTCCCAAAACAGATTTTTGTGCTTCGCTGTAAAAATTCATGTAAAATCACTATATGTTGGTTTGAGCTGTAATTTTTGGTGCTTCTGCCCCAGGTTGTTATCCAACTTTCGTTAGTTCAATACTTTTCTATTTGAGCAACAGAAGGTCTTTGAAAAATTGGTTTCTATCTGCTGGTCTGTTTTGACAGATTTCTGCCATTATTTGCATTTGCTTCTTGTTGATTCCTTTTTGGGTTGTCTTTGGGGAATTGAGCTTTTTAAGGGAAGTGCTACAGTATATTGTGTTTTAATGGAAGTTTTATTGGTGTTGAAACTGAACCCAAAGACTTATTATCTTGAGTACACTAATGTTGCTAATGAAGATGATGTGAAGTTTTGTATGAAGGAAAAATTTCAGGTGTTATGGAAAGAATGATGTAATGAGATGAAGAATGGACTAAAGCTCAATCTTGGGGATGCCACCACGTGTCACCCCAAGAAATATCCAAGAAGTACAAGCGTCAAAGCTTGGGGATGCCCAAGGCATCCCCTTCTTCATCAATAAAAATCTCAGGTTCTTCCAAACACTTCGTTTTTATTGTTTCATGCACAGTTGTGTTGTTCTTAGAACGTCTTTGTTTTTGTTTTTGGTTTTCGTTTCCTTGGTTTGCTTAGTTTTCTTGAATAAATTGGTTGGACCCCCTCTTTCATACATTAGTTTTCAAATAAGTGTGGTTTGGATTGGAAAAGAGTAGGAAAAGTTCATGCTTAAGTGGTAAAAGGAGCTTCTTTTTTACGATGGCCTATGCTTTGTCATGTCATGCTTGATATTGTTTTGGCTTTATGCTTAGTGATTTTTGATGTAGCATGACATGTTATAAACAATTGAGATTGCTTAATGTGCCTTGAAAGAATCATGCGTTGTTTTAGCATATTAAAGCATAATATTGTGGTATTCTCCTTTGATGCTTTATTTGGGTTGACTTGGCGCATGCTCACACCATTTTATGACTATCCCAAGTCACCATAGCCTTTATGATACTTTAGTTTTTGACTTGTAATATCACTTTATGCTTTAATTAATGATGTTTTGTCGCTTTGCATGATTATGGCCATTATTGCTCTTTTAGTTGGTCGCTCCCAGTCTTTTGCTAGCCTCCATAACCATGTATGAGTTCCACTCATGCATGCAACTCCAAATAAAACCAAGTTATCCCAAGGAGTCCACCATACCTACCTATTAGCATTTGCTATTCCAAGTATATTCATGCTTTTATCTACCTTCGGAATTAAACTTGTTATGAGAAAACTAGTGATTAAAGCTCTCATGAACTTGATGACACACATTACTTTTCTTGCCCCTATTAACTTGAGCCATTGTGTCATCTATGTTGTGTATGCTTGCATTTATATGTTGGGGATTAGCAGAACCATGCTGTCATGGGGAACGCTTTCAACATTGCACTTGTACATTTTACCTAGTTGATATCATGCTCTTTTGTCTATGGATGTCGTCGGTGTGAAATGAAAGGGGATCTTGTAAGTCCATGGAGTTATGTATGTGTGTTAGAGAAATACCTGGGTCGTCGGTCTAATCCATGCCTAATCATGGTGGAAACCTGCAACATAACCATAATGAAAAATCTATGAAGCATTCTTCTTATAAAAAAAGAGATAGAGATTGAGAAAAAAGAAAAAAAAGATGAGAAAAGAGGAAAGAGAGAAAAAAGCACCATTTTCCCATGGTAAATAAGAAGATTGCTGAGATGCTCGTTGTCTTCTTGCCTTGTCATTTTGATATGGGGATTCTTCCGTATCATCGGGTAAGGGGTACCCCATTGGCGGTTCTCTATGATACACATGTACTTACTATGACAAGAACTTACCGGTAACTAAACTTGATTAGCATGAGGAGCGGCCCTCGTATTCAAGGGACATGAGATTTCCAACCTATACCTTTTCAAGCATATACTCCATAGTTTGTTCACTTTGACCTTAATCACTTCAAGATGCTTATGATAGGGGCAATGAGATATGAAATCTAATAAGTAGCATAATTTTTGGAAGCTCCTTATGAGACTTGAATCCATGCTTCCTTTCGAAGAAGGACATTCTTTTACTTTTATGTTGAGTCTCCATCTTCTATCTTTATGGGCCTATTAAGAGAGAGTAGTGGTCATTCTTAGTTTAATGTGCATTGTCCCAAGACTTGTTGATTCATGCATAACTTTGATATTGCTTGTTCTTAAACTATTTGTATCTAGTCACCCTTATGAACATTAAAGGTGTCCTATGTATTTATGTTTTGCTACTCTATGAGGGACAAGTTTAATACCATTCTCATTATGCTTTCTTTATGTGAAACAAACAAACGTCTTGCAAAGCATTGTTATTCATGAGTCTTTTGTTTGTGCATTTTCATGTTACAACATAGTTGCTATGTTTTATTGTTAGAACTCTATCTTTCACGATTCATGTTTAGAGTACCTTAATCCCAGCTATCAATGCTTTTACAATAATGATGATCAAGATTGTGTTGTCTGCATGTCACCTCAAAAATTATATTGTTTTGATCGTTTACCTACTCGAGGACGAGCATGAACTAAGCTTGGGGATGTTGATACGTCCATAACGTATCTATAATTTTTCATGGTTTTATGCTAATAATATGCTTTTGACACTCATTTTTGTATAAAGTTTATGATTTATTTGGACTACCCTACTAATAGTTGCAAAAGTGCACAATGTTCTTGTTTTACACTTTGATGTGTAGGAATTACCAAGAATACAAGTGGAAACCTTGTTGGAGTCAAATTAGGATTTTTCCAGAAATCTGTCCTAGAACTCTTTTTGAAAGTGGTCACGTTTCCGGTCGAAGACGGCATCAAACGAAAAACTCTTCAACTACAAAGATGTTGGAAATTTCGCGAGAAACATTCTGGACATAAAATTTAGAGATGGGGTAACGGGAATCCGAGAAGCTATATAAAGGGAGGAAACCTAATTCGCCCAGGGCATCTCCACCCACGAATTTGCAGCAAACCAAGCAACATTTTTGTCTCCCCCATGGATCCCATCTCCATGGGGAGGCCTCCCAAGAAGCCATGAAGGAAGGGAGCTAAGGGGAGGTGCTCCCCCATGATACCGGCAGCGGGGAAGGAGTCCCCCGCGCTGCCATCGGCGCCGCTGCCACCCTCTTCACCATCTCCACCATCTTCACCGCCATCTCCATCACCTAACCCTCCTAGTATGCAATGGTTCATCGTCCCACACACCTCTGCACGGTCCTATGTACACATGGTGTTTGATTCTATAAGTTATAATCCTATGATCTATGTCATGTTTGCGTAGTTTCTTTGTTCTTAGATTGAATGGTTGAACGTCTTTGGTTCATTAGAGTTGTATGTTGATATGATATAGTCCTTTGGTGTCCATTATATTTGTGTGCACATGGATTAAACATCATAGGGTTTGTAGTATGTGTAAGAGGAAGGGAGGGAGTTCTACCGGACTGACAGAAACCTGAGGACGCGAACCGGAACATTGCACGTATGGGAGTAAGAGGACCATTAAACTTAAGGCTATGGTTGGGGAAACCTTAATGCATTGATTAGTACTTACATATGTTGGATAACAATCCAATCATATAGTACATGTAATTCCAAGTAGTGAAGCGCATGTATATTTAGCTTCTCCCACATAGAAACTGCATCAAAGACAATGAACCCGATCTATTCGTCATTTAAACTTGGACAAAACCACCACAATTACCACCACTATTCCACACTCATGGTTCTATTAGTTTAGTGTATTTTATTGCTGCAGCAACTAGCTTTATTTCCTAGATAATGCAAACGTTTAGTGTGCGTAGAGTTGTATCAGTGGTTGATAGAACTTGAGAGAATATTTATCCTACCTTTAGCTCCTCGTTGGGCTCGACACTCTTACTTATCAAAAAGGCTACACACGATCCCCTATACTTGTGGGTTATCATAGGGCTATAACAGCACACCTCAAAGTTCGCTTTCCCCATCTAGATAACCCCACACTGTCACCCTGAGCTCTAGATGGTTCAAACAAACACCACAATTTCATAGAGACATCCAACTCCAAATATAACTCATAACATGTATTTCTAATCTCTAGCCTAAGTGCCACCACGGTGTGCATGCTGTCACTTTCACACACATGGGGAGAGCAGAGATCTATTAAAGCACTTGAGTAGCAAGGTAGATCTACTTGATTACAAAGCTTATGATCACAATGTGATCATGCATAGAGAGAGAGAGATGGACACATAGCTACTGGTAGAGCCCTTAGCCTCGAGGAAGAACTACTCCCTCCTCATCATGGGAATCAGCAACGATGATGGTGATGGTGGTGGAAATCGATGGAGATGGCTCCGGGGGCACTTTCGCGTCCCGGCAGGGTGCCGGAATAGAGACTTTTGTCCCCCGACCCTCCCCTTTGGTGGCGGTGGCACTGTGGAACTTTTCGTGGCTAGAGGCTCAGTTCGGGTATCTGCCCTTAGGGTTTCTGCATTGCAGGGATTTTATAGGCGAAGGGGCGAGGTCGGTGGCCGGCCAGGGGGGCCACAACATGCCCTGGTGCTGCATTGGGCTGCCCGCGCCAAGGGGGGTGTGGACGCCCTATGGGCCCCCTTCGTATCTCCTTCGGACTCCATGTGTCTTCCGGTAAAATATTGACTTTGGCTTTTGTCCCGTCCAATTCCGAGAATATTGATTTTCTGACTTTCCTGGAACCAAAAACAGCAGAAAACAGGCAACTGGCACTATGGCATCTTATTAATAGGTTAGTTCCATAAAATGTATAAAACATAAGAAAATAGATATAAAACAAGAATGGAACATAAATTATAGATACGTTTGCAACGTATCAAGCCTTTGATACGTCCATTTTGCATCACTATTCTATGTCTTAATTCACTATTATTCATTGATATATTTCGTATTGAGAGGTGATACTTATGTTATTTCATCTCTTTTTGCATGGTTGATGACTTTTGGAGCATGGACCGCTGCAGTCATAATTCTGATGGAAAAGGTGCTGTTTGGAGGCAAAATTCGCGAAGATCAGAAAATCTGGGAAAATATACAAAAAATCCTATTTTTCTAGAAGACTAAGGATGCCAGAAGATGGAGTGGAGGTGGGCCACAGGGGGACTACATGACAGTAGTGTGGAGAAAGATTCAATAGTTTGTTATTTAAGTTGTGGTGTACTTCTTCTAGTGGTGTCATGTGAACGTCGACTACATGACACTTCACCTATATGGGCCTAGGGGAATGCATTCTGTATTTGGCTACTAATCGTAGGGGTTGCGGAGTGTGAAACCTGAACCCCCGTTAGAAAACCATTGCACAAGGGACGTAAGGGTCTTAGAGTTTAAAGCTGTGGTTAGGTTTCTACCTTAATTACTTTCTTGTACTTATGGATGTTTGCAAGGGGTATAATCACAAGTACATATTAGTCTTGGATGGGGCGGTACATTAGCACAGGTTCACCCACACAACACTTAGCAAGCTAAAGAAGATTAATCGACTATATGAAGCGAAAGCACTTGACAGTCTTCCCATGTGTCCTCGAGAACGTTTGGTCATCTATAGAAATACAACCGTCTTGTTCTTTGCTGCATAAAGGATTGGGCCACTTGCTGCATTTATTCCTAATGTCTTTTATTTACTCGTACTTTGTTTACTTGCTTTATCGAAAACCCCTAAAAATCCGTTTGCTAAGTATTTGCAGAGAATTCCTGATCCATACCACTAGGCAGCACCTTCTGCTCCTCGTTGGGTTCGACACTCTTACTTATCCAAAATACTGCGATACACCCCCTATACATGTGGGTCATCAAGACTATTTTTTGGCGCCGTTGCCGGGGAGTGAAGCGCTATTGGAGAGTGGAACTGGTAAAGGAAACTTCTACTATGAGTATTGTTTACTTCTGCTAGTTGCTTTATTTTCGTTATGGATAATTCATTGAGTTTCTTATTTGGTAATGCTACTACTACTTCTAAGGTAGTAGATAAGCCACCACCTGCTGAGAAAGATGTTTTCAAAATACCTACAAGAATTATTGATCGTGTTATGGATAACTACTATGTTGGGGATGGAACTGTCCATCCTGGTGATCATTTACTCTTTATACACGAATTATGCGGGTTGTTCAAGTGTGCAGGTATTACTGCAGATCAAGTTAAGAAGAAGTTATTCTCATTATCACTGAAAGGAAGAGCTGAGGAATGGTATAAGCTGCTGAAGAATGGTCAAGCTCTGGAATGGGAGGAAATAGTGCCTCTCTTTTATTCAAAGTTTTATCCTTCTAGTGAGATTCATAAAGATCGGAATCAAATATACAACTTTTGGCCTCTTGACGGAGAGATTAGAGCTCAAGCTTGGGGGAGATTGAAGTTACTAATGCTCAAATGTCCCATTCATGAGCTCCCCAACAATATTATTATCAACAACTTTTATGCAAGGCTCCCTCTACATGATAAAGATTTACTGGATGCTTCTTGTGCTGGATCATTCACTCGTATGGAAGAAGAAGCTAAATGGGACCTTCTAGATCGTATTCAAGACAATGCTGAAGCTTGGGAGAATGACAAAGGTAGAAAGTCAGGTATAAATTATGGTTATGAATGCACTGAATCTTTTATGGGAACTGATGACTTTCAAAATATTAGAAATGCTTATGGTCTAGACTCTCAAGCTATTGCTTCTTATTTTAAGGATTTTGCTTCCTCTATTGAAGTGCCTAAAAATAAGTGGAATAAGTATCATGAACCTTATAAAGATATTGCTAAGAGTGTTCCTTCAAGAAATACTAAAGTTTATACTGCTAATCATGTTTTACCTGAACCTTACATTGAGAAAATGCCTTTCCCAGTTAAGATAAAGGAACATTCTATGATAGCTAGTATGGTTAATGAAAGTATGAATAAGGCTGTTGAACCTGATAAACAAATGGTTGAGGAACCTATAGTAGCAAATGTGAAAGACTGTGTTGCTAAATATGAAAAAGAGGGACACACTATCCTTTGTAAGGATACCTCTAATATTGTTTCACAAAGTAGTGTTATGAGAGCTAGTATTCCTGTGTTTTCTGTTAGAATAAGTGATCATTGTTATGATGGTCCTTGTGATAGCTATATTGTTAAGTTTATGCATGATATTGAAAGTTACTATGAGAGAGGGAAAAGTGTTCTTATGTATCTCAATAATATCAAGTTTCCTCGTTTTATGCTGAAAGTTTTTATGTTGCACTTCTTTTGCCTTCTTATGCAAGTTGCCTTTGGTTTCAAAAACTTGTTTGTTTACAAAATTCCCTGGCATAGGAAGTGGGTGAGACTTAAATATGTGTGTTTTTGCTTCTTAATGCTCTCTTTCACTTCAACTCATATCCCTATGAGAGCTTCTTCAAAATTATCATGCCCATCTTAATGGCTATAAAGAAAGAGCTTTATGGGAGACAACCCAATTTGTTTTTGCTTTCAGTTTGTTTTTGTTTATTTGAGTCTTGGAAGTTATTACTTCGGTAATAACCTCTCCTTATCCGTTTTGTTTGGTTTTTGTGTCCAGATCAACCTCTAATGAGAGAGAAGTAAGATTTGGGGAAGTTGCTGTCCCGAAACAGATTTTTGTGCTTCACTATAAAAATTTGTGAGAGATCTCCGTATGTCAGAATGAGCTGTAATGTTTTGTGCTTCTGACCCAGGTTGTTATTTAGCTTTCGTTAGTTTTGCACTTTTTGATTTGAGCAACAGAAGATTTTCTAAAAAATTGATCTTTACCTGCTGGTCTGTTTTGACAGATTTAGCCACTCTTGCATTTGCTTCTTTATTCGATTTCCTTTTTGAATTCTTTTTGGGTTTTCGGAAGGAGTTGCTACAGTAGCCTATGTTTTGATGTTTTTTTAGTTGAAGTTGGACTCAAAAGGTTCTATCACTTCACTTATACTAATGTTGCTAATAAGAACTGTGTGAAGTTTGGTGTGAAAGAAATTTCCAGGAAGTGGAGACAATGGTGTAATAAGGAAGAGAAGGGTTTTATGACTCAAGTAATAAGTATGAAGATGAAGATATCAATGATATTCATGTGATGACTCCGGAAGAATCTACTATATACCAAACTCAGAGACCTGCAGAGTCTGTTTCCAAATAGGTAACAGTTCTGGTAAGAAAAGTTCCGCGAAAATACAATCCAACTATATTTTTACAGTTTTCAGTCAATAAGGAAAGCTACGAAGCGAAAAAGGGACGGAAACGGAGCCAGGGTGGCTCACACCACCCTGTGGCGCGGGCCCACCCTTGGTCGCGCCACCAGGTGGTGAGTCCACCCCGGACTCCACCTCCTACTCGTTTTCTCCCAGTACCTTCCTTTTGATATAAAACTTCGTAATATATAACCCCTCGGATCCCCCGAGGTCCGTATATTGTGTTTTCGTCGTGTTTTTGTTTCAATTTGTTTTTGTCAGGACACACTCTTTGAAAGCTTAGAAGAACAATGGTGTCCGCCAAGGATAAAGGGAAGGATCCCATGGAGGAAGACCTCCAAGACCCCGGGAAGGAGAAGGAGATCAAGAGTGAAGGTGAAGAGGAGCAAGGCCAACATCTGCATACCGTCACTACCATTGCAAGCATTGGAGTGGTGACGAAACCTGCCAGGGTTAGAAGGACTGTGTGGATGCAGACTGGGGGAAAAGCTCCTTGTCACAGTTTGGCTCCATGGTCACTTCCTCCACACACAAAGAATCCCTTCCATACCTTTATCCATAACCATGCAAGAAAAGAAGACTCCAAGAGGGAAGAATGGAAAAAGAATAGCAAGAGCTGGAATTCTCAACACGACATGATCATGAGCCGCATTGAGCACAACTCGGAATTGATTCGTACTCTCACCTTTGAGATTGAGGACTTTGGGAAACTGATCAAGGAGCTCATCAATAGGACACCACCACCACCTAAGGAATAATTCGTCATCAGGTTTGGCATCCCCTTGGTTTGTTCCAAGGTTGGGGGAGTGCCGCGGTATCATATCACTATCTCCTATCTTTTTACCTTATTAGTAGAGTCATATCATGAATAGAGGAGTTATTTTTTAGTATGGTTTGCATTATGGAAGTGTCTCCTCTCTCGTTAGATATGTATCCCTTTGTGTGAGTTGCCGTTATGGAATATTAATGAGAAGTTCTATCATTCACTCTTTTGCATAGCTTATGATTAGTTTTTAATTTGTGGTTATATGATTGACCTTGTTGTTAGTATTGGTATCACTTTGGGATCATTGAGTTAATTTAGTTAGTTTTGGCAAACCTGGCTCGGTCAGTAGCAACACCTTTTTGAGAGTTGAAAAGAAAAACATAGAAGTACTCTAGAGGAAAATAATTTCATCATCTTTCTTTCTTGATTTGCTCATAAGTCTAGTATTCTCTAGTTAAGATCTTTTGTGCTTCCAAGGAAGATTGCATGTTTGTTTTTATCATTTGTATGTTTGGTTGTTTCCTTCAACTCTTGTACTTGCTACCCAGCCTTGCTAGCCAAAAACTGTACTGAGAGGGAATTCTTCTCGTGCATCCACCTCCTTTAAACCAAAACCTTTGCCATTTGTGTCCACCATACCTACCTAGTAGCATTATTGCTATTCCAAGTAAATTATTGTTTTGTCTACCTCCCAAATTAAACTTGTTGTGTGAAAATTAGTGATTAAAGCTCTCACGAACTTGATGGCACACTTTACTTTCTTGCATTTAATAAACTTGAACCATTGTGCTCACCTATGTTGCGTATATGCTTGCGCTTTGTAAGTTGTGAATTAGCAGAACCATTCTGTCATGGGGAACGCTTTCAACATTGCACTGGTACTTTGTACCAAGCTGATATCATGTTCTTTTGTCTATGGATGTCGTCGGTGTGAAATGAAAGGGGAGCTTGTAAGTCCATGGAGTTATGCATGTGTGTTAGAGAAACGCCTGGGCCGCTGGTCTAATCCATGCTGACATGGTGGAAACCTGTAGCGTAACCATAACGAGTATCTATGAAGCATTCTTCTTATAAAAAAAGATATAGAGATTGAGAAAAAATAAAAAAAAACAGATATTATGAAAAGAGGAAAGAGAGAAAAAAGCACCATATTCCCATGGTAAATAAGAAGATTGCTGAGATACTTGTTGTCTGCTTGCCTTGTCATTTTGATATCGGGATTCTTCCGTATCATCGGGCAAGGAGTAACCCGTTGGCGGTTCTCTATGATACACATATGCTTACGATGACAAGAACTTACCGGTGACTAAACTTGAGTAGCATGAGGAGCGGCCCTCGTATTCAAGGGACATGAGATTCTCAACTTACAACTTGTCAATGCATATCCTCATTTTTTATCACTTTAACCTTAATCACCTAAAGATGCCTATGATAGGGGCAATGAGAGCTGAAAGCTAGTAAGTATCATAATTTTGGGAGCTCTTTATAAGACTTGCAATCTCTGCTTCCCTCTGCGAAGGGCCTTTCTTTTACTTTGTAGTTGAGTCAGTAAACCTACTCCCTTCTATCTCAGCAAGTATCTTGCGTTGTTGTTTTTCATTCATTCATATGATGATTTATTCAATCATGTTTCTTATGTTCCTTCTTTTGCAGATTTGCTCTTATCTTGAAGTTTACTACTTTGAAAGCTTTCATTGAAAACCAGCTATTTGTGAACTCCAGCAAATTATCAACTATTCTTCGACCAAGAGCTAAGTTTGCCATTACCAATTATGATTCACTTTATGTATCTTTATTGTGTTTCCTTTACTCATTGCAAGTTGTGTTGTATAATAGTGAGTTGTCTTCTATTATGATCTATGTATTTGATGAATGTGATGCTTCTTGTCCGTATTCTTTTATCGACTCTTCACTCCATAAACTTGAGGCCATGTTTATTGAGCTCAGTTATGCTTGGGGACAAGCGAAGTCTAAGCTTGGGGGGAGTTGATACGTCCATTTTGCATCACTATTCTATGTCTTAATTCACTATTATTCATTGATATATTTCGTATTGAGAGGTGATACTTATGTTATTTCATCTCTTTTTGCATGGTTGATGACTTTTGGAGCATGGACCGCTGCAGTCAGGATTCTAATGGAAAAGGTGTTGTTTGGAGGCAAAATTCGCGAAGATCAGAAAATCCGGGAAAATATACAGAAAATCCTATTTTTCTAGAAGACTAAGGATGCCAGAAGATGGAGTCGAGGTGGGCCACAGGGGGCCCAGACCACCCCATGGCGCGAGCAGGCCTAGGCCGCGCCTAGGAGTGGTGTGGCCGCCCTGGCCCACTCTAGCCTCTCCCCTCTAGCGTATATCATCCCCACGAAACCCTAAGACTCGGGGAGCGACCACAGAAAAATTCCGCTGCCTCTGCGGGGCGGAAAACACCAAGAGAGAAAGATCTCTCTGGCAGACAGATTTCTGCTAGGGGAATTGTTTCCCGGAGAGGGGAGATCGTCGCCATCAACACCACCATCAAGCTGGACTTCATCGGGATCATCATCGTCACCACCATCATCACCATCAGCACCCTCATCACCATCTCCATATTGTTGTAACAATTGAATTGAATCTTGCATGGTTCATAGGGGAAACTTTCCCGGTGTTGATTACTCCTTGTAGTTGATGCTATTGAGTGAACCATTGAATTATTGTTTATTTTCATATTGTTATACATCATTATTCCATCTCTGATCATGATCCATATGATGTCTTGTGAGTAGTTCGTTTTGTTCTTGAGGACATGGGAGAAGTCTTGTTGTTAGTAGTGGAGTTGCGTTAAGAAAGATTCAATAGTTTGTTATTTAAGTTGTCGTGTACTTCTTCTAGTGGTGTCATGTGAACGTCGACTACATGACACTTCACTTATATGGGCCTAGGGGAATGCATTGTGTATTTGGCTACTAATCGTAGGGGTTGCCGGAGTGACAGAAACCTCAATCCCCGTTAGGAAACCATTGCACAAGAGACGTAAGGGTCTTAGAGTTTAAAGTTGTGGTTAGGTTTCTACCTTAATTACTTTCTTGTACTTACGGATTTTTGCAAGGGGTATAATAACAAGTATGTATTAGTCTTGGATGGGGCGGTACATTAGCACAGGTTCACCCACACAACACTTAGCAAGCTAAAGAAGATTAATCGACTATATGAAGCGAAAGCACTTGACAGTCTTCCCATGTGTCCTCGAGAACATTTGGTCATCTATAGAAATATAACTGACTTGTCCTTTGCTGCATAAAGGATTGGGCTACTTGCTGCATTTATTCCTACTGTCTTTTATTTACTCGTACTTTGTTTACTTGCTTAATCGAAAACCCCAAAAAATCCGTTTGCTAAGTATTTGCAGAGAATTCCTGATCCATACCACTAGCCAGCACCTTCTGCTCCTCATTGGGTTCGACACTCTTACTTATTGAAAATACTGCGATACACCCCTATACTTGTGGGTCATCAGCCTTCTACGCAAGGAACTTGTGGAAGGTCCCAGCCAAGGCTAAGTCTGAACTTGAGCGCAAGAATGGGTCAAGTGGGCGAAGAGAGAATGACCCAAACTAAGGACTTGTTAGAATTGTGGGGACGGGTTGCACTTTGTGGCTGAGTGTCCATGTCAAAGTAGTGAAGACAATGGGGGCAGGCTCATCCTCATAGAAAATTCCAAGGCACCTCGAAATAAACCATTTATCAAGAAGAATGGCCCTTACAAGAAGCAACCCACGATTGTCTTGGTGGCACAAGAGGAATATTCTTCTGCAAGTGAAGACGAAGAGGATGAAGATATCTATCGAGAGGTGGCTGTTATAGCCACCACATCTAGCCCCACATCGCTCTTGGACTAGCCAAACGAAAATGTCATCAACAGCAATGTCACTTGCCTTATGGCAAGAGGGTCCGAGGTATCATCTTCTATTTCTTCATTTCCTAAGACTACTATAAATATGAATATGGATGATCATACTAGTCTTAAGATAAAAGAAGAAGTTATTGCTTTGGATAATTTTTTCACTAACTTGCAAGGTGAGCACAAACTTCATTTTGATGCTCTTATGAGTCAACTTGCTCATTCCGAAGAACTTCTCGAAGAGAAGGGACGAATTGAAAGAGAAGATGGCTTGGACATAGCCTCTTTGAAGAATGCTCTAGAGGAAGAAGAGGAAGCTCGAGTATCTTTAGAGGAGAAACTGAAGTCAATTTAGGAGTCCCATGAAGAGGTTGTTTCCTAGCTCATAAAATAATGCGACAATGCTCTTGCTAAGGTAAAGAAACTAAAGAAGGAAAAGGACTGACTTTAGGGCTGCTCATTCTAGACTCTCAGAGAAGTTTGAGAAACTTGACATTGCCCACAAGGCATTGGAGAGTGAACATTCTACTCTAAATTAGTCTCGTTCTTAGCTCTAAAATCAATTGGACAAGTATGATATGCCCAGCACCTCCACTCCATCGTGTGGACATGAAGATATTATTGAAGAAAATGCAAGACTAAAAGAAGAACTTGTAAAGGGGTCTCAACCTAAAGGTAAAGAAGTCCTAGATGAGATTCTGAGCAAGCAAAGGAAAAAAATGGAAAAGAAGGTCTTGGTTATGTTCCCAAGACAAAGAATAATAATAATAATAATAATAATAATAATAATAAGAAGAAGAAGAAGAAGAAGAATAGCAAAACTGCTCAAACAAAGACAAGCACCACAACGAATGACAAGACTAACTATGTTGGTTTTGCAGGGACTAATAATCCGAATTATGAATTATTTTGGGATTATTATGGTGATGTCTATGCTAGCTATGTTGGTCCATTCGATGGTTACATTTCTTGGTCTATTTGGGTTCCCAAGACCCTTGTCACTAACATGAGAGGACCCATTGAAAAATTGGTAACTAAAACCAAGAAGTAACTTTCTTGCAGGGCTATGCTTCCGGTGGGTCGAAATGGGTGCTCGATAGTGGGTGCACTAGTCATATGACCGAAAGCAAGGAGATCATCTCGGAGATGCGGCCAAACCATGATCACATAACCGTCTCCTATGGAGACAAGTCAAAATCCGAGGTATTGGGTCTTGGCAAAGTTGTGGTTTCTCACGATATCTCTCTCGTGGATGTCATGATTGTTGAGACCCTCGATTACAATTTATTTTCTATTCGTGCCCTTGGTAAGATGGGCTTTCCTGTTTTTATTGATGGTGATTTGGTGGTACTCTTGTGGAGCAAGTCTCTAAAGGTCGCTTTCGTTGGATATGTCGAAAATGACCTGTATGTGGTGGACTTTTCGGGGAAAACCACTACAGTCCTGATGTGTCTTTTCAAAAAGGCCGACGCGGGCTAGCTATCGCATAGCCGACTATCCCACATCAATATGATAACTTTGCAAACTCTTCACAAGGGTGGCCACATTCTTGGACTAATAGAAAATGTTTCCTTTGCTAAAGACCGTGTTTGCAGGGCTTGTGTTGAAGGGAAGATGCATGACTCTCCCCATCGACGGAAGACTATTATTTCATCAAAGAGGATTTTGGAGCTCCTTCATGTGGACCTCTTTTGTCCTCCATCTCATGCAAGCCTCGGTGGGAAGAAATACTACCTCGTAATTGTTGATGATTATTCAAGATATACATGGGTCTATTTCTTCAAGTTGAAGAGCGAGACTCAACAAACGGTCGTCGACTTTGCGAACGAGGTTCAACGTCAACACAACGTCCCCATTTTGGCAATTAGAAGAAATAACGGCTCCGAGTTCAAGAACTACACTCTGAATGAATTCCTAAGTGAAGAGGGGATAAGACACCAATATTCTGCTGCGTACACCCCTCAACAAAATGGTGTAGCCGAGAGGAAGAACCAGACCTTAATGGATATGGCAAGACCTAGTCTAACTGAATTCAAGTCACCTTATAACTTTTGGGCTGATGCAATTTCTACCGCATGACACTCTTCCAACCGGCTCTACCTCCGCAAAATCTTGGCCAAGACACCTTACAAAATAATTATCGATAGCAAGACAAACATCTACTACTTTCGGGTATTTGGTTGTAAGTGTTTCTTTCTTATCAAAGAAGTTCATCTTTCTAAATTTGAGTCTAAGGCTTTAGAAGGCATTTTTGTTGGTTATGGTGCCGAATCCCACACTTATAGAGTCTAGAATAAGCTCTCCAGAACTGTTGTAGAATCTTGTAGTGTGGTGTTCGAGGAAAATGATGGCTCCCGTGTGGGGCAAGTTGATGTTTGTGATGCAGATGTCGAAATACCCCAAGAATCCATAAGAAGAATGGGCGTGGGATTTTTCTGCCCCATTGATGAACCCCATGTGGCAGATCAGGAAGGAAAATGATCTACCCAAGTAGAGCCCTCATCGACACAAGCTCAACATGCCCCAACTACTGGAGAAACTTCTACACCAACACCACAAACTGCTGAAGCTCATCAATCAATTGCTCCAGAAAGCTCCAGGCCAGATTATCTGGTGGACACCGGATTATTCACCCAACCTTCCTCATCTGGTAGAGGTGAACACAATGATGGAGAATCTTGTGCAAGTCCTAGGCCGGATTTTACGGCCGAGCCCGGATTATCCGGCCCCTGTCTAGTTCGAGCCAGAACCATTCAAGACAGCAAAGATGCACCAAGTTCTCCCAGGCCGGATTTTCTGGCTACCTCCTCGGTTGGATTATTCGGCCCTGTAAACTCTGAACAGTAGTAGCCTCATGTTATGGATGCTAATAAAAATCAAGGGCAAGATTCGTCACCTTCTATTCCTGCTGATCAAGCTGGAGATCAAGGCCAAGCTAATAATTCCAAAGAATACTCAAATGATGAAGTTATTCCTCCAAGAGACAATAAGTTGATTGAACTTCATCACAAAGCTCGTGCAGATAGGAATCTTGAATTAAGGGGTCACACCCTTGACAAAGTTGTAGGAGATCTCAGACGAAGGTTGTCCACGAGAAGGGAGCTTGCAAGCTTTGGTGAGCACCAGGCTCACATATCAATGATGGAACCCAAGAAAGTGTTTGAAGCCCTTGAAGATCCAAACTAGGTTGTTGCTATGCATGAAGAGTTAAATAACTTTGAGCACAACAAGGTCTGGAAATTAGTAGAAAAGCCCAAGGATTGCCGCAATGTTATCGGCACAAAGTGGATTTTTAAGAATAAGCAAGATGAGAATGGCATCGTAGTAAGGAACAAGGCAAGTCTCGTGGCACAAGGCTATTCCCAAGTTGAGGGCATCGACTTCAGAGAGACTTATGCTCCAGTGGCTCATCTTGAGTCCATCCATATCCTTCTTGCTTATGTTGCTCATAATAACTTTAAATTACAGCAAATGGACATTTAGAGTGCTTTTCTTAATGGTCCTCTACATGAGTTGGTATATGTAAAGAAACCCCCGGGATTTGAGGATCCTAACTTTCCGAACCATGTCTACAAACTCGATAAGGCACTTTATGGCCTTAAACAAGCCCCACGTGCATGGTATGAGCACCTTAAAGAGCTTTTGCTAGACCGTGGTTTCGAAGTTGGGCAAATCGATCCCACTATTTTTACTAAGAAGGTTAAGGGGGAGCTCTTCGTATGCCAACTATATGTAGACGACATCATCTTTGGCTCTACTAATAAAGCTTTTAATGATGAATTTTCAAAGCTTATGACTGATAGGTTTGAGATGTCTATGATGGGGGAGTTACGGTTCTTTCTTGGATCTGAGATCAAACAACTTAGAGAAGGAACCTTCATAAATCAAGCAAAATACATCCAAGACATGCTCAAGAGATTCAAGATGATGGATCTTAATGGCGTCGCCACCCAGATGCAAACTAAATGCCATCTCGAACTCAGTCCCCATGGTAAAGATGTGGACCAAAAGGTATACCGGTCCATGATTGGCTCTCTTCTTTACCTCTACGCATCTAGACCCGATATTGTGTTGAGTGTAGGTGTGTGTGCAAGGTATCAAGTGGCTCCTAAGGAAAGCCACTTAGTGGCGGTCAAGAGAATCTTCTGATATTTGGTTCATTCCCCTAACTTTGCTATCTAGTACCCTAAGGGCTCCAATTTCTCTCTATGTGGCTATACTGATTCAGATTGGGCTGGTGACAAGGATGGTAGGAAATCAACTTCTGGATCTTGCCAATTCTTGGGAAGATCCTTGGTTTGTTGGTCTTCTAAAAAGTAGAATTGTATATCTCTCTCCATCGCCGAGGCTGAATATGTGGCTGTTGCTAGTGCATGTACACAATTATTATGGATGAGGCAAACTTTAAAGGAATACGGTGTCATTTGTGACAAAGTGTCTATTATATGTGATAATGAAAGTGTAATCAAAATTGTGTACAACCCGGTGCAGCACACAAGGACAAAGCATATTGAGATTCAGAATCATTTTATTCGGGACCATGTAGCTCAAGGTGATATTGATCTATGTTTTGTGAGCGCGAAGAACCAACTTGCTGAAATTTTCACGAAGCCACTTGATGAAGCAAGGTTTTTGTTACTTGAGGAATGAGCTAAATATCGTTGATTCAAGGAGCTTGCCTTTCTTACCCATGCACTCATTCTTATATCTCCCCCTTTTTGGTCTAGGTGTGGGCATGGATATAGGGGGAGTGTGGTCCTAATTGATTGGGCTAACCCTCCCCCCATAATGCCAAAAGAAAGTAAAAACATTCCTCTTAATATCAGTTTGTGATATGTGAGCTTTTTGATGAGTATTGGTTACGAAACCAAGATATATCTTCGCGGTGTCATACCATGCACTCCAACAAGGTGGCCTCGTCCATACCCCTCTTCCGTGTGAAGAGTTGGTTCTATATTGATCTTTTTGGCTATTTTTGCTCATCTCTTGTTCTTTTGGAAATCACAGTCAATTTTGGCTTTTAGTTGATTTGATTCTTGCAATCTTGAGTGTGTAGTACCATCTCAGTTTGGTTGTCTAATACGAAGCCTCTCTCTATCCCTAAGACATCTCTTCTAGCACACAAGTCCATTGTTCATACTTGTGGGGGTTTTGTTTGGGGACGCGCGGGCCTGAACCTGTGTGTAACAGGAATTCATAATTCAGGCTGGATAATCCGGCCAAAGTGTAGGCCGGATAATCCGGCCCTGGCGGCTGCTGTCTGTTAAGGACTAGGCGTCAGGGGGAAGGGCTCACAAAGAGCAGTTCTTCTTCCCCGACCCCTCTCCCTCTCCCCACCAGCCCGAATGCCACCCCCACCCTCCTCGGAGATTTCCCGGCCACCGAACTCTCCGGGCCTCCCCCGGATTTTCTTCCCCATACCTCCGGGTACCTTCTCCTCCGCGTTCTTCCTTAAATGAGTGAGGGTAACTCCCTCTCTCCCCATCTTTTGAGTTGATGTGTCACTTGTCGGTTGAATGTGGACTAGATGGTTATTATTTCATGTAGATATCATAGTCTTGCAGTTCCTAAGTCTGATCTACGTTTTTGCATTCAATCTATGCGAATCTAAGAATTTCTGCCAAGACCAGATTATCCGGCCTGACAGAGTCAAATCTGCTTCAGATTCTATGGATTTTTTGCATCATGTATGTTTGGACTATGGACTGTTTGCATACTATTTCTACTTCCTCTATCGGACTTGTGTGTGTTCTTATCCCCATGTTATCCATCTTATTTGTTTCATAGGTGGTTTTAGTGCTCCCAAGACCTACAAGCGCCGTCCTCGTGGCCTCTATTTCCGGGACGATGGTGAGGGTGGTCTCGTGGACGAGGTTGAACTGAGGAGAAGGAACAAAGAGGCTGACCGCCTGGCTGAACAGGCAAAGAGGGATATGAGGAGGAAGGGTGTGTCCAAGAAGAAGGGAAAGGAACCAAAGATTAACTATAAGAAGATGGATGTTGTTACTTACTCTTCTATTCGCCATCGTGATCTATTTGCGGAATCTGTGCAAGATACTGAGCTTGGTGACTCCTGCTTTTTGTGTGCCAACCAAAAGTCTATTGATGAAGATGTGTATGCTCAGCTGAAGATTCGTCCTATGCATCCCATGATTATTGGTGAGACCATGGAAAAACCTCAACTTGTTGATGCTATGGACGTGACTAAGAGGATGGGGCTACACCATCTCATGGCTCTTCAGTGTTCCTATGACTCCGAGGTAGTGAAGCAATTATTCTCCACTTTGGTAATTTGTGGTGATGAGCACCGCACCATGAAGTGGATGACTCGTGACATGCCAATGCAAGCTGATTTTCAGACTTTTGCTGGCGTGCTTGGATATTCTTTCCGCCACAGGGACCGTGCTAGTGGCCATCGTATCATTACCCAGCTCAAGGCTAATAAAGATGTTGTCCTCTCTCCTTGCATAGTGAACAATGGTATTGTGGGTTCCTTTGCTGGTCTTTCTCCTCTGTATGCTAGCTTGGTGGGCATCTTCCGTGACTCTATCACACCAAGTGGAGGGAACAATGATAGTATTCATGGGCACCTGGTTCAGCTACTTGCCATTTCTCACGAGGTGGCCTCTAGTGAAGATGAGTCTGTTGATTACAAGCTGGATGTGATGGACTTTATCTATCATGAGTTGACTTTTGCAATGGTCAATAGGCTCTCCACCCCGTATGCCCCTTACATTATGATGCTGATCAAGCACCTGCTTCCCACTAGAGAGTTTCACATTGATGTTGAGCATAAGGCGAAGAAGATATATAACAAGGTTAGGAAGATCTCACATCCATCTTCTGCTTCTGAGGGCTTCATGAGGGATGCCCGTGCCAGTGCTCGTAGGCCCCCAGTGCCTCCTATTGCTCGTGAGATCAAGCAGCTGAATCGGTTTCAGCGGAACATTCTTTGCATGGGGGTGGACACTCGCAAGGGGCAGTATGTGGCATACAAGTAGCGCCACGAGATGGCCCATACTCAGCAGCTCATTCTTCACCATGTGTCTAGGGCGTCAGGAGATCCCCCCACTCCTACTTTTACCACTTTCCCACTCCATATGCTCAGTGGAATTCTTCGTCAGGGCTCAACTATGGAGAGCTTGAGCGTCACCTGTTTCCTACTCGGGCGAGGGAGCCCGCTGCACCAGCTAATGATGATGAGGAAGACACCGAGGAGCTTGAGGATGAGGATGAGGACGACGATGAGGACTACGAGTGATCCCTTAGCGCACTAGTATCACTCTTCTTCCTTTTTGGCATTTCGATGCCAAAGGGGGAGAAGTAGTTCTATTAGGTCGGGCACAAGCATTTGCACTTTATCTTTTCGGTCCTTTTCTCGCTTGTGCACATTTAGCGTTGAACTCTTGTTCGTGGTTTGCTTTGTATGAGACTATGTTTATGTGTGGCTCTGGATTTATCTCGTGGACTATCTCCTCATGACTATGGATCTATCATATTGGCTATATTGGTTATCTATCTCCTGTGGAAGGCGTTTATAATGGTTATCAAATTGGCTATTCTTATACTATATTGAGGATGCCTCTCTCATGGTGGTATGGTATTTTTCGGAGGTAGCCCATTATTTATGTGTAGATTCAGTTTCAATGAAATATACTTGTACCCGCTTGTGTGCATTTGTATTCAAATGCAAATATTTAGTATGCACACTTTGAGGGGGAGTCTTTTTCATTCGTTGAATGTTTGTTGTTATTAGAGCTATCCTGCAAATGCTAGTATTGTCATCTAACACCAAAAAGGGGGAGATTGAAAGAACATTTTATGATCCCTTGTGTTTTGTGTGTTAGATAACAATACCTTGGAATTTCTTATGTGCGCTAAGTGTTGCAGGTAAGAAATCATGTGGTTGGGGGCCGGATTATCCGCCCCCATCAAGGGCCAGATAATCCGGCCTGACCCTCTTGGCCAGAGATGGTCGCGTGTGAGCTTTTGTCTGGGGGCGGATTTTCCCCCAGACAATCCATGGGTGGGGTGGATTTTTTCCCCAGCCGGATAATCCGGGCTACTCTTGGGCCGGATAATCCGTCCCCCAGGACAAGTGCCCAAGGGAAGATCAGCGCGAGTCTATGTCTGGGGGCGGATTTTCCCCGGACAATCCGAAGTTGGGGCGGATTTTTTCCCCAGCCAGATAATCCGGCCATCCCCTTGGGCTGGATAATCCGGCCATCAGGAGGAGCTTCCAAGGATCATTTGGTGCACGCTTCTGTCCCGGGGCGGACTTTCCCCCGGATATTCCAAGTTTGGGGCGGAGTTTCTCCAGGCCGGATAATCTGGCCCCAGATGACTCCAATGGCCCAGTCTAGACAGGGGGTATAAAAGTCCCATTGACCCCTCCTATCAGATCTCTTGATTTATTCGAAAAATTTCTAGCCTATTGAAAAAGCTCTCACTCAAGATCTCTCACTTCAACCACCCGAAGGCTTCGATCTTTGGTGAAATTGAAGGAGGATAATTCATTCATCGTCATCACGAAACAAGCACTTCAAATCCTTTCCATTCACTTGGAGAATTCTTGATGTAGTATTCTTGTTAATATCTAGATCTTGTGTTTTGATATTGATAACAATTGTTCTTGTGGCAGCTTTGTGCCATTACGGGAGCCTCGAATTCGTTTGTGGAGTTGTGCCCCACTAGTTGTGTAAACGCATCAGATCCCACCTCGAAGGGTTCCAATAGTGGAAAGGTGGATCAGGCCTTTGGTGGCGAGATCCATCGGAGAACAGGGTGAGGCCTATTGTGGCGTGGTGGTCTTAGTACCTCCTACCCCTGCAAAGCAGATGTACTTCCCTTAACAAGGAAGGAACTGTGGTAAAATAAATCCTATGTCTCCGCGTGCTCCACTATGGTTTCCTCGTTCCTCACTCTTACCCGCCTTTACTCGCTAGTAGTTAGGTTTGCATATAGGGAATTTTTACTTGGTTGCATATCTAGAGAATTTACCTTTTCACCTATTCACCCCCTCTAGGTGCCCATACGATCCATTTCAACCTCAGCGATGGGTATGAAGAAAGTAGTGTCCCCATATGCTCTATTTTATCACAAACATTGTTTAGTGCTCCCCTGATATGAATCCACATGAGTTTAGCATCTTGTTTCATGTCGCCTCTAAGAGGTGCCAGAGACCAACGCCGTGATCCAAGATTGGCATCTACTACTGCATCTTCGATCACTGTAGCAATAATGACGCGTGGGGCTTCGTATGTACCTGCGTGTTACTTACAGTCAGTAAGCAGAATTTTTAATGGGATTTTACATGCTATATGATAACATGACTCACCCCAGGTGAACGGCTCCCAAGCACGCACGTTACCGCTAGGTTCAGTGACCGCGTAAATGCATCGTGGTGTGTCAGAATAGTAGTCACAGGTGAAGACAACATCAACATACTTCTCCGGCCGCAGGTAGTTGTCACACAACATTGACCATTCCTTGTCATCAGCGCATGTAATGAATGTGATTGCCTTGTAGAACACCGCTATGACTTCGTAATTCCATCTCTCATACACCAGGCGTGGCCTCTGTGGGAGTTGTACCTTCAAGAGATCAAGTTCAGCCATGTTGAACCTGTAAGTGAATTCAGAGTTGGGCGGCGACCACCCGTAGTTAGATGCAGTAATGCCGACACCCTCCAAAGATGGTAGTGTAAATCTCATCGATCTGTAGACATTTTTGAGAGTCCAAGTACTCCCGTCCTGGGATAAAAGTACCAGCCACTCGCCGTTGCCACCCACCCATTTCTGGTCATCTTCCATTTCCCTCTTATCTTCCTCCTTGATATTCACAAATAGTGATCTAGACCAATTATCCATCAGCATTAGTTTTGCATGAATATTTTGCAAAGTATGTTTTCAATTGGTACAATCGCCTAGCATGGATTCCATTTCAAATACAAATTGACACCTAGTCCCTCAGATTACAATAATATTTACGACTATATCCTTAGCTCTCGCCTAAATTGTGCCTATCTCACTACGAAAATACCCAAAATACTACCACATGTAATGGCGCACGAGTATGAAATAATTTTTACCACTACACACACTTGAGTGTGTGTGGTCATGTGGATCAAGGTGGTTTGGAAAAGAACACATGCAATAACACTCCATGTGTCAAACCATGGTCAAAAAAGCCCCAAAGCACATAGGAATGCAACTGCCACATGTAATGGAGCACAAATGTGACATTAGTTGCACCACCACACCCACTTGGGAGTGTTTGGTCATGTGTATCAAGGTGGTTTGGAAAACAACACATGCAATGACACTCTTTGTGTCAAACCATGGTCATACATCCCAAAAATGCATAGGAATGCAACCGCCACATGTAACGAAGCACTAGTATGACATAAGTTGCACCACAACACCCACTTGAGTGTGTGTGGTCATGTGGTTCAAGGTGGTTTGGAAAACAACACATGCAATAACACTCCATGTGTCAAACCATGGTCAAAAACCCCAAAACACATAGGAATGCAACTACGACATGTAATGGAGCACCAGTGTAACATAAGTTGCAGCACCACACCCACTTGCGTGTGTTTGGTCATGTGGATCAAGGTGCTTGGAAAACAAACACATGCAATGCCACTCCATTTGTCAAACCATGGTCATAAAGCCCAAAAACACATAGGAATGCAACTGCCACATGTAATGGAGCACCAGTTTGACATAAGTTGCACCACCACACCCACTTGAGTGTGTGTGGTCATGTCGGTCAAGGTGGTTTGGAAAAGATCACATGCAATAACACTCCATGTGTCAAACCATGGTTAGAAAGCCCAATAACACAGAGGAATGCAACTGCTACATTTAATGGAGCACCAGTGTGTCATAAGTTGCACCACCACACCCACCTAAGTGTGTATGGTCATGTGGATCAAGGTAGCTTGGAAAACAACACATGCAATGACACTCCATGTATCAAAGGATGGTCAGAAAGCCCAAAAACACATAGGAATGCAACCTCCACATGTAATGCAGCACCAGCGTGACATAAGTTGCACCACCACACCCACTTGAGTGTGTGTGGTCATGTGGATCAAGGTGGTTTGGAAAAGAACACATGCAATAACACTCCATGTGTCAAACCATGGTCAGACAGCACAAAAACACACAGGGATGCAACTGCCACGTGTAATGGAGCACCAGCGTGACATAAGTTGCACCACCACACCCACTTGAGTGTGTGTGGTCATGTGGATCAAGGTGGTTTGGAAAAGAACACATGCAACAACACTCCATGTGTCAAACCACTGTCAGACAACCCAAAAACACACAGGGATGCAACTGCCACGTGTAATGGAGCACCAGTGTGACATAAGTTGCACTACCACACCCACTTGAGTGTGTGTAGTCATGTGGATCAAGGTGGTTTCAAAACGAACACATGCAATGACACTACATGTGTTAAAGCATGGTCGGAACACCCAAAAACACATAAAAATGTAACTGCCACATGTAATGGAGCACCAGTGTGACATAAGTTGCACGACCAGACCCACTTGAATTTTTGTGTCATGTGTATCAAGGTGGTTTGGAAAATAACACATGCAATCACCCTCCATATGTCAAACCATGGTCAGAAAGCCCCAAAACATAGAGGAATGAAATTGTCACATGTAATGAAGCACGAGTGTGACATAAGGTGCATCACCATACCCACTTGAGTGTTTGTGATCATCTGGATCTAGGTGGTTTGGAAAATAACTCATGCAATGACACTCCATGTGTGAAACCATGGATAGAAATCCCAAATACACATAGGAATCCAACTGCCACATGTAATGGACCACCAGTGTGACATAAGTTGTACCATCACACCACTTGAGTGTGTGTAGTTATGTGGATTAAGGTTGTTTGGAAAAGAACACATACAATGACACTCCATGTGTGAAACTATTGGTCAGAAAGCCCAAAAATCCCCTGGAATGTAAGTGCCATGTGTAATGAGCACCAGCGTGACATAAGTTGCACCACCACACTCACTCACTTGAGTGTGTGTGGTCATCTGGATCAAGGTGGTTTGGAAACAAACACATCAAATCACACTCCACGTGTCAAACCAGCGCCAGAAAGCCCAAAACACATAGGAATGCAAATTCCACATGTAATTGAGCACCGGTGTGACATAAGTTGCACCACCACAACCACTTGAGTGTGTGTGGTCACATGGATCAAGGTGGTTTGGAAAATAACACATGCAATGCTACTCCATGTGTCAAACTATATGTAAGAAAACCCAAAAACACATAGGAAAGTAACTACCACATGTAATGGAGCAATAGTGTGACATAAGTTGCACCATCACACACACTCGAGTGTGTGTGTGGTCATGGTTATCAAGGTGGTTTGGAAAACAAAACATGCAATGACACTCAATGTATCAAACCATCTTTAGAAGGCCCAAACACATAGAGGAATGCAACAGCCACATGTAATGGAGCACCAGTGTGACATAAGTTTAACCACCACACGCACCTGAGTCTGTATGGTCATGTGGATCAAGGTGGTTTGGAAAACAACACATGCAATGACACTGCATGTGTTAAAGCATGGTTAAAAAGCCCAAAAACACATGGCAATGCAACTGCCCCATGTAATGGACCACGAGTGTGACATAAGTTGCACCATCACACCCACTTGAGTGTGTGTGGTCATGTGGATAAAGGTGGTTCGGAAAATAACACATGCAATAACACTCCATGTGTCAAAACATGGTAAAAGAAGCTCAAAAACACAAGGGAATGCAACTTCCACATGTAATGGAACACCAATGTGACATTAGTTGCACCACCACACCCACTTGGGAGTGTTTGGTCATGTGGATCAAGGTGGTTTCGAAAACAACACATGCAATGACACTCTATGTGTCAAAACATGGTCATAAAGCCCAAAAACACATCGGAATGCAACCGCCACATGTAATGAAGCACCAGTGTGACATATGTTTCACCACCGCACCCACTTGAGTGTGTGTGGTCATGTGGATCAAGGTGGTTTGGAAAACAACACATGCAATAACACTCCGTGTGTCAAACCATGGTCAGAAAGCCCAAAAACACATAGGAATGCAACTACCATATGTAATGGAGCACAAGTGTGACATAAGTTACACTACCATACCCACTTGAGTGTGTTTAGTCATGTGGATAAAGGTGGTTTAAAAAAGAACACATGCAATTACACTCCATGTGTTAAAGCATGGTCAGAAAGCCCAAAAACACATAGGAATGCAACTGCCACATGTAATGGAGCACCAGTGTAACATAAGTTGCACCACCACACCCACATGAGTGTGTTTGGTCATGTGGATCAAGGTGGTTGGGAAAAACACATGAAATAACACTCCATTTGTCAAACCATGGTTATAAAGCCCAAAAACACATAGGAATGCAACTGCCACATGTAATGGAGCACTAGTGTGACATAAGTTACACCACCACACCCACTTGAGTGTGTGTGGTCATGTGGATCAAGGTGTTTTGGAAAAGAACACATGCAATAACACTCCATGTGTCAAACTATGGTTACAAATCCCAAACACACATAGGAATGCAACTGCTACATGTATTGGAGCACCAATGTGACATAAGTTGCACCACCACACCCGTCTAAGTGTGTATGGTCATGTGGATCAAGGTGGCTTGGAAAACAACACATGCAATGACACTCCATGTGTCAAAGGATGGTCAGAAAGCGCAAAAACACATAGGAATGCAACTGCCACATGTAATAAAGCACCAGCGTGACATAAGTTGCATCACCAGACCCACTTGAGTTTTTGTGGTCATGTGTATCAAGGTGGTTTGGAAAAAAACTCATGCAATGACACTCCATGTGTCAAAGGATGGTCATAAAGCCCAAAAACACATAGAAATGCAACTTCCACAAGTAATGGAGCACAGTGTGACATAAGTTGCATGACTAGACCCACTTGAGTTTGTGTTGTCATGTGTATCAAGGTGGTTTGGAAAATAACACATGTAATCACCCTCGATGTGTCAAACCAATGTCAAAAAGCCCAAAAACATAGAGGAATGCAACTGTCACATGTAATGGAGCACCAGTGCGACATAAGTTGCACCACTAGACCCACTTGAGTTTTTGTGATCATCTAGATCAAGGTGGTTTGGAAAATAACTCATGCAATGACACTCCATGTTTGAAACCATGGTCAGAAATCCCAAATACACATAGGAATGCAACTTCCACATGTAATGGAGAACCAATGTGACATAAGTGGCACCATCACATACACTTGAGTGTGTGTAGTCATGTGGATCAAGGTTGTTTGGAAAATAACACATGCAATGACAGTCCATGTGTCAAACTATTGGTCAGAAAGCCCAAAAAGCCCCTGGGATGCAAGTGACACATGTAATGGAGCACCAATGTGACATATGTTGCACCACCACACTCACTTGAGTGTGTGTGGTCATCTGGATCAAGGTGGTTTGGAAAAGAACACATGCAATCATTGTCAACACCCGGATTTTTAATCGCAAATGCATGTTATGCCATAAATCGCAATCCTAGGATTACCATTTTTGCGAGACATAATAGATTGGTACCACAGTACATCATCCATTACAAACCATAATAAAGGTCTTACAAATAAAGGATCTCATTATCCAGTCTTAATACAATCAAAGCAGCGGAAAGTAAACGTAGTAGGGGCTCCATCTTTAGGGTCACAGGAAATGCTGACGATGGGAGATGATCCTAGTTGTCATAGACCTCCTGATGTCCATCTTCCTGGTAGTCCTCCTCACAGTCTGGCCACGGGAATAGCCAGGGACAAAGCCATGAGTACTCTTTAGGTACTCGCAAACTATCACTAACAAGTAAGGTAGTTCTAGTAGGAATCTTAAGCTTTAAGTTTATTTGCAAAAAAGCCAATTTTATTTCATACTGAGTTCAAAAGTAAAGAAACTAATTTAATTTTCTACATCACCTAAGTGGGAACCTAGTTTTCATGTCCATAACCCTATTGTGGTCAAGTCAAAGTTATAGTTCAATTCCCATGTCATCTTTGAAAATATCTGACAACAGAACAGTATGGCCACTCCAACTGTCCATAACCGTGGACGCGGCTATTCGAATAGTTTGACACTCTACAGAGGTGGTACACTTTCACCACAAAATTCGATACATCCGTCAGGCATAACCCTGAATCATCATACTTAGTATGCGGATAATCAATCCTAACCTTTCAATTACACACTCTAGTATAGGCCTCCTAGCCATGGCCATCTGCCATCCTGGGCACTGCATAGGTGGTCATTCACATTCATGAGGTAGCCTCAGCTCAACCTCTTTCCGTGAGGGAACCCATACCAAGGCATATAAACTTCCAGTTAAGCCCTACCCAATTCAGACATTGTGGTTGTACGGTAAAATTGGAATGGTATCGCATCTGAACTCAACCATCAGTTTCATCATCAAATCCTTTTTTGTTCATAACACATGTCAAAACATTTCAATAGGATGAATCATCATTCCAAGGTTTTCATAATCATTTTCACCAAGTATTCCCATCTAATATGATCAACTTTTATGCTTAGCACTAGCCACTAAAGTTGAGGGTATTCACTAATGAGGGGTGATAATCAAGTGTAACTATCCAAATCTATTTTTTATGCTTTTGATGGCATCTATCCTATTTTTCCAATACTCACAAATCACTAACTAAAGGTAAAGAACTTTGGTAAAAGTAAAAGAATAAAGCTTGCAAGTAAAACTTGGGATTGGTATAATCAAAGTTGCATAACCAAAGCATGCCTAATGCATCTTGCATAGGTTATATTGCAAGGATGGATTGCATAGTTAACTTGTAGTGTTAGGTTTGCCTTGAGTAGTGCAGTGGTTGAAGTTCTCTTCTTCTTCTTCTTCTTCGTAGTACTCCTCCTCCTCGTATCCCGGGTCGCTACTAGCGTCTATAAATGAATACGAGGTACATAACCACCAAACAATACTTAACTACTTCTATTTAGAATAATAAGGCTCACACTAGATGATCTAGCATCATCACAAACATCACATGAAATAAAGACCTAGTCTTATTTATCTTATTTTGGAAAAGTAATTTCTACTCATTGAAAATACTTAATATTTAATATTCTCCAATTAAAATATGGGATCATGTTGACACATGTTATCACCACATATTCTAATACTTGGGAATGTGATTTAAAGTGGTGGTCACATTTTATAAAGTTTAATATTACTATTTAATAAAATTAAAGTGTCTAGAAATGCCTATATAGCATTCTTTTAGTACTAGTCCAATGTCACTGCATGTAAACCTAAATATTTTCCATATTCAGATAGATCTTGTCAAATGTGATTTTTGAGAGTTGGAATCAACTCAAAAGCATTTATGGTTGATTTTTGAAAAATGTTTGAAGTTGGAAAAGTCTCTGTCTTGTTATTTTTGGTATAGGTGATATATAATTTCAAATGGTTTGAATCCAACGGGCATGGATAGATAATTTGAGTACCTTTTTAACAAAATTGGAATCATGCAATCTCTTTGAATTGATTTTTGAATCTATTGACAGAATCTAGTTTTAACTAAAATGGCAAAATTCTATTTGAATCTACGAGCTCTGTGCGGGAAACTAACTGGGCTGGCCCAATCTGCACAACGCGGCACAGAGGGCTGCTGACAGAACGGTCCCACTAGTCAGTGACTTATTCTAACCGAAATGGTAAGTTTCAATCTGGGCCGTGCGATTAGACTAGGATCTACGGCTGGGGTTCGTCGTCTCCAGCGAATAGCTCCGGCGAGGAATGAACCCTAACGCGATGGTGGGGGTGCGTGGGGGCTCACCAGGGCTCTAGCTAAGGTCGGCGATGGGGGAGAACGACGTTGTAAACAACGGTGGTTCGAATGGTGGTCGCGGTAGCTCCTGGGGTGGCTCCTAACTCCAGTTCCTCTTCTCCTCTACAGCGGCATGGTCCGGTGAAATTCCGGCGATGTGGTGCTCGCCTTGCTCCAGGGAGAGGTGTGAGAGGTGTCTGATAGAGAGGGGACTGAGATGGTGTGGCAAATTAGAACTAGGGCGGCCTCTATTTATACATGGGCAAGAGGGGCAGATCGGCATGGCTCGGCCTCGTCGGAAACATTGATAAAAGGGGCTATAGGCATGGCTGAGGGTAGGGGTCGACGCGGTGCTTCAGGGCGGTCATCGTGCGAGTGATGGCGCGTCAAGGGGTGGTCAAGAATGGTCGGGAACAGTCCGTGCTCTGGGCGGAAATGGCGGCGTTCGAGACGATGCATAGTGGCTACGGTCCACGCGGCGGCGAACGGGCGTGTCTGGGGGGTAGTTGGGGTCACGATGAGTGCGAGCACGCGTGGTAAGGGCGAGGCGCAGTGTGTGTGCGTGTGTCGGCTGCGGCGCTCTGGCACGCTCTTGGCATGGCAGACAGAAAGGTGGGCGCGGTGATCATGGCCGGTCCATGGCTTGCCTATGGTCGAGGGGTGGACAGAGAGTGGCGGTGGTGTGGCGCCTGTCTCCTGGGCATAATGGGAGAGGGTGTCATGGTCTGTGGCGAGTGGTTCTTGGTCGACCGGCACGGTGAGCTTCGGGCGGCGCTGCACTAGCGCGAACGGCAAAGGGGGAGCTGTCCACTCTGCTACTAGGCCACTGGGGGAGACAGGGGGAGAGAAACGGGGCACTAGTGGCGATTGATCACTGCTCAGGATAGTAGAAGTGAGGCAGTGGTTTTCTGGTATCTGCAAGGTGCTCGACCAAATGGCCGCATGAATTCAAAATGTGAATTTTTGGATGAAATTTGGTGAGTGTTCTGAGTACTTGCTTTATAGTCTAACGATGCTTGGGTTTGCCAAGGTGAATTGATTTGAGTGGTTTTTGAAAAATGGTGATCTATGCATATGAACTTGATTCAATTTGGCAATGTCTTTTAAATAGGTTTGGAATTTGTTTCTGTTATTTTGTAAGGTGGGCTTTGGTCCACTTTTACTTGGTCTAGAAAGGGGTGAAAAGAATTGGGAAAGTTTCTGTTAGAAATCTTTTACTAGGAACACTCAAAGTGGTCTAGTGGATAATTTTGGTCAAAATGACCATTTGCTTATATGATTCATATTTTCTTTTCTTTTCTTTTGATTTTGTTTTTAAATGGCCTAGATGATGTAGTATTCATCTTTAAACCATTCCTTGTCATTTGTAGCAATCAAACATGGCACTTACACTCATTCATACACTAATGTAATTCACACATACACTCATATTAGATTTAATAATAAAAGTTTCCGTTAACCCTAAACTTGGGTGATTTAGAACTTGATAATCTTGATTAATATTTTTGGGGTGTTACAAAACTTCCCTCCTTAAAAAAAATCTCGTCCCGAGATTTAAGAAAAACTAGGAACTAAAGAGATCTGGATACTCAGTCCTAATGTAATCTTCTCTCTCCCAAGTAGCTTGTTCTTTAGTATGGTTGCTCCACTGGATCTTGACAAATTTGATACTCTGAGTCCTGGTGGTTCTGAAGGTTCCTTCCAAAATATGAATGGGTACTTCATGATAGGTTAGATCCTTGTTGATATCTATGGCTCAGTGATCGATGTTCTTGAACACTTCGGTTTTCTCCGGAACTTCTAAGCATTTGCGACGTAACGAGATATGGAACACATTATGTATGGCTAACATCTCCTCTGGCAGTTCCAGTTGATATGATACTTCTCCTCGGTGATTCAAAATCTTGAAGGGTCCAATATATCTGGGGGCTAACTTCCCTTTCAGTTGAAAATGTTGCATTCCTTTCAAGGGTGATACTTTGAGATACACAAAATCTCTGACGTTGAAGATCAGGTCTCATGTCTCTTGTCAGCATAACTCTTCTATCTCGATTGGGCGGTCTTGAGGTGTTCATGGACTTTGTGAACCTTCTATTCGGCTTCTCGTAGGATGCTAGGTTCGAAAATCTGACTCTCTCCTACTTGCGACCAATTCAACGGGGTACGACACTTCCTTCCATACAAAAATTGAAAGGGGGCCATTTGCAAACTGGCTTGATAACTATTGTTGTATGAGAATTCTACAAAAGGCAGACAATCTTCCCATTTTGATCCATATTCTAGCACACAAGCTTTCAACATATCTTCTAAGATTTGGTTGACTCTTTCAGCTTGTCCATCAGTTTGCGGGTGATAAGATGTGCTAAAATTCATCTTGGTTCCTAATCCTTCTTGGACTTTCTGCCAAAATCTTGAGGTAAACTGGGTTCCTTGATCCGATACTATGGTCTTAGGGGTTCCATGCAAACTTACGGTTCTAGCAATGTACATCTCTGCTAGCTTTGAACTCTGGTAGGTGGTCTTGACAGGTATAAAATGGGATACCTTGGATAGTCTATCAACTATGACCCAAATAGATTCATTTCCCCTACTAGATGTAGGCAAACCGGTGATGAAATCCATTCTGACAGAATCCCATTTCCATTCTAGAATTTGCAATGGTTGCAAAAGTCCCGCGGGTCGCTGATGTTCCACTTTGACTCTCTGACGGATATCACACTTGGCTATGTAGCTTCCGATTTATCTCTTCATTTTGTGCCCCCAAAATTGCTCCTTCAAATCCTGATACATCTTTGTTCCTCTGGGATGGGTAGAATAAAGAGTATCATGAGCTTCCTGCATAATGACTTGTTTCAACTCCGAATCTACCGGCACACAGATACGTCCTTTGTACCACAAAACTCCTTCTTCATCTTCGGTGAATCCGGGTACTGCTGACTCGTGTATTAACGAGCTCGTTGGGGAACCCCAAGAGGAAGGTATGATGAGCACAGCAGTAAGTTTCCCTCAGTTACAAGGTTATCAATCCAGTAGGAGCAAGGAAACACCCCAAAGGTGTAGCTAGCTAAACGTTGGCAGGGCGCACTACCGGTGCCATCAACAACATGGATACCTGCACAACACAACACAACCAAAGAACTATGTCCCCAACTTGCGATGAGGTTGTCAATCTCACCGGTTTTGCTGAAAACTAACGATTAAACGTATCGAATGGAAGGAAGTAATAGTTTGCAGAAAGTAAACACAACACAGTAAACAATTGATTGTAGATTGAAAGTAAAAGAAAGGACCGGGGTCCATAGTTCACTAGAGGTGGCTCTCCTTAAGATAGATAACATGCTGGGTGAACAAATTACAACGGGGCAATTGACAAACATTGAGAAAGCATACAAGCATATACTAATCATCTTGACTCCTTTGAGATTCGATTGGGCATTACAACATTATACATACACCGCCATCCAACTGCATCTATGACTAATAATCCACCTTCAGGTTATCATCCGAACCCCCTCCAGTATTAAGTTGCAAGCAACAGATTATTGCTTTACGAATTGCGTGTAAAGTAAACAATACGATTGTTCTATGAACGAAGGATTGTTGTTTTCTCCCTAGTAGCAACAACACATCTAGTACCAGATTACCAGAGGTATGAACCCACTATCGAGCATAAATACTAACTCTTGGAGTTGCTAGCATCTACTTGGCCAAGATAGCTACTAACAACGGAAAGCATGCAAGATCACAAATAACAAAGACATGATAGAATCAATAATCAATCTGAAATAGCATCTCAATATCCATCGGATCCCCACAAACACATGCAGAATTACAAATAGATGATCTTGCTCATGAACGTAGCTCACAAGATCTAAACATGATAGCACATAGGAGGAGAACCAACCATCTAGCTATTACATGGACCCGTAGTACAGAGATGAACTACTCATGCATCACACCGGAGGCTTGCATGATGATGAAGAAGGCCTCCAGGGTGAATACCCCTCTCCGGCAGGGTGCCGGGAAGAGCTTCAAATCCCTCCCGATCTAGGGATGGAGATGATGGCGGCTATAGACTCTTTCGTGGAATTTTGATTGGGTACTTAGGGTTTTCATATCAGAGGCAATATATAGGCAGAAGGAGAGGCCGAGGGGGTGCCTGGGCTGGCCACACCACCCCCTGGTGCGGGTCAGGTCTGGCCGCGTGGCCAGGTGGTGTGGCCGCACTCTGGCCCTTCTCCGTCTCGTATTCTGGCTCCAAGTGTCCCCCAGTAAAATCATAACTTTGGCTTTTGTCCCGTCCAATTTCAAGAATATTCATTTTCTGACTTCCTGGAACCAATAACAGCAGAAAACAGGCAGCTGGCACTGTGGCTCTTGTTAATAGGTTAGTCCAAGAAATCATATGAAATGTACTCCAAAGTGTGGACAAAACATAAGAAAGTAGGTAAAACCAAGCATGGAACATCAAAAATTATAGATACATTTGCAATGTATCAACATCCCCAAGCTTAACTCCTGCTCGTCCTCGAGTAGGTAAGTGATAAAAAGAAAGAATAAGTTTTGAGGTGACATGCACCATCATAAACTTGATCAAAGTATTTGTAAAACATTCAAAGCTGGGATCATAGTACTTCAATCATAGCATGAAAGACAAAGTTCTAGCAATAATACAAAGAAACTATGTTGCAACATGAAAAGGCACAAACAAAAGATTCATGAATAACAATGGTTTGCAAGACGTTTGTTTGTTTCACATAAAGAAAACATAGCATAGTAGCATTCAGCTTGTCCCTCATAGAGTAGCAAATATAAATGCATAGGACACCTTCAAAGTTCATAAGAGTGACTAGATACAAATAGTTTAAAACAAGCAATATCAAGGTATGCATCAATCAACTAGTCTTGTGACAATGCACATAGAACTAAGAATGGCCACTATGCTCTCAGAGTAGGTGCATAAAGATAGAAGGTGGAGACTCAATATAATGGTGGAAGAAAGGCCTTTATAGAAGGAAGTAGGGATTCAAGTCTCATAAAGAGCTTCCAAAAATTATGGTACTTATAGCTTTCATCTCTCATTGCCCCTATCATAAGCATCTTGAAGGTGATTAAGGTTAAAGTGACACAACTAAGAGGATATGTTTGACAAGTTATAAACCGAAATCTCATGCCCCTTACTTACGAAGACCGAACCTCATGCTACTCAACTTTAGTCACGAGTAAGCTCTTGTCATTGTAAGTACATATGTATCATAAAGAACTGCAAATGGGCTACCCCTTTCACATGATACAGGAACTATCCCATAATCAAAATGACAAGGCAAGCAGACAATGAACACCAAAGCGATCTTTTTATTTGCTATTTGCATAGGTTTTTATTGAGGATGCTTCATAGAGTTCTCATTATGGTGATGCTGCAAGTTTCCACCATGATTAGGCATGGCTTAGGCTAGCAGCCCAGGTGTTTCTCTAACACACATACAAACTCCATGATCTTACAAGTTCCACTTTTATTTCACACCGCCAGGATCCATAAAAAAAATAACATGATATCAACGGGGTACAAAGTACAAGTGCAATGTTGAAAGCGTTCCCCATGATACATGGTTCTGCTAATTTCAACTTATAAAGAGCAATAATATACGCAACAAAAAAGGACTCAACGGTTCAAGTTTATTAAATGCAAAAAAGTAAAGTGTGCCATCAAGTTCGTGAGAGCTTTAATCACTAGTTTTCTCATAACAAGTTTAATTTGGAAGGTAAACAAAAACATGAATATACTTGGAATAGCATATGCTATTAGGTAGGTATGGTGGACTCTTTGGAATAACTTGGTTTAAGGAGTTGGATGCATGAGTGGAACTCATACTTGGTTGTGGAGGCTAGCAAAAGACTAGGAGCGACAAACTAAGACAGCAATAATTGCCATAATCATGCAGAGCGACAAAACATCATTGATCAAAGCATAAAGTGATACTACAAGTTTAAAACTAAAGGATCATAAAGGCTATGGTGACTTGGGATAGTCATAACATGGTGTGAGCATGCGCCAAGTCAACCCAAATAAAGAATCAACGGAGAATACCACAATACTATGCTTTAATATGCTAAAACAACACATGATTCATCCAAGTCACATTAAGCAATCTCAATTGTCTATAACAAGTCATGCTACAGCAAAGAATACTAAGCATAAAGCCAAAACAGTATCAAGCATGGCATGACAAAGCATAGGCCACAGTCAAAAACAAGCTCTCTTTACCACTTAAGCATGAACTCTCCTACTATTTTCCAAACAAACCAAACTATTTGAAAACCAATTTATGAAAGAGGGGGTCCAACCAATTTATTAAGAAAACTAAGAAAACAAAGAAAACGAAAAACCAAAACGAAAATGAAAAAGAAGACGCTCCAAGAACAACACAACTGTGCATGAAACAATAAAAATGAAGCGTTTGGAAGAGACCTGGGATTTTTATTGATGAAGAGGGGAATGCCTTGGGCATCCCCAAGCTTTGACGCTTGTACTTCTTGGATATTTCTTGGGGTGACACGCGTAGCATCCCCAATCTTGAGCTTTAGTCCATCCTTTATCTCATTACTCATTCCTTCCATACACCTGAAATTTTTCCTTCATACAAAACTTCACACAATCTTTATTAGCAACATTAGTGCACTCAAGATAATAAGTCTTTAAAGTTCAGTTCTAACACCAATAAAACTTCCATTAAAACAAAAGCTACTATAGAACTTCCCTCAAAAAGCTCAATTCCCCAAAAGAACTCAAAAAGGAACCAACAAGAAGCAAATGCAGAAAATGGCAGAAATCTGTCAAAACAGAACAGCAGGTAAAGACGAATTTTTTCGAAGACTTTATGTTTCTCAAATCAAAAAGTGTTGAACTAACGAAAGTTAGATAATAACCTGAGGCAGAAGCATAAAAATTTAGGCCTCAAAAGGATGTGCAAAGATTTTACACGAATTTTTGCGGTGAAGCAAAGAAATCTGTTTCGGGACATCAACCTTCTCAATCATTACTTCTCTCTCATTAGAGGTTACTCTTGGCAAAAAAAGCAAATAAAAAGGATAAGGAGCGGTTATTACTGAAATAATAACTTCCAAGACTCATCTAAAACTTTTGGGTTATCTCCCAATAAGTACTTTTCTTTAACGCCTTTAAGTTAGGCATAAGAAGCAAGAAAAAGAATCAAGTGTTCTCAAATGAAGAAGCATTAAGATCAATACCAGAAATATCTTCAACAAGGCAAGGTATATCATCCAAATAAGTTCTAGAGGATCCTCTCTCAATGCTCTTATGTTCACTATTTTCACCAAAAGGGTTTTCAGGAACAATCCAATCAAGATTCTTTTCTATGGCTTCATGTATTGCTACCAGTTTAAAGGGTATTGGTATCTTAGTTTCCTCCCCATTGCTACACATGACCCTAGCATATTGAAACGTTCAAAGACTTTTCTAGCTTCCTTGGCAACATCATAGAATTCCTTAAGCAAAGTTTCAAGAATAAAATCTCTCTTCTCAGAGTCATTAGTTTATTTAAGTTTAAGAAACATTATTTGCATTAAGGGGTTAAGGTTAACAAACCTATCTTACAACATGTGAACTAAAGAAGCTGCAGCAATATCATAGTTTGTAGCAAGTTCTGCAAGGGGTCTATCCTCTATATCCTCATGCTTACTAACATGATTAAATAATTCTTCAATATTATCATTTCCAATTAGAGAACCACTACCTATTGAAAGGTATTGCAAGGTGAATTTAGGGATCAACATGGTGAGCTAAGGAAGAGGTAACAACTAAAGGAGACTTAATTTTTTTGTGTTTTTAATAAAGAAAGCAAACTAGTAAAACTATTTTTTTGTGTTTTTGATAAAGAAAGAAGCAAACAAAGCAAAAGTAAACTAAGAAAAACAAAAACAACAAAGTAAAGAGATTGGTTATGACGGACTCCCCTTGTGAAGGTGTCCTTGACTCCTCGACAACAGCGCCAGAAAAATACTTGCTAACTCATGTATTAACGAGCTCATTGGGGAACCCCGAGAGGAAGCTATGATGAGCACAACAGTAAGTTTCCCTCAGTTATGAAACCAAGGCTATCAATCCATTAGGAGCAAGGAAACACCCCAAAGGTGTAGCTAGAAACGTTGGTATGCACTACGGTGCAAGAAAGAACGTGGAGACCTGCACAACACAACCACAGAACTCTGTCCCCAACTTGCGATGAGGTTGTCAATCTCACCGGTTTTGCTGAAAACAAAGGATTAAACATATCGAATGGAAGGAAGTAATAGTTTGTAGAAAGTAAACACAAAGCAGTAAACAGTTGATTGTAGATTGAAAGTAAAAGAAAGGACTGGGGTCCATAGTTCACTAGAGGTGGCTCTCCTAAAGATATATAACATGCTGGGTGAACAAATTACAGCGGGAAATTGACAACCATCGAGAAAGCATACAAGCATATACTAATCATCTTGACTCCTTTGAGATTCGATTGGGCATTACAACATTATACATACACCGCCATCCAACTGCATCTATGACTAATAATCCACCTTTAGATTATCATCCGAACCCCCTCCAGTATTAAGTTGCAAGCAACAGATTATTGCTTTACGAATTGTGTGTAAAGTAAACAATACGATTGTTCTATGAATAAAGGATTGTTGTTTTCTCCCTAGTAGCACAACACATCTAGTACCTTAGATATTTCTGTCACTTCCCCAAATTACCAGAGGCATGAACCCACTATCGAGCATAAATACTAACACTTGGTGTTGCTAGCATCTACTTGGCCAAGATAGCTACTAACAACGGAAAGCATGCAAGATCACAAATAACAAAGACATGATAGAATCAATATGAAATATGAAATAGCATCTCAATATCCATCGGATCCCCGCAAACACAACATGCAGAATTACAAATAGATGATCTTGATCATGAACAGAGCTCACAATATCTAAACATGATAGCACAAAGGAGGAGAACCAGCCATCTAGCTACTACATGGACCCGTAGTCCAGAGATGAACTACTCACGTATCACACTAGAGGGTTGCATGATGATGAAGAAGGCCTGCAGGGTGAATTCCCCTCTCTGGTAGAGTGCCGGGAAGAGCTTCAGATCTCTCCCGATCTAGGGATGGAGATGACGGCGACTACAGACTCTTTCGTGGAATTTTTATCAGGTACATAGGGTTTCCGTATCAGAGGCAATATATAGGCGGAAGGAGAGCGGGGGGTGCTCGGTGCCACACCACTGGCGGGCCAGCCGGCCGCACGGACAGGTGGTGTGGCCGCCCTTTGGCCCTTCTCTATCTCGTATTCTGGCTCCAAGTGTCCCTCGGTAAAATAATAACTTTGGCTTTTGTCCCGTCCAATTCCGAGAATTTTCATTTTCTGACTTCCTAGAACCAAAAACAGTAGAAACAGGCAGCTAGCACTGTGGCTCTTGTTAATAGGTTAGTCCAAGAAATCATATGAAAAGTACTCCAAAGTGTGGACAAAACATAAGAAAGTAGATAAAACCAAGCATGGAACATCAAAAATTATAGATACATTTGCAATGTATCAGGTACCTTCCCTATACCTATACGACACTTGATTCCATCGATATTTGCATTTACTTTCTGGGCTTCCTTGATCTGACTGACCAAAGTGGGTTGAAGTTCAATACTAGCTAGGAATCCTTCGCTAATTATCTCCGTTCTAAACTGCTCCAACTCTTCATGCAAACTTGGTTGGGCTTCTTTTATCATGCTATTTAATCTACACGGCAATTTGCTAAAGCATCTGCTACCACATTGGCCTTGCTGGGGTGATAGTGAATGTCAAGGTCACAATCCTTGATTAACTCTATCCATCTCCTTTGCCTCATATTCAGCTCCTTCTGGGTGAAAATATACTTCAGACTCTTGTGATCCGAATAAATCTCACAGCGGTTACCCATAAGGTAATGACGCCAGGTCTTCAAAGCTAAAACTACGGCTGCCAGTTCTAGCTCATGGGTCGGCTAGTTCTGCTCATGCTGCTTCAGTTGTCTGGATAGATAGGATATAACTTTGCCTTCTTGCATCAATACACATCCGAGACCAATCTTGGATGCATCACAATACACATCAAAAGGCTTCTTGATATATGGCATAATCAGAATTGGGGCTAAAATCAATCTCTTCTTGAGCTCTTGAAAACTTGTTTCACATTTGTCCGTCCATTCAAACTTCTGATCTTTCTTCAACAACTGGGTCATTCGTCTTGCAATAATAGAAAATCCTTCTACGAACTTGCGGTAATATCCCGCTAATCCGAGAAATGCGCGTACATGGGATTGAGTGGTTGGGGCTTTCCATTCTTCAACATCCTTAATCTTGTTGGGATCGACAGTGACTCCTCCTGCTGATACGATATGTCCTAGGAATCCTACTTACTTTAACCAAAACTCACATTTGCTAAACTTGGCATACAACTGATGTTCTCTAAGGGTTTCAAGGATGGTTCTCAGGTGTAGCTCATGGTCTTCTTATGACTTGGAATAGATCAGAATATTGTCGATAAAAACAATGAAAAACTTATCTAAGAAGTTCATAAAAATCTTATTCATGAGATTCATGAAATAAGCAGGGGCATTGGTTAATCCAAAAGACATGACAATGTACTCATACAATCCATATCTGCTGGTGAAGGCAGTCTTTGGGATATCCGTTGCACGAATCTTGAGTTGATGATAACCAGTTCTAAGATCAATCTTAGAAAACACTTTGGCACCAGTCAACTAGTCAAATAGATCCTCTATCTTTGGCAGTGGGTACTTGTTCTTGTTGGTGACATCATTCAGCTTCCGGTAATCCGTGCACAAATGGTTACCTCCATCTTTCTTATCCACAAACAAAACAGGCGATCTCCATGGCGACGCACTTGGTTGAATCAAACCTTTCTCCAGCATAGCATCAAGTTGGTACTTCAGCTCCACTAATTCTGATGGGTTCATACTATAAGGTCACTGAGCTATGGGTCCGGTTCCAGGAACTAGTTCAATGATGAACTCGATATCTCGATCTGGGGGCATACCGGGCAATTCATCTGGGAACATGTTGGGGTATTCACAGACTACTCTAACTTGGTCTAGGGTTAGTTGTGTTAGACTCTTGTTGCATTTGAATTGATGGGGCAGCGTCTCAGATACATGCTCTATTGATACTCTAGTGCTACTGGTAATGGTTATGGCTTTCTTGGCACAGTTGATTAGTCCTTTATGTTTTGACATCCAATCCATTCCTAGTACTACTTCCAAACCTTTGGTTCCAAGTACTATTATATTAGCATAAAAATCTATTCCATGGATTCTGATAGGTACAACCTTGCAAATTTTTCTAGCTTTGGTGGTTGAACCAGGTATTTGAACTATCATAACATGATTCAATTTTGTTGGTTGGATCTTACTAGTGCAGGAAAATTCTTCTGTAACAAAAGCGTGCGATTCTCCAGAATCAAACAACACGCTTGCAAGTACGGAGTTAACAGAAAACATACCCAACACGACATCTGGCGCTTCCTGAGCTTCTTCAGCATTCATGTGGAATAGACTGCCGTTGCGGTTGAGCGAGTTCCCTGGGGAAAATCTCCTTCTAGGTTGAACACGGCGTTGCTGCTGAGCGGGTGCATTCACATTGGTGGTTACTGCAAGCTTCTTGGGGAACTCGTTGGAGTAGTGACCCTTGACTCCGTATTCAAAGAAAGTAATCTGGGACTTGTCTTTTCCTGCAATAGGCACAACATTGCTTCCAGTACTTGGGGTAGTATTGTTGTTATTGTTGTTGTTGTTGGACTTGGGTGGTGCACGGTTGAAGTTATTGGAATTGCCGGGGTTATTGTTGTGGTTTCCTCCATGCCTTGCGTTTCCTCCTCCACTGTTGGGATAGCTTGGACGGTTCATAGGGGGTCTGTTGTTTCTTGGGGCATATCCTACAGACGGGTTGGGGCGATACTTTTGGGTATGGTGGGATCCATGCTGGTGCATCATGCGACGCTTTCGGTTGTCATTGGCTTGGTTGATCTTCCCTTCCATCTGAATGGCAGAGTCCACTAAAGCTTCAATATCATCAAAGGGAATGTTGACTAGCACGGGTTGCATCTCATCATGCAGTCCGTTCAGGAATCTCTCTTTCTTCTTTGCTTTTGTGTCAATCTCGTTAGGGGCATATCTAGCTAGTGACAGAAATTTGTCACGGTATTCCACCATAGTCATCCTTCCTTGTTTCAATTCTATGAACTCATCCCTCATCCTCTTAATCAGACCTGGGGGCACATGAGTGTGGCTGAACTTGATTTTGAACTCATCCCAAGTCATCATTAGACCTCCATTCATGGTACTAGTGCTATTCCACCGGGCTCTTGCGTCACCTGCCAGATAATGGGTGGCAAATAGTACTTTTTCATTGGCTTCAACTCCTGCGACCTCTAAGTTGTTCTCCATGGTTTGCAGCCAGTCATCAGCATCAAAGGGTTCTTTAGTCTTACTAAATATAGGGGGATTGGTATTCTGAAAGTTCTTGAGCTTGGATCCATGGTTATCCTGGTTTCTGTAACCTTGATTATTGTGGGCCATCTAAGTTATCTATTGAAGAGTGGCTAAGTTGGCATGGCGTTCGGCTATACTAGCTTTACAGTCAGAAACTAGCATTTGCAGAATCTGCAGCATTGGGTCCTGAGATGAACTCCTTCCTCCGGGATTTCCACGAGTCATATGAAGATTGAGATACATAGTGAGATAAGAGGGAAATTTCTAAGGTTCATGGTTTTGTTTCAAAAGCTTTAACTTTGAGTTTTGACTCAGGTTTTGTAAACTAACAACTTCCTCTCATTCATTCATTCATTAATAGCACACAATACAAACACACACCACAACACAATTAGAAGATAGATGGTTTTAAGAACCATTATGTGAAACTACGATACAATGGGACTAGGTACAACTCATTCCTACGGTAGTGATCAAGTGCATCTAATCATCATCATCAGTGTGGAACTCCATGGCATCGTCCTCTAGGTAGTCGTCATCATCACTAAGGTAAGAGTAGAGACCTCCACGGATATCTTCCCCTTCCTCCTCCTTCCCTTCAAGCTAGACCTCCTGTTCACAGATGGTCTTCTCAAGAGTGGCCACCTTCTTGCAAAGATGATCGATGATGCGATCCTTCTTGTCCCACTGACGAGGATTGCGAGGGTTTGGTCCATCTTGACTGCAATGGCCTTGTTATGGTTGGCATAGGCATGGGCGTTGTCCAACTCCATCTGTGTATCATACAACATGAAGTCGAGATTATCCACTTGGTGCTTGAGCTCCAAGTGTCCTGGCATCTCCAAGGGCATTCCCATAGAATCATGCCTTGAGTAGTGAGCAAAGCGAGTCCCTATTATCTGGTTGTTGTTTTGCCCACACATACGGGCAAGAGCTTCTTGCATAGCCCTGGCTAATCCATCTAGCCAGTTGTTCTCCCTCAAGCTGAATTGGATATTCTCCGAGGTGGGTGCTTCCATCTTGCCTCTGATTTCTGCAACTATTAGCCATTGTAGGTCTCCTCCCTCGTGATCGTTGAGTTGTGCCCCGAAGAACTCCGGGTGTGGGCGCTCAAGATACTCTGCAAGTGCATCTAGATCCCTCTCAAAGATTAGGTGGCCTATTCAGACGTCCATTCTAACTAGGGTCTCCTATGGATAGGATGGCACTGATACCAACTTGTCAACACCTGGATTTTTAATCCCAGATGCCTGTTATGCCATACATCGCAATCCTAGGATTACCATTTTTGCGAGACATAAAAGATTGGTACCATAGTACATCATCCATTACAAACCATAATAAAGGTCTTACAAATAAAGGATCTCATGATCCAGTATTAATACAATCAAAGCAGCGGAAAGTAAACATAATAGGGGCTCCATCTTCATGGTCATAGGCAATGTTGACGATGGGAGATGATCCTAGTTGTCATAGTCCTCCTGATGTCCATCTTCCTGGTAGTCCTCCTCATAGTTTGGCCACGGGAATAGCTAGGGACAAAGCCATGAGTACTCTTTAAGTACTCGCAAACTATCACTAACAAGTAAGGTAGTTATAGTAGGAATCTTAAGCTTAAAGTTTATTTGCAAAAAAGCCAGGTTTATTTCATACCTAGTTCAAAAGTAAAGAAACTAATTTTATTTTCTATATCACCTAAGTGGGAACCTAGTTTTCATGTCCACAACCCTGTTGTGGTCAAGTCAAAGTCATAGTTCAATTCACAAGTCATTTTTTAAAATATCTGACAACGGATCAGTATGGCCAATCCAACTGTCCATAACCGCGGACGCGGCTATTCGAATAGTTTGACACTCTGTAGAGGTGGTACACTTTCACCACAAAATTCGATACATCCTTCAGGGATAACCCTGAATCATCATACGTAGTATGCGGATAATCAATCCTAACCATTCAATTACACACTCTAGTATAGGCACCTCCCCTCTGAGCTTGGCCTCCCAGCCATGGCCATCTGCCATCCTGGGCACTACATAGGTGGTCATTCACATTCACGAGGTGACCTCAGCTCAACCTCTTTCCGCGAGGGAACCCATACTAAGGCATATAAACTTCTAGTTAAGCCCTACCCAATTCAGGTATTGTGGTTGTACGGTAAATTGGAATGGTATCGCATCCGAATCCAGCCATCAGTTTTTATAAAGGGCCAAGGCTCATGCCTCAACCAGTGCTATCATTAAATCCTTTTATGTTCATAACACATGTTAAAACATTTCAATACGATGAATCATCATTCCAAGGTTTTCATAATCATTTTCACCAAGTATTCCCATCTAAAGTGATCAGCTTTTATGCTTAGCACTAGCCACTAAAGTTGAGGGTATTCACTAATGAGGGGTGCTAATCAAGTGTAACTATCCAAATCTAGTTTTTATGCTTTTGATGGCATATATCCTATTTTTCCAATAATCACAAATCACTAACTAAAGTAAAAGAATAAAGCTCACAAGTAAAACTTGGGATTGGTATAAACAAAGTTGCATAACCAAAGCATGCCTAATGCATCTTGCATAGGTTATCTTGCAAGGATGGCTTGCATAGTTAACTTGTAGTGTTAGGATTGCCTTGAGTAGTGCAGTAGTTGAAGTTCTCTTCTTCTTCTTCTTCTTCTTCTTCTTCTTCTTCTTTGTAATACTCCTCCTCCTCGTATCCCGGGTTGGAACTAGCGTCTATAAATGAATCCCGGGTTGGAACTACTTCTATTTAGCACACTAAGGCTCACACTAGATGATCTAGCATCATCACAAACATCACATCAAATAAAGACCTAGTCTTATTTATCTTATTTTTGAAAAGTAATTTTTACTCATTGAAAATACTTAAGATTTACTATTCTCCAATTAAAATATGGGATCATGTTGACACGTGTCATCACCACATATGTGGTGGTCACATTTTATAAAGTTTAATATTACTATTTAATAAAATTAAAGTGATTATAAATACCTATATAGCATTCTTTTAGTACTAGTCCAATGTCACTGCATGTAAACCTAAATATTTTTACATATTCAGATAGATCTTGTTAGATGTGATTTTTGAGAGTTGGAATCAACTCAAAAGCATTTATGGTTGATTTTTGAAAAATGTTTGAAGATGGAAAAGTCTCTGTCTTGTTATTTTTGGTATAAGTGATCAATAATTTCAAATAGTTTGAATCCAACGGGCTTGGATTGATAATTTCAATACTTTTCTAACAAAATTGGAATCATGCAATTTGGTTCAATGAATCTCTTTGAATTGATTTTTGAATCTACTGACAGAATCTAGTTTTAACTAAAATGGAAAAAGTCTATTTGAATCTATGGGCTCTGCGCGGGAAACTAACTGGGCCGACCCAATCTGCACAGTGCGGCGCAGAGGGCTGCTGACAGAACGGTCCCACTAGTCAGTGACTTATTTTAACCGAAACAGTAATTTTTAGTCTAGGCCGTGCGATTATACTAGGATCTACGACTATGGTTCGTCGTCTCTAGCAAATAGCTCCGGCGAGGAACGACCCCTAAAGCGACGGTGGGGGTACGTGGGGGCTCACTAGGTCTCCATCTAAGGTCAGCAATGGGGGCGAACAGCATTGTAGACGATTGCGGTTCGAATGGTGGTCGCGGCGGCTCCTGGGGCGGATCCTAGATCCGGTTCCTCTTCTCCTATGCAGCGGCGGGCTCCGGTGAAATTCCGGCGATGTGGTGCTCGCATTGATCCGGGGAGAGGTGTGAGAGGTGTCTGAGAGAGAGGGGAGTGAGATGGTGTGGAGAATTGGAGCTGGGGCAGCCTCTATTTATACACTGGTGAGAGGGGCAGAGCGGCATGGCTCGGCCTTGTCAGCGACATCGATACAGGGGGCTATAGGCATGGCTGAGGGTAGGGGTCGACGCGGTGCTTCAGGGTGGTCGTCATGCCAGTGATGGCATGGCAAGGGGTGGTCGAGAACGGTCGGGAACGGTTCGTGCTCTAGGCGGAAACGATGGTGTTCGAGACGGTGCACAGTGGCTATGGTCCATGCGGTGGCAAATGGGCATGTCTGGGGGTAGCTGGGGTCATGGTGAGTGCGGGAACGCGTGGTGAGGGCGAGGCGCGGCGTGTGTGCCCATGTCGGCTGCGGTTCTCTGGCACGCTCTCGTCATGGCAGACAGGAAGGTGGGCGCGGCGATCACGACCGGTCCACGGCTTGCCTACGGTCGAGGGGTGGACAGAGGGTGGCGGTGGTGTGGTGCCTATCTCCTGGGCATCGTGGGAGAGGGCGGCGCGGTCTATGGTGAGTGGTTCTTGGTAGACCAGCACGGTGAGCTTCGGGCGGCGCTGCACTGGCACGAAAGGCAAAGGGGGAAGCTGTCCACTGTGCTGCTAGGCACAGGAGGACAGGGGGAGAGAAATGGGGCACTAGTGGCGATTGATCACTACTCAGAACAGTAGAAGTTAGGCCGTGGTTTTCTGGTGTCTGCAAGGTGCTCGACCAAATGGCCGCATGAATTCAAAATGTGAATTTTTGGATGAAATTTGGTGAGTGTTCTGAGTACTTGCTTGATAGTCTAAGGTTGCTTGGGTTTGCCAAGGTGAATTGATTTGAGTGGGTTTTGAAAAATGGTGATCTATGCATATGAACTTGATTCAATTTGGCAATGTCTTTTAAATAGGTTTGGAATTTGTTTCTATTAGTTTGTAAGGTGGGCTTGGGTCCACTTTTACTTGGTCTAACAAGGGGTGAAAAGAATTGGGAAAGTTTCTGTTAGAAATCTTTTACTAGGAACACTCAAAGTGGTCTAGTGGATAATTTTTTTCAAAATGACCATTTGCTTATATGATTCATATTTTCTTTTCTTTTCTTTTGATTTTGTTTCTAAATGGCCTAGATGATTTAGTATTCATATTTACACCATTCCTTATCATTTGTAGCAATCAAACATGGCACTTGCACTCATTCATACACTAATGCAATTCACACATACACTCATATTAGATTTAAAAATAAAAAATTTGTTAACCCTAAACTTGGGTGATTTAGAACTTGATAATCTTGATTAATATTTTTGGGGTGTTACAATCACACTCCACGTGTCAAACCATTGCCAGAAAGCCCAAAAACACATAGGAATGCAACTTCCACATGTAATGGAGCACCGGTGTGACATAAGTTGCACCACCACAGCCACTTGAGTGTGTGTGGTCACGTGGATCAAGGAGGTTTGGAAAATAACACATGCAATGACACTCCATGTGTCAAACTATTGGTAAAAAAACACATACGAAAGCAAAACTACCACATGTAATGGAGAACTAGTGTGACATAAGTTGCACCATCACACACACATGTGTGTGGTCATGGTTATCAAGGTGGTTTGGAAAAGAAAACATGCAATGACACTCAATGTGTCAAACCATGGTCAGAAAGCCCAAACACATAGAGGAATGCAACTACCACATGTAATGGAGCACCAGTGTGACATAAGTTGCACCACCACACCCATCTGAGTGTGTATGGTCATGTGGATCAAGGTGGTTTGGAAAACAACACATGCAATGACACTCCATGTGTTAAAGCATGTTTAGAAATCCCCAAAACACATAGGAATGCAACTGCCACGTGTAATGGAGCACTAGTGTGACATAAGTTGCACCACCACACCCACTTGAGTGTGTGTGGTCATGTGGATCAAGCTGGTTTGGAAAACAACACATCGAACAACACTCCATGTGTCAAGGGGATGACTCCCGAATACCCCAACCAGAAAAGATGTATGGTAGGCGATTCACGTCCAGCTACCTTCCAGTAGCCGGACCCGGACACTTCGTAACGGCTACCATCCAGTAGCCGGAACCAGGAGGAGCGATAAGACTCAAGACGGGCTACATCAGCGTATCCGGATGCAATCAAGAGGACACAACGATGTGCTGCACAGTGTGTAGTACTTTCCTGGTACAACGACAAGACCCGCAACTACATGGCCATACTGAAGACTTTGCTGGGTGGCGCGGGCTGTGACACCCCCGGGATTAAGGCTAGACAAATCCCAGACCTCTGTCTGATATAAGCCTAACCTAAATCTCGAAAGCATACAGAGGAAAAATCGGTAACACAACTATGACCCTACGACACAAAAGTTATTATAACAAGCTCATAACTAAGCATAGAACCAAATTATTACAAGCAGAGGTCACTATCAATGCTATAACAAACTCTTCTTCTGTGGTAACACTTACTTGCTGCAAAAGTATCAACAAAGCAAGGCTAGGTATAGGGTGTACTCTGCAAGACTTATGTCTGGTGGGGTTACTTTGCACAAAGCTATCTTTATTTGTAAAAGAGGTAGGAGAACCTCGACTAATGGAACCTTCTAAAAGGGGATAAGAAAACGATATCTCTAGCTTTGATCATCTTTGATATCCACCAAAACTTTGTCAACTAAACCTACCAACTAGGATCACCCCCTCGATCCCCGAGGAAGCATCCTTAAGCACACCTCACATCTCTTGTCAAGTTTTACGATTAGGTTTTATTCGCTACGATCATCACGTCCGTTCCCAAGTCGTCCATAACCGTGGACATGGTTTTTCAAAAAGATTATTAACCCTGCAGGGGTGCACAACTTTACCCACACGTACCAACTGATTCTTAGTGCGAGTTAACAATTAGCCCTCTTCCTTGGAAGGCCGGCAGAGTGTGGTTGACCACGAACTTTACCTTGCTTTCTCCGAGACCATGACTCACTCCCTAAGGAGATGCCGCCGTAACGGGTCAAGTCCCAAAGCCGGTCCTAGAGATGTGTGCGGGGAACAAGATTACGGAGGCCGTGCCTCTCCTGCTCTCGGCCACGCTTACCTACCTGTATGAATGCACCTCCTCCACCTCCTTCGAGAACCACCATAATGCATATGTCGAATGAAACGCCCGAACTATGTGACTCATGGAATCTACTAAGCAAGTTAGCTGGTGGAGGGGGATCCCAGGCCCCCATGTGGTTGTACGCTCGTGTTGGTTCAAGAGGCAAGAACTCAGATCCTAGTGGTGGCAAGTATGGGACTGCAAAATCCACAACCCGACGTGGCCTCCCATTCAAGCCTTAGCATGTTTAACTTTCATCTCTGATCATACCACGTCATCCTGTCCAACTAGGTTCATTCGCAGCTTTGATTCATCAACCGGATGGATCAGCGGTAACAACTAAGCATGGCTAAGCACAAATGAACATAGCAGCTCAACCGAAGCTCATAAGCCAAACCCTAGTTGTGCTAGGAGCAGTGGATCAGGGAGATATAGGCTACAAAGGAAACATGCATCAGATAGGATTAAACTGACTATCGTAAAAGACTTTGGAATCGTATGCATATGGCAAGAATGAAATACATTGAAAGCTTAGGATTATATCATGTGTGGGGTTTTGCTTGCCTTTGCCTGTTGATACCCAACTGTGGACCTTCAGGGTTCATCAGATGGACTTGTTCGTCGATAGCCTTTGATGGTGTTGATCTCGGTCTTCAATGTTGGACTCGATATTGTATTCTACCGGAAAAAACCAAACACCAGAAAGAAAGGTAAACAACAATCAACACATGGCATCGATGCAATTCTCAAACAAGAATGATGATATGACAAGTTAAATTGTATTGAAATGTAACCCCATAGCATGCTTGGCAATTTAAAGGGGATCCGAAGGGTCCAAACCCTAATTCGGAGAAACCTTGAATGCATATGAGAAGGGTTATTTTATTCTTCTAATTAAACTTGTCATTTAAGTTGCTTAACAATTCATGATTATGAGTCTATTGTGTAGATCTTATTTTTCTGAACATTTTGATATATTATACATATTTTTCTGATTTAAAATGAATTAGTTATGATTTTTCTCATTTTTAATCCATTTTTAAATCATTTTAAAACAATTAAACATTTTTGGATATTATATAAATTATTTTAAAACCTAGGCCCACATTTCATATATTTATTCATTTCAGAAACAATTATGGAAATGATTAAATATCTGACAGCAGGGACCCACCTGTCATATAAACTTTACAGAAAATAATTACAAAACAAAAGAAAAAGGAATATTGCGTCATGCTGACGTCATGCTGATGTCAGCAACGCCATTGCTCCAGATGGAGCGTGGGCGCGACGCTAGGGGCAATGCGAGGACGCGGGGGTGGGTTGGCTCGATGCAAGGTACCTTTGGACTGAATAGAGGCAAGACCGCCGAAACGGTCAGACGGCGTGCAGAATGGCGGCCATGAGCTTGCAGCTACTCGGCTGTAGACTGGTAGGGGGCAAGAGGGAGACATAGGAGAGCACTACCATTCTTAGGGGCTCACCACAGTCACGATGGAGGGGTCGAAGAGGGTAGGCGAGCTTGGCCGACGAAGAATCGACGGTGGTCGGAGTCGGTGAAGAGGTGGTCGCGACGAGGATTCATACCGCGCGGGGTCGATTCCTCCAACGAGGATGCTCATAACGACGAGGCGGTCATGGTGGCATGATCAAGGAGGCGCGGGACGGCGCGGAACAGGGGCAACGAGCGACACCTACGAGCTAGGGTTCCAGGGATTTGGGGAAAACTGATAGAGAGCACGAGAGGAGGGGAAACGGGTATGGGGAGAGAGAGGATGGTGCGGTCGTTCTTATCCTCATGTCCAGAGGCAGCGGCGAGCATCACAACATAGTGGATGGACGACATCGACACGGACAGCGAGCTGCTTCTGCGTCGCGCGAGGAAGAAGAAAGAAGAAGCACGAGAAGGGGTACGCTGGTCATGAAGTTGGGCCAGTGTGGCCGAGTTGTTGGTTGCTTCTCGTGGTGAGGGTGAAGGCAGAGAGAGAAGAGGAGGGATGGGCTTCGGCATAGGTATATCTAGGGTTCTATTTTTTTCTATAAAACATTTCTCTTTTTCTGTTTCTATTTATTTGTTTGTATTTTCAATTCCAAATCAGTTTTGAGCATTTCCAAAATACAAGAACTTTTGTAAACATGTAAAATACTATGGGACTCTTTATAACCATTTGGGTTCCATACTTTTGATCTTTTCAAATAGTTCAAAACCATTTTGAATTCATTTGCAAGACAGGAGGAAAATAGGGTTTACAGTTTTATTTCCCCTACTTATATATATCAATGCACATTTTATTTAGTCCAAAGAGATGCATGCAATGCTCATGATGCACAAACCAACCCTAAATAAGGATTACTAAAACTAGGGTTGCTACAGTTCTATCCCCCTTAACAGAATCGCGTCCCGAGATTCCTACGTAGGAAGATAGCAAGAACAGGGTTATACTAGACTTTGATGATCTTTTCAAAGAGGTTGATCCATGCCACCATTATTGAATGAATGAGGCGCTTCATTTCTTTGAGGTAGCTGCACACACATAAGAGGAGAGGGAAGGACACAGAACCACAATAGAGTATTTCATTGTCAACTCATGGATAGATGTTTCATAACATCTCTAGAGCTAACGAGCATGAAACATGTCAAGGTAAGGAGGAAACAAGAGGAGAAGGTTTCAAGGTGTTGGATAGATGGTCTTCATAAGGATTAAGACCATGGAGCTTCAGAAGAGTTTGGTCTTATGAAAAGGAAAGCTAACAACGGAAAGAACGCGACCACAGACTTTAAAAGATGAACCTCTACTAACGGCTTAAGTAGAGCTTCCAGGGATACATAGATAGATCGGGAGAACCAAGTTGTTGAACTACTTTTGATACAGAAGGATCACTTCGTTCAACATAAGGTTAAGACAAAGAGGTGTTTTGTGGAGACGACTCATAAGAGTCACAAGGAACATGTAACAAGAGGAACTTTTGTTTATCAAAACTAGAGTCGCTATTCGAACATGATAGAGGAACCGAAGGAAACTCTTTATTCATCTAGGATTATCAGAATCTTTGCTAGTGATTATGATATCACTTTACACCACTAAGATGAATCTATAAGAACATTCCTGATGACACGAGGAAAAAAAACTTCATTTTTAGACTTTAGTCACTTGGCACAACAAGATGCTTGCCAACATAAAAGGGTCTGGAGGATCGACCGAGAGACATTTAGCAACACTTCTTTAAATGTTCTCCTTAATGTTCGAGACACGGGACATCAAGTGAAATGTCGGACTTCGGATACAAAGGGAACCATGAGCACAACTCCTATGGTAAAACATAGAAGAAGCTCATGAAGAGTGGTTGTTATGGCTGATTCGAAAGTATATGACAATAGGCCTTCTGACTAGTTGTGCCAACCATTACATCAATCTTGCCGGATTTTTAAAGAGACCCACGTTAAAAACCTTGATGAACACTAACCATCATATCTGTTTGAGATTCAGATTTGGTTAAGTGGAAAGATACTTCAGACTCAGCATGTCCGAATAGAAAATTTGAAACATTTACCATAAAGGTAAAGTTACTAGATTCTCAAGAGGTGGAATACAATGTCAAGCTCCAAATGAATGAGCTAGGTTGTGGAACCCATGCATTAGCAAGTTATCAAAAGATAATTTCTCCTTCATAAAGTGTTTTGCAACAAAACACAACGAAATCCTTATTGGAAAGCGTTGAGGAGGATATTGATGTTTGTAGGGCTTCTTCTCTTCCATCAACAATACTGGTCAGACCAAAGGACATGAAGATGTACCCAGGTAAAACATCACAAGTAAATACATCATTAGGATAGTCCCTGGGATTGAGTTTGACTTGGCGATAGCCCGAATCAAATCAAAGGTGGGCTGATATCATTCCCACAAAGGAAACACTATCTTTCTTCATCGTGAACAAAACTAGACATCCCTGTAGGAGGAACAAGTCTGATAGAACTTTTGTCTTAGAACTCTCCAAGTTGTTGTGTAATCTCAACCAACTAGTTCAGGAGTATCCAGTACGGATCCTTGAAGAAAGAAGCAGTTTAAAGAAATAGCTTACTCAAGAACCTGACAACACGGTCATGTGTCAACATGGCGATACTTCTAGAAAGACGTCCAGAATATCAAGGACCACCGATATGTCACTTTGTTCGAGAGGGAACTTGCTTAGTAAGGCATGAAGACATGGTCTTAGAGCTTCGGCATAAACCTAACTCTTTGACCGAGGAGAGTGTAATAGAATAATGGACTTGGTAGCACAATAAAACTTCGCTTAGTGATAGGTTAACCATCATGCTAAGAATGACACAAATGTCCTTGTTGAGGTCCAAAGCGATAATGATTGCTAAGAATCTCAGATGGTCACATTATTACGCACACACACATCATTCACGAGCACTAAGGCTTAGAGGAAGGGTGGGTAAGTATGTGTAGACGTATCACTTCATTAAGAGAATCATGAACTCAGCACGACCTCTTAGTATATAAGGGTGTGATACTTTAAGGTAGAACAGATCAGAAGTTAATCAATGCTTATTGATCTGCGGATTACAACACTTTGACCTGGTGCTAGATATGACGAGGTATTGGAGTTTTTTCTCCTGACATCCCAAAATGGTTTGTCTTGACGGACCACAAGAATATGTTGCACTGGAAGACACCAATGCATGTTTACTACTTGGCTACCAATTGGTAGACAAAGGTCAGAAACAACAAGGAAAAAGAGGAACATGCTCAGGATGTAATCCCTAAATGTGGATGCATAAGTCAACAATCTTCCACGGACTAATGCATAGAAGGAAGATGTGGCAGAGTCACAGGTACAGAAGTGAGACTCACGAGGAGATCTTTTGTCGTGATCTATTTGTTTCCATTAAAGAACATCTGTCGTAGCTAGTGGTAGGGGAAGTCCTTAATTGTCACAATTCTATCGTGACAAATACCACAAGCTTGAAGGATATACTAGAAGGTACTAGCCATCCTGAGTTAATGTTTGAATATTAACAACAGGGATCAACAAAATGGATCTTGGGTTAAAGGTTAGCTTCATGCGCAAGATTCACATCAGCAGAATCCAGCACAATCCAGGATCTTTGGTTCAAGTCCAAGGGTTAAAACCCGAGAAAGAGGTAACTACTACTACTTGAGTGACACAATGTACATTACAAGATGGTAATCACGAGGTAGCTTCCAAGAGAAGAAACAACTTCTGAAGTACCCAAACACATAAAAAGGAGGCACACGAAGTGAAATTAAACCTCGAGACCTAGAACAGATCACTATGGAACCATCAACATGATGTTGTGGACCTGTAAGATAGAGAGGGACCCATAAGATAGAGAGATCATGATAGAAAGGAATCTCTCAACTGAAGCAGAGCAAAGGGAAACAAGGAACACACAAACAACTGACTCTAGAGAACTCATCACTAGGTCAACTGGTTAAGAAACGACATGCCAAGAAGGCACCTAATCTTTGAAAGACGAGATGAGATAGAAAAACTTTTCAAAGTCAACACAAGGTAAGATGACCCAAAGTTAGAGCGAAACTGGATAAGGAGAAAAAGAAGCATACTAGAGTTTGAGCAAATACTTTTTAGCTTTCAAATAGTTTTCATAAGCACTAGACTCAACATCGACAGTAGAGAGGTTTTCCTACAGTCGGTACTGCTCTGATACCAAAACCTGTGACACCCCCGGGATTATGGCTAGGCAAATCCTAGACCTCTGTCTGATATAAGCCTAACCTAAATCTTGAAAGCATACAGAGGAAGAATCGGTAATACAACAATGACCCTACGACACAAAAGTTATTACAACAAGCTCATAACTGAGCAGAGAACCAAATTATTACAGGCAGAGGTCACTGACCACAAACATCAAACAACAGAAGGCAAATTATGCTATTAAGTATAGCAAACTTAACAAATGGCCTAAGCATCCTGAAGCATAACGATGACGTCCCAATCCATAGATTCCAGGCTGCCGACCGGGAAGCCCAAGCTACTCGTTAATGTCGATGTTGTAACAAACTCTTCTTCTGTGGAAACACTTACTTGCTTCAAAAGTATCAACAAAGCAAGGCTGAGTATAGGGTGTACTCTGCAAGACTTATGGCTAGTGGGGTTACTTTGCATAAAGTTATCTTTATTTGTAAAAGAGGCAGGAGAAGCTCGACTAATGGAACCTTCTAAAAGGGGATAAGAAAACGATATCTCTAGCTTTGATCATCTTTGATATCCACCGAAACTTTGTCAACTGAACCTACCAACTAGGATCACCCCCTCGATCCCTGAGGAAGCATCCTTAAGCACACCTCACATCTCTTGTCAAGTTTTACGATTAGGTTTTAGTTCTCTATGATCATCACGTTTGTTCCTAAGTCGTCCATAACCGTGAACACGGCTTTTTGAAAAGATTATTAACCCTGCAGGGGGGCACAACTTTACCCACACGTACCAACCGATTCCTAGTGCCAGTTAACAATTATCCCTCTTCCTTGGAAGGTTGGCAGAGAGTGGTTAACCACGATCTTTACCTTGCTTTCGCTGAGACCATGAGTCACGCCCTAAGGAGATGCCGCCGTAACGGTCAAGTCCCGAAGCCGGTCCCTAGAGATGTGTGTGGGGAAGAAGATTACGGAGGCCGTGCCTCTCCTGCTCCCGGCCATGCTTACCTACCTGTATGAATGCACCTCCTCCACCTCCTTAGAGAACAACCAGAATACATATGTCGAATGGAACGCCCGAACTATGTGACTCATGGAATCTACTAGGCAAGTTAGTTGGTCGAGGGGGTTTCTAGGCCCCCGTGTGGCTGTACGCTCGTCTTGGTTCAAGAGGCAAGAACTCAGATCCTAGTGGTGGCAAGTATGGGACTGCAAAAACCACAACCCAACGTGTCCTCCCATACAAGCCTTAGCATGTTTAACTTTCATCTCTGATCATACCACGTCATCCTGTCCATCTAGGTTCATTCGTAGCTCTGATTCATCAACCGGATGGATCAGCAGTAACAACTAAGCATGGCTAAGCACAGATGAATATAGCAGCTCTATCAAAGCTCATAAGCCAAACCCTAGTGATGCTAGGAGCAGTGGATCAGGGAGATATAGGCTACAAAGGAAACATGCATCAGATAGGATTAAACTGACTATCATAAAAGACTTTGGAATCATATGCACATGGCATGAATGAAATACTTTGAAAGCTTAGGAGTATATCATGTGTGGGGTTTTGCTTGCCTTTGCCTGTTGATACCGAACTGTGGACCTTCGGGGTACATCAGATGGACTTGTTCGTCGATAGCCTTCGATGGTGTTGATCTCGGTCTTCAATGTTGGACTCGATATTGTATTCTACCGGAAAGAACCAAACACCAGCAAGAAAGGTAAACAACAATCAACACATGGCATCTATGCAATGCTCAAGCAAGGATGATGATATGACAAGTTAAATTATATTGAAATGTAACCCTATAGCATGCTTGGCAATTTAAAGGGGATCCGAAGGGTCCAAACCCCGAATGCATATGAGAGGGGTTATTTTGTTCTTCTAATTAAACTTGTCATTTAAGTTGCCTAACAATGCATGATTATGAGTCTATTGTGTAGATCTTATTTTTGAACATTTTGATATATTATACTTATTTTTCTGATTTAAAATGAATTAGTTATGATTTTTCTCATTTTTAATCCATTTTTAAATCATTTTAAAACAATTAAACATTTTTGGATATTATATAAATTATTTTACAACCTGGACCCACATATCATATATTTATTCATTTTAGAAACAATTATGGAAATGATTAAATACTGACAGCAGGGACCCACCTGTCATATAAACTTTATAGAAAATAATTACAAAAGAAAAGAAAAGGAATATTGCGTCATGCTGACGTCATGCTGATGTCAGCGACGCCATTGCTCCAGATCGAGCACGGGCGTGATGCTAGGGGCGATGCGGGGACGCGGGGGTGGGCTGGCTCGGTGCAGGGCGCGGCACTAGACCGAATAGAGGTGGCACCGCTCGGAAACGATCACCGGAGCAGCATGTGCAACGGGGCCAATGGCGGAGCTTGTAGCTACTCGGCGGCAGAGTGGTAGGGCAAGAGGGAGACAGAGGAGAGCACTTCCATGCTCAGGGTCTCACCACTGTCACGATGGAGGGGTCGGAGAGGGTAGGCGAGCTCGGCCGACGAAGAATCGACGATGGCCGGAGTCGGTGAAGAGGTGGTCGGCGACGAGGATTCACATCATGCGGGGTCGATTCCTCCTACGAGGATGCTCATAACGATGAGGCGGTCACGGTGGCATGCTCAAGGAGGCGCGGGACGGCGCGAAACGACGGCAACAAGCGACACCTGCGAGCTAGGGTTCTAGGGATTTGGGGAAACTGATAGAGAGCACGAGAGGAGGGGAAACGGGTATGGGGAGAGAGAGGAGGGTGCGGTCGTTCTTATCATCACGTCCAGCGACGGTAGCGAGCATCGCAGCATAGCGGATCGACAGCATCGGCACGGACAACGAGCTGCTTGGGACGGGGGTGGGCCGCGAGTTGGGCTAGGAATAAGAAAGAAGAAGCACGGGACGGGGTACGCGGGACGCGAGTTGGGCCAGGTGGTCCAGCGCTGCTGGATTGCTTGCTGCTGCTCGTGCCTGAGGGTGGGCAGCAGAGAGAAGAGGAGGGATGGGCCTCGGCACAGGTAGATCTAGGGTTCTATTTTTTTGTAAAACATTTCTCTTTTTCTGTTTCTATTTATTTGTTTGTATTTTCAATTCCAAATCTGTTTTGAGCATTTCCAAAATAAAAGAACTTTTGTAAACATGTAAAATACTATGGGACCCTTTATAACCATTTGGGTTCCATACTTTTGATCCTTTCAAATATTTGAAAACAATTTTGAATTCATTTGCAAGAGATGAGGAAAATAGGGTTTAGGGTTTTATTTCCCCTACTTATATATATCAATGCACATTTTCTTTAGTCCAAAGAGATGCATGCAATGCTCATGATGCACAAACCAACCCTAAATAACGATTACTAAAACTAGGGGTGTTACACGAGCATAGTGGCCAGACGCTGATGACAGGCTCGCATGGTGTTCACTGTACCCAAGATGACCCCTACCGGATGTACCTCGATGGGACGTCACCATACCGGATACTTGATGACCCACAAGTATAGGGGATCGCAACAGTCTTCGAAGGAAGTAAAACCCAATTTATTGATTCGACACAAGGGGAGCCAAAGAATATTTATAATCCTTAACAACTCAGTTGTCAATTCAGCTGCACTTGGAAACAATCTTCCTCGCAGTAGTTTTATCAGTAGCAACAGTTTTGAAGTAGCAATAGCAAAGTAATAGCAATAGTAAAAGTAAATACAATAGTAACAATTGTAGTAAACAGTAGGATTAAAGCGCGGTAGGCATAGGTACGGATGGACGGGCATTGCATGGACAAGACAATTCATATAATAATCAAGATATAGGACATTTGCAGATAAATAAGGTAAAGCATCCAAGTACTAAATAATCATAGGCATGTGTTCCATATATAGTCATACGTGCTCGTAATGAGAACTTGCACAACATCTTTTGTCCTGCCAGCCCATTGCAGCAGGGCCTCTAGGGAATCTACTGAGAATTAAGGTGCTCCTTTTAATAGAGCACCAGAGCAAAGAATTAACACTCCGTGAACACACGTGATCCTCATATCATAGCCATTCCCTCTGGTTATCCCGATTCTTGTCACCTCGGGGCCTTTGGTTCCGGACAATAATATGTGTATACAACTTGCAGGTAAGATCATAAACAATAATATCCTCATGAATAAATAACATGTTCAGATCTGAAATCATGGCACTCAGGGCCCAGTGACAAGCATTAAGCATAACAAGTTGTAACAAAGTCAAAAAGCACTAATAGATACTAGGCACCATGCCCTAACAATCTGATGCAATTACATGAACAATCTCATCCAATCCCTACCATCCCCATAGCCTACAACGGGGATTACTTACTCATGGATGGGGGAATCATGGATGGTTGATGGAGAAGCGATGGTGATGGTGATGGCGATGATCTCCTCCAATTCCACCTCCGGGTAGGGTGCCAGAACAGAGTTTTTGGTTCCGAATCGCGGTATCTGGTGGTGGCGGCGCAGCGGAACACTATTTGGAAAAACGTCAAACCCCCCATATGTTTTAGGTCAGAGGGCTTTTATAGGAAAAAGGAGAGGTCAAGGCGGACTCCGAGGCGGCCACACCACCCCCTGGTGCAGCCTGGCCTTGCCCACGCAGCCAGGTGGTGTGGGCCCCTTGTGGCTCTTCTTCATCTCATCTTCTGGCTCCGTGAGTCTTCTGGTAAAATAGGAGTTTTGTGATATTTTCCGGGATTTTTCCTAAAAGTTGATTTCGTGCACAAAAACGAGACACCAAAGAAATTCTGCTGAAAACAGCGCCAGTCCGCATTAGTTGTATCCAGATCACACATATTAGAGAAGAAACAACAGAAAAAGTGTTCGGAAAAGTAGATACGTTTTGGACGTATCAACTCCCCCCAAGCTTAGCTTATTGCTTGTCCTCAAGCAATTAAGTTGAAAACTGAGTGCGATAAAAGAAACTTTCACGAACACATTTGCTTCATAAGATCAAATACTTAGGCAATTCATAATAAAGAGTATGCAAATAAGTTTACCGAGTAGTCATGCAAGCTATGAAGAGATTCCAACTCATTAATAATAAACAACATGACACATAAGCATATGCAAGATTGTAGTGCTCATAAGAAGATATGATAAAGTGGTATCTCGCTTGCCTTTATTTGGAGCAAAACATAAATGTCAAGGCACCTCTGAAGTTTAAGTGAAGACTAGAAATAAAAATATCAAAGATACAAGTGTCAAAGTTATGTCATAATTAACTATGTTTTGGGACAAGCACATTAAACTAAGAATGACAGTTGTGCTCTCGGGAAAGTGCTCAAAGAATGAGTGGTGACTCGACATAAAAGTGAAAGAAAAGATTTGAAAAGTTTGAAAGGCTTCCAAATATTGAAAGTATGGTACTCATTAGCTTTGAGCTCTCATTGATCATAAGCATCTTTAGGTGATTAAGGTTAAAGTGAAAAAATATGAGGATATTCTTGACAAGTTATAAGTTGAAAATCTCATGCCCCTTGCTTATGAGTGTCAGACCTCATGCTACTCAACTTTAGTTACGAGTATGTTCTTGTCATTGTAAGTACATGTGTATCATAGAGAACCACCAACGGGGTACCCCTTGCCCAATGATACGGAAGCTTTCCCATATCAACATGACAAGGCAAGCAAACAATAAGCATATCAACAATCTTTTTATTTGCTATTTGCATAGGTTTTTATTGAGGATGCTTCACAGATTGCTCACTATGGTTATGCTGCAAGTTTCCAACATGATTAGGCATGGCTTAGGCTAGCTGCCCAGACGTTTCTCTAACACATATACAAAATCCATGAGCTTACAAGCTCCCCTTTTATTTCACACCGCTAGGATCCATAAGCAAAAGAATCATGATATCAACCAAATAATGTGCAATGTTGAAAGCGTTCCCCATGGTAACATGGTTCTACTAATCCACAACTTACAAAGCGCAAGCATATACGCAACATAGATGGGCACAATGGTTCAAGTTTATTAAGTGCAAGAAAGTAAAGTGTGCCATCAAGTTTGTGAGAGATTTACTAACTAATTTTCTCATAACAAGCAAACATTTTTATTGGAATAAAAACAAAGCATAATAAATATGCAAGGAATAGCAATGATGCTAATAGGTAGATATGGTGGACTCTTTTTGACAACTTTGGTTTTGGGGAGTTGGATGCACGAGTAAAGCTTATACTCAATACAAGTGAAGGCTAGCAATAGAAAGGGAGCGACAATCGAGAGAGTAGTAACTGTCATAATCATGCTTGCAACAAAACAAAATAAATAGTGGCATAAAAGTGAGACAAGAACTCCGAGACAGAATAAATCATCGAAGTTTAACTGATTTTTTGGTTAGTCATATGCATGCGTGAGCATGTGCCAAGTTGATTAAAATAGAACATTCAGAGGAGGATACCACAATGTCATACCAAGTTATGAATTGAACAATGTGAGCAAACAATTATATGACATGTAACGAACTAGTAATGGATTGGAACTGATCATAAGAAGGCAAGGACCACTAGGTATCCATTAAATAACATACACCTTACATAAACAGACAAAGCATGCTCACAATGATGAGTGTATGTACAAAAATGAAAACAAATAGAGTTCATACCAGCCTCTTACCACACCTCGAGTTGTCATGAATCATCATTGCCTTTCACTTGTGTGACTTGAATAATAAGATAAAACCAAACTCCATGGAGTCACTGAGGAACGCTAAACCCTGCAACGAACTTTACAAAACGAGAGAAGAACAACAAATATTTTTGGGTTTTTGATTTTTTTAAAGGCAAGAACCGAAGGGAAGAACAAGCAAAGCAAAATCTTTTTGGGTTTTTCGAATCGTCAAATCAAAACTAAAAAGGATGAAACAAACCAAGGCTACGAGATAAAGAAGCAAACAAAGAGAAATAACGAAAATAGTTTTGGTCTTTTTGTGTTTTGGAAAGAAGAAATAAAGCAAAGACAAGAAACTAAAAAGAAAATGAAACATGGATATGCAAAGTACCGACTGAACATGATATGTAGATGAGTGTGATGTCGGTATACCTCCCCCAAGCTTAGGATTTTGGCCTAAGTGGGTATCAATCCCAAGCTATCCAGGAGTGAGCACCTCCATAATATGGCAAAGAAGTGTCGTCATCCTGATACGAACTCGAGGACGCCCCAGCGTAGTGTGCAGAGTAGTCGTAAGAGGGTACATCTCCCTAGTGTCGCCCGTGGAAACCAAGCAAGCGGAGCTTCTCGTCCACATCCTACTTGGAACGCGACCATGGCATCCTGCAAATACTGAACAAAGTAGGTTGTGGCAAAGGAATTTCCCTCTCATCTCCGTTAGTAAACAATATCATGTAACTAAACTCTCTGTACTAGAGTTAGAAGTAACAAAGTGATGTGTTTTCATAGCAGCAAGATCGATCCTTTGTGGTGTCAACACAGTATCACTAGGATCGGCAAAAAGTTCGAAGGCAGTAACCATGCGTGAGGCAATAATGCCCCTATAAATGGTTCCTCTAGCAGCTAAGCGGCGAGCAATGAGAGAACCAAGATTATACTTTGTTTCATTATTAAGAGCAGCAGTAAGAAAAGCTAAATGAAAATTGGAAATATTACTAATGTTCTCCCTACCAAAAATGCTAGTGGCAAGATAATAAGCAAAATATCTAAGAGCTGGGAGTTGAATGTTCCTTATCTTCCCGCGCTGAGCTGTACAGTCATCATCATTTGTCACACTTCGGTAGAGCTCCAGCAAATCAGCGGGGCGACCTAGGATCTTCTTCACTGTCCCAGTCATGCCTATGCCTATAATGCTACAAAATCTTTCCAATGGCATGGTAATAGGCATATTATAAATTTTGAACGAAACAGTTGACCGATAAGGGGTGTTAGTGAAAGCAAAACTTTCAACGAAAGTTTTGGTGAGCACGGCATATTGCTCACTCTCATGCTGCATGTAAGTGGTTAGACCAACCCTCTGAACAAGAAGTAGGAAATCATCAAGGATCCCTACAGCTTGCAAAAAGGCAAAGCAAGGGAAGGTGGATTGATGGGCATCTCCCTCATCCCCTTCATTGCCAAAGCGCGGTGCAATAAGATCTTAATTATATGATGGCCTAAATTGAGACGCTGATCTTGATTGCCTTGCCCTCCTGGGTTTGTCTCTCTCAAATACTTCCCCAAAAGTATGATTGTTCATCTCTCCTTTTCCTGAAATTTTAGACAACCACCATACAAGTGATTGCAAAGTGATTAATAACGAAAGGAACTACTTATAAGGACTTGTAAGAGGCCTAAACATGCATCAAAACAATTTCTCTAAGTATTGAACAAGCATGCAAGCTCACATAACTTGTCACCTAAAGTAGCAAAATACTCAAGATATAATCCACTAATCACAAATCTACTTGGACAAGAAGAGGAGTCACATACCGGAGATCAAATGCTCCAAATCTCAGCAGCAAAGATGGGCTGAGCAAGGATATCGAAAATCGCGAGCAAGAACAGCAAGAACACGGGTTTGAGCAAAGAACTTGTGTTTTCTCGGAAGAGAGAAGGTAGTGGCAGGAGGGAGATTAAGTGGAGGGCCAGGGGTGGCCCACACCATGGCCAGGCGCGCCCCTGGTGTGGCCGTGCCACCAGGTGGTGTGCCTGCCTGGTGGGCCCCCTGGGTCACTCCAAGTACTTCTCTACCCCTTTTTTCATGTAAAAATTTAATATGAATTTTCCGGAATTTTTCGAGACACTTTATTTTTAGCAATTTTCAGGTATTGATGAATGATTTTCTGGCAGAAAGATAATATTGGAATGATGCAATAACAAAACAAAACTAAAACTTAATAAGTTCTAAGACACTATTATGCAAGCAACTAGCAATAGAAAAGTAAACTAAGTGAAAGCAAAAATTACAATGGATAAAATAAAAGTAAGCAAGGATAATCATGGTGAAAACATTGTTTTGTTCCTTAAAATTCCTTTGTTAACAAGGTTGGTCAGGTCTTGTTACCAAATCAATTTATATGAAACAAAACTTTGCATTTCACTAAATGATTATGTTACCTCAACCTTGATAGCAATGGTCCCAATCATAAAAATTTCATAGTTTTCTCGTGGTATGGGACAGTATATTTATCCAACTTGGATGCCCTCAATATTTTCAATTAAATTTAAGCCATAAGTCCTATCAATCTTCTTGGGGAAATAGACAATATTCTCCTTGTCATTAACATTAAAATTTACCTTTCCTTGATTGCAATTAATGACAGCTCCTGCAGTATTAAGAAAAGGTCACCCAAGAATAATAGACATATTGTCATCTTCAAGCATTTGAAGCACAAAAAAGCCAGTTAATATCAAGCAATTATGAGCCACTTGAACAGGTACATTCTCACATATACCAACAGGAATAGTAGTAGATTTATTAGCCATTTGCAATGATATATCAGTTGGTATTAATTTCTCCAATTGAAGTCTCTTGTAGAGAGAAAAAGGCATAACACTAACTCTTGCTCCCAAGTCACACAAAGTAGTTCTAACGTAATTATTTTTAATAGAACATGGAATAGTTGGAATCCCTGGGTCTCCAAGTTTCTTTAGAACCTTACCATTAAAGGAATAATTAGCAAGTAAAGTAGAAATATCCTCATTAGGGAACTTCCTTTTATTAGAGACAATATTCTTCATATACTTTGAATAAGGAGGTAATTTAATAGCATCAGTTAAAGGAATTTGCAAAAATAAAGGTTCCATCCACTCACAAAATGTATTATAGTGTTTGTCTTCCTTTGACTTGTGTTTCTTATCAGGGAAAGGCACTGGTTTTTGAACCCAGGGCTCTCTTTCACTACCATGTTTATTAGAAACAAAATCTTACTTACTGTACTTAGCATTCTTAGTGTTCCTTTCAGGTTCTTCTTCAATTTCTTGTTTATCAGGAGCATCATTTTTCTCATTACCACTCTCAGTTTCAGCATCAGAGACAGATATACTATTAGGATCTTTAGCCGTTTCAGAAGATTCTACAACTGTTTTATGTTTCTTTTTCTTTCTCTTAGAAGAAGTACCACTATTTTCAATTTGTTGGGAATCCTGCTCAATTCTTTTAGGATGGCCCTCAGGATATAGAGCATCCTGAGTGGCAGCACCACTTCTAGTTCTAATTTCATAAGCATGTTTTTCTTTAGAAGCATTAACTAGCAAATATTTTTGTACCTTAATAAGCTGATCAATTTGAGTTTGAACCATTTGGAAATGTTTAACAAGCATTTTAACATCATTGGAGGTTCTTTCCACAATATCCCTGAACTCAATAATATCTCTAGAGTTTTCTATCAAATGATTCTGCACTGTTTTATTAAAATTATCTTGCTTAACAACAAAAATATCAAATTCTTCTAAGCATTTATCAGGAGGTTTAGAATAAGGAATATCACCTTCATCAAAATGTTGGAGAGAGTGTACCTCAATAGTGGATGAGTGGGAGATTGGCTTACATAATTCTCCTATAGGAGGTAAATTCTTCACATCTTCAGATTTAATACCCTTCTCCTTAAGACATTTCTTAGCTTCCTTCATCACTTCATCATTTAATTCAATCACTCCCCTCTGCTTTGGTGTTGGTGTTGGCTCAGGCACAGTTAACTCAGGTGTAGTTGACTCAGGTGGAGTTGACTCAGGTGAAGTTCAATCATCATAATTTTTGCTTATTTTAGCCATTAATTCCTCAGCTTCTTTGGGAATTCTCTACCTGAAAACACAATCAGCACAACTATCCAGGTATGTCCTAGATTCTTCAGTTAGTCCATTATAATATATATCAGGAAGCTCATTTTTAGGTAATGGACACACAGGTTGTGCATGAATCAAAGCACAAAACCTTGCCCATGAGTCAGGCAATATCTCCTTTTCTCCTTGTTTAAAATCAAAAAGTTCCTGCAGAATGGCATGTCTAGCACTAGGAGGGAAATATTTCCGAAAGAAAGTATCAATCAAGCAATTAGGGCTATTAATAGATCCAGGAGGTAAATTGTTAAACCAAGCTTTAGCATCTCCTTTCACTGAAAAAGGGAAAATTTTAGCAACAAAGTAGGTGCGCATCTTAATATCATCAGAAAATTGGCCACTCATGGTAGAAAGCTCAGTCATATGTGCTACAGCACTTTCATTTTTAGTCCCACTAAAAGACTCTTTCTCTACAATGGTTATGTAAGACAAATCAAGAGAGAAATCATAATCCTTATCTTTAATGTTTATGGGAGATGTAGAAAACTTAGCATTAGGAGACAATTTAGGTCTAACAGTATGTTTCTCAAGAAGACTCTTAATAGCACTCCTACCATGAGTGTTTTGGAATTCTTTAATAAATTCATCAGCCATTTCTATATATCCATCTTCAATATCATAGCTCTCTCTAGGCTCAGGTGAACTGACAGGTGTAGTAGTATCTTCATTAGGAGTTTCAGTATTTCCATCTATAGTTCTAACAATCGTAGCATCTAGGAAAGGACCTAATGAACCACTCTTATCAAGCAACATTGAAGCAACATCATAAGTATCAGAAGTTTTAGATTCAGCAGAAGTAGCAATATGTGTAGCATGTGTGTGTGGTGGTGGTGTAAGGAACTTACTCATCACAGATGGTGAATCAAGAGCAATAGAGGTGTTCAGAACTGTACCTCTCCTTGTAGTGGATGGTAATATAGGAACCTTTCCATCACGAGATTTACCCATGATGAACGGATAGTAGCGAATAATAGTGATTCCAAGTGAACTTGATAAATAGAGCTATGCTCCCCGGCAACGGTGCCAGAAAATAGGCTTGATGACACACAAGTATAGTGGATCGCATCAGTCTTCGAGGGAAGTAAAACCCAATTTATTGATTCGACACAAGGGGAGCCAAAAAATATTTATAAGCCTTAACAATTGAGTTGTCAATTCAGCTGCACCTGGAAACAATCTTGCTAGTAGTAGTTTTATCAGTAGCAACAGTTTTGTAGTAGCAATAGCAAAGCAATAGCAGTAGTAAAAGTAAAGACAGTAGTAACAATTGCAGTAAACAGTAGGATTAAAGCGCGGTAGGCATAGGGATGGATGGACGAGCGTTGCATGGACAAGATAATTCACATAACAATCAAGATATAGGGCATTTGCAGATTAATAAGGTAAGCATCCAAGTACTAAATAATCATAGGCATGTGTTCCATATATAGTCATACGTGCTCATAATGAGAACTTGCACAACATCTTTTGTCCTGCCAGCCCGTTGCAGCGGGGCCTCTAGGGAATCTACTGGAAATTAAGGTGTTCCTTTTAATAGAGCACCGAAGCAAAGCATTAACACTCATGAACACACGTGATCCTCATATAATAGCCATTCCCTCTGGTTATCCTGATTCTTATCACTTCAGGGCCTTTGGTTTCGGACAATAATATGTGTATACAACTTGCAGACAAGATCATAAATAATAATATCCTCATGAATCAATAATATGTTCAAATCTAAAATCATGGCACTCGGGCCCTAGTGACAAGCCTTAAGCATAACAAGTTGCAACAAAGTCAAAAAACACTAATAGATACTAGGCACATTGCCCTAACAATCTAATGCAATTACATGAATGATCTCATCCAATCCCTACCATCCCCATAACCTACAACGGGGGATTACAAACTCATGGATGGGGGAATCATGGATGGTTAATGGAGAAGCGATGGTGATGATGATGGCGATGATCTACTCCAATTCCCCGTCCCGGTAGGTTGGCAGAATGGAGTTTCTGGTTCTGAATCGCGGTATCTGGTGGTGGCGGCACATCGGAACTATATCTGGGAAAACGTCAAACCCCCTGTCTGTTTTAGGTCAGAGGGATTTTTTAGGCAAAAGGAGAGGTCGAGGCGGCCACACCACCCCTGGCACGGCCTGGCCTGGCCCGTGCGGCCAGGTGGTGTGGGCCCCTCGTGGCTCTTCTTCGTCTCGTCTTCTGGCTCCGTGAGTCTTCTGGTAAAATAGGAGTTTTGCGATATTTTTCGGGATTTTTCCTAAAAGTTTATTTGCTGCACAAAAACGAGACACCAAAGCAATTCTGCTGAAAACAGCGTCAGTCCGCATTAGTTGTATTCAAATCACACAAATTAGAGAAGAAACAATAACAAAAGTGTTCGGGAAAGTAGATACGTTTTGGACGTATCAATAATGCAGATGACCAGCCAGCTAGGACCCACCAGTGGGGCCCGCCAGCCGGACTGGCCAGTGAGACCGTTGCCCCTCTACCTATATAAGGAGGGGCAAGGCTCTCGTAGCAGGGATTGGTCTGAGTGCATTTAAGAAGGTAGCTAGGATACAGCTCAAGGAGCGATTGTAGCCCGTATACTACTCATAGTTAGATCCATAGGAGTAGGAGTTTTACCTCATCATGAGGGCTCTGAACCTGGGTACTTCTTGTGTCTCGCTACACTTGCTCGTATCCAATCCCGCATGCGGACGCCATTTAGAGATTCCCTGCTAGTCCCCACACCTCTATCTAACTTCTTAGGTACTACTGTTCCCAATACAACGACAGTTGGCGCCCACCGTGGGGCTAGATGGCTTCGACCGGAGTCACGTTTCGCACGGGACAACGTACTTCAGCCGGTGAGTGCATGGCCTCTGGCCTAGTGCTTACGCTCGGCAAGTTTGACTGCGTCATCGATAATCTGTCGTGTTTCACCACATCCATGTTTCCAGCAAACGACTCCATTCTGCTTTTTGGCGACCTCCTCGTCTATGTCGCCACTGTGATGGAGCGTTTCCCTAGGGAGATCGTCTCCGTCACGGAACCACTGCACCCTGGCAGCGGCGCTTCCATCGCCCCTCGTGGCGTCGAGGTCATGGAGAATATCATTTTGCGGCCCGAAAGTTGGGGTGTCCAGGCAACGCGGTACCCAAGTTCCCTAAAATCATCCGCGATGACTACAGTTGGTGTGCCAAATACTCAGAGGGTCTTTTTCGGCGTGAATTCAACTTTACATTTCAATACAAAAAATTAGGCTAACGGCTGTCAAGTTGGGCCCCCCTGTCAGTTCTCGCCATTATGTCGCTCATGTCGCTCCCTTCCCTTAGGTGTCAATTAGGCTTGTAGCGTTGGCGCCTGCATCCATTACGCGTCTTCTTCTTTCCCGAAGCGGCAATCTGTGGGGCGTCGCAGCCATGGCGCGGAGCTGGGACGTGGACAAACGTACTCGGCCCAGCTCTCCTTCCTGTAGGCTTGCAGCGTTGGCGCCTGCATCCATTACGCGTCTTCTTCCCCGGAGCAACAATCTTTGGTCGCGGCCATGGCGCAGAGCTGGGACGTGACGAAGCTGCTCGGCCCCGCTCTCCTCCCCATCCTGAGTCGGAGCTCGCACTCACCATGGACGCGCCCAAGGCACGGTGCAGGGACGAGAATTGGTTCCCGATGAGATCTATCACCTTGTCGACCATGCTCGGTTCTGTTTTCCTCCTCTAGAATCCGAGCTTGCCGTTGTCGTGGTTGCACCCGCACCAATTCTGCCACCTCTGCCAAGGTCTCTGTGGTAGCTCAAGTTATGGGGCTCTCCAAGTTCTGCCATGTTGGGCCTGCAAGTGTTGTTGTATGTTATACTAGCAAATCTCTTTTCTTCAAATCTCTTGGGATGTACCAACTTCATTGTGTTTAATTATGAAAGACAAAATATAAATGATTTCTCTCAATTTCTTGCATAGAAAAATGCACAGATAATTTCATATTCTCGCAGGAACTGGCCCCACTTGTTGAACCGGTAGCACTGCCATGATCTCCACGTAACCACGGTGAGTTCTCGAACCGAAAGTTGCAGTTACCACGTTTCTTCTGCAGTCATTCCTCTTCCTCAGTCAGTCCTCTGCAGTTTTTTCTAGGCGCTTCTTCTTCCTCTGTTCTGGAACCGTCGGTTCATCTTCTTCTTCCTCTAGCAGGTAGTTCCTTGCAGGCATTTCCTTTCACCCATTTCCTTGCAGGCATGGACGATGGGAAACGCACAACAGAGACCCAATTGGTCCCTGCCCATGGCACCATGAATTTGACAGTGGTGTACACAAATGATGAAGCGACTATGGAGGCAACTCTCGCCAGGTTTGAGCAATTGATTGAGAAAGAGAAGCACAAGTTTGTGGGGCTAGACTTGGAGTACACCCGTGCAAATAAGCGAAAAAATCCTCCACAAGAGATCGCTGTCGTGCAAATCGCCATACATGAGGAGGTCCTCGTTTACCACTTCTGCAGTTATGTGAAATTTAAATTTGCGATCACCACTTCTGCATCCCTTGTTCCCTTATATCCCTAGAACCATCTAAGTGCAGGAGTAAACCAACTGAGATGCATTGTCTGGCTCTGGTCGAGTTCTTGTGTAGGAAAGGGATAACTTTCACTAGCGTGGATATCACAAATGACACGATTATGCTTTCTCGTGCATTGATAAAAATCCTAGAGGGGCACCACATCGACATCCAAAATCTGTACAAGATCAAATCATACCCAGTGAAGGATGGCATGGGTGATCTGGCAGTGGAAATCATCGATAAATCCTATGAAAAACTGAAGAAATTGAAGCGACTCGATCACGACTACTGGGAGTGGAAGCCGATGAGCCAGGTGCGCCTCGACTATGCAGCTAGAGACGCCTACATGGCGTACGGGTTGTATAGTAAGCTCATTACCATGAAAGATGGGATGGTTAAGGCGGGGTTTTTCACGAGAGAGCTATGCCTGGTTGCAAGCTAGCCCAGGAGAAGAAGCGCGAGGAGGACAGAAAGCGGTTTCAGGACAAGCAGGGATCTTGGGACGGTGGCAACATCAAGCGGTTGAAGGGGAAGCAAGTCAAGGACGACAACAAGTGGTGGTGATAGATTATGTGTTTGAACTAGATTTTAGGTTCTAGTTTATTATGTGTGTGATACATTTAGTTACTTCAATAAAAAAATCGACCAATTTAACTTGTTGATGTATTTCTTGACAATTATAATATAATAGAGCACTAGAAATATTTTGTAGTGTGCATGAGCATGATCAGTAAATTCTAGAAACTATAAGGCACTCCATATAAAGGAGTAGATTAATATAGAAGGTTCACCAGAGACACCACGGATATATTGTCTTACATTCCACACACAGGTAATAATTAACTAGAACAAAATAAAAGCAGGGGCTGCAGCAGGAGGCCGGGACACGGAGACGCCTAGCAGGGCAGGGGTTTATCAGCAGGAGGCAGCGATAGCCTTGTCGATGGGATACAGGCCAGTCCTGACATACTCCCGGAGGAATTTGCCGTAGGCTGCATGCCGCGCCAACGCCCTCCGCGTGCTGGATCATGCTGTTGAGGTCCACGATGATTGCTCTGCCACAGAATTGGCAAAACAGTCTCCCCCTATGGTGGAAACGGATTAGCCCACACCGTAACTGCCTCAGCACGTAGCGGCTCTTGTTGTCCCTGGATACCTTGCTATCGTCCACTTCATCATCATCCTCGGTTGATTTTTAAGAACATAACTTAGAACTCATACATATGATTGAATTGTATTACAACTCAAGAATTGACAACATGTATATGTAAGACAATATATCCGTGGATATCAAAGATAAAGCATCTCAGCAATAGTTTGATCAGTTCATATATCATTTCATTTCAACACAATGACAAATAATTGCATCTCAGTGAATGTAGGATAAATCTAGGGGCCTCATAAGTTTCTTCAGGGATGGAGTCAGTGAACCAAGTAACAATTGCACAACCTGTAATGTTGTTGTACATTGCCCTAGGTTCACTAACTCATCCCTGAAAAAATCTGACTCCAATGTGTCTGCCTCTCTTTTGGGACAAATTTGAATCATTGGCCACAATAGGAAATTGAAATGTAATCATACAAAACATTATTCAGGGATATACATAGTCAGGTACAAAAACAAGTCTAAATATTGTAATTATAAATAAAAAGTAAACAATTAATCTTCAGGTGCATGTTAAAAATACTTATGATCAAAACCATTCATATACATATGCATCATACCAATCATTAAAAGATCAGAAACAATTCAAGGATCATATATGTAGTTCCATATGAGAATAAATCTAGGGCCTCATAATTTGTTTCAGAGATGGAGTTGGCGAACCAAAGTACCAACAACACAACCTATATTGTTTGTGTGCATTGCTGCCTCAGGTTCACCAACCTATACCTAAAACACGACACCATCATATGTGTCTCCCCTTGAACTCTTTTGGGGCAAATTTCAATCATCGGCCTCGGTGACAAACTGATACATTGCAAATGTATCTACAATTTTTGATGCTCCATGCTTGGTTTTATCTACTTTCTTGTGTTTTGTCCACACTTTGGAGTACTTTTCATATGATTTCATGGACTAACCTATTAACAAGATGCCACAGTGCCAGTTGCCTATTTTCTGCTGTTTTTGGTTCCAAGAAAGTCAGAAAATCAATATTCTCGGAATTGGACCGGACAAAAGCCAAAGTTGATATTTTCCCGGAAGATTCACGGAGCCAGACGGAGAAACGAAGGGGGGCCACAGGGTGGCCACACCACCCCTTAGCACGGGACATCCTAGGCCGCGCCAAGGCATGGTGTGGGCCCCCTGGCTGGCCATCGACCTTGCCTCCTTCGCCTATATATTCCTCCCGAGGCAAAAACCCTAAATCATCAAACAGAAATCCACGAAAAGTTCCGCAGTGCCGCCGCCACCGAAGGGGAGATTCGGGGGGACAGAAAGTCTCTGTTCCGGCACCCTGCCGGGACGGGGAAGTGCCACCAGACCCATCTCCATCGATCTCCACCGCCATCTCCATCACCATTGCTGATTCCCATGATGAGGAGGGAGTAGTTCTCTCTCGAGGCTAAGGGTTCTACCGGTAGCTATGTGTTCATATCTCTCTCTATGCATGATCTTATTGAGATCATGAGCTTGTAATCTATAGATCTACCTTGCTACTCAAGTGCTTTAATAGATCTCTGCTCTCCCCATGTATGTGAAGTTGACAGTGTGCACACCATGGTGCCACTTAGGCCAGAGATTACAAATACTTGTTATGAGTTATATTTGGGGTTGGATGTCTTTATGAAATTGTGGTGTTTGTTTGAACCATCTAGTGCTCAAGGTGATAGTGTGGGGTTATCTAGATGTGGAAAGTGAACTTTGAGGTGTGCTGTTATAGCCCTACCATGGATTAGAGTGTCCAACCGGAGAGTAGTTCAGCGTAGTAACATAAAGAAGAATATATTTATATGAGAGTGTTCACTAGTGAACATATGATCCCTAGTCGTTGTTTCTAAGCACTAAAACACCGTTTGCTATTAGATCTATTACACGTTTGCTTGTTGCCATTTTTATTTCAGTTTGCCTTTAGTCTTTTCCACGCCTTCAAGCTATTTTCTAGCACTGTTGTCTTATATCCATACCACCTGTATTTCACTATCTCCTCGCCGAACTAGTGCACCTATACACCTGACAAGTGTATTGGGTGTGTTGGGGACACAAGAGACTCCTTGTATCTTGATTGTAGGGTTGCTTGAGAGGGGATACCTTTGACCACTTCCTCCCTGAGTTCGATAAACCTTGGGTGATCCACTTAAGGGAAAACTTGCTGTTGTTCTACAAACCTCTGCACTTGGAGGCCCAACAACTGTCTACAAGAATAGAAGTGCGTAGACATCAAGCTATTTTCTGGCACCGTTGCCGGGGAGGTAAGGTAAAAGGTATTCACAACGGAGGATTAAAGAAGAAGAACCTCCCATGGCAAACGCCTATTTTCTGGCGCCATTGCCGGGGAGGTAAGGTAAAAGGTATTCACACCGGAGGATTAAAGAAGAAGAACCTCCCATGGCAAATGCCTATTTTCTGGCGTCGTTGCCGGGGAGGTAAGGTAAAAGGTACTCACATCCTCAGGTATGAGTGCTCGAAGTTATTTCCTTTAGATTCTGCAATTTTGTCTTTTTGTTTCTTGTTTTCACTAGTTAGGCTTAATGGAAAACAACAACAAAATTAGAGAGCTTTATAGTATTTATCTTGAGTTAGGACATGAAGTGTTTGAAGAGAAAATAAAAGAACCTATGGAACTTTATTTGCATGCTAATAGCAATGTTGTTAGTATGAATTCTTTGGACACTATTATTGCTAATGCTATGGAAAAGTCTAAACTTGGGGAAGCTAGTTTTTATGAAAATGATCTTTTTAGTTCCCCAGCTTTGGAAGATAGCTATTCTATTGCTTATGATGATACCAAACCTCCAATATATGTTGATTATAATGATGAGTATGATATTTTTAGTCCACCTACTATTGAGGAGAAAATTAATTATGATTACAATATGCCTCCTATATTTGATGATTATGGTGATGAGAATAACAATGATAGCTATTTTGTTCAATTTGCTCCCACTACAATTAATAAGAATGACTATGTTTATGTGGAGAGTATTAATTCTTATATGCATGTGGATCATGATAAGAATGTTTTATGTGATAGTTATATTGTTAATTTTATTCATGATGGTACTGAAAGTTATTATGAGAGAGGGAAACATGGTTTTATGCATCTCAATAATATTAAGTTTCCCCTCTTTTTGTTGAAAGTCTTGAAGTTGCACTTGTTTTTCTTTACTATGCTTGTTTCTTTGTGCTTTCATGACTTGTTTCTTTACAAGATTCCTATGCATAGGAAGTGGGTTAGACTTAAATGTGCTTTGAATTTGCTTCTTGATGCTCTGTTTTACTTCAATTCGTATTTCTTATGTGAGCATCTTCTCTGCCTAACTTAAAGGCGTTAAAGAAAAGTACTTATTGGGAGATAACCCAAAAGTTTTAGATCAGTCTAGGAAGTTATTACTTCAGTAATAACCGCTCCTTATCCTTTTTATTTGCTTTTTGTACCAAGAGTAACCTCTAATGAGAGAGAAGTAGTGATTGGGAAAGTTGCTGTCCCGAAACAGATTTTTGTGCTTCACCGTGAAAATTCATGTAAAATCTCTGTACGTCCTTTTGAGGTGTGAATGTTTTTGCTTCTGGCCCAGGTTGTTATCTAACTTCTGTTTGTTCAACATTTTTTATTTGATCAACAGAAGGTCTTCGAAAAAATTCGTCTTTATCTGCTGGTCTATTTTGACAGATTTCTGCCATTATTTGCATTTGCTTCTTGTTGGTTCCTTTTTGAGTTCTTTTGGGGAATTGAGATTTTTGAGGGAAGTGCTACAGTAGCTTGTGTTTTAATGGAAGTTTTATTGGTGTTGAAACTGAACCTAAAGACTTATTATCTTGAGTGCACTAATGCTGCTAATAAAGATTGTGTGAAGTTTTGTATGAAGGAAAAATTTCAGGTGTATGGAATGAATGAGTAATGAGATGAAGGATGGAATAACAAGGTCACAGCATTTGTGAAATGATGTGATGAACATTCATCTGAAGTATAGCATTACGATCAAGTCATTATGTTTATATTGCTATAACATCATACAAAGTAATCTTAGTCCTTAGACCATGAGATCATGTTAATTGCTAACATCGGAAGAGTATCTTGATAACATCAAATGTCACACCGTAACAGGGTGACCATAAAGGTAGGTTCAGTGCTATGAAGGTTTTATGTTGAGGCTCATGGATCAAGAGTGGAATTTGTCAATCCCGATGACGGATAGATATACTCTGGGCCCTCTCGGTGATATCACGTTAAGATAGCTTGTAAGCAAGTGATGTGATCACTAAAATGTTATATCACGGGAACGAGAAAAGAGTGCATGTCGGTAACGAGATCAAACTAGGTATTTGGATACCGATGATCGAATCTCAGACATGTATTATATCATGAGACAAAGGGATTAAATTGCTGACGTTAAAGGTTCTCACGATCACAGAAGTCATCGTTGAATATGCAGGAGTCAGTATGGATCTCCAGGTCCCGCTTCTGATTATTGATCTGAGAGGAGTCTCAATCATGTCTGCATTATTCACGAACCGTAGGGTGACACACTTAAGGGTTGCCGGACACCATTTAGGAGCACATATGTTCCAGACAAAAGGTTTGCAAAGCGCAGGAAATGTTTCGATAGAAACAGGAATTGTTTTGATAGAAACCGGAATTGTTTCGGGTGAAATTGCAGAAAGTGGTTCTGCATGTGATATTGAAATGTTGCAAGGGGTTTTATGTGAATGTTTGTTAATTAAAGTAATTAACAAAATTCTGAATAAAATAAATAAAAGAGTTTTATTAATTGAGAGTTGCATTTAATTTGGTGGAAATTAAATACATGTGAGTGGGATTTTGGGTGGAGGCCATGTTTATGTGAGTGGAGGTTTACCACATGAATGAAGGAGGGGAGGAGTCCCCCCCCTCATGCGCCGGCTATGGGAGGGGAGGGGTCTCCCTCCCACCTATATAAAGCCCCCCTCTCCCCTCTCACAAAATACACCTCCTCGTGAAGGATCTCTCTCCCCCTCTAGATATTCCCCCATGGTCTCGGATTAGCGAGATACATGTTCCTGGTGGCCTTGCGTCTGGAAGGAGTTGCTGCTTCTGCTGATTCACTGGAGTGAGGAGGTGGAGGTTGTCCGGTGGCTTGAACGTGTGTGTGAGGACGGATGCGCTGCTGATTTGCTGCGCTCGGACTTCCACATGAACTTGAGATCGGCAAGCGTACGACTACATCAACCACGAGTTCCTACTCGTTAACAAAACTCGTTGTCTTCGAGGGTAAGTTCTCCATGGATGTATGTCCACCCGTTGCTCTGTACCTAGTAGATAGATCTTGGCGTATAGTTCTCATCGTAGGAAATTTTTTGTTTTCTATGCTGCGGACCCAACAGTCATTGCATGTCTATTCTTTTCATGAACCACAACCAATGTCATTGCATGTCTATTCTTTTCATGAACCACACCCAGTGGCATTGCATGTGTGTTCTTCTAAACAAACCACATAAGGATCCACCAGTGTCATTGCATGTTTGTTCTTTTCATGAACCACACCCGGTGTCATTGCATGTATGTTCTTTTGATGAACCACAACTAGAGTCATTGCATGTAAGTTACTTCCATAAACCACACATGGATCCACCGGTGTCATTGCATGTCTGCTCTTTTCATGAACCACACCCAGTGTCATTGCATGTCAGTTCTTTTCATGAACCACACCCAGTGTCATTGCATGTCAGTTCTTTTCATGAACCACATAAGGATCCACCAGTGTCATTGCATGTATGTTCTTCTCACAAACAATATAAGGATCCACCAGTGTCATTGCATGTTTGTTCTTTTCATGAACCACACCCAGTGTTATTTCATGTGTGTTCCTCTAGACAAACCACAAAAGGATAAACCGGTGTCACTACATGTCTGTTCTTTTCATGAACCACAGCTAGAATCCATCGATGTCATTGGATGTGTGTTCTTCTCATGAACCACACCCAGTGTCACTACATGTCAGTTCTTTTCATGAACCACATAAGGATCCACCAGTGTCATTGGATGTGTGTTTTTCTCATGAACCACATAAGGATCCACCGGTGTCATAGCATGTCTATTCCTCTAAACAAACCACATAAGGATACACCAGTGTCATTGCATGTCTGTTCTTTTCATGAACCACACCCAGTGTCATTGCATGTGTGTTATTCTAAACAAACCACATAAGTCATTGCATGTGTGTTCTTATAAACAAACCACATAAGGATCCACCAGTGTCATTGCATGTGTGTTCTTTTCATGAACCACACCCGTTGTCATTGCATGTCTGTTCTTTTCATGAACCACACCCAGTGTCATTGCATGAGTGTTCCTTCCATAAACCATACATGGATCCACCAGTGTCATTGCATGTCTGTTCTTTTCATGAACCACACCCAGTGTCATTGCATGTCAGTTCTTTTCATGAACCACACCTAGTGTCATTGCATGTCAGTTCTTTTCATGAACCACATAAGGATCCACTAGTATCATTGGATGTGTGTTCTTCTCATGAACCACACATGGATCCACCAATGTTATTGCATGTGTATTCTTTTCATGAACCACACCCAGTGTCATTGCATGTGTGTTCCTCTAGACAAACCACATAAGGATCCACCAGTGTCATTGCATGTCTATTCTTTTCATGAACCACACCCAGTTTCATTGCATGTATGTTCTTCTAAGCAAACCACATGAGGATTCACTAGTGTCATTGCATGTATGTTCTTTTCATGAACCACACCCAGTATCATTGCATGTCTGTTCTTTTCATGAACCACACCTAGTGTCATTGCATGTCTGTTCTTTTCATGAACCACACCCAGTGTCATTGCATGTCTGTTCTTTTCATGAACCACACCCAGTGTCATTGCATGTGTGTTCTTCTAAACAAACCACATAAGGATCCACCAGTGTCATTGCATGTCTGGTCTTTTCATGAACCACACCCGGTGTCATTGCATGTCTGTTCTATTGATGAACCATAGCTAGAGTCATTGCATGTCTGTTCTTCTCATGAACCACACATGGATCCACCAGTGTCATTGCATGTTTGTTCCTCTAAACAAACCACATAAGGATCCACCTGTGTCATTGCATGTCTGTTCTTTTCATGAAGCACACCTAGTGTCATTGCATGTCAGTTCTTTTCATGAACCACACCCAGTGTCATTGCATGTCAGTTCTTTTCATGAACCACATAAGGATCCACTAGTGTCATTGCATGTCTGTTCCTCTCACAAACCACACATGGATCCACCAGTGTCATTGCATGTGTGTCCTTTTCATGAACCACACCCAGTGTCATTGCATGTGTGTTCCTTTAGACAAACCACATAAGGATCCACCGGTGTCACTGCATGTCTGGTCTTTTCATGAACCACAGCTAGAGTCCACCAGTGTCATTGGATGTGTGTTCTTCTCATGAACCACACCCAGTGTCACTGCATGTTAGTTATTTTCATGAACCGCATAAGGATCCACCAGTGTCATTGGATGTGTGTTCCTCTCATGAACCACACATGGATCCACCGGTGTCATTGCATGTTTGTTCCTCTAAACAAACCACATAAGGATCCACCAGTGTCATTGCATGTCTGTTATTTTCATGAACCACACCCAGTGTCATTGCATGTGTGTTCTTCTAAACAAACCACATAAGGATCCACCAGTGTCATTGCATGTCTGTTACTTCCATAAACCACACATGGATCCACCGGTGTCATTGCATGTCTGGTTTTTTCATGAACCACACCCAGTGTCATTGCATGTTAGTTCTTTTCATGAACCACACCCAGTGTGATTGCAAGTCAGTTCTTTTCATGAACCACATAAGGATCCACCAGTGTCATTGCATGTCTGTTCTTCTCACAAACCACATAAGGATCCACTAGTGTCATTGCATGTCAGTTCTTTTCATGAACCACATAAGGATCCACCAGTGTCATTGCATGTCTGTTCCTCTCACAAACCACACATGGATCCACCAGTGTCATTGCATGTGTGTTCTTTTCATGAACCACACCCAGTGTCATTACATGTGTGTTCCTTTAGACAAACCACATAAGGATCCACCGGTGTCACTGCATGTCTAGTCTTTTCATGAACCACAGCTAGAGTCCACCAGTGTCATTGGATGTGTGTTCTGCTCATGAACCACACCCAGTGTCACTGCATGTTAGTTATTTTCATGAACCGCATAAGTGTCACTGCATGTTAGTTATTTTCATGAACCGCATAAGGATCCACCAGTGTCATTGGATGTGTGTTCTTCTCATGAACCACACATGGATCCACCGGTGTTATTGCATGTCTGTTCCTCTAAACAAACCACATAAGGATCCACCAGTGTCATTGCATGTCTGTTATTTTCATGAACCACACCCAGTGTCATTGCATGTGTGTTCTTCTAAACAAACCACATAAGGATCCACCAGTGTCATTGCATGTCTGTTCTTTTTAGGAACCACACCTAGTGTCATCGCATGTCTGTTCTTTTCATGAACCATAGCTAGAGTCATTGCATGTATGTTCTTTTCATGAACCACACACTGTCATTGCATGTCTGTATTTTTCATGAACCACACCCAGTGTCACTGCATGTCAGTTCTTTTCATGAACCACATAAGGATCCACCGGTGTCATTGCATGTCTGTTCCTCTAAACAAACCACATAAGGATCCACCCGTGTCATTGCATGTCTGTTCTTTTCATGAACCACACCCAGTCTCATTGCATGTGTGTTCTTCTAAACAAACAACATAAGGATCCACCAGTGTCATTGCATGTCTCTTCTTTTCATGAACCACACCCGGTGTCATTGCATGTCTGTTCTTTTCATGAACCATAGCTAGAGTCATTGCATGTCTGTTACTTCCATAAACCACACATGGATCCACCGGTGTCATTGCATGTCTTTTTTTTCATGAACCACACCCAGTGTCATTGCATGTTAGTTCTTTTCATGAACCACACCCAGTGTCATTGCATGTTAGTTCTTTTCATGAACCACATAAGGATCCACCAGTGTCATTGCATGTCTGTTCTTCTCACAAACCACATAAGGATCAACCAGTGTCATTACATGTCTGTTCTTTTCATGAACCACACTCAGTGACATTGCATGTGTGTTCCTCTAGACAAACCACATCAGGATCCACCGGTGTATCTGCATGTATGTTCTTCTCATGAACCACACATGGATCCACCGGTGTCATTGCATGTCTGTTCCTCTCAACAAACTACATAAGGATCCACCAGTGTCATTGCATGTCTGTTCTTTTCATGAACCATACCCAGTGTCATTGCATGTCAGTTCTTTTCATGAACCACACCTACTGTCATTGCATGTCAGTTCTTTTCATGAACCACATAAGGATCCACCAGTGTCATTGCATGTCTGTTCCTCTCACAAACCACACATGGATCCACCAGTGTCATTACATGTGTGTTCTTTTCATGAACCACACCTAGTGTCATTGCATGTGTGTTCCTTTAGACAAATCACATAAGGATCCACCGGTTTCACTACATGTCTGGTCTTTTCATGAACCACAGCTAGAGTCCACCAGTGTCATTGGATGTGTGTTCTTCTCATGAACCACACCCAGTGTCACTGCATGTTAGTTATTTTCATGAACCACATAAGGATCCACCAGTGTCATTGGATGTGTGTTCTTCTCATGAACCACACATGGATCCACCGGTGTCATTGCATGTTTGTTCCTCTAAACAAACCACATAAGGATCCACCAGTGTCATTGCATGTGTGTTATTTTCATGAACCACACCATGTGTCATTGGATATGTGTTCTTCTAAACAAACCACATAAGGATCCACCGGTGTCATTGCATGTCTGTTCTTTTCATGAACCACACCTAGTGTCATTGCATGTCTATTCTTTTCATGAACCACAGCTAGAGTCATTGCATGTCTGTTCTTTTCAAGAACCACACACAGTGTCATTGCATGTCTGTTCTTTTCATGAACCACACGTAGTGTTACAACATGTCAGTTCTTTTCATCAACCACATAAGGATCCACCATTGTCATTGGATGTGTGTTCTTCTCATGAACTACACATGGATCCACCGGTGTCATTGCATGTCTGTTCTTTTCATGAACCACACCCAGTGTCATTGCATGTGTGTTCTTCTAAACAAACCACATAAGGATCCACCAGTGTCATTGCATGTCTATTCTTTTCATGAACCACACCCGGTGTCATTGCATGTCTATTCTTTTCATGAACCACGACTAGAGTCATTTCATGTTTGTTACTTCCATAAAACACATGGATCCACCGGTGTCATTGCATGTCTGTTCTTTTCATGAACCACACCCAGTCTCATTGCATGTCTGTTCTTTTCATGAACCACACCAAGTGTCATTGCATGTCAGTTCTTTTCATGAACCACATAAGGATCCAACAGTGTCATTGCATGTCTGTTCTTCTCACAAACCACATAAGGATCCACCAGTGTCATTGCATGTCTGTTCTTTTCATGAACCACACTCGGTGACATTGCATGTGTGTTCCTCTAGACAAACCACATCAGGATCCACCGGTCTCACTGCATGTATGTTCTTTTCATGAACCACACATGGATCCACCAGTGTCATTGCATGTCTGTTCCTTTCATGAACCACACCAATGTCATTGCATGTGTGTTCTTCTAAATAAACCACATAAGGATCCACCAGTGTCATTACATGTCTGTTCTTTTCATGAACCACACCCAGTGTCATTGCATGTCTATTCTTTTCATGAACCACACCAAGTGTCATTGCATGTCAGTTCTTTTCATGAACCACATCAGGATCCACCGGTGTATCTGCATGTATGTTCTTTTCATGAACCACACATGGATCCACCAGTGTCATTGCATGTCTGTTCTTTTCATGAACCACACCAGTGTAATTACATGTGTGTTCTTCTAAACAAACCACATAAGGATCCACCAGTGTTATTACATGTCTCTTCTTTTCATGAACCACACCCAGTGTCATTGCATGTCTGTTCCTTTAGACAAATCACATAAGGATCCACCGGTTTCACTACATGTCTGGTCTTTTCATGAACCACAGCTAGAGTCCACCAGTGTCATTGGATGTGTGTTCTTCTCATGAACCACACCCAGTGTCACTGTATGTTAGTTATTTTCATGAACCACATAAGGATCCACCACTGTCATTGGATGTGTGTTCTTCTCATGAACCACACATGGATCCACCGGTGTCATTGCATGTTTGTTCCTCTAAACAAACCACATAAGGATCCACCAGTGTCATTGCATGTGTGTTATTTTCATGAACCACACCATGTGTCATTGGATATGTGTTCTTCTAAACAAACCACATAAGGATCCACCGGTGTCATTGCATGTCTGTTCTTTTCATGAACCACACCTAGTGTCATTGCATGTCTATTCTTTTCATGAACCACAGCTAGAGTCATTGCATGTCTGTTCTTTTCAAGAACCACACAAAGTGTCATTGCATGTCTGTTCTTTTCATGAACCACACGCAGTGTTACAACATGTCAGTTCTTTTCATGAACCACATAAGGATCCACCATTGTCATTGGATGTGTGTTCTTCTCATGAACTACACATGGATCCACCGGTGTCATTGCATGTCTGTTCTTTTCATGAACCACACCCAGTGTCATTGCATGTGTGTTCTTCTAAACAAACCACATAAGGATCCACCAGTGTCATTGCATGTCTATTCTTTTCATGAACCACACCCGGTGTCATTGCATGTCTATTCTTTTCATGAACCACGACTAGAGTCATTTCATGTTTGTTACTTCCATAAAACACATGGATCCACCGGTGTCATTGCATGTCTGTTCTTTTCATGAACCACACCCAGTCTCATTGCATGTCTGTTCTTTTCATGAACCACACCAAGTGTCATTGCATGTCAGTTCTTTTCATGAACCACATAAGGATCCAACAGTGTCATTGCATGTCTGTTCTTCTCACAAACCACATAAGGATCCACCAGTGTCATTGCATGTCTGTTCTTTTCATGAACCACACTCGGTGACATTGCATGTGTGTTCCTCTAGACAAACCACATCAGGATCCACCGGTCTCACTGCATGTATGTTCTTTTCATGAACCACACATGGATCCACCAGTGTCATTGCATGTCTGTTCCTTTCATGAACCACACCAATGTCATTGCATGTGTGTTCTTCTAAATAAACCACATAAGGATCCACCAGTGTCATTACATGTCTGTTCTTTTCATGAACCACA